>CM070565.1:27633821-28233821 GCA_036346405.1 Phyllostachys edulis
CTGACCTCCACTTGATCAAATTCTTACCCGGGAGCATCCTGATCTCCTCCAAAGCCTTGAGCTTCTTCCCACATAGATCTGAAACCAACCATTTGGTGATTGAGTCCGACATGCTTGGGTTTAAGAACAGTGGTCAGAGAAGATTTTGGGCGAGGAAAACAAAGGAGGTCGGAAGAGATTCTTCACGACAATATGGAGAGGGATTGAAGGAAATCTGGGAGCATAAAAACCCTAAAGCCAAGCGCAATGGGGATTTTATAGCCGTAGTTCCTTAACAGCAATCAGGAGTTACCCAAAAGTCCAACAGACACAACCTTTTCTCCAACGGATAGAAAAACTCTTCAGTTCCCAAGGTAGTTTCCCAACTTTAAAGTGAATACAAACCATCTCGTATATCACGGCATTAAATGAGGGTCTGCCTGATATGACTTCATTAGGAGAGAGTGTTCACACAACCAATTCATTTAAAGTTTGGGGGCTAGCTGACGAGGATTAAAATCTCTATGTATTACTTTAATACATAATAAAACACCATATATCCTCTTGGTCATAACCCCTAAGGCTAATGACCCTTATGGTCGTAAGGATTCCAGAGGTTACATAATGGGAACCCTGGTCGCTGAGGTCCTGTGCCCAATCCCCGACCAGATGACTACTTGAGGAAGCAATGAACTGGCATCTAATCTAATTCCAAGTATATGCCTTGCCGTGTGATGAATAAAACATATTTCATATTTGGTCCATACCACGCGACACTTCATAGTCCTAAGACACTAACAACATCCACCATACGATCGAGTGTCTCACAGACAACAATCAATGATTAGTTACTGTTTTACTAACTGTAACCGACCCTCTGGCTAGACGCGTCACTTCTAACAGGCGTCTTCTCCAGGAGTAACTGCCACCTCTTCGATGGTTATTTAAAGATGGAGCACGGAGGAACAAGGGCATTCGATTAGATTGAAGCATAGCAATCGGCATTAGATTCACGCTTCAAGCCTCATTCGATAGCATAGCAAGCCTTACGCTCAGTGTAATTAGAATAAGTCCATCGCCTTGTCGAGGGCACCCCCTGTAAAGGATCCAGTTCATAGCAATAAAGAGCAGTCCCATTCTCTCCATAGAAATCTTTGCCATTTTCCTCTGTTTATTTCATAAGATCGACGATTTGATCGTCGACAAGCACCAAATGCCGGAGGTAATCAAACTGATGGACGTCGGTCAGTTAATTCGCCTGTTTCTTCCTGATAGCACATGATGGGTCGGACAGGACAAACCGAAAGGTCGAAGGGGAATTCGAGTCATCGAACGCCCACTGCTAGCGGGAATCCTCCAAGACCTTCGGTAACAATTCAAAACCTACAACGAGTTTGTGACATTCTGAATAACCCAGATCCTACTCTGGTAGAAACTCCATGTTATGTTCAACTCACGGGGTAGGTATCGAAGATCCTCCAATAGACTATGCAATGTACAGGAATATACCAGGAGCAAAGGAGCTGGCAAAGTCACACTATAACTTCGTCCCAACGTTCCTCCCATAGTAGGGGAAAACAAGGTCGAATTGGAAGCTATCCAGTACCAAGAACTCCTCGAAGATTCTGACCAAGGAGTCACGAGGGAAGACAGCTCTTCCATGCGACCACTCCTCCCCCTTGTTAAGAGGAACGACTGCCTGGTTCGGATGATCTTCGACATCGTCTAAACCAAGCAGGTGGTCAAAGATGTTACACCAACATCCACGACTGGATTAGGACACCAGGAACTCAGTATATTAATCCAAAGAATCGGTCCCCAACCGACTACAGTCCGGCTCCTTTTCAAAGAAGATGCCATGACTCTGTTATGGGCTATCGAGCATTCTCAGTAGGGCTCCAAACAACTCACTGGCTAGGCAGGTTTTCACCAGCCAATATAGAGAAGTTCAATGGGACTCAAAACCCATTAGAATTCTCCAGGTCTATACTATTGCCATCAAAGCTGCTGGTGGTAATGACAACATGATGGAAAACTACTTGCCCATGGTCCATGAAGGATCTGCCTGATCTTGGTTGCTCAACTTACCGGTCGGGTCAATTTACACTTGGGAGCAGCTCTGTGACTTATTAATCGCCAACTTTCAAGGGACGTACGACCGCCTTGGAAAGGAGGATGATCTTCATCGGATGAGACAGGAACCTAATGAGACTCTTCGTCAATACATAAAGAGGTTCAGCCAGGTCTGTAACTCTATTCCTGAGATCATAGACTCATCTGTTATTCAAGCGTTGAAGGCAGGATTAAGAAATCGAAGGTTTACATACGATATTGCAATGAATCCAAAAGAGAAGATAAGTATGCGGCTGCCAGTGAGGCGATCGAATGGAGCAAAGCCATCGATCGAAAAGACAAGATCCTTCAACCTGGCCTGGATAAACCAGAGAAGAAGCATAAAAAGGCTCTCAAGGGTAAGAAGAATCGCAAGCCCAACAATAAGGAGGTCCTTGCAATTCTCGAAAAGTTTACCAAGAGCAAGAAATATTTTTCCGATCAGATCAAGGCAAAATCCCCGTCCGATGAATAAAAAAAGAAAAAGAACTGGTGTCCACTTCACCAGGCGGCGGGGCATGATCTGCGCACTTGCTGAGCCTTGCAAAAGAAGCTAGAGGATTATTATTTAGGTAAAGGTCCCTTCCCTTCCATACAAGAGCTTGGAGAGCCAAGCTCCAAGAAGGATAAAGAAGGCGATGAAGAAATGAAGTACCAGAAGCCACAGCATATTGTTGATATGATCTTCGATGGATCTTCCTCGTATGAATCAAGGCGCCACCTTAAGGCCGTGGAGTGGGAAGTGAACCTCACTAAGTCTTTAACCACCATCAAGCCATCTAGGTGGTCGGAGACAGTTATCTCCTTCAGCAAAGAAGACTGCCCTATCCTGTCGACTCGACCAAGTAGGTTCCCTATAGTTGTAGAACCTACTATTAACAATTGGAAAGTAAATCGAGTTCTGATAGATGGTGGCAGTTCTTTAAATATCTTATTTACGTGAGCATTAGAAGAACTACAAATTGCCAGGTCAAAAGTAAAGCCTGTAAAATATACCTTCCATGGATTGTTCCAAGATCTACTGCAAAACCGATAGGACAACTCTCCCTACCGATCACGTTCGGAAGACCTGATAACTTTCAAACAGAAAAGATTACATTTAATGTAGTGGATTTTGAAACTGTATACAATGGAATCTTTGGTCATCCGGCATTGGCAAAGTTCCTGGTAGCATTATGGCTATTAGAGTTTAAAGATGCTAGGACCAAAAGGGGTCATTACCATTCCGATCGGAAATCCCTATAACTGATTGATGAACTTCCGACCAGGGAAACTAATCCACCTTCCATGCAGGTCAAGCACTCGAGACCAAAAATGACCCAAAAACCTTCCGACCAAACCAAGGATGTTCCGCTCGACAAAGGCGTTTCTCTGGAAAACGTCAAAACGCCGTCTCGATCGGTCAGGAAATGTGTAACATTCCAAAGTTCTGTTACCAAAATTAAAATTAATAAAGTTATTATTTTATTGGACTTTCTGAATTGTAAAAGTGTTTCCTTGATTTTCGAAATCTAAAAGAGTTTTCTTGGTTAAAAGAAAAAAATGATAATAATATAAATAAAATAAAATAATTATTTAATTTCTTGGGTTTTAAAGTAAAAAAAATTTATTGAGTTTTCTATGATTTTCTTGGACTTAAAGTGAAAAATAAATCTTAATTAATTTCTTGAATTTTCGGTTTTAAAAGGTTTTTCCTATTTTTTAGAAAATAAAAATAACTAATGTACAAAAATAAAATCCAAATTTAAGTGGAATTAATTTTTATTAAGTCCAAAATAATTCATGGAATTTCTGTGAATTTTTCTAGAATTTTGGACTTCATTTGCTATTTTACGAAAGTCTATTTGTTGCTTTTTCTGAAATTCGAAATTCAAAATTCCGAATCTCAAATCAACACCAAATCAAATTCCAAATTCTGAGGCTCACTTCAAATCCTTGTTCAAAAATCAAATATTTTACGACCAACTTTAGATTCAAATTCTTGTTTTGAATTCATCTCAAATTTAAATCTGAGCCGAATTTTAAAATTCAAATTCAAAATTTCTCCGAAATGAAAATCTTAGAATTTCATTTCAATTTCTGGCCAAAAATATTTTATTTCCTTTTCTTCTTTTCTTTCTTTCCTTTTTTTTTCTTTTTCTTCTTTCCGTTTTCTTTCTTTCTTTCCTTTCTTCTTCCCTCTTTCTCTCTCTTCCTTTCTTCCTCCCTAGTTGCTTCTATCCAGAACGTCCAGAACATGCACATGCCATTGTCTCCCGGAACAAGCTCTTCAAAGCCCATGATTTCCTCCCCGTTTCTCCATTCAATCAATTGCATTCATTTCCCCACGTCATGACTCCTTGTTGGGATTGAATCGCTCAATCCTCTCTCTCTTGGAAACCACTCACTGGTCTCTCTCGTATCTCTGGATAAAGACACGTAGAGGGAGACAAAATACACACGGGGAACAAACTCCTTGGCTTGAATCACTCAATCTCTATTGCTTCTTCTATCTCTTTAACAGGAAATACTCAGCTTAAATAAGCCTCATGCACATCAGGTCACACGACTTGTACTACACTCACCCACTAACTCCACTAGGACCTATTCTCATGCCCCGACCTCCTGGAATCTCTCCATGATCCAAAAGACTAGGCCAACTTATTGACTCAGACTATCATTTCTTTCGGGCAGTCCGGCCGCTACAGTACTCTTACGAGTACACTGCTGCTTCGACCACGGCGGTTCGACTCGATGCTTTTACCACTATAGCTTCCAACCACTATAGCTATCGACCACTATAGCTTCTGACCACATTATCTATCGACCACTATAGCTATTGACCACACTCATGCTGTGGCCCTTTGCACGTTGTAGATATTGACGACTCCGTCCGACCGCTTCTCACAGCTCAGCATGCACTATGGCTCAGGCCTCCATACTTGTACATATCACACGTATTGCGGTGTGCTTCTTCTGGTGCCACACATTACTACCATGCAAAGACCTGTACAACATGATCACTACATGAAAAAGACCAAAGTAAATATCTAGATACAAACTTTGTCAAGATTAGTATCTAACACTCCTCCATTCCCGGCCATTCCCCCTCATGCATGCACTAAATCACGCAGGGCCAATCTCCCTCTTCTGACCTCCTCTGCCCCTGTAAAGGAGAGCCCTGGGTGCCTCTCTCCATCCTCATCCCACCCCCAAAATATCCCCTCCCCTCTCCTAGTATTTTGGAAGCATTTTGGAATTGAATCTCACCGGCCGAACGCCACTCCGACGATGATTAAAAATTCTACAGTGAAGCTCTGCTGCCATTTCCACTACCCCTAGCTTCTCCTCGCGACGTTCCACGCCATACTCACCCTCTCACATCCTTTGGGCGTCATTGTCACCGTGAGCCCGCATCACGTCGCGTCGCTGCTACTCTCCTCATCACCCGATCATTGTCATGTTCCACCATAATCAAGGTGAGCATTGTGTTCCTGCGTTTTCCTTTTTGTTTTGCCTCAAACCCCACCGCTATCTCCTCTCCGTTTGCTCTAACACCGATGTCAACCAATAGGCCACCGAAGGTCTTCTCGCTGTGCTTACTCTATCTCCCTCAGTGTGTTGCCACATCACCCATGCCACCCGCAAGTCACCACCACCCGTGCGCCCCGAACGCCATTGCCACCGCCTCGCTCAGTCTCCACCCAAACAGCACCTCACCGAGGTTCCATTTTGCCCGTTCATCGACTGCCTCTCCCTTTCCCTCGCTGACGCCGCCACCATGGCCGTGGAGCTCTTGGATTGCCCTGTGGGGTTTTGTGAAGCTTTGTATTTTGTTCTGAGTCCATGACACTTGTGGCTCACTTGTCAATCCTTTCATATTTTTCTATATTCGTTCCGCTAGCACCTCACATGTGCAGTCAACTATTGAATGCTCAGTCAAACCGAAACAATCTATTCATGAATAGTCTATTTTTGGAATTCTATTATTTCATGTGACATTAAAACTTCAGGAAATTCATTCTCCCTCTTACGAACTCTGATTCCATCGAGTCAAATTCATATAAATTCATTATATTCCTTCTAGTATTTATTTTATAATTTTTGGATTTTATTTGAATTGTGTTTGAATTTGGCTTGTTTTCGCGTATAGATTTCGGCGACTTCGGAGAACCAGATTTCGACGCCGTTTAAGAACAACAACTAATTCAGAAAGGCAAGTTAAATATTTTATCATATTTGATCCCATTATTTTAAATTATTTAAATTCTATTTTAAATTATTATTGCCTACTCATTTCTATTCAATGTAATTTAAATATCTGTTTTTAAATTATAGTTATGCCTAAATCCTTTGTACAACCAATATTGACATTGAAATTAACCTACCTTGATACATTAGATGAAAATCTAGTTTATGGAATAGTATGAACTAGAACATTTTGGAAAAAAAAATTATGCTTAGCCATGCTTAGATCTGAAATATTTGATTTAGGAATTTACAGCCAAAAATCAAATTTTGTTTCAATTGTATACATGACATTAGTGTGTCATGGAAGTTTACAAATGCTTTGAAAACTGAAATAAAATTAAAATCTCATTGGACTTGGGCGAAATGGATAGTTGGTGGGTGCAGGTTTATGCACAAGCTCAATTCGGAATGGTTGAGGCCCAGGGATTATTTTGGAAGTCACCCAAGTTAATTAAGGACTGGTCTTCGAGTCGTATCTTGTAAAGCTCCACCGTACTACCACATGTGCATAATGGGACAGGCTAGGATAAATAATTTACAATGTTCCATTGTTAGTTGTGCCGTTTTGATGTGTGGGTACGGTTAGACAGTATTCCCACTTGGCGCGAGGGGGCTTCCGGCGAGTGGTTAGCCCAATAGAAGTGAAAACATAGTGATGCAAGAGGGGGCTTCTGGTAGATGGTTAGTCTAAAGGAAGTGAAACCTTAGCGACCATGACTACTTTGGAATGGCGCATTGTAAAGGCCTCGTAATAATCACTTAGTCGCACACCATCGGAAGTGTGTCTTCTATCTCTTTAACAGGAAATACTCAGCTTAAATAAGCCTCATGCACATAAGGTCACACGACTTCTACTACACTCACCCACTAACTCCACTAGAATCTATTCTCATGCCACGACCTCCTGGAATCTCTCCATGATCCAAAAGACTAGGCCAACTTATTGACTCAGACAATCATTTCTTTGAGCGGTCCGGCCACTCTGATTTCTTCGAGTACATTCTTTGCCGACCACGGCGGTTCGACTCGATGCTTTGACCACTATAGCTTCCAACCACTATAGCTATCGACCACTATAGCTTCTGACCACATTATCTATCGACCACTATAGCTATTGACCACACTCATGCTGTGGCCCTTTGCATGTTGTAGATATTGACGCCTCCGTCCGACCGCTTCTCACAGCTCAGCATGCACTGTGGCTCAGGCCTCCATACTTGTACATATCACACGTTACTACCATGCAAAGACCTGTACAACATGATCACTACATGCAAAAGACCAAAGTAAATATCTAGATACAAACTTTGTCAAGATTAGTATCTAACACTCCTCCATTCCCGGCCATTCCCCCTCATGCATGCACTAAATCACGCAGGGCCAATCTCCGTCTTCTGACCTCCTCTGCCCCTGTAAAGGAGAGCCCTGGGTGCCTCTCTCCATCCTCATCCCACCCCCAAAATATCCCCTCCCCTCTCCTAGTATTTTGGAAGCATTTTGGAATTGAATCTCACCGGCCGAACGCCACTCCGACGATGATTAAAAATTCTACAGTGAAGCTCTGCTGCCATTTCCACTACCCCTAGCTTCTCCTCGCGACGTTCCACGCCATACTCACCCTCTCGTCACTGGAGCGTCGCTGTCACCGTGAGCCCGCATCACGTCGCGTCGCTGCTACTCTCCTCATCACCAGTCGACTGTCATGTTCCACCATAATCAAGGTGAGCATTGTGTTCCCTACGTTTTCCTTTTTGTTTTGCCTCAAACCCCACCCGCTATCTCCTCTCCGTTTGCTCGGAACACCGATGTCAACCAATAGGCCACCGAAGGTCTTCTACGCGGTGCTTACTCTATCTCCCTCAGTGTGTTGCCACATCACCCATGCCACCCGCAAGTCACCACCACCCGTGCGCCCTGAACGCCATTGCCACCACCTCGCTCAGTCTCCACCCAAACAGCACCTCACCGAGGTTCCATTTTGCCCATTCATCGACTGCCTCTCCCTTTCCCTCGCTGGCGCCGCCACCATGGCCGTGGAGCTCTTGGATTGCCCTGTGGGGTTTTGTGAAGCTTTGTATTTTGTTCTGAGTCCATGACACTTGTGGCTCACTTGTCAATCCTTTCATATTTTTCTATATTCGTTCCACTAGCACCTCACATGTGCAGTCAACTATTGAATGCTCAGTCAAACCGAAACAATCTATTCATGAATAGTCTATTTTTGGAATTCTATTATTTCATGTGACATTAAAACTTCAGGAAATTCATTCTCCCTCATACGAACTCTGATTCCATCGATTCAAATTCATATAAATTCATTATATTCCTTCTAGTATTTATTTTATAATTTTTGGATTTTATTTGAATTGTGTTTGAATTTGGCTTATTTTCGCGTATAGATTTCGGCGACTTCGGAGAACCAGATTTCGACGCCGTTTAAGAACAACAACTAATTCAGAAAGGCAAGTTAAATATTTTATCATATTTGATCCCATTATTTTAAATTATTTAAATTCTATTTTAAATTATTATTGCCTACTCATTTCTATTCAATGTAATTTAAATATCTGCTTTTAAATTATAGTTATGCCTAAATCCTTTGTACAACCAATATTGACATTGAAATTAACCTACCTTGATACATTAGATGAAAATCTAGTTTATGGTATAGTATGAACTAGAACATTTTGGAAAAAAAATTATGCTTAGTCATGCTTAGATCTGAAATATTTGATTTAGGAATTTACAGCCAAAAATCAAATTTTGTTTCAATTGTATACGTGACATTAGTGTGTCATGGAAGTTTACAAATGCTTTGAAAACTGAAATAAAATTAAAATCTCATTGGACTTGGGCAAAATGGATAGTTGGTGGGTGCAGGTTTATGCACAGGCTCAATTCGGAATGGTTGAGGCCCAGGGATTATTTTGGAAGTCACCCAAGTTAATTAAGGACTGGTCTTCGAGTCGTATCTTGTAAAGCTCCACCGTACTACCACATGTGCATAATGGGACAGGCTAGGATAAATAATTTACAATGTTCCATTGTTAGTTGTGCCGTTTTGATGTGTGGGTACGGTTAGACAGTATTCCCACTTGGCGCGAGGGGGCTTCCGGCGAGTGGTTAGCCCAATGGAAGTGAAAACTTAGTGATGCAAGAGGGGGCTTCTGGTAGATGGTTAGTCTAAAGGAAGTGAAACCTTAGCGACCATGACTACTTTGGAATGGCGCATTGTAAAGGCCTCGTAATAATCACTTAGTCGCACACCATCGGAAGTGTGTGAAATGAACATTAAAACTTGATTATCTCTTGTGGGTAAAGTTGTACAACCTCTGCAGAGTGTAAAACTATTAGAATAGCCGTGTCCATGGTCATGGACATGCTAGCAAAACTGCTCAAAGTTAGACTTCAGTTTTGATTTCAAAATATTTTGACAAATGATTTTGAATAGTTTATCCAATTGGAAAATTGGGCGGTTAGCCATGTGATAGGAGGGTATCCATCACCATATTTCATATGGAGGTTATCCTACTATAAAACTTGAGATTTTATAAAATGAATTTTAGTTATAAAATAACTGCTTTGAAACTTAGTACAAATATTTAAAGAAAACATTGCTTTGTGCAAATTCAACTAATAAGCCTTCCTTTGATATATCCCTGTATGCATTGTAATCTATTATTGGGTGTAACTTGTGGAGCACAGTTGTTTGTGCTCACCCTTGCTTAATGCAAATAATGTTCAGATCAGAAGGATTTCGCTACCGGTGTGGATCTTGATGACTAGGCTGCTTCCCCAGTCGATTGCTTATGGCAGATTAATTGGGCTCTACTATGTCTTCTTCGTCTTCGGCTGTGTTCTTTATTGTTAGCTCATAAGCCTTTGTTGTAATAAACTCTGATATTTATTAATAAAGTTGTGCAATTTATGGATGTTACCATATTTGTTTACTTTGTGAACTAGCTACTGATTATAGAACTAGTTCAGAAATACATAGAGATACTGGTCAGGGCAGGACTTCACCCTAAATAGGAAGAGTTGCTCGTCTCCTTCCTCCGAGCAAACTTGGATGTATTCGCCTGGCAAGCATCTGATATGCTCGGAGTCCCTAGAGAGGCGATTGAGCACATGCTAGCTCTCCATCCTGACAAGAAACCATTCAAGCATAAGCTAAGGCGCTTCGCACCAAATCGGAAGGAGGCAATCTAGTCGAAGATTGATAAGCTTCTTAAGGCTGGATTTATTCATAAAGTCGACCACCCAAAGTGGCTCGCCAATCCTGTAATAATTAGAAAATGCAATAGGAAATGATGAATGTGTATTGACTTCACAGATCTGAATAAAACTTGTCCAAAAGATGACTTTCCCCTTCCACGCATTAATCAACTTGTAGACTCTACCTCCGGGTGTGAGTTATTAAGGTTTTTAGATGTGTACTCAGGGTACACATTATTAATATGAGTGAAGATGATGAAGAGAAAACATCCTTCATTACTCCATGTGGCACTTACTGTTACGTAAAGATGACATTTGGATTCAAGAATGCTGGTGCAACTTTTCAGAGTTAAATCTGAAAAAGTGTGTGTTCGGAGTTTCCTTTGGAAAGCTTCTTGGATTTCGAGTTTTGGCTAGGGGAATTGAAGCAAATCTAGCAAACATATCAGTCATCGAACATATGTTCCCTACGACCACAAAGAAAGAAGTCCAAAAACTAACCGGCTGTATGGTAGCACTAAGTCGTTTCATAGCACGGTTAGGAGAAAAAGAATTACCTTTCTTCAAGCTTCTTTGGAAACATGGGAGTTTCAAATGGACTAAAGAGGCAAACGATGACTTTGAGGAGCTCAAGAAGTACCTTACGAGTACTCCGATCTTAATATCTCCAAGATTGGGAGAAACATTGCTGATGGCTACAACGCCACAAGCGGTCAGTGTTGTATTGGTCGTTGAACATGACAACATCCAACGACTAGTATATTACGTAAGTGAAGTCTTACAAGGACCTAAGGAAAGGTACCCACAGGTACAAAAGTTGCTATACGGTCTCCTTATGGTTTCAAGGAAACTAAGGCATTACTTTTAGGCCCACAGAGTGGTCGTACCTACTGGATATCCCCTTGGTCAAGTTCTCAAAAACAGGCACTACAACAGGACTAGGTTATAGCAACACGCGTATATGCTTCTATATCTACAGATATGTGTTGCTATGATGGATAGCAACACATGTGATTAGTGATGTTGTTGGTCGTGTTGCTATAAGGTAGGTCTACCACAATACAAATTAGGTGTTGTTATACAAAAGAAAAGATGTTGCAAAGTTGCAACACAATTTTTTATTTGTAACAACACATGTTTTCGAAACATAGCTAACACCTGTTAGCAACATATAATTGTTATATTGCAATACAAATTAATATACAGGAAAAATACGATTCATTTGTGTGCTACATATGTAGAAATTATAATTGCTACAAAGAATTTTTATTTGCTAATTAAGCATGTCATATTGCAAAATATATAACACAACTCAACATGACCAATGTTCAAAAGGTAGATTGCATTGCATTAAGGAAATAAATATAGGTATTGTTAACATCATTCCACATTACAAAAATAACTGATTTGTTGTCAACACAAGAGCTTCGAACAAGAGTAAAATTTGAGTCCTAAAATATAAAATCTAACTACTACTTTCTTTTCTTCATGAAGTTCCTTGCTTCTTGATCCGTTGATGAAAGAGATAAACATCCAATATAGTAATTCAACTATTGATCCTTTCAACCTGCAGGGATAACAATAATTTGCAAAGATGTAAATATAATGTAAGACATGTTTAACTCACTAAAATTGAATCACATGGTTTAGCAAAGCTATGCCCACTATCATCTATGAAAATTAACACTGATCAATAAAGGTTCCACTCCTATTGATTTCACAGTTCTTTCCTGTGGTGAACAAAGTAGTAGTTCAAAAGTTTTCTAATGACTGTGTTAAAGAGGCGCACTTACTTGATTACTCCAAAAAATAAACAAAAAGTGAAACTGAAACTGACAGCAAACTATAAACTAAATGAGCCATATAGTTTTGACAAAATGCAGACTGCAAACTGAAACTGGAAAATTATGTCACCAGTTATTGTCACCAGTTATCAGTTCCCACAATGAAATTAGAAAATGCTGTGACAAGATCTGTATATACATTACATCCTTCCCGCCTTGAGTCTAAGTACAATAGAAAGCACTATGGTAATCAGGCTTTCAAGAGCTCCAATGTCCAAACCATAGTATATTATATATTGTTTAGTGTTCAAGTGTTGATAAAAGATTGTATTACCTCTATTGGATACAGTCAGGCTGCAGTTGTAATGGTATTTCCACATGGCTGCAACCAGCTCTTTCTCGCACTATAATTTTTTTTCAGTATATGCAAATGGTAAATTAAAATTGAAATGACTATCCAAATTCAAGGAAAAAATAAAACTACACAGCAAGAGAGCTAGTTGTCCATATGAAGATGGCACCTGTGTTTGTCCATATGATGGTAGTGCCTGAGCTGAGCTATAAGAGTACATTGTTGTTGCAGACGGGACTAACCCAGATGCTTATGATGGTGGCACCTGTACTGATCCATAGGTGGATGCAGCTGGTGCCCATGCATATGAAGGTGGTGCGGTCTGACTTGACCCATAGTAACCAAAGACTCCAAAGAAGACTCCCATGAGCGGCTTGATTCTTTGCTGTGCTCAAGTGCAGGTGCTTTAGAAGCATCGCATCCAGCACCTTTTGAAGAGTCATAGCCAGTGGCACCCCTTGATACATCATGGATTCATGGCCTCCAGCTTTCGAAGAACTGAAGCTAGCAAGCCTCTTGATGGATCAAATCCACAACGAGGAGCAGTGCCAGGCTGCTAGCTAGGCTTCCGCCTAAAGGGTCTGCTAGACCAGTAGGGGTGGTCCTTGCCTAAATTAATATTTAACAAAACAAATTAGATTGTTATTAATAAACAAAAATTACTCCAGCACCTAGTTAAAAAGCTGAAGACAAAATTCACATTGTCATTGCTATGGGAAAAAAAGTAGAATAACTGCTTTATGATCCATTTTGCACAGCAAGATAAGCATCCATTAACTTCAAGCCAAAAAAAGAAATGTAAAACAAAAGGCATCAAGGACAAACTAAAGTAGCCAACTATCTAGTTGTAATACTCCGAACGTGTGAGAAGCAAATAATCGGGATAAATTAATTTAATCGGTAGAGATTAATTAATCGGGGGAAAGTTTAATTCAGAAAATCATCAAAACAAGAAAAGAGAGGGGGTTTTCCGCTTTTCACAAGAACTTTGGGCTCAGGCTTTGGCCAGTGGGCTGGCTTGGCCAAGGGAGGCGCCACTCCCCCACCCAAACCCTAGCCGCCCATGTACCCCCCTCCCTCTTTTCCCCTCCCCCTTTCCCTTTGGCCGCCACCCCCAAGCCCTGGCCGCCTCACCTCCTAGTTCCCTTCCCCCATTGCGCCACCCACTCCCCCCTTGGTGCTCCCTGCTGCCGGCCTTGGTGTTCCCCGCTGCCGGCCATTGGAGGAACGAGCAAGGCGAGGAAAGGAGATCAACTTCGCGGGGCAAGATCTTCAACTTTCTGTGATTCTACAAGGGTAACATTGCATGTTATTCGCTGGTTAATGTGTAGTAGATGCGTTTGATGTCGTTTGATAGATTGAATTGCGTCGGTTTAATAGATCACATTCTGTCCAGTAGTTTGGACGACGGTTTTCATGTCTGTAGAGGCAGAATCTAGGGATCCAACCTCTTAGAAATAGTTGGGCTATGTTGTTAGCTTTCCGTGGCCACCAAGAATGCCTAGATCCGACTAACAGTTAGGAAGTTACGAATTGTTTAGTGCCGCTGTCCTGTTAACCTGTCAACATCTTGACAGTCCGTAGAAATCTGAGTTAATCTATTAGTTAAAGACGAAATCAGAGGATCTCGTTATAATGAAAAATATGGGTAATTTCATCACCTTTCCAGAAAGCTAAAGAACGTAAGAATTTTACTTTCGTAGCAAACGTTATGATAATTTTAGTGTACTGTCCAGAGAACTCGACGTGATAATTGATGTTCTATAGATTGGCTTGGTAGGGGCAGTAGATGGCAGCATCAGAAGGGCTCCCCAACTAAGTTTATTTAGGTAATTTAATTATATTTCCATAAAGTATCAGAACATCTTATTTGGACTCCTGAGCAGGAAGTTATGTATTTTAGAAGTTGACTGTCCGTAGTGAACACCAAATCGATCGGTACAAATTGGAAGATTGGAAATGCTTGGGAGTTTAGCAAGTTCAATTGTGTTCTTATTTATGCTTTTAGTCCAGTATCCTTGTCTTATTTTGGGTTATCATTATGTTCAGGTGGGAGCGTGATCCTAGGGGCAGCGCCCTCTTCGCGTCCACCGTTCTCGCACGGTTGAGGCAAGTATTCGGGTTGTAGAATAATTATGATTGTTGCTGAGATTGATTGTGTCTTGTTCGTAATAGCCATGCATGGGTGTTAATGTGATGAATTGCAATATATCTTGGTAAATGCAAGTTATGGTTATAGCTTCATGTGTATGTTGTTAATGCTTACATGTTATTATGTACACGTTGAATTCGTATGTTTGGAAGATGATGTCATTGTACATATGCATGTAGTAAGCATGATTAAGTCTTGGTCACGTGGTGACCAAGTATGAATAGTTGAGGTCCCCGTCATGTAAATGACGGGCTTGAGGTCCCCACATTCGTAGAATGTGGGCAATGAGTAAAGAGGTCCCCATCATAATGATGATGGGCAAAGGTCCCTATACTTGTGGAGTATAGGCTCTTGGTCCCTGTGCCAGAGTGCATAGGCAAGGGTATATATCGACGGTTGTATACCTCGCATTACCGGTAAAATACGAAAAGAGATAAAGTTTAAAAGGTGCATTGCATGGTCGCATTACATAAGCATGAAGGCTATGTTTGGTGTAATGTTTAATTTGGAATATTGATGCTATGATTGTGATTTTAGCTTTAGCCTTGTTGATACTTGCTGAGTCTTTGGGCTCACTCTTGCTTTGATATGTTTTAGGTACAATTGGCAAGACGGCATGCATGGGAGGGAGTAGATGTTTGGATGCACTCACTACCACTCATCCATAAGGCGACTACCATTTAGATTTTATTCCAATAATAAGTAAATTGCTTGTGAATCACTTATGGATGGTTTTAAGTTTCAGATTAATTGTAATAAGGAGAATAGCAAGTTTTGTTTATGTTTATTAGATTGTCTTGCATGCCTGAATGAACTTGAATATTAAGTTTGGTGTTAATTGCTATGATTAATTGTTGGAACCTCGGTATAGTTAATTATACAAAGGAGGTTCTGCCGAAAATTGGTAATTGGTCTTAGTTTAGTTTTGTTTAATTTATGTTTAGTAGCAATCCAGGCTCAATGTTGAGCTGGGGTGTTACAGTTGGTATCAGAGTGGGCTGTAGGTCTATGGTTAATGAAACATTAATTTTGACACACTAAGCACAGTAGGTGGGTTTTGGGTTTGCATTGCACCTACGTTTCCGTTGATTAATATAGTTGGGTGTATGCTTAATGTTTAAATTTATGCTTGTTTGTGATGTTTAGAGATGGCAAGGGGTAGAGGCCGTGGCCGTGGTCGTGGTCGACAGGGTGCCGGCCGAGGTCGGGCAATGCCCCCACCCGAAGTTCAGAGCTCGGTAGGTGATGACACTAGTACTGAGGGATCAGAAGAAGAGGTTGCTTCGGCAGTTCAAGGGGGACAGGCGCCACCAGCTGCACCCGCAGTTGCTCCTTTGGCGGCTCCCACGGCGGTACCCGTGGTTGGTGCCATGGGGCTGCATCAGTGGAACGCCTAACGTCTGGATACTTTTTGATGGGTCAGCACGCCCGATTGATGCTTGCTAACTAGTCATGCGACACATGGAGAGACACTTCGAGCGCTGGTATGACTTCGAGATGAGGGCACAATTTGTGGCCTTCCAAATTAAGGGGGCGATATCTCGTGGGAGGAGTCTCGACAGCTAGGACCGCTACCCATGGCCCGATTACTGGAGCTGTTTGTGGAGCAATCGAGGAGGTTTTATCCAAATTCATTCGTGGAGAGGATGGAAGTCTCATTGAATAGTTACAAGCGAGGCAAGTTGATAAATGTCGAGTCTGGCGGGTTTTAACAACATAATCCGCTTGCCCAAAGCGATGGGTTACAAATGAGGCCGAGAAGGCCAAGAGGTTTCGCAGAGGGCTCAGACGGGAGTTTCAGAAGGTATTGGGAGCGTTGGAGCTGCGTGATTTTAGCTCCTGGTAGAACAAGCGAGGGCATGGAGTTAGAGATGCACTTTCGGGAAGATATGCAAGGCATGGGTGGTTCGGTGGTTCCTTCTGATGCAGGTGGCAGTCAGAAGAGGAACTTTGGAGGAGGAAGTGGGTCATCCCTGAAGCCCGTTTCCAAGAAGTTCAACGGCCCGCAGAGTTCATTCAAGTCCAAGTTTACAAAACCACATGCTTCCAACACTTCACGGCCGTCAGGGAGTGTGCCTATGCTTCGTCTGGTTCCGGGGCAAGGTATGATTTGCTTCAAGTGCGGTAATGAGCACCATGCTTGAGTGTTCTGGATCGGATCTTGTCGCCATCGTGGTCCAGCGGGTCATAAGGCGGTGGTCTGCTTTGCGGAATCCAAATAGTGTTATTAAGGGAGCCGGCTCATCACGGTGCAAGTGCCACCGCTTCTTCACGAGGGTCGGTCAGCAGATGCTAGCAGCTACTCCCACAGCCTTGGGGCACCTCGATCTTACTTCTCGCTCTGGAGGGATCCCACCACCAGGTATTTCGGCGCCTTGCTCATGCACTGCTTCGATTCGGCAGACCTTCAAGACCCCCTCAGCTTCTACACCACCATACCAGTCTGTGGGGCTTCACCGCCCAAAGAATAGCTTGCTTATGCCATGCCGACTGCTAAGTCGGTGGGTCATCCCGATGTGGTGACAGGTACGCTCCTTGTGGACTCAGTGGAGGCTTTTGTTTTATTTGATTCTGGAGCTACTTTCTCTTTTGCATCACTAGAGTTTGCTAGCAGAGCACATTTGAGTATGCAGTCTATAGCTCAGTCGGTTCTAGTTAATTCTCCTAGAGGAATTCTTTCTAGTTCCACAGTCTGTCCCGGTTGTGTGATCTCTTTAGATGGGGAAGACTTTATTGCTAATCTCATGGTTATGAAGATGGAACCGTTTGACGTTATTTTGGGTATGGATTGGTTGCATAGTTACCGTGCTGCCATATCATGCTTTTGGAAGATAGTAACTCTGCAAGCTCCGTTTGGGCAGGAGATAGTGTTTCAGGGTAGTGCCCCTTCTTACTCTCTTTGTGTCTCAAGCTAGTTTGTTTCTGGTAGTCGAGCGAAGAAAGAGTGGATTCTCTTGTCCTTGGTAGAGAAGCCGAGTTCGTCTTTTGATCGCTGCGGGTATTCCATGGTTCGGGAGTTTTTGGACGATTTCAGCAGACCGCTCGATGCCCCCACCTCGCCCAATGGATTGATTTAGTACCGACGACGCGGCGGTTTCCATGACCCGCATCGTTCATGCACGCCCTTTTCAGAGGAATTAAAGAAGCGGTTAGACGATCTAAAGGCGAAAGATCTTATTCGTCCCAAAGGTGTGTCTCGTGGGGAGCTCCAAGGTTGCTTACCAAGAAAAGGATGGTAGTTGGCGATGTGTATTGATTACCGTGTTCTCAACCAAATGACCATTAAGAATAAATAACCTTTGCCACGCATCGAAGATTTATTTGACCAGTTGAGAGGGGCAAAGGTATTTTCAAAGATTGATCTCCGCCGATACAATCGATTCTGCTCGAAGGAGGATATTGAGAAAACGGCGTTCTCCACAAGGTATGGGCATTTTAAATTTAAAGTTATGTCTTTTGGACTAACGAATGCTCCTGCTGCTTTCATGGAGACAATGAACAGGATGCTACATGAGTATCTGGATGACTTTGTCGTCGTCTTTATTGATGATATTTTGATCTACCCAAAGACTGAAGCAGAACATGGGCGTCATCTAAGGCTGGTGTTGGAGACACTAAGTGAGAATAAGTTTTATGCAAAGCTGAAGAAGTGCAAGTTCTGGATGTCTGAAGTGGGATTCTTGGGGCATGTTATTAATGATAAGGGAATATCAGTTGATCCAAGTAAAAACTCCACAGTGGTAGAATGGGGAAGGCCGACCAACGTCCAAGAAGTGAGAAGCTTCCTTGGTATGGTGGGTTACTATCGGCGTTTTGTGCAGGATTTCTCCATCATTGCGAAGCCATTATCCAGGCTCACTCAGAAGGATGTGAAGTTTTGGTGGGATGATGATTGTGAACGCAGTTTTCAGACTTTGAAAGAAAAGCTGGTGACCGCTCCTATTCTCACTGTTCCTGAACCGGGGAAGCGTTTTACAGTTTATTCCGACGCTTCTCGTGTCGGTTTGGGTTGTGTGCTCATGCAAGATGGCAAGGTTTTGGCTTACGCATCTAGACAGCAGAAGAAGCATGAGCAGAATTACCCAACACATGATTTAGAGTTGGCATTCAGTAGTGTTTGCATCAAGCTTTGGAGGCACTATCTCAGATGGTGAATCTTGTGATGTCTTCACGGATCACAAAAGCCTTAAGTACATCTTTACACGTATGATTTGAATATGAGGCAACGCAGATGGTTGAGCCGATCAAGGATTACGATCTCACGATTCAATACCATCCAGGTAAGGCCAATGTGGTGGCTGATGCTCTTAGTCGCAAGGCGACGCCTGCTACTCTGGATTGTTTAATTGCTGATTTTGACCGCATGGGAATATCTTATTGCTATGCAGGCACGGCTCATGCCGAAACACAGTTGATCTTAGAGTCAGCCCTTCCAGAGCGGGTGCGGGAAGCACAACAGAGTGACCAGTTATTACAAAGGGTCAAGAAGCGTCTGGATATGGGCAAGGAAGGGGATTTCAGTTTGGATGGGTCTGGAGCATTGCGATTTAAGGGTCGCTTTTGTGTGCCGCAGAAGGCGGGGGTTAAGGATGACATCTTGAGGGAGGCACATCGCACCCCTTATACTGTTCATCCAGGTGAGACGAAGATGTACCGGGATTTAAAGCACAACTTCTGGTGGAAAAGAATGAAAGTAGACATTGCTAATTATGTAGCATCTTGTGGTGTTTGTCAGCAAGTGAACGTAGAACATAAGCGTCCTGCAGGGTTATTGCAGCCATTGGAGGTCCCTCAATGGCCTTGGGATGATATCTCCATGGACTTTGTAGTCGCGTTACCTCGATCACCGCGAGGGAAGGACGCAGTTTGGGTGATAGTAGATCGATTCAGCAAATTGGCGCACTTTATTCCTATCCGCACGACCCACTCAGCGAGCGACTTGGCTCCTATTTATGTGCTGGAGATTGTGAGATTGCATGGTGTGCCAAAGACCATCATTTCTGACAGAGATGCCAAGTTTGTATCCAAGTTTTGGGAGAGTTTGCAGTCTTGCTGGGCACCCAAATCCGTCTCGAGTACATTTCATCCACAGACAGATGGACAGTCAGAGCGCACCATTCAGACCTTGGAGGACATGTTGCGGTCCTGTGTTTTGTCCTGGAAGGGTAGTTGGGAGGATCAGTTGTCATTGGCGGAATTTACTTACAATAACGGCTACCATTCAAGTATTAAAGCCGCGCCGTTCGAGGTTCTATATGGGCAAAAATGCAGGTCACCCCTTTGCTGGGAAGCGGTGGGCGAGAAGGCAGTCTTGGGCCCGGATTGGGTCCAAAAGACAGTGGAACGAGTGGCATTGGTGAGACAGAATCTGTTAGCAGCCCAGAGCAGGTAGAAAAGTTATGCAGATGTGAGGAGAAGGGATTTGGAATTTGAAGTGGGAGATTAGGTGCTCTTGAGAGTATCTCCCACTAAGGGGGTAGTGAGGTTCGGTACCAGAGGGAAGCTTAGCCCGAGGTACGTTGGGCCTTTCACGATCTTGGCTCGGATCGGGAAGTTGGCATACCGCTTGGACCTACTAGAGTCTATGCGCGGGGTGCACAACGTTTTTCATGTGCCCATGTTGAGGAAGTACCTTCGTGATCCGGAGCATCATGTGTCTCTAGAACCTCTAACCATTGAGCAAAATCTGTCTTTCGAGTCCAAGCCAGTGCAGATCCTGGAAAGATCAGAGAAGACGTTGAGGAATAAAACTTTAAAGTACGTTAAGGTGCTTTGGTCACAGCAGACCGAGAGAAAGGCCACCTGGAAATTGGAGTCTCGCATGCGCGAGCAATATCCAGAGTTATTTGCAGCAGGTACGTGTTAATGTTACAAGGTTTTAGCTGTGATTATACTTTGGCTTAAGCGTGTTTAGAATTCGAGGTCGAATTCAGGTTAAGGGGGGGTAGAATGTAATACTCCGAAAGTGTGAGAAGCAAATAATTGGGATAAATTAATTTAATCGGTAGAGATTAATTAATCGGGGAAAGTTTAATTCAGAAAATCATCAAAACAAGAAAAGAGAGGGGGTTTTCCGCTTTTTCACGGCAACTTTGGGCACAGGCTTTGGCCGGTGGGTTTGCTTGACCAAGGGAGGGCACCACTCCCCCCAAACCCTAGCCACCCTGTGCCCCCCTCCTCTTTTCCCTCCCCTTTCCTTTGGCCACCACCCCAAGCCCTGGCCACCTCACCTCCTAGTTCCCTTCCCCCATTGCGCCACCCACTCTCCCCTTGGTGCTCCCTGCTGCCGGCCTTGGTGTTCCCTACTACCGGCCATTGGAGGAAGGAGCAAGGTGAGGAAAGGAGATCAACTTCGCGGGGCAAGATCTTCAACTTTCTGCGATTCTACCAGGGTAACGTCGCATGTTCTTTGCTGGTTAATGTATAGTAGATCCGTTTGATGTCGTTTGATAGATTGAATTGCGTCGGTTTAATAGATCGCGTTCTGTCCAGTAGTTTGGACGACGGTTTTCATGTCTATAGAGGCAGAATCTAGGGATCCAACCTCTTATAAATAGTTGGGCTATGTTGTTAGCTTTCCATGGCCGCCAAGAACGCCCAGATCCGATTAACGGTTAGGAAGTTATGAATTGTTTAGTGCCGCTGTCCTGTTAACCTGTCAACATCCTAACAATCTGTAGAAATCTGAGTTAATCTATTAGTTAAAGACGAAATCAGAGGATCTCGTTATAATGAAAAAGATGGGTAATTTCCTCACCTTTCCAGAAAGCTAAAGAACATAAGAATTGGACTTTCGTAGCAAAAGTTATGATTATTTTAGTGTACTGTCTAGAGAACCCGACGTGATAATTGATGTTCTGTAGATTGGCTTGGTAGGAGCAGTAGAGGGTAGAATCAGAAGGGCTCTCCAACTAAGTTTATTTATGTAATTTAATTATCTTTCCATAAAGTATTAGAACATATTATTTCAACTCCTGAGCAGGAAGTTATGTATTTTAGAAGTTGACTATCTGCAGCGAACACCAAATCGATCGGTAGAAATTGGAAGATTGGAAACGCTTGGGAGTTTAGCGAGTTCAATTGTGTTCTTATTTATGATTTTGGTCCAGTATACTTGTCTTAGTTTGAGTTATCATTATGTTCAGGTGGGAGCGTGATCCCAGGGGCAGCGCCCTCTTCACGTCCACCGTTCTCGCACGGTTGAGGCAAGTATTCGGGTTGTAGAATAATTATGATTGTTGCTGAGATTGATTGTGTCTTGTTCGTAATAGCCATGCATGGGTGTTAATGTGATGAATTGGAATATATCTTGGTAAATGCAAGTTATGGTTATAGCTTCCTGTGTATGTTGTTAATGCTTACATGTTATTATGTACACGTTGAATTCGTATGTTTGGAAGATGATGTCATTGTACATATGCATGTAGTAAGCATGATTGAGTCTTGGTCACGTGGTGACCAAGTATGAATAGTTGAGGTCCCTGTCATGTAAATGACGGGCTTGAGGTCCCCACATTCGTAGAATGTGGGCAATGAGTAAAGAGGTCCCCATCATGATGATGATGGGCAAAGGTCCCTATACTTGTGGAGTATAGGCTCTTGGTCCCTATGCCAGAGTGCATAGGCAAGGGTATACATCGACGGTTGTATACCTCGCATTACCGGTAAAATGCGAAAAGAGATAAAATTTAAAAGGTGCATTGCATGGTCGCATTACATAAGCATGAAGGCTATGTTTAGTGTAATGTTTAATTTGGAATATTGATGCTATGACTGTGATTTTAGCTTTAGCCTTGTTGATACTTGCTGAGTCTTTGGGCTCACTCTTGCTTTGATATGTTTTAGGTACAAGTGGCAAGACGACATGCATGGGAGGGAGTAGATATTTGGATGCACTCACTACCACTCATCCATAAGGCGACTGCCATTTAGATTTTATTCCAATAATAAGTAAATTGCTTGTGAATCACTTATGGATGGTTTTAAGTTTCAGATAAATTGTAATAAAGAGAATAGCAAGTTTTGTTTATGTTTATTAGATTGTCTTGCATGCCTGAATGAACTTGAATATTGAGTTTAGTGTTAATTGCTATGATTAATTGTTGGAACCTCGGTATAGTTAATTATACAAAGGAGGTTCTGCCGAAAATTGGTAATTGGTCTTAGTTTAGTTTTGTTTAATTTAATTTTAGTAGCAATCCAGGCTTAATGTTGAGCTGGGGTGTTACACTAGTCCATCTTTCATTTATGTTATTCTGTTCCAGGGGGGAGATGGAACAGGGGCTGAGACTGATATTTGATGAAACAGTGTCTACGTTATGAAATAATTATATGGTGGGGGTGCATGGCTTCTTTAAATTAACTGGAATAGTTTGTCCAAACTCAGTGCCATACTTCAAGTCTTAAATTTTCAAACCAAACAAAACTACTTTAGGAAGAACCGGAGATCTCGAGTTCGCAAGTAAATACAATGTAATTATGCATTAAGAACTTGATATTTGAGAAGTCTGAAAAATATACATGGCAATTGTATGAGTAAAATAATTCTTACAAAGGTTACCAAATGGAAAAAAATGGTTGAAACATTTAAAGTTATGATTAGGATCAGACGAAATTGGAACTAATAGGACAAAGCCTTATGTTCTTGCTATTTAGTGAGGTATTGGCCTGCAAACTTGGCAGATACATGCATAAACATAAATGCTGCATTTTTTATTCCTTTCTCCTCAGATATACTAAACTTCTACCAAATATACGGATTGTCTCGGCATGAATACTTATTCAGATATTGCGCAAAAACAGAAACGATATATGTCGCACAAATAAATATCAATAAATCAAACTACATGTCTAAAATGCAACTAGATTAGTAGTTTAACAAGAAAATTTAAATACATCACACTATAACAGAGGGTGGTTAACTAGTTAAGCAAGTAGTAGTAACTACTAACTAGCAACTAGCAAGTAGCAAGTACATGACACTATGACAGGGGCTAGTTAGAGTGTTTATTTGCTACTTGTTACTGCTCAACAGTTCTTGATTAACTAGCTCATGATTGCCAGCGTGTTACTGTGAGAATACAGATGGACTTATATGGATGTCAGGGGCATTAGAGTCCTAGAAAGCTTGTTAAAACTGAATTAGGGGCACCAAGCGACAAAGGCGTAAACTATATACTGACTCTGAGATGTTTCCTTTATGATATTCCTTGTTTACAGGTACATCAATTAGACCACAAAAGCAGAAGTTTTGTAGACAAATAGAATGAGAGTACAGATGGAGCTGTATGGATGTCAGGGGCATTAGAGTCCTAGAAAGCTTGTTAAAACTGAATCGGGGCACCAAGCGACAAAGCGTAAACTATATCTGACTCAGATGTTTCCCTTTATGATATTCCTTGACCCTTGTTTACAGGTACATCAATTAGACCACAAAGGCAGAAGTTTTGTAGACAAATAGAATGTTTACAGTCGTATAGTCTTACAGATACCCAAGAGTTTGTAGGTTATTTGATTTAGTTCTGTCCACATGAACTACACAAGCTTCTCGATCTCACATCAGTTGGGAAATTTGAATTGTGCCGTGCCAGTTCGTGTGTCACATTTTGATGGAGCAGCGAAGCAACAAATACTATAAGAACTTATAGAGCAAAGAACAGAATGTATGCCCTTTACAATGCCGTCATCTAACTCTTGCTTGGAATTGAACACCCTGCTCACCAGCCAAAAGGGGGGGCTCTTTGCTTCTTCTTCCATTCCTTTCCACCTCTCGTGTAGTAGAAAGGTGCCAATCATGAACCTTGAAAGCAATTTTCCTCTCTTAGCATTTAGTAGGAGTAAATGGTAGCAGCACATAGTATTTTAGGCATTTAATTACTATATTGATCGACATTACTAGTAATATGAGCATATAGTATGATTGGTAGCAATAGATTGATTAAATCCAATGACATGGTTGTATGTCTTGCTAAATCCATTTTTGCGAAAGAAAATTGAGTAGCAAATGATTCATGGATACACATACAATCTGGTTTGTTAACGAAGATGAATCTATGTTAGAACAAGATCTTAACTGTCACATTTCATAGTCTGGTTAGGAATCAAAGAAACATGGGTAAACAAAAGCATGGATTTTTATGTAGATAAGTTCATGTATGAAATTCTAGAATGTGTGAGTGCTGTGATCTATCGGTAAGTAATATACATGTGTCTGGAATTGTGTGATCATGCTAAAACAGAGAATGAGCTAAAGTTGTTTATGACACAGTTATTTAGCTATGCATCAAATCCCAATTTGAGTAATGTACTAGTGACTGAAGGTGGCTAGGGCTCCCTCTGGCACTGGGCGCTGGTCTCCCTCACGCAGTTACACTCGGCTGGGCTGCGCCAGCCTCGGGCCGGCCCGCAAACGTCAAGCCTGTCTACTGTATACCAAATTTTCTCCGGATGCATACTAAAAAATCCTACTACTATTTTCTCTGGGCCTCGGGCTGTTGCCCAACCAACCTGAGGCCCATCTCCGCCTCTAGGGTAGGGGGGAGCATGGCGTAGGGTGGCGGCGGTTAGGGTTTGAGGTAGGGGAGGCATCCGAGGGATCACGGGGATTGGGAGGGTGGCGGCAGGAAGTGCTGGAGAGGAGGGCGGCTCGGGTGCTGGAGAGGATGGTGGTAGTGGGAGCTAGAGATGGGAGCGTCGAGGGATTTGAGGAGGTCGGCAAATTGGGCAGCTCAATTTTTACTAGGCCGCGCCAAGATTTTCATCCACCACGTCTAAATATTGAACTCTTGTCATACTAGGGATTTCTCCCTCCGTGGTACAAATTCGGTGTCTCGGTTTTACCGAATGCCCGATAGATATTTAATACATATTTTTTAACACACAGTTTGCAGGTAAAAAGAAAATAATATTACCGATAGACACTCAGTCCCTTTTGCTCGTTTTTCACTAGCAGATTGTTTGTCCTTGATTATATCCATATTACTAATTACTAATTCTCCCTGGAAAGGGCCTCCAACCGCGCTGGCCATGTCCCCCGAATTACTATGAACCGTCGGATGTCCAGCGTGCGTCCACGATGGCCTGATCTCCTGCGCGTCCGCCGAACCGATGCCTACGCTTCGTGCACGCGAGGCTACGACGTATCCCCAGCTGTCCCTCTTCTCGCTGCTTCTCTCCATCGAGTCCTCCCCAGCCGCCCCTCTTCACCAGCGCCTCCTTCTCCCTCCTCTACCGCGCTTCTCCGCCGGTGCCTCTCTCTCTCTCCCTCGGGACCGCGCCGCCGCTTCTCCCATCGCTTCCCCTCCGCCTCCTGTCCCCTTCCTCTCCCTCCTCCGCCGCCCTCTTCACCAGCACCGCCCTCTCCCTCCTCCGCCGCACTTCTCCGCCAGTGCCGCCCTTCTACGCCAGCAACACGAGTCCTTCGCTCTTCTTCCCCCGCCGCTCGCTTGGCCTCCCTCCCCCGCCGCCGACGCTCGGTAGCTCTTCCTCCCTCCCGCCCTTTCAGTCTCCCTCCACGGCCACCGCGTCGGCGCCGTCCCTCACTCTCACTCCCCCGCCGCCCCCTTGGCCTCGCTCCCCCGCAGCTGCCGTTCCCTTCCTCTTCTAGCCCACAGCCCCTTGGTCTCCTCCCTTGCCGCTCTCCCCCGCTCTGCCTCGGCCTCCTCCCCACTTGTGCCGCTCTCTCCCTCTTCAAGCCCCGCCCTCGGTCTCCCTCCCCACCGTCGCAGATTTGGGATGTTACATCTACGAAGGTGCCACGGATCTCCTCCCGTCACGCCCATCTCCCCTTTTGGTTCCCTGAGCAGCCGCCACCCGTCTGCCGATCTATTTTTTTACCACGGTGATGTTCGTTCTCTCGACACGTTCAGTGGAGAACGTCCACGGCACAGAAACCGGTGCAGCAACGTCGGTGATCGGCGTGCCACCGGGTGGTGGAGGACGTCCACAGCCGCGTCGCCCGATAGCAACATCGTGGGCTGATCGAAACTCTCCACGGC
This sequence comes from Phyllostachys edulis, assembly GCA_036346405.1. Lineage (NCBI taxonomy): Eukaryota > Viridiplantae > Streptophyta > Magnoliopsida > Poales > Poaceae > Phyllostachys > Phyllostachys edulis. The sequence continues at coordinate 27,660,642 of CM070565.1, forward strand.
CGCGTCGCCCGGTAGCAGCATCGTTAGGTGATCAAAACTCTTCAGAGCTGTACGCACGAAGCATTTGAATCTTTATGATCACCACTGCATGTTTTGATCGAGGTTTTGCCAATCTCGTGAGCTAGCTCAGTTACCATGGAATTAAGAGTAGGTAATACCACAGAATCCTACCAATTTGATCTGAGAGTCAATCATCATCGATAGCATTATGGACACCTTTTGCTCATTTGTCTCACTAGACTCATCGCATATTGCCGACCAATTTGTTGTGACCATGAATTCAGAGGTTAGAACACTCTCGACTTTGCATTGCGGGGTGAGCAGATCACCCGGACTCATCAAGTAGTGTCGACATTGAGCAGGACCTTAGTGTGGTAAGTTCTGCACTTGGTGATATTGGGTAACCCAAGTATACTTTAGTTTATTCTCACAACTATTGCTTATAAAAATAATTTTGAGATATGTTAGTCCTTGATTTCAGTCATCACCTCATCCAAACAATAGAGATGTATGCACCCCTTGAAAGGGAAGTTATGCCAAACTTAGTACAGATTTATCTTTATCCCACTTTCTGAGCTCTCTTTCAGTTTATGATTTTGTGCGCTGTGTGTTACCAATTTCTGGGCTAAATTGTGGATCATTTTATCAACATGAGTGGTACTAATCTTTGGCATCTTAGGGTTTTGCACAACTAGCCATTTATTGAGTGCTATTATTGTAGACGTTCTTCCTTGTGCGGATAATAATGTTTGCCTTGCTGATTTAGGATAATTGGTTTCATTTTGACTTTTTTTAGTAAACTCTACAAATATAACATCATTTGCCTGCAACTGCAATGGACAAAGTTCGGGTCTGTCTTCTCAGTTAACTATGAAGTATAGAATGAAGTAGTATCTTCTGAAAGTTAATGCCACTTTCTTCTATTAAATTTGAGAAAGCAGAGGTGATGATGAACTTTCGGACTTGAGTAACATATTGGGACAACAAGAATATGGCCTTTGGATATGGGTACAGAAATCGAAAGGTAATACCTGTTTTAAATATAGTTTATAGCTTGAGGTAATATAGTTTAGCTCCTTAGAGATAGTTTGATTTAGATTTGCTTCTCTGATGACTGTGGCATGTGATGGAGGATGGATTGAATACATATATTTGGTGAAAGTTCAATTGTTACACATACTGCTTTGTGCCCTTTATGGTTCTGAGAAAGCCAATAGGAAATTGTGATATTTTAGTTTCGGAATTTACTTTACAGGTTTGTTCTGTCACATGTGTAGACGTATTCTATCAACTTGAAATCTCTACGTTTATATTTGAGAACTATCTTTAACTCCATTATATGTGATTCCTCTGCTTTGAGCTGCAGAGCTCTCAAGATCTTTCTGTAGCAGTAGGTCCAGATTCTAGGTTGCCTGATAGCATTGTTGCGCATATACTTATTCTTGAGACTTACATTCCTGATTCACTCAGATTAATTTTAAGCTTTGACGTTTTTTGCTACTATTTTTCCAGCATGTGCATCCTGTAAGATGTCTTCTCTGGTAATCTTTCTTTCAATATGTCCGAGGGATCGACATGGAGAATTAGGCATAGTGATTGCTGTGGAATGAGATCAAAGAAGGTATAGAGCTCTGTTTTAGGGGGTTATTGAGGTTTTAACCTGATTAGTTACTTTCATTTCATCAAGGCTCAGGCCGTGTATACATAACGTTGCTCTATTTGTATGTTTCCTATACATACACTGCTCTCTAGCGTAGAACAAGGATCATGTGCCCTTACGGTCAACTGCTCCATAAATATATACATAACTACACCTAATAGCAATATTCTATTAGGCATCTAAACTCTTTACTTTCACTAAGTTTTTCCCATTAGTGTGATACGTGACGTACATACGTATTGTTACTTTCGCCATTAAAGAGATTAATCCAACCATCGCCGCTTGCGACCTCTTTTTAGTATTTAGTGCTTACTCGATTGCTACAATTAATTACAGATTAAAGAGATTAGTCCGCCATTGCATGACCTATTCTTCCTATTGACTACTTACTCATTGCTTGATTTTGCTTTGCATCTGCTGTAGCTCAATTACTTCCTAGCACAAAATAGAACTTTATTTTTCGAGATGCATTACCCCACTAATCTTTATTTCTTTTTGCGGTGGATGACTTGTTTGACGAAGAAATGACATGCACTCTACTTTCTCAAATTACTCCAAATAGCCGACAATGGATAGTTTCTATAAGAGTTTCGCGCCGTTGGCACTACCGAAAAGGATCAGATACCGGTCCTATAGAGCACATTGATTTAGTCCTTCTCGATGAACAGGTTATCACAATATTCAATTATTTCACTAAGTACTACTTATCTCTATGCTGTTCTAACTCGAGCCTTTTTTATCATAGGGCAATCATGTGTATGCGGAAATAAATCTTGACAATGTTGACCGGTTTGAACCTCTACTGGAAGAAGGGAGGGTCTATGAATTAAGAAAATTCATTGTCACTCCACCAAAAAATGCGTTCAAACCGGTTCAAGCACCTTTCATGATTTGGTTTACAAGACATACAGTCATTCAACAAATAATGAATGTGCCCAACAATCTTCCAATGTGGATGTACAATCCAAATCCATTCACAGAAATTCCTAGACCTACCAATACCCTCGAGTATTTTGTTGGTAAGCATTGTCATTTTTACACAACTGAATCAATAAATTTATTACTATGCTGCAAATACTAATCCATTCTCTTTGCTTACAACTTTGCCTATTCCTTTTTTAAATCGTAGATGTTACAGGGGTTGTTTCTGCGATTTCTAATATAGAGCATATTAAGACTGCCTCAACTTTCCATGCCTTCACTAAAAAGATCGGTTTTCCTTTGTGACATTAGCTCAATATAGATCTATAGATATGCACTTGCTGTCTACTAAACAGAACTCATATATATTTTCTACGTATATATAAGTTGCTAATTTATGTTCCGCATTCAGTGATAATGAAATTAGGCTTTATATATGGGGTGAATGTGCTACATGATTTGATAGATAGACTATACAAGAAATCGGTGAAACAGAACATGTAGCCGCTATCTTTGTAGGGACCTTGCCAAAGATGTTCAAAGGTAATACCACAATCATCTAATTACTGTACCTACGCGCATTCACAATGTACTCTATACTGTTGTCCGCCTGTAGCTAGACTTACTTTCTTATTAACGATATACACAAGCCAGATAAGTCTAAGGGGGAGTTTAGCCTGTAGATGGTACATAAATGCAGACGTACCTGAGATCAATGCATTGCGTAAGAGGTAGATTCCTTGCTTTGTTAATGTGCAATCGATTTCTTGCGCTTTCCTATTTAGGTTTTTTAGTGCATATTACTCAACCCAGCTTTTTTGTCTTGGTTTATAGCCGACGCAATCAATTCCATCCACTTAAAACTATTACCCCTTTTGCATATGACGTTTCTACAGCAGTTACCTGTCCTCCTATTGAAGAAAATTTTTTTCGAGAGCTCCTTGATCTTGGCCTGTTTGACTGTGAGAAACTAATTACGTTCACTATCATTACTGTTTGCTATTGTATGCAGATGCTATATAGCAGACACTGCTAGCATGCTTTCATGTTTCACAGGACATATACTATTCATACACCGTCACAATTACGTGTTTAGCACCGGCTTAGGTTCCATGTTTTCTAATTTCTTTCACGTTCATTTCATTTCAGTTTTATATTCATTATACTTATATACTACACTTATCTACGTACCTACACTACATACTATATAATCTATCTAACATAACTCAATTTCCACTCACTCTTAAATAATCTAGCAATCCATTACCGCCCGTGCCATATGGCATGGGTGAACTTCTAGTTATTATAATTACAACAACAAAGTATCATATCGTTCATACCACTGTAATTACCAATTTATTTTTATTAGTACTATAACATTAGTTGGTGATTAAATGGGTCATAAAATTCATTAATTGACCTAGCAACACGTCTATTAAGTGTTGTAACTTAAACTATAAAGTGTGGTAACATACTAGGCGCTGAGTATGTTTGGAGCTTTCTACACTTGGTTCGTAGCAACATGAGAATATGTGTTGTGGTTGAGTTTTCCTGCAACATATGCTATATGTGTTGGTGGTGTGTGTTGGAATAGATTGGTCTTGTTGTAGTGAGGGAATCATCAAGATGAATAGCAAATTGGGCAGTTGAGCTTGGGGCGTTCGACCTCCATTTCATCTCACGAACAACAATCAACTCCCAAGATTTAGCAGAATTCATTGCCAAATGGACAAACCCTGAACCCACCTATGGGACCACATACGAGCACCACAAAGAGTGTACAATGTACTTTGATGGCTCCTTGATGCTCAAAGGCTCGGAGGCTGGAGCTATCCTAATATCTCCCACCGGAGAACATATAAAATACACCATTCAGTTAAACTTTTTTGCTACAAACAACGTGGTAGAGTACGAAGGTTTACTGGTAGGACTCCGAGCAGCTAGAGCGCTCAGGATTCAGAGATTACTAGTGAAAGGCGATTCTCAACTAGTAGCGAATCAAGTCGGGAAGGAATTGAAGGGATACAGGTAGGTAACACTAGATGGCAATTCAAAAATTCTACCACATAAACCAAGAAGCGATGCAGGTAATAGACCATAGATCGTTACCACTAGACACGTAGTGCAGCGGAAGAAGAGTTGGAGTAGCCTGATCTAACGTAGAGTGCGTCGATGTAGTAGTCATAGTCTATCGTCCACTGTAGTCGATCATCCAGCGTAGTCGAACGTCCAACGTAGTCGATCGTCCTCGGTACCGGTCGTCTCCTCCAGCAACAAATCACAATCCTTGCAAAGTCGTGGATCGTCCTTAAGTATAACAGCAACCACAGTAGCGCCTCTACAATATCCACACGTCTAGGGAAGGAATACCGTACACTGGTGTGCTAGCACCCACTCGCACGGTAGAGGTCTCGGGAAGATGGCGGCTAGGGTTTCAGTGGAGCAACTCTCGTGTCTCGCATACCTCCTAATAGCCTCAAGAATCTCCTTATATAGAGCCCATGACGGATCCTATCCAAACACGTTTGTTCCAACCCGTTAGGTTCATGCGTAATCGGTTGTGACTCAAAAAACCTTTCCAACCACGAGTCATTTGCAGCTCCTAGCACGACATAACGATTCTCAAATACACACAAATTATGTCAGACAAACCTTAATGTAATATGATCTACGATCAGGTTCTTATCACATATGACCAGCTCGTGTCTCTATATGACTAGTTCATATTTAGTCAAGACCAGTTCATAACTCCTTACCACTAGTTTACGACCAATTAGTGATTGTGTTCGACCAGTCTATGACTAGCTCGTATCTCCATACGATTAGTGAATATCTTGTTGAACTGAACTACCTGCTCGTGTATTCTCCCTTTGCCTCACGATATCTGGTTAAACTCCGGGTGAGATATTATGTCATCCATAGACTGCTCAATGCTTTCTTCACCAAGTGTCAGATAACTTCATGTGGTCGAACTCTTCGACCACCAGTGGCATGTCAATGCACTTTTTTATCTGACCACCTCAAGGGGCCCAAAGATATCTCTGCTATTATGTTAGGAGGGGCAAATATCATATCTGACCAGCCACATCCCTCCGCATGTTTCATAGCATACCCAAAAGCTACCTTTATAACTATCTAGTTACGAGTAGTGTTTGGTAACCCCAAAGTGTACTATTACACATGTAGAAAACCATGCTGATCTCAGGTCTAATGATTATATGTCATCATTGCTTGAGACCAACTGACGACACATAGAATCATGACAATCTCAATAGTGTCTCAAGGTGGGTCAATCCAACACCATGTTCTCTAACATGTGTTCATATTATTGATTCGATATCCCTATATCCATAACCAGTGAAACAAGGTAATCAATCAATACATGTGTTGGTCGATAGGTCACTAGTGTTCCGAACAGTGACATCCGACTAGGGATAAATTGAGAACGACATCATATCAGTCAAAGAACTTCACCAACAAGTCACATACTTGTCAATCTTTATAACTGATGATTCATTCATTCATCTCTATGATCACCTCTAGGGCATATCAGCAACAATCTCTCACTTATACTAGAGTCAATCATATAGGTATCGAATACCCATAGCTCTTGTGTGCACCTCATGCTTTGGTTGCGGGAGAGGATTTGTCAACGGATTAGCAATATTCAAATCTGTGTGCACTTTGCATATCTTCACATCACCTCTTTCAAAGATCTCACGAATAATGTGATATCGTCGAAGTATGTGTTTGGACTTTTGATGTGATCTAGGCTCCTTAGCTTGTGCAATGGCTTCACTATTATCACAATAGAGATCCAGTGGATTGGAAGCACTAGAAACCACACCCAGTTCACCAATGAACTTTCTAATCCACACGGCTTCTTTTGCATCTTCAAAAGTAGCAATGTACTCAGCCTCTGTTGTAGAATCAGCAACCGTTCCTTGGTTGGTACTTGTCGGTGATCGAGAACTGATCTTACGTATGATTGTTTGATTGGGGGGGTCTCCTAGACTAAAGCTACGCAGAAAATGACATAGGGATTTTATACAGGTTTAGGCCTTCTCTAGAGAGAATAACAACCGTACTGCTATGTTATTTTATTGGGTGTGATGATTATAATCAAGAGGAAGACTAATGCCTAATGTCTTGTGCTCCTAATCGATCCGTCCCTCTATCTTCTAACTTTAGCCTTTATATAGTGTAAGAAGGAGTGGCAGTTTCTCCAAGTGAAGAGGCGCCTCAACGTTCCAAATAATGAACTGTTTGATGGCAGGTGTCGTTAAGGACGTGGCACCCCCACGTTGTCAAGCGGTTGTTGTGAGAGACAAAAGTGATTCATGCGGTTACTCACAGAGAGTAACAGCGTATATTAAATATCCCATGTGTTAAACACGGCGCATAACACTCCCTAACTGATTAGGCCCATAGGCCAGCAAGCCTTATCAACAGGGTTGTCGAAGCTATGCTAGTCAAAGTCGAGCAAGTCGTAGAAGATCTTACGACTACACGATAGTCGCAGAGAAGCTTACGACTATACCATGGTCATAGAAAGACTTACGACCATGGGGTAGTTTACGACCAGACAGCTTGGCTTCTCCGTTATAAGTATTTAAGGGGTATACTTAAGATCAATATGGGAATATTAATATCTATAATAAGAATTATAGATAAAAAAATAAATAAATGAGGATTATTAGATCCTCGTCTTCTAGGCCCCAGCTTCAAGTGAAAGTAACTTACTTGGAAAAAGGAGTCGCAGAGGATCTTACGACCACTAGGTGGTTGTGGAATGATGGTCGAAGGAAAAAAATTCGACTGGTATTTCATTTGACCAGAAATAGACTTGGTCAAGAAGGTAATTTGTCTTGAGGTGTAAAGACCAACTCGGTTCTCTCAAACAGGCAAGTTAAAGAATCCCAATTGACTCTCACAAACCCATCTGTTGGAGTGGTTCCTGAAGAGGTGGCAGCTGTAGAGTTCCCACAATCTCTTAACTCAAGGGATCGATTATAAAAGGGCACCGCAAGCATAGCTTATGGTTTTTACTTTTCTCCAGTTGCTTCCACTATTCGTCGAGCTCTTGCGCTATCCGCCACAAACCAAATCGTATGCTCTCTTGAAATATTTCCAAATCCAAATCACCCTAGCTTAGAGAAGATGGCCGGAGCCATTTCTAAGTGGGTGGAATCAGAGATGGATTCGGCCAAGATAAAGGCCTTGGTCGTCGCCGAGAAGATCCCGAAGGAAGAATTTGTGAAGTGGATTGAGACTGCTAGGCAACATTGGCCGTTAGGAGAAATCGGTCAGATCCCCGTATTCCAGGCGTATTGCAAGTGTGGCTTTCAATTGCCCGCTCATCCCTTCCTTACACTCGTACTCGAGAACTTTGGACTGAAGCTGGTGAACCTTGTTCCCAACTCTGTCACAATGTTAAGTGTGTTCGTGTACTTGTGTGTGAGGTTTACCTTGGGATTCTTCCAGACCTGGAGCTCCCCCAATACTACTATAGAATTAGCAAACAGTATGGAATCACCAGGAGCTATGGTCTAAAGCTCTACGACGGGAAGACCAAGGAGTACATTCAGATGTTTACCCAGTCATCATGGCTGGGGTGGAAGAGGAAGTGGTTCTACTAGGAAACGACCAGTGAAGACATCCTTTCCTTCGTAGGGAAGACCGCCGAGAACATTTTTTCCTGGGATTTGACTCTGAAGGATCTTGGCCGGATCACCCCCTACATTCAAGTCGTCAAAGACTTGAAGGAAGATGGGCTCACGAGATGGCACGTGGTGAAGGATTTCATCACACGTCACATTAGCCCTTTGAAGAATCCAGCACATCATATGTGGATGTACTCGGGGGCTAAGGATTCGACTAGAGATTACGAAAAAGGTAAGTAATCTTTCAACATGGCTTTCTTTTGTTTAATCTCAAGCCTAACCACTGAATGCTTTATCCGCTCGCGCAGGTCTCTTAAAAACGGAGATTGACATCCGAGTCATGCTTGTTTGTGAAAAAGCTCTGCCACCTGACGTGGTGGCTCCTTGAATCCTTGCGGTCGTATTCGCAAAGGAGAAGAAGGAACGCCTAAAGGTAATCAATGACTGATTCAATTTTTAAGCCCTAGTAGTCATATGAACATTTACAACCACTAAGTAATATTTCTTTTTCTGACCTTTGCAGAAAGTAGGCATGGCAGACCGTCAAGACGACCAAGAGGTCAAATTGATGGTCATTCGCATGGAGGCGGAGCAAGTTAAAGCTCCTTTGGCCAAAAAGCATCGACTTGTAAAGGTCGTTGGCAAGCAGGGGGCAAGCCCAAGCTTCGATTCGACCAAGCCTTTCGAAAAATTATATACAGACATAATTGCTGCTGGGAAAGCCAAGGCGATCGAAGCGGTCAAAGCCCTCAAACAGAAAGCCCCCAAGTACAAGGTACCATTCTACTATAATGACAAGACTTTTTTAGTCTCAGCTTCTCACGGCTTTATTAAGCGACTAGAAAATGAGAACTAGAAAAGCTTTATATCTTTTGTGAAGGATACCGCTGCGTCGGCAGAACCTTTGGTTGAGGGGAGTACTACTCCTAAGGTGGTCAAAAAAGGTTTCGACCATCAGGAGAGTCGGGAGGGTTAGGAGTGGCAGATTTCGCCCAAGACCCACGACCAGACGTGGTCGTGGCGAACCCCATTCCCCAACTTGAATTTCGACCAGACGTGGTCGAAGAAATCTTCTTTAGGGAAGGTTTCTTCTGGATTCGAGATCAAGTCCAATAAATGAAGGTATGTAAAAGGACAAAAGCATAAGAACCACATTTACCTTTTGCTTTCTACAAATATGACATATTTTTCTTTCAATGATCTTAGCCTGAGTCCTCCAGCCTCCAAGGACACCTCCCTTGAGAAGCCCCTCGACACTTCTTCTACAGTCATATAGACAGCAAATGTTTCTCCTGCAGTCGAAGAGACAACAACAGAGGCGAACGAGGGATCAGCCCCTATCCCCATGGTGGAAGAAGTCATTATCGCTGAGGCTACTATGACCACTGAGGTGGTCATAGAGGTAGGTGTGAAGACGACGAACAAAGCGGTGGAAGCATGTAACAGAGGTGGTGATGGAGCCTCCGACCACCGCACCGGGAAGGAAGTCGTCGGAGATGTTCCTCTTGGTCCTTAAGGAGAAGCTACCATTACCGAAGAAGAAGAAAAAGAGTACTTCAACTTTTTCTCTGAGTTCTTTGGCCCAGCAACCATTGTATGGTCTTCTTCATTCAAATCTCGCAACCAAGTCCCTCATCCTAAGGACATTCCTAATTGGGGGATGTCTTTGATGACGAGTGCCTTCAAAAGGTGTGGTAGGACAAGGTTGAAGATATTGATGAACTCAAGGACCCTCAGAGGGTAATCGCCAAGTTTGCTCGATTGACCATCTATGTAAGCACCTCATGCCAAACATTTCATGTTTTGTCTTTCTAGTCTCTCATTGCCCTTCTTTATCCAAAGAACTTTGGAGCAAATCACCATTGTTGGTGAATACAACTGATAGTTTGTGATGCTAAGACAGCAAAAAGCCAAAATTTGCGAGCAGGCAGAGTGATGGTAAGCTACTAACATTCGTAGTCATTTTTCACTCGACTATTTGTGCAGTTCTCATGTCTATCTCTAACCTTTGCAGGTTTAACAGTGGCAAAAAATCCCTGGCTGACGCATTCGACCACGAGAAGGTCGAGACACAAAGGCTAAGGGATGAAAATCTTCACCTAATGAAGAAACTTTAGGAGGCCAACTCTGCAGCTCTTGATCTGTAGGATAAAATAAATAGTAAGTTCTAAACTTAAGACCGCTTATGGTAATGATCTTCTGTTCTTTCTCTAATTCTTGTTTCTTTTTAGAAAAAGATGTTGAAATGGGTAAGCTCCAAACTGAGGTCAATGAAAACACCTCTGTTGTTCACGAGCTATCCCATTCTGCCAAACAAAAAGACCAAGTGATAAAGTTGTGAAAAGAACAATCTGCGAGGAAGGATGTCTCTCACGACAACGAAATCAAGCAAGTTGACTCTCGACTAGTGGGTAAGTAACTCTTTACCCATGACCAATGTTTCTTATGAGTTGTTCAGGGATATGCTTCTGACTAGTCGTACTCTATTTCAGAGCAAGCAGTCAAAATCAAGCGACTCCATGAAGCTTCAATTCGTAGTCAGGAGGAGACGAAGTCATTGAAAATCAACCTTCAAGGCAACACCTCACTTCTAAACAACATACTCGGTGGGCTTGGTGCTGAGGAAGTTACTTCTCTTGAAGACACCATAGATGCTTACTCGAGTGTTGTACCTTGTGAGTTTCTGGACTTCTTTATTCAAGGTTGGAGGGCGCATTATTTCAATGGCCTTTATCATTTTAGTATTTGCTTCGATTCCTCGTGTAGAGACAAGGAATCCAAGCAATTTTTCTAAAGAGACTCCGAACACGCACTTTTCAGGATTGAATTTCAAACGGTGTTTTTTGAGGTTATCGAATGTTTCTTGCAAGTCGGAAATATGATTAAGTCGCTTGATGCTTTTTATGACTAGATTGTCAACATAGGCTTCTAAATTTCAGCCTAGTTGAGGTGAAAAAGTCATTTGCATCAAGCGCTGAAAAGAAGCGCTAGCATTTTTTAGACCAAATGGTATTTTAATATAGCAAAATATTCTAAATGGTGTAACAAATGCAGTCTTTTCTTAATCATCTAAACACATACTAATCTGATGATAACCAAAGTGTGCATATAGAAAACTTAATACTTCACAACCAGCAGTAGAATCAACCAACTGATCGATACGAGGTAAAGGAAAATCATCTTTTGGATGAGCTTTATTAACATCAGTAAAGTCTACACACATACGCCACTTGCAATTAGACTTTCTAACCATTACAGGGTTAGCCAACCACTCTGGGTGGTCGACTTCTCTTATAAAGCCAGCACTAAGTAGCTTGTCCAATTCTGACTTGATAGCGTCTCGTCGATCAGGTGCCAATCTCTTTTGTTTTACGGGTTTCTTGTCAGGCTGTAGAGCTAGCCTGTGCTTGATCACTTCCCTGGGGACTCCAGGCATGTTGTATGCTTATCACGTGAAAACATCTATGTTAGCTTAGAGGAAACTGATAAGGGCGTCTTTCTTTTTTGGATCGGAAGTAACCCCAATGCAAACAGTCTTCGAGGGCTCCTCTGGATTCAAAGGGACTTCCTTGACCTGATCGTTTGGCTTCGGTGCAGCTTTAGGTTTCGATAGCTTGGTCGATGGCTGCCCCTTGCTTTCTTCTCGAGTTGGTATTTGGCCAACCATCTCGAGAGATTTGTGGTCGCATGTAAGCGTCATATTCTTGTCACAACACACTGTGATCACTCCTTTGTGACATAGCATCTTAAGACATTCATACCCGTAATGAGTAGCCATTAACAATCTTCTCAAAGTTGGTCATCTGAGTATGGCATTATATGCCATGTTGAAATCGACCACATCAAAATAGATTTTCTCTGTCCGGAAATTGCGTGGAGAACCAAACAAGACAGGAAGAGAAACTTGGCCAATGGGTTTTGCCGAAGACCCCGGTACGATTCCATGAAATTGTAACATCCCAAAGTTCTGTTACCAAAATAAAAATTAATAAAGTTATTATTTTATTGGATTTTCTCATTTGTCAAGAATTTTCTTGATTTTTGTAATTTAAAAGAGTTATCTTGGTTTAAAATATATATATAAATAAAATAACATCAATTATTTAATTTATTGGCTTTTAAAATCAAAAATAAAATTTATTGAGTTTTCTCGATTTTATTGGATTTAAAGTGAAAATAAAATTTTAATTTATTTCTTGAATTTTACGGTATTTAAAAGCAGCTTTTTCCAATTTTCCATAAAAATAAAATAATTACCATAGAAAAATAAAAGCTAACTTTAAGTTGTAATTAAGTTTATTAAGTCCAAAATAATTCAAAGAATTTACGTGAATTTTTCTAGAATTTTTGGACTCTATTTGCTATTTTCTAAAAATCTATTTGATTAATTGCTTTTTTATGAAATTTGAAAATCAAAATTTCGTTCGGACCATCTGAACAGCAACATTGGGCCGTTTGGACCATCCAAACATTTTTTTATTATTTTTTTCACCTGAAAATTCTTTTTTCTTCAAAAATTCATATCTAATTCATATCAACTCCAAATCAAGTGAAACCAATTTTGATATTTTTCATTTTAAATGAAATTTATTTTTAAATAGGTTTCAAACTTGTCTCTGGCCCAGAAAATAAAGTTTTTGGAAATTGATCATTAAACCGAATTATTTTCACACTAGAAAATGCTTTTAAGTTTGAAAATTCATAGAAAATGTTTCTGAACTCCAAATGAGTTGAACCAAGTTATTTTGGTCTTATGTTTTATTCTCTATTTTATCCTTGAAACATCTCGGCTGGACTCCCCAAGCGATGCAGCATCTTGGGCGAATATTCTCGTTCATTGGATGAGTTCATCCCAGATGTGTTGATCCTGTTCACCTATCCAAAATCTGAGTTTCAATTTAAAACCTTGTTCCAAAATCAAATATCTTTGCGGCCAATTCTGGATTCAAATTCTTGTTTTGAATTCATCTCAAATTCAAATCTTAGTCGAATTTCAAAATTCAAATTTATATTTGAATTTTTTGTGAAATAAAAATTTTAGAATCTCATTTCAAATTTTGGCAGAAAATCTTTTTCTTTCCTTTCCTTCCTTTTCTTTCTTTCCTTCCTTTTCTTTTTCTTTCCCTTTTCTTTCTTTCCTTCCTTTTCTTTTCTTTCCTTTCTTTCTCTCTCCTCCTTTCTTCTTGCTTTGGCTTTGTCCAAACTCCAGAACGTCCAGAACCAAGCCGAACAGAACGCAACCGCTAGTAAAGCAAAACTAAAGCTCTTCAACGGCCGCATTTTTCTCAACAATTCTTTGCAAAATTGCAGGTATTTAATCCCCCTCATCACTCCACCTCCATTCTAGGCCTCAATCCCCATTTTCACGCACTCAATTCATGGGAATGCACCATGTCCACCCGTAATGGCCGCATGTCGTTCTCCCTCCTCGGTCCCTCTCTTACCCTATAAACGAGAGCCTCGTGAGCCCCTCTCCATCCTCAACCCTTCCCCAAAATCTCTCCTCCCCTCTCCAAGTATTTTAGCCAGCTTTTGGAATTAAAGCTCGCCGACCAAATGCCGTTCCACGGCCATTTGCGTCGCCTACAGTGGAGCCCCACCACCATCGACCAAACCCCTAGCTTCGCCTCACGACATTCTATGCCATGCTCCCCTCGCCTTCGTCGGAGCATCGCTAGAGCACCATCGCCACCATGAGCCTGCGACGCGTCGCCAGTTCCCTCCTCGTCGCCGGCCACCCATGGACGCCACTCCATCGCCTAGGTGAGCACTGCGTTCCCCGTGTTTCCCTCGTTGTATCGCCTCAAACTCCACCCGTTACCTCCTCTCCGTTTGCCCAGAATGCCAACATCAACGTGCCGGTTGCTAGTCACCGTGGAGGCGTCGCTTTAGACCGTACCAGGCCAAACCGACCGCAAATATGTGAAGGGATACGGGTAGTCTACGATAGCAACAATTCAAAAAATTCTACCACATAAACCAGGAAGCTAGGCAAGAAGATGATCACAGATCGTTACCACTAGACGTGCAGAGCAGTGGAAGAAGAGTTGGAACAGCCTGGTCCAACGTCGAGCGTGTCAATGTAGTGGTCGTAGTTGATCATCCAACGTCGAGCACATCGATGCAGTGGTCGTAGTCGATTAGCTAGCGTCCTCGTGAGTCAATCGACTCCTCCAGCAACCTCTGCAGTTCCTTATGAAAATTGCGGATCATCCTTAAGTGCAACAACAACCGCAGTAGTGCCTCTACAGTATCCACATGTCCAAGGAAGGACCAACCGTATGCCTGTGTGCTAGCACCAAGTCGCATGGTAGAGCTCTCAGGAAAATGGCGGCTAGGGTTTCGGTAGAGCAACTCACGTCAACTGGTCTGTTGTCCCAACAGCCTCATGCATCTCCTTATATAGTGCCCATGATGGATTCTATTCGAACATATTTTTTTCCAACCTGTTAAGTGTGTGACCCTGTAGGTTCATGCGTAATCGGTTGTGACTCAGAAACCCTTTCCGACCACGAGTCGTTAACGGTCCTAGCGGAACATAGCGATTCCCGAATACAAAAAAATTATATCGAATGAACCTTAATGCAATATGATCTACGACCAGGTCCATATCACTAACGACTAGCTCATATCTCTATACGACCAGTTCATATTTGATCTCGACCAATTCGTAACTCCTTACGACCAGGTTTTAACCACTTAGTGACCATGTTCGACCAGCCTGCGACCAGCTCGTACTTCCATATGACTAGTCTGTATCTGATCAAACTAAAAGACCTTCTCATGTATTCTCCCTTTGCCTCATGATATCTGGTTGAACTCCACGTGAGATGTTGTGTCATCCATGGACTGTTCAATACTTTCTCGATCGAGTGTCGGATAACTTCACGTGGTCGAACACTTCGACCACTAGTGGCACGATCATGCACTTACTTTATCTGACCACAACGAGGGGCCCAGAGACATCTCTCCTGTTATGTTAGGAGGGGCAAATCCCATATCCGACTAGTCAAATTCCTCCGCATGTTTCATAGTATACCCGAAAGCTACCTTTATAACTACCCAGTTACGGAGTAGCATTTGGCAACACCTAAGAGTACTATTACACATGTAGGAAACCATGCTGATCTCAGGTCTAAGGATTATACATCATCATTGGTTGAGACCAACTAACGACACATGGAATCATAACAATCTTAATAGTGTCTCAAGGTGGGTCTTATCCAACACCATGTTCTCTAACATGTGTCCATATTATTGGTTTGATATCTCCATATCCATGACCTATGAAACATAGTCATCAACCAATACATATGCTAGTTTATTCATATGTATCCTCATAAGTTTTCGACTAGGGAACGTTTAAGAATAATCATCGCAGAAATATAGAGTTTCACAATAAAGTCACATACTTGATATTAAATATTAACGATATTATTCTAGGAACAAGATAACATATTACCCAATATTATGAACATAATGAAATATAATCATCTCTATGATTGCCTCTAGGGCATATTTCCAACACTATGCGCTCCTTGGACCGAGGCCATGCCCGTGCTCACTTCCGTTCATCCCCCGCGCCTCTAGAATGCCGGAGACGCTATTCGGCCGTGCGCACCACCACCCCGGATGCCGATGCCGCTGTTGGACTCGGGAGTAACACCCCCAAATCCTCTTTGTATTCTGAACTATTCCCATGATCAGTAGCTAGTTCACATAGTAAACACATGTGGTAACATCCATAATTCGCACAACTTTATTAATAATCAACAGATTTTATTATGAGAAAGGATTACAAGCCAACAATAAAGAATACAGCGAAAGACGAAGAAGATGTAGTAGAGTCCAGCTGATCTGCCACAGGCAATTGACTGGGGTAGCGGCCTAGTCATCGAGATCCACACTGGTAGCGAAGTCCTTCTCCTCTGAAATTTATTTGCATTAAGCAAGGATGAGCACAACTTCTGTGCTCACAAGTTACACCCAATAACAGAGTTAATGCATGCATGGATATTAACAAGGAAGGCATATAGGGTTATTTGTGCAAAAAGAATATTTGACATTTTAAATACAATACTAAGCTCAAAAGCTCAAATTTTACAATAACTAAAATTGAGTTTGAATTAATAAAGATAGTGTAGGCACCAACCTAACACTAACTTAAACATGGGCACCAACTCGGGGCTTCAACCCATAACTTTTCTCATGGACACCCATCCATGTCAAAAATTGTTTTACAAAACCTTTTGAAAACAAAATCAAAGTCTAACTTTGAGTGGCTTTGCTCAGCATGTCCATGACCGTGGACACGGCTATTCGAATAGTTTTACACCCTACAGAGGTTGTAAAACTTTACCCACGAGAGATAATCAACTTATATTGTCCGCTCACACACTTACGAAGGTGTGCGACTAAGAGATTATCACAAGGCCTATACAATGTGTCATTCCAACGTAGTGGATGATAGCACGGATAGGGTGGCCCGAGTGATGGCGATGCCGACAGTGAGGTCGGGGTGGCCGACGGATGCTTGACTGTGCCAGAGGAGACGAAGATTTGAGTTTCGACGGCATGGAGGAAAGCTCGAATTGCCGGTGATTGAGAGGGAGAGGGGATGAGGAACTTGGGGGAATGAGTTGAGAAGGATGAGGGGCGCACCATGCCTCCTTTTATAGGGACGGAGGAGGCTGGGAGAGGGAGATCGGTGGTGCGGGTCCTTCGGCGGTGATGGTGCGATCCAGCGATTCTGCGCACAAGGGATTGGGGGGCGGTTTGAATGCGTGTGGCTGCGTGAGGAAAGGGGGCGGAAAAAGCGGCGGAGATGAAGCTCCATGATGCGGTAATGGCAGCGACTCGGTTGTGTCCATGCGAAAAAGAAGGGGAGGAGGAAGAACGGCGCGAGGCTGTTGGATCTTGATCCAAAGGCACGGATAGGGCGGCTGAATCAGGTGCAACGAGTGGGAGATGGCTGGGCTGTCGGATTTCAATCCGACGGTGGCCATTAGATGAGGGGGGTGCGGGCGAGTGGGCCAAATGGGCCACGTGCACGCGAAAGAGAATAGGTCAATCCCAGGTTTCGGCCCAGAAGATGTTTTAGGATTTTAAATGCCTTTCCAATTTAAATAATTCGAAAAAAATAAGAAGGGGCTTAGAAAATAGCAAATAAAATCCAAAAATTCTAGAAAAATTCACTGAAATTTCTAGAGTTATTTTGGACTTAATAAAATTATTTTCAACTTAAAGTAGGCTTTTAATTTTGCAAACAAATTATTTTGGCTTTAAAATATTTAGGAAAAAGCTTTTAAAATTTCCTAAAAATTCTAGAAATTAAATTAATTTTTATTTTTCAACTTTAACTAAAATAAAACTCCACAAACTTCAAATAAAGTTTACTTTTGACTTTTCAAAACTTCAGGAATTCAAATAAAGCCATAAAACTCTTTCAAATTTTAGGAAATCCAACAAAATAATAACTTTAATTAATTTTTAAATTGGTAACAGCACTTTGGGATGTTACAGTAATCCCTCTCAACCTAACAAGTTCCCTTTTCACCCCTGATTTATCGAGGATAAGGAGCTTGACGAGGTATGGGGAAGAATATCAGACCATCAAGCCAAGATAGGTCCTGATATCATTTTTGCCGATTATAATGGCGTGGCAATTCGGGTAAGTATCTACGACCAGTTTCATAGCTTCTCTTTTAAAAGTTTATAGAAAACTTAAAGAAGAATACTATTTTTGTAGCACATGGTCGAGAATTTTGCTGTGGTCGGAGGACTGACCCAGCAAATAAAGGACCTAAAGCAAAAACGCTCCGAATTGGAAAGTTAGAACTTTCTCCTTAACCTTTCTTCTTCTTCAATACTTTGTTGTTCTTTTGTTTAATTATTCTCCATTTTCATATTCGATAGATTTGGAGAAAATAAAAGAAGAGATCGTGGCTGATAAAGCCAGAATAAACAAGCTTGAAGAAGAATGTCAAGCTAAGGACCGGTCGATCACAGATGTGACGACCCGACATGAGACTCCTCAAAAGAAGATTGAAGGTAATTGGTCATAGACATGACTTATTAACCTCCTCTAATCATGTTTACTTACTACTTGTCTTACTCGTGTAGAGCAAACACAAGGGCTGAATAGAGCAAAGAAGGCTCTGGAATTTGAGCAGGATAAGGAGGCAGCTCTTGTGCAAGGTCTTGATGAAAAGGTCCATGCACTCAACAAGACGATCTTTGATATGTGTGGATATCATGGGGATATTTTCATGATCTTAGGATAACGAGACAATTGGAAATAGCTTTGAAGTTTTGTTGAAATTATGGTTTTCAGCAAGTGATAGGATTTTTGGTAGTACCGGCATGTTTTGGGCGGTACTACCGTAGGGCGGTATGACTGCAAGAGGGAGCGGTAGTACCGCTAGGCAACTGGTCTGATCGGGTCGGCCAAATCGGACGGTCTAGATCCAGTGGGACGTTCAGACCGTTCGAACGATGCCCAGATCTGATGGCTAAATCGAGTGGTCTGAACGTTCCACTCAATCTGAGCTGTCCACGTGTCAAGGGTCTTGAAAGTTTCTCTGGAATGGTTGTACCACAGTATGGAACAGTAGTACCACTAGACGGTAGTACCGTTTATTAATTGGCGGTATGAAAATTCTAGAGAAGGTGTTTTTGGAAGTTTTGAGCTCTTGGGTTAAACGGTAGTACCGCAACTCTTGGGCAATAGTACCGCAGTACGGTAATACCGTTTATTACTTGGCAGTATGAAATTTCTAGAGAAGTTGTTTTGGAGTGTTTGGTCTTCATTGGAAAGTAGTATGACCGCAGTTATTGGAGCGGTACGACCTCAGTGCAGAAGTACCACTGGTAACATGGCGGTAGTACCATTTGTGTTCTGTTTGTCGGCCATTTTGGAGATTTGGTTATGGGTTAGGACAAGTTCATGGGCTACAGTGCATATGTGTTGCATGATGCGTGTTCTGACTAACATGGGTCAAGTTGTGAAGAACTTGATCTTAGAAACGATTGCTTAGTCTATTGCTGTGCAGGTTGCTTGGAGGTTAACGACGGTCAACGGCAAGGATCGAGAAGGGGTATTTTGGGTATTTCACCTAAATACCGCGTTAGTGACCTTTTGGCTAAACCGCGGCGCAAGACGACGCAAGGAGAAGCGGTTTAGGTCAAGAGAAGATCAAGACGGCTCTTTAAAATGCGTGCATGTGTTAAACCCGTTTGTGTGTGGGCTTAGCGGGTACCCGTTTGGAATATACCTCTAGATGCTAGCCTCCACTATAAATAGGAGAGGGTGCTGTCCAGCATCCCAGGAAGTCAAGAGTTGAAAAACCCTAATATGTGTTGTTAGGGCTAGGAGAGGAAAGTGGGGTTCTAGGGTTCTAGAGGGAGTGAGTTGATTGTGTGCTCATGGATTGAGTTTTGTCCTCCAGGATGGAGTGGCTGTAAACATCTATCTATCTCGAATCAATCCTAGTAAGGTTCCTTAAGATGAGTTTGTTCATATTCTTGCTCTCTCTCTTTTATGATTTTGAGTCTTTTGTTGATTCGTTGATCTTTCCTCAAGTTCTTGTGTTGATCTAGCTTACTGTGACATGTGGGAGTGCATCTAAGATCATCTTGATTATTCTTTACCCACGAGCAAGGTTTAGATCATGTTTTGGTTTTTGACTCGGTTTTGAAACCATCTTCACTCAAATCGAAAAAGGTTGGAACTTTACATGGATCTACTCAAGCGTTGATTGGAATAGGTTCCTAACCTCCCAGAGAAGATAAGTTTCAAGTTTCGTAGAGTTTGGCCAAGTAAATCAAAAGTTGTGCCAATTTTGATTTGGATTTCGGGCTATTCCAGGAAAATCGGTAGTACCGCTCCATGCACTGCGGTAGTACCACGATGCGGTAGTGCTATGCATAAAACGGCGGTAGTTCCGATTCCAGGTTCTTCAGCACATCTTTGTGTCTGTTGATTGCTTTGCTTGGGGATTAGGATTCAACTTAAGTCTTCCGCTATGCTTATTTATTGATCTTCATAGCTCTCATGGCTATTGGAGTGAAATATGTGTTGAATCCAATCTAAGGGAAAAATTGTTCGAGCTCCTATTCACCCCCCCCCCTCTAGTCGCCTTTTAGGTCCTACAAGTGGTATCAGAGCCTGGTTAGCTCTTCTCATAGATCTTAACCGGTCTTAGGAGCCATGGCGTCTGACAAGTATTCCACCAAACCACCTGTGTTTGATGGAGTCGATTTTTCTTACTGGAAGGCTCACATGCATGCTTACATCGAGGCTCAAGGGCACTCAATTTGGCTTAAGGTCAAAAATCCTTATATAGTGCTAGCCAATGACAATGTGATCACACGTGATGTGGAGGCAAATAGCAAGGCACGAAAATTCTTGATTCAAGGGCTTAGTCGATCTGAGTTTGAGCGTGTCGCTCACTTGAGGTCTGCTCATGAGATCTGGAAGACCATCACTAACTACCATGAGGGTTATACCGCGATCAAGGAAGTGAGACAGAACCAACTTAAGAAAGAATATTCAAAAATCGAATAAAGGCTTGGTGAATCTTTGGATGAGTTGTTGGGAAGGTTTTCCAAGATCCTTCATGACTTGCGTGCTGTGGATCTTGTGTTCACTGAGTTTGAGAATGCACGTCAGTTCTTGGGTGCACTTGACGTGAGAGTTTGGGGGATGAAGATCACTTCCATCAGTGACAACACTGTCATAAGTGAGCTTACCATGGATAAGCTCTACTCAAGGTTGAAGACGCATGAGATTGATTTCATCTCGTGTCTCCCCAAGACAGAGTCGATGGCTCTAGTGGTTGACTCGTCTAAGGGTAGCTCTTCTGATTCTTTGGATTTTGGCTCATCTGGTTTTTCATTGTCCGCCTTGCACTCCTGGAGCAATGAGCAGCTAGAGAAGCTATCTGAGGATGACTTAGCCCTCCTATCCACAAAATTCACGAGAGCCTACAACAAAGAGAGGAGCAAAAGAAGAAGTGGCCATGTTACCTGTTTTGAGTGTGGTGAGCCAAACCACATTTGGGCTAAGTGCCCCAAGCTGAAGGGCAAGGAGGAGAAGGACTTCCGGAGGTGTCCTCAAGCTCGAGATGCAAAAGCCAAGAAGCCTAACTACAGGAAGTTCGTCAACCGGGTTCTTGCCGCTCTTGAGAATGTTGATATGAGCGATGTGGACTCAGGGACGGAGGATGACGAGGATAATTCTCATGGCAAGAAGAAGGCCCAGGATTTCACCGGCATGTGCTTCATGGCTAAGGACAGCCACGATGTCGATTCCTCCAACGACGACGATCTCTTCAGCGATCCAGACGAGGTACGCCACTCACTCAATGAGATGAAATGCGCTTTGGTTGCTGCTGAACAAAATCTAAAAAAGCAAGCTAAAATGATTAAGAGACAGGATATCATGATTGACAACTTGAACCTAGAAGTGGTTAGGCTCAAATCCATTAATCCTGCTAATGATTGTGATTCTTGCTCTAGCTTGCATGACGAATTGACCAATCTGAAATCTACTTATTCCTCCATTGTAAATCAACTTAAAGATGCTCTAGATGAACTAGAATCTCTTAAATCTAGTCCTAGTCATGTTTGCTTGGATTCTATTGCGCTAGATGTGACTTCTGTAGATGCTATTCCTTCACCTTGCTCAAATTGTGCTTTGCTCGAATTGAAATTGGATAGTGCTACTAAGGAATTGCTGAAATTTAATGATAATCACACTTGCTCTCATTGTGAGGATAGTAAGATTAAAATGAAAGAAATGACTGAAATGGAGCTTCATTCTAAGACTACTTCTTGTGAAAACTGTCATAAACTCACAATTGAGAATGATGCTCTAAACAAGACTCTAGAGGAGAAATCTAAAATTAAACAATCCATGTCCATGATTGCATCCAAGAAAGTAGTTGATTCTAATTCTTGTGCCTTTTGTACTAAAGTTGGGCATAATTTAGATGAGATACAAGAGGCGTTTAGAGTCAAGTTCAAAGAGCAATTGGGTAGGATTAGGAATGTCTCTTGTGTGTCTTGTGAGGCCTTGAAGGTTGAGGCAGCTCTTTATAAGGAAAGGTATAATAGGGCAATCAAGTCAAATAAGTGTGTCTCATGTAAGGACCTAGTCGAAGAAAATGACTACCTCAAAAGGACTCTTGAGAGATTCTCTAGTGGGAAGAAGAACCTTAACATGATCCTCAATCAATCTAAGGTGAGTGTAAAGAAGAGTGGCCTAGGATTTAATTCCCTAGAGTATTCCAAGAACCACCTACCTAAGGTTGTGAGAGCTGTTGAGAGTGGCAAGTTTGAGGTAGAACCCCCTGAGCCATCTAAGCTAATCTTTAGATCTGCAGGTTTTGCCCAAACCCTTTCTAGCAAGACAGATGCTTCTAATTCTGCAGATCAGACCTCTCAAAAGGTCAAGTATCATTGCATCTTCTGCAAGAAGGATGCCCACATAGTTGAGTTCTGCTTCCGTAGAGCTAAGAGTGAGAGGAAGGAGAGAGTGCGTGCTTTGAGGTCCATTAAAGGAGTTCCTTCATCTTCTACTGTCTCTATAGCCAGGCCACTTGTCTTTCCTACTAGACATAGGCCTAGGTTTGTAGATGACTTCTTTGACTCTTTTGGTGGCTCTAGGTAGCATTTTGGATTAGGATATCGTGAGGAGAGACCACGGGTAGCATCTAGACAGGGGGAGTACCAACCTTTTGGTAGGTTGATTCGGAGAGGTCTAGGTGTTTCTCATGTGCATTCTTATGACTATCCCACTAACCATTTTATTGCTGCTTCTACTGCTGTTCCTAAGCATCGTGTGGCTCAGTACTGGATTCTCAAGTCTTTTATCACTAACCCCAGTACTGAGGCACAGATGTTCCCTACTTATGCCCTATAGGTCCGTCGTGCGAGGAAGGAGGACATATGGCTTGTTGACTCTGGGTGTTCTTGACACATGACTGGAGATTCTAGAAAGTTCTCCTCCCTCACGCGTGCATCCGGCAATGAGTTAATCACGTTTGGGGATGCTTCTACCGGGACCGTGACAGCCAAGGGCACAACGCGTGTCAACAACAACTTTATGCTTAAGGATGTCGCTTTGGTAAGTAAGCTGAGGTATAATCTGCTATCTATCTCTCAGCTTCTTGATGAGGGTCTAGAAGTGAGGTTCAAGAGTGGTGAGTGTAGAGTTCTAGACTCCTCGGGTGAGCATATCTTTGGGATCTCCAGATTTCAGATGATATTTACTGCTGATTTCAGTATCTCTTCTTTTTCTAGCCCTAGATGTCTTGTGCCTTCTGACTCTCATGACTTAGTGTTGTGGCATCGTAGGATTAGACATATAGGCTTCGACCATCTGACCAGGATCAGTAGCAAGGACTTGATTAGAGTTTGCCTAGACTTAAGAATGTTAGAGACCTTGTGTGCACACCCTGTAGACATGGTAAGATGGTTTCTGCTTCTCATCCACCTCTTACTTTAGTAATGACTGATGGACCTGGTCAGCTCTTGCACTTAGACACGGTTGGCCCTTCTAGAGTTCAGTCTGCAGGAGGGAAGTGGTATGTGCTCGTCATTGTGGATGATTTCCCCAGGTATTCCTGGGTATATTTTCTAGTTTCTAAGGATGAGATATTTGGCTATTTTAGAGAGTTGGTCCTGAGACTAGCAGTTGACCTCCCTGGAGCCTTGAAAACCATTAGGAGTGACAATGGCACAGAATTCAAGAACTCTTCTTTTGCCACATTCTACACTGAGAGAGGACTTGAGCACCAGTTCTCCTCACCTAGAATTCCCCAGCAGAATAGGGTTGTAGAAAGGAAGAACAAAACTCTTGTAGAGATGGCTAGGACCATGCTAGATGAACACAGCACACCTAGGAGGTTTCGGGCGGAGGCGATCTCTACTGCTTGCTATGCGTCCAATAGGGTATTCTTGAGATCTGTCATAGGCAAGTCTTCCTTTGAGCTTAGATTTGGTCATAGGCCTAGAGTCTCTCATTTCAAGATTTTTGGTTGCAAATGCTTCATTCTTAAACATGGCAACTTGGATAAATTTGAATCTAGATGTTATGATGGCATTTTCCTTGGATATCCTGCTCATTCTCGTGGCTATCGTGTATTTAATTTGGATACTAACAAAATTGTTGAGACTTGTTAAGTCACTTTTGATGAGGCTAGTCCTGGTACTAGACCCGATGGTGTAGGTACACAGGTCCTTGGTGACCGAGAGAGTATCTTCGTCGACGACGACTCTGAGGATGAGGACCCAATTCATCCTCTAGGCACTCGTGAGATGGTTGGAGAGCCTGCTTCTACTTCTCCAGCTTCAGGAGAGCAGCCTCTTCCTACCTTCACCGGCGCTTCGAGTGGCTCTACTCCTACCTCCACAGCTCATGAGGTAGAAGCCACATTTGCACCAAGACCTCCTCTTCATATTCAGCGACAACACCCACCAGAGCAGATGATTGGGGATCTCCATGAGCGAGTTACTCGCTCCAGGATTATCTCTCCAGATTCTCATGCACATTCTGCTTTTGTTGCATCTTTTGAACCCCGAGATTTCACCCATACTTTATCTGATTCCTCTTGGATTAATTCCATGCATGAAGAGGTTGAAAATTTTGAAAGAAACCAAATCTAGACCTTAGTTGAACCTCCACCTAATTACAATGTAATTGGAACAAAATGAATTTTCAAGAATAAGCAAAGTGAGGATGCGTTGGTAGTTCTCAATAAGGCTAGGCTCGTAGCTCAAGGATATTCCTAGGTAGAAGGCTTAGACTTTGAAGAGACCTTTGCTCCTGTCGTTAGATTAGAAGCCATTCGCATATTGCTAGCTTTCGCGATATCTAAGGGCTTTAAGCTTTTTTCAAATGGATGTCAAGAGTGCTTTCCTTAATGGTTTCATAGAAGAAGAGGTCTATGTCAAGCAACCTCCTAATTTTGAAAATCATAAGTTCCCAAACCATGTGTTTAAGCTCTCTAAAGCCTTGTATTGATTGAAGCGAGCCCCTAGAGCTTGGTATGATAGGCTTAAGAGTGAGTTCAAAATGGGAATGGTAGATAAAACCTTGTTCACTCTCAGGCATGGCAGTGACTTTTTACTAGTTCAAATTTATGTGGATGACATCATATTCGGTGGTTCTTCTCATGCTTTGGTATCCAGATTTTCAGACTCTATGAACAAGGAATTCAAAATGAGTATGATGGACGAGCTGACTTTCTTCCTTGGTCTTCAAGTCAAGAAACTCAAAGAAGGTACCTTAATTCACCAAAGCAAGTACACAAAGGACCTTCTTCAGCGCTTCGATATGGGAAGCAGCAAGCCAATGCTTACTCCCATTGCCACTTCTACCGTGTTGCATCCTGATGAGGATGGAGAGCCCGTGGACCAGAAAGAGTACTGCAGCATGATTGGCTCTCTCCTCTATCTCACGGCATCGAGGCCAGACATACAATTTGTTGTGTGTCTGTGTGCTCGATTTCAGGCTTCCCCTCGTGCCTCACATCATCAAGCAGTGTGTCGCATCTTCAGGTACCTCCAGGACACTCTTGATTTTGGACTTTGGTATTCTTCTGATTCTGCTCTCTCAATTCGGGCTTTTTCTGATGCTGATTTTGCGGGGTGTAGAGTGGAAAGGAAGAGTACTTCTGGCACTTGTCATTTCTTAGGCACATCTCTCATCTCTTGGTCATCTAGAAAGCAGTCCTCTGTTGCACAATCCTTCTTAGAAGCGAGTATGTAAGCTATGACGATGGTTGCTCTCAGGTTCTCTGGATCTTATCTACTCTACGGGACTATGGGTTGTCTTTGGATAGTGTTCCTCTCTTCTGTGATAACACTAGTGCCATAAACATTGCCAACAACCCAGTGCAACACTCCAGGACCAAGCACACTGACATTAGATATCATTTCCTTAGAGACCATGTAGAGAAGGGTGATGTTGTGCTTCACTTTGTAGAGTCCAAGCATCAGGTTGCGGATATTTTCACTAAGGCTCTTGATTCTTCTCGTCTTGCTTCTTTGCAGGGAGAGTTGGGGTTTTTTTAGTCCTCTTGGCCTGTTTTGAGGGGGAGTTGGCTCTTTTGCATTCATTGTTCCTTATTGCATTTTAAAATCAGCAACTTGCTTTGTAATATAAGTTCACGGAGCCTTGATTATTATCCTTGTATGACATGCCTTCATGCCTTATACCTTGCCATGTCTTGTGCTAGTTTGCTAGATTTATTATAGCTTTCATGTGTAGCTTAGCTTTTGCCATGCTAGCTGTTTTAAATGTGAGAAAATTGAATTAAAACATGACTTGTTGGATCTGGTGACTAGTTTTGCCATAGTAATCCTCTCATGATTCATGCCATGTCAAATAGGCTAAGTTGAGTCTTGAATCTAATTTGAGTTTTAGATTGAGCTCTGCTCGTTCATAAGTCAAGCGAATGAAAAATGATTTCTTTTGTGTGAAAAAACTAATCTCACCAATTCTTTCTCATCAGACGGCTTGCCATTGCACTAAGCATGAACTCAGGGGGAGTTTTGGATAACCTAGACCACTCCCTTAAGCTTATTGCTTGGGATGGTCGCGGCACGGCTTGAGATCTAGCACAAGGCTAAAAAAACGAATTATGAAAATTGGTTGAAGCTTAGGAGGCAGTTGTGGATGGCTCCTAGTCCAGGACTTGCTTTGCTAAGATAAAACCAAAAATCAATTTTAGCAAGTGCTAAATGTGCTAAGTATGCTTAATTCCAAGTGCTTGAACAAATTAATTTATCATTGAACTCATAGCGCTCTAAATTGGCTCATTTATAGCTTCTTGGTTCCATTTAGTTTATTGATATGGCTTGACTTATTTTTCGATACCTTTGGCTCAACTATGATCTTGAGCACCTTGTCATGCTAAACTTTCCTTTCAGATTATTGCTCTTGTGGCTTTAGCTTTGTTACATATGTTTTGCCATAATATGAAATAGCTACTTCACATAATATGGCTTGGTGTAATACTTATAAAGTCCTCTTGGATAATTTTCATGGCTCCTTTTGCTAAAAATGAATAAATTGTAGCCATTCTATTTCATTCATGCTCTATCTTATTCCATGCACCTTGATGACTCCATTGTCAAAGGGGGAGAAAGATTGGTAAAAATATTGTTTTAGAGCTTGTTTTGGAGTTTTTGTGCAAAATCTCTCTATTTGGAACTTTACAATAATCAAATGTCATTTTGAACAATTGTTCTTTCTTATGGACCTTAAGTGAGTTTTGTGACTCTTCTTTGGAAATTGAAGCATTTTGTGACTCTTCTCCGGAAATTGAAGCATTCTTACTTTGTTATGCCTTATCTCTCTTGCTGATACTATTCTGAAGCCAACTTGGTCACTTCCATTGCATTCTTTTGTCTTTAAACCAAGTTGTGCTTTTGCGTGAAAACGTCGAGTTCTTTTTTTTCAAACCTCAAACTTACATTTTTAGAAATTGCCAATGTGTTCATCAAGGGAGAGATTGTGGATATCATGGGGATATTTTCATGATCTTAGGATGATGAGACAATAGGCAATAGCTTTGAAGTTTTGTTGAAATTGTGGTTTTTAGCAAGTGACAGGATTTTCGATAGTACCGGCATGTTCTGGGCGGTACTACCGTAGGGCGGTATGACCGCAAGAGGGAGTGGTAGTACCGCAAGGCAACTGGTCCGATCGGGTGGGCGGATCGGCGATCAAACGATGGTCCAAACAAAGACATCGGATCGGACGATGCGGATCTAGTGGGACGTTCGGACCGTCAGAACGATGCCCAGATCTGACGGCTAAATCGAGTGGTCCGAACGTTCCACTCAATCTGAGCCGTCCACGTGTCAAGGGTCTTCAAAGTTTCTCTAGAACGGTAGTACCGCAGTATGGAATGGTAGTACCGCTGGACGGTAGTACCGTTTATTACTTGGCGGTATGAAAATTCCAGAGAAGGTGTTTTTGGAAGTTTTGAGCTCTTGGGTGAAACGGTAGTACCGCAGCTCTTGGGCGGTAGTACCGCAGTGCGGTAATACCGTTTATTACTTGGCGGTATGAAATTTCCAGAGAAGTTATTTTCGAGTGTTTGGTCTTCATTGGAAAGCGGTATGACCGCAGTTATTGGAGCAGTACAACCTCAGTGCGGTAGTACCGCTGGTAACATGGCAGTAGTACCGTTTGTGTTCTATTTGTCGGCCATTTTGAAGATTTGGTTATGGGTTAGGACAAGTTCATGGGCTACAGTGCATATGTGTTGCATGATGCATATTTTGACTAACGTGGGTCAAGTTGTGAAGAACTTGTTCTCGGAAACAATTTCTTGGTCTATTGATGTGCAGGTTGTTTCGAGGTCAACGGCGAGGATGATCGGGACTAAGCTTGGAGAGCTGAGGTTCAGAACAATCGAGTATGCCGGGTGAGGTCAATGGACTCAAGCATGGCGCAGAATGGACAAGAATGACCGAACGGGCAGTTCGGTGCGACGAGTTGGATTAAGCGGCGCGGCGGTCGGTGCAAGTGCCTTGGTGGTTTCGGTGGGAGCCGGACGGGAGAGACTTGCCGACATGATGAGAGCCGTTGATCAACCTACACGTGGCGAAGAAGGCGATTGCTTCACCAAGATTGGACTTGGTCTTCAGAGAAAGATTGAGAAGGGGCATGTTGGGTATTTCACCTAAATACCACCTTGGTGACCTTTTGGCTAAACCGCGGCGCAAGACAATGCAAGGAGAAGCGGTTTAGGTCAAGAGAAGATCAAGACGGCGCTTTAAAATACGTGCGTGTGTTAAACCCGTTTGTGTGTGGGCTTAACAGGTGCCCATTTGGAATATACCTCTAGATGCTAGCCTCCACAATAAATAGAAGAGGGTGCTGTCCAGCATCCCAGGAAGTCAAGAGTTGAAAAACCCTAATATGTGTTGTTAGGGCTAGGAGAGGAAAGTGGTGTTCTAGGGTTCTAGAGGGAGTGAGTTGATTGTGTGCTCATGGATTGAGTTTTGTCCTCCAGGATGGAGTGGCTGTAAACATCTATCTACCTCGAATCAATCCTAGTAAGGTTCCTTAAGATGAGTTTGTTCATATTCTTGCTCTCTCTCTCTCTTTTATGATTTTGAGTCTTTTGTTGATTTGTTGATCTTCCCTCAAGTTCTTGTGTTGATCTAGCTTGCTGTGACATGTGGGAGTGCATCTAAGATCATCTTGATTATTCTTTACCCACGAGCAAGGTTTAGATCATGTTTTAATTTTTGACTCGGTTTTGAAACCATCTTTACTCAAATCGAAAAAGGTTGGAACTTTGACATAGATCTACTCAATCGTTGATTGGAATAGGTTCCTAACCTCCTAGAGAAGATAAGTTTCATGTTTCATAGAGTTTGGCCGAGTAAATCAAAAGTTGTGCCAATTTTGATTTGGATTTCGGGCTGTTCCAGGAAAATCGGTACTACCACTCCATGCACTACGGTAGTACCACGATGCGGTAATACCGCGCATAGAACGGCGGTAGCTTCGATTCCAGGTTCTTCAGCACATCTTTGTGTCTGTTGATTGCTTTGCTTGGGGGTTAGGAGTGGATTCAACTTAAGTCTTCCGCTATGCTTATTTATTGATCTTCATAGATCTCATGGCTATTGGAGTGAAATATGTGTTAAATCCAATCTAAGGGAAAAATTATTTGAGCTCCGATTCACCACCCCCCCCACCTTCTAGTCGCCTTTCCTGTCCTACAATATGGGATCAGGATCAAGTATGCCTACCTTAAGAGATCCAACAGAGAAAATGAACTACTTGGGCCAACTTCTAGAAGATCTCAATGGCCTGCTCAAGACTACTCGAGAGAACTATGCTTAGACTATGAAAGAAGACGTGGCCAGTGGAGTTAGTTTTGCGTTGGCAAAACTGAAGGCTTCTGAACCTTCCATCAATCTCCAAGCCATTGAAGAAGACTTCAACTGCCTGCCTGATGAGGCGACCAGGTTTCTCAAAGAACTAAGGTCTCTTGGAGACAAGGTTGCAGAGGAAATGGAAGTCGGATCTCCATCAAGCAGTAATTAGTCTGGAGACATTTTGGAGTAGGACATTGTAATATAAGAATTATGAAATGTATAAAACTTACATTTTTGCCATCAACAAGTCTTTTGTTTATCCTTTTGACTTTTGTATATTCTCTAGCCCCCGACTAATTTATAGTAGAAGAACATTACTATATAAGTTGTAAGCCAAGAAAAGAGAACTTGAAGTCTCATCCATTCTTTTTGCGTTGAAGGCATATACTGATTATATGATAAAACTGATTGTAGTAATACTAGGAAATCAATTTGGTCAGAACCAATGTATGATTTCGACTAGTTGTAGATCTGTTTTGTAATAATCGGAATACCAAACAAAGCAGTATATAGTCGGAAGAAAAGACTTGCTTTGATGAAAAAATAAATTATACAAAAATGTATGCAATGGATGATAAGTAATCTTATTCATATATATAGTATCCAAAACTGGTCAGAAGAAATGCTAAGAACTGAAGACATGAAATACACTTCGCAAAACGTACTCAGGCTCAAGTCCGACTGGTAGCGAGGATCGTAAGAAAAGGACCGTCGCTAGGAAGCTCCTTCCAGTGGGCAGGGCCATGTGCGAAAAATGAGAGACTTCGACTAAGAGGCTTTTTGTGTCCCGACTAGTAGCCAAACGAGAGTAGAACAGAATCTTGAAATGAGAAAATATAATCTTCATAATCTCAAGCATATGAGTTACTGCATAAAGTTATTATTATTATGCTCTGGTTACTTGTATATTTCTTTGTGAAAAGAGTTTGGCCGCGCGTGGGAATCATTCAGGGAATGATCACGACTAGGACCTATACAGCGTGTGACTTAGAAGCCGTTGCCAAAGAGTAACAGGGACCCATGGAAAGGATGTAGAAGAGAAAATTGTCTTTCTCCGACCAGTGTAAATAACAATAGTAGACGAACAGAGTATAGGTACATATATATAAGCAATATCACTTATCAAAATAAATAAAGAAATGACGAATCTTTATTAAAATGAAAAGAATTGAAATAATAATTAAACATAGAACTTACGCAATTGATCAATGTTCTAAGAATTAGACAAAACTTTCCTGTCAGACATGGCTAGTCGTACAGAACCTGGTCGGGTGACCTCGACCATAGTGTAAGGACCTTCCCACTTATGAGAAAGCTTGTTGCGATTTGCTTGGTTCTGAATTTTTCTGAGAACCAGATCACCTACAGCGAGGCTGCGAGGTTGCACCTTACGACTATGGTACCTTCGCACGGCTTGTTGGTAGACCGCTGATCGTATCAAGGCTTGGTTTCGTCGTTCTTCAAGGAAATTGATGTCGTCAAGTCGTCGTTCATTCTGATCATTTTCGTTGAAACAATCAGTTCGAGCAGAGCCAAGCCTTAGTTCTGGAGGAAGCATGGCTTCAGCACCATAAACCAAGAAGAGTGGCATTTCACCGGTCACACGACTGGTCGTGGTTCGAATGGCCCATAATATAGAAGGGAGTTCTTGAACCCATGCTCCTGACCGTTTGATTAACTGATCGAACACTCGGCGTTTGATCCCCTGTATGATGATACCATTGGCTCGCTAAACTGCTCTGTTGCTCTGCAGATGAGCAACAGAAGCAAAATGTACCTTGATGCCAAGTTCATCGCAGAATTATTAGAATTGACAGCTTGAGAACTGGGCACCGTTGTCTTTGATTATACGACTGGGTACACCAAATCGTGTGATCGTATTTTTTGTGAGGAACCTATTAGCGGCCTCAGTTGTTGTTTTAACAACAGGCTCGGCTTCGATTCATTTTGTGAACGTATCAATCATGACGAAAAGGAATTCAAAGTCCCCCGGGTGTTCTTGGGAAAGGTCCCAGAATGTCCAGTCCCCAGGTTGCAAAAGGCCAAGAAAGAGGAATTGTTTGCAAAGCTTGTGCCGACTGATGTATTTGTCGGCTATAAAACTAACATTGTACACACTTCATCATGAGCTCTTTTGCATCATGAAGGGCAGTCAGCCAGTAGTATCCTTTCCTAAAGGCTTTACCGATCAGTGTTTTGTAGGAATGATGTGCTCCACAGACTCCTTCATGGATTTCGGTTAGCAATTTAATGCCATCTGTTTAAGATATGCATCTCATCAACACTCTGTGAGATCCTCGTTTATACAAGGTACTTTCGATTAGAGTGTATGATTTGGCTTTTCGTGCTATACGATCAGCCTCTACATCATCTTCTAGAATTATGTCATGCTGAAGATAATTGTAGATCGATGTCATCAATCATGTACCACGATCATGGCAAATACTAGCTGTCAACAAACTATGGAGCATCCATGTTCTCACGATCGGTTTGTATGACCTATAAAGAAGCATGTATGTTCTCAGAAAGCTCAACCACCGAGGGTGAATTGAGTTGCTCGAGAAAAACTCCGGGCGGGACGGTTGACCACGTGGAGGCCATCCATGCCAACTGGTCCGCCAGAAAGTTTTCCTTTCTAGGAATATGTTGGATCTGAAAACTGAAGAAGTGATTTTTGAGTTTCCGTACTTCCGCCAGGTAAGATGACATCTTGATACTTGAGCATTGATACTCTTTCCCTACTTGATTCACTACTAGTTGAGAATCGCCTTTCACTATTAATCTGCGAATCCCGAGCGAATGAGCTGCTCAGAGTTCTACCAGTAAACCTTCATATTCTGCCACATTATTCGTAGTAGGAAAATTTAACTGGATGGCGTACTTGATATGTTCGCCAGTAGGGGATATCAAGACAACTCTAGCCCCCGAGCCCTTGAGCATCAAGAAACCATCAAAGTACATTATTCACTCATCGTGGTGTTCGTACTCGGGCCCTTGGGTGGGTTCAGGGTTTGTCCATTCGGCAATGAATTCTACTATTGCCTAGGACTTGATTGCTATTCGTGAGATGAAATGGAGGTCGAACGCCCCTAGCTTAACCGCCCATTTTGCTATTCGTCTTGATGATTCCTTGTTTCCAAGGACTTGACCAAGGGGATACCCAGTTGGTACGACAACTTTATGGGCCTGAAAGTAATGCCTTAGTTTCCTTGAAGCCATAAGGAGACCATAGAGCAACTTTTGTTCCTGGGGGTATCTTTCCTTTGGTCCATGTAAGACTTCGCTTACGTAATACACTGGTTGTTGGACGTTGTCACGTTCTACGACTAGTACACCGCTAACTATCTGTGGTGTTGCAGCCACGTAAATTAGCAATATTTCTCCCGATCTTGGAGAAACTAAGACCGGGAGACTCGTAAGGTACTTTTTTAGGCTTTCAAAAGCATCGTTTGCTTCCTTACTCCACTCAAAACTTCCATGTTTCCGGAGAACCTTAGTCCACTCGAAACTTCCATGTTTCCCGAGAAGCTTAAAGAAAGGTAATCCTTTTTCACCTAACCGTGCTATGAAACGACTTAGCGCTGCCATACAGCCGGTTAGTTTCTGAACTTCTTTCTTCATGGTCAGAGGGTGCATCTGGTCGATAGCCAATATTTTTACTAGATTCGCTTCGATACCTCTAGCCGAAACTAGAAAGCCGAGTAGCTTTCTAGTGAAAACTCCGAACACACACTTTTCCGGATTCATCTTGAGGTTATGCCTTCTCAAATTGTTGAAAGTCTCTTGCAGGTCGGGGATGTGATCACCAGCGTTGATGCTCTTTATGACTAGATCATCAATGTAGGCTTCTAGATTTTGACCTATCTGTGGATTAAAGGTTTTCTGCATCAACCTTTGAAAAGTTGCACCAGCATTTTTGAGACCAAACGACATCTTAACAAAGCAATAAGTGTCGTATGGGGTGATGAAGGAAGTTTTCTCTTCATCTTCTTTACTCATATTAATCTGGTGGTACCCTGAATACGCATCTAGAAAACTTAATAACTCACACCCGGAAGTTGAGTCTACAAATTGGTCAATGCGTGGAAAGGGAAAATCATCCTTCGAACAAGCTTTATTAAGATCAGTAAATTCAATATACATTCATCATTTTCTATTATTTTTCCTAACCACTACAGGATTGGTGAGCCACTGAGGGTGGTCGACTTCATGAATGAATCCAGCCTTGAGGAGCTTGTTAATCTTCGACTAGATTGCCTCCTTCCAATCAAGTGCAAAACACCGTGGCTTTTGCTTGATCGGTTTCTTGTTAGGCTGGAGAGCTAGCATGTGCTCGATCACCTCCCGGGGGACTTTGGGCATGTCGGACACCTGCCAGGTGAATACGTCCTGATTTGGGGACTCCAGGCATGTCGGACGCCTGCTAGGCGAATACATCCTTATTTGCTTGGAGGAATGAGACGAGTGACTCTTCCTATTTGGGGTCGAGTCTTGCCCCGACCAGAATCTTTCGGGTAGATGAGTCAGTGTTTTCTGACCCAGGTGGCAACTTGGCGCTTTCCGGAGAAGTGCCTTTGTCGAGCGGTACCTCCTTTGTCTGATCGAAAGGTTTTGGTGTCATCTTCGGCCTCGAGTGCTTGACCTGCATGGTAGATGGATTAGCCTCTCTGGTCGGAAGTTCATCGACCAGCTCTAACGATTTCCGATCACATGCGTAAGCCATTTTCTGATCTCCTCGAACCGTGATGACTCCTTTTGGTCCCGACATTTTCAAACTTTGATAACCGTAATGCGTGGCTATCAAGAATTTTGCTAAAGCCGGACGACCAAGGATCCCATTGTATGTGGATTCGAAATCCACCACATCAAATGGAACCCTTTCTGTTCGGAAGTTGTCAGGTCTTACGAACGTAACCGGTAGGGAAATTTGTCCTATTGGTTTGGCAGTAGAACCAAGAACTATGCCGTGGAAGGCATATTTCACAGGTTTCACCATTGACTTGGGAATTTGCATTTCTTCTAATGCCCCCGCAAATAAAATATTTAAAGAACTACCTCCATCTATTAAGACTCGATTAACTCTACAGTTAATAATAGTAGGTTCAACGACAATTGAAAACCTACCTGGTCGAGTCGAAGGGATGGGGCAGTCTTCTTTGCTGAAGGAGATTACAGTGTCCGACCACCTTGATTGCTTGATGATGGTCGAAGGCTCAACAAGGTTGACCTCCTGTTCCATGGCCTTCAGATGACGCCTTGATTCGTACGAAGAAGACCCACCAAAGACCATGTTGACCGTATGTTGAGGCTCCTGGTACTCCATTTCTTCGTCGCCATCTTTGTCCTTCTTGGAACTCGTCTCATCGAGTTCCTGTATTGCGGGGAGTGGACCTTTATCTGCATAGTAATCTTCCAACTTTTTCTGCCAAACTCGATAGGTGCGCAAGTCATGCCCTGCCTGCTGGTGAAGTGGAGACCACCTCTTGTTTTTCTTGTATCCTTCGGTCGGAGCTTTTGCTTTGCCTCGATCGGTATAGTCTTTCTTACCCTTTGTAAACTTTTCAGGAATCGCGAGGACTTCCTTATCGTCGGGTCTGTGGCTTTTTTTTTTCTTGAGAGCCTTCTTATTTTTCTTCTCCAGTTTATCCAAGCCAGGTTGAGGGATTTTATCCTTCCAATCGATGGCCTCACACCATTCAACCACTTCACTATCGGCTGCATATTTGTCGACCATGTTGAAAAGTTCGACGGTTGTCTTTGGAGGGTGCATTACTATGTCCTCCGTGAACCGTCAATTCCTTATACCTGCTTTGAAAGCTTGGATGACAGATGATTCTGCGACCTCTGGTATTGAATTACGAATCTGGCTGAATCTTTTGATGTAGTGATAAAGAGTCTCATTGGATCCTTGCTGGATTCGGTGAAGGTCATCCTCCTTTCCAGGGCAGTCGTACGTGCCTTGGAAATTTGCAATCAAAATGTCGCAAAGTTGCTCCCAAGTGTAAATCGATCCGACCGGTAGGTTAAGCAACTACGACCGGGCAGACCCTTCAAGTATTGCGGGTAGATAGTTTGCCATCATATTTTCATCACCACTAGCAGCTCTGATGGCGGTGGTATAGATTTGGAGAAATTCCAATGGGTTTGGAGTCTCATTGAACTTGTCCAAGTTGGCCGGTCGGAACCTGTTTAGCCAACGTACAGCTTGGAGCCCTGCAGAAAAGGCTCGACAACCTGTAATCGAATCATGGCGCCCTCTTTGGAAAGGTGCCAGATTGTAGTCGGTCGGAGACCAGTTCCTAAGATTGGAGCGTTGGAGCTCCGGTGTCTGCGATCCGTCGTGAACATTGGTATGATGTCTTCGACCGCCTGCTTGATTTAGACGATATCAGAGATCGTCTGGTCCAAGCGGTTGCTCTTTTCGATGAGGTGAGGGAGTGGCTGCTTGAAATAGCCTTCTCTCCTCATGACTCCTTGGTCGGAATCGTCAAGGAGGCCTTGGTATTGATTGTTCTCCAATCTGACCATGTTGCCCTCTGCTGAGGGAGGAACGTTGGGATGAAGTCATGGTTTGACTTCCTGAACTCCTTTGTTCTCGGTATGATTCCGTTCGTTGCATGGTCTGCTGAAGAATCTCTGATACTTGGCCTACGAATTGTACAAAACCTGGGGTCTATGCTAGAGTAGAGTTAGAATTATTCAAAATATCCTAAACACGTTGTAGGTTTTGTACTGTTACCGAAGGTCTCGGAGGATTCATGCTGGTAGTAAGTTTTGGAAGATCTAAACCTTCCCTCGACCTCCTGGTTTGTTCCGTCCGATCAGCTATTCTTGGTGGGGCAGTGTCAGGCGAGTTAACTGATGGACGTATATCAGTTCTGTTACCTCCGGCATCTGGTGCTTGATGGCCCGTAACATTTCTACCAGCACGTGGTGGCATGACAGAGAGTGTAGGACCGTGCAAGGCATCTTGATTTGTATCTCTGATCGCATTGACCTCATGCCTCCAGCAGCGATCATTCGACGAGCTTCCATTGTAACTAATGGAGAGCCTTCCAATGCTTCTGCTAGGAGTTTCCACGATGGAGAGCGGTCGGAGATGAGCACCTCTTGAGGTCTTCGTTGTGGGCTCGATCGATCGCGCGGATTCGCGATCGTATCTTTGAGTCTTATCATCCCCACTTGGCCTACGACCAGTGGAGGTTTCATCGACACCGTTACCAGATGTCGGTTGGCTCCTGGAATTGCCAGAAGCCATAGGTGAGTATCTTTCAGCCATAATTTCATCGAGAGTAAAGTGATTCTCGAGTTGCGGTATTGAATTTTCGTCATCTCTTTCGCTGGTCGAAAAGACTGGGCTTAGAGAGGTCTTTGGACATTCCGAACTGGTCAGAATGGCTTGTTCCTCTGAAAGCGCTACTTGTCATAGTGGTGTATCCTCATCTATCTGGTCGATTTCGCTGATGCCAGCGACATGCGAATCGGCGGAGGAAGATGATGATGACATGCCGTTTCATGCATGGCACGGATGCATCCTTCCATATCATGGTTGGAGTAGTACGCCAAGTCGAACCAATTCTCCTCATCCCAAACTCCTGCCATAGCCGCATGTGTGATTACGAGGAATGGGCGAGGGTTTGATGAGCAAAGAGTTTCTTCAAAAAACTTGCGTCTTCTTCCCTACGGAAGGCGCCAGCTGTCGACGATCAAGTCGTCAATCTTACGATATAAAATAGAGAAAAATGACACAGATCACCTGGGAGATAATGGGGCTGCTCTTTATTGATATGAACAGGATTTACAGGGGTGTCTACGACCAGGCTGGGGACTAATCCTAATTACACTCGGTATGATGCTTGCTAACCAATCAGACTTTAAGTGCAAATCTAAAGTTGATTGCGTTGCTCTTAATCTGATTCTGCTATCTTGCTTGTCTCAGATTGCCTCTGATCGCCCTTTTTTCTTCTATACTCCACCCTTAAATAACTTCCGAAGAGATGGCAGTTACTCTTGGAGAAGGTATTCCTTGTGAAGCGTCACGACTGGTCGGAGCAAGGCGACAGTTGATAATGTATCAACTACTCTGCGGTTGAGTGTCTATGAGACATTCAACCGTATGGTGGTTGTTGTTAGTGTCTTAGGATTATGTAACGTCGTATGGTATGGAATATACAGCACGTGTTCCATTCATCACACGGTAAAGAATATACCTGGAGTTATATCCAGATACCAATTCATAGCTTTTCCGAGCAGCTACCTAGTCGGAGACTAGGCACAGGACCTTGTCCGACTAGGGTACCCATTATGTAACCTCTGGAATCCTCAAGACTAGTGAGGTCGTTAGCCTCAGGGGTTACGACCATAAAGACGTATGGTCTTTTATTATGTATTAAAGTAATACCTAGAGGTTTTAATCCTCGTCACTTTTCTTTTTAACCTATTTTACCAGTTCCAAACAAGCAGGGATGGTTAGACCCCTCACATCCTCCGATTGGAGGTCAAAAGAAATCTCCCCAGCCACTTGGTCGGAGAGAAGCTCCCTGATCATCTAGTCAGAGACAGTGGCTTTGTCGACCTCTAGAATAGAGGCTTCCAGAGCAACTGTCTAGTTATGTGCGACCACCCCAGGGCCTATGACGTCCACAGTTCGGGCTGCAGGTTCTCCTTCTCTCCCACCTAAGTTATGAATTAAATTTAATTAGGTGATGAAATTTACCATCTAAAACATATACTCCTTTTCAATTCTCTTTTTACCTCCGGGAGGCCATCATCTTCTGTGGTCATCGAGTAGGAATCGGTCGGAACAATGGTTGGAGTAGAGCCCTCGCGGGACTCAATAATCCTCAACCCGACCACCTACATATACTGATCAGAGAATATATAAATGATGAAAAAAAAGGTGTTATTTACCTTGAGTCTTTCTATTCTCTCTTCTTCAGAGACAATAGCCAAAATACGAGGAAACTCAACCTTGTCATCAGGCTCCCCGGCGCAGATCATCCTGATCTGCTCTCTGATTTCATCAAAGGAAAGGGCTTCAAAAGAATAAAGATATTTCAAGGTGGGATTATTCAGGACTTACATTCCCTAGAATCCCAGATCATGTTGTCACGACCAATGTACCAGAGTATGGTACGATCTCAGAGCTTCAAGGGACTTATTCGGCGCATGGAAAAATCCCTCACCACGTGCCACGAAGTCAGGCCCTTGGCGCTAAGTTCTCGGATGGCTTCAATCCATCTTCCGACCTTTCCTTTCTTCTCTGCAATGGACCTCCACTTAGGATTCTCGCTCGCCACTTTGCCAGCAGAGCAGAGGCCGTCCTTCTTTGTGATTGTCATGTAGAACCAACTCTTCTTCCATGATGACCACGAAGACTTTTAGTACATTCGAATGTGCTCATCAGCTTTCCCATCGTGGAAGCACAATGAGCACTCACCAGGTCCAGCCACCGACTTCCCTGACCTTGGCATTTTGTAAAAATACCTGAAAACCTTCAAATTCGGTGGGATCCGTAGGTACACCTCGCAAAGGTAGACGAAGATGCTAAGGTTGGCGATCAAGTCAGGGGCCAAGTTCACCAATTCAATTCCATAGTACTCAAGAACCCTAGAAAGGAATTTATGTGCTAGCAACCTGAGCCCGCACTCAATGTAGGCTAGAAAAACAGGGATTTCTCCCTCCTCGCCGCTTGGGAAATGCTCTCCAACCGCTGATCTCTAAGAAATCAGATCCTTGTCAGGGAGCATCCCGATCTTATCCAAAGCCTTGAGCTTCTTCTTGCTCATATCAGAAACCAACCATTTGGTGATCGAGTCTGACATCATTGGATTTTTGGTGAAAAGGAAGGAAGTTTTTGGCGAAAGGATGAGAGGAGGTCGGAGGAGATTTTTTGCAAGAAGATGAAAGGGGGGATTCAAAGAAGATCTGAGAGCATAAAAACCCTAAAGCAAGGCACTGCGGGGATTTTATAGCCGCAACTCCTTAACTGCAATCGGGAGTTACCCAAAGTCCAACAGACAGAAAACCTCTTTGGTTTCCCAGACAGTTTCTCAACTTTAAAGTGAATACAGACCACCTCGTTAACATCACCATTAACACGAGGGTTTTTTTCGATAAGGATCTTCGTCGAAATGGGTTCACATTACAAATTCACACAAAAGTTTGGGGGCTAGCTGACGAGGATTAAATCTCTAAATATTACTTTAGTATTTAATTAAAGACCGCATGTCCTTCGTGGTCGTAACCCCTTAGGCTAATAACCCCCTTATCGTAAGGATTCCAGAGGTTACATTGGGGGTGCCCTGGTTGGACGAGATCCCGTACCCACTATCTGACCAGATGGCTGCTCGTAGAAGCTTTGAACTAGCACTTGGATCTGATCCCAAGTAGTTCTCTCCCGTGTGATGAAGGGAACACATGTCTAGTTTGTTCCAAACCACACGACGTTTATAGTCCTAAGTCACTAACAATAACCACTACATGGTTTCCTTTCCCAATGACATCAACCGACGGTCTGTTGGTGTCTCGTTAGCTGCAACTGACCCTCTGACCAGACACGTTGGTTCCAAAAGGTGTCGCTTCCAGGAGTAACTGCCACCTCTTTATTGGTATTTAAAGGTGGATGATGAA
Source organism: Phyllostachys edulis (assembly GCA_036346405.1). Classification (NCBI taxonomy): domain Eukaryota; kingdom Viridiplantae; phylum Streptophyta; class Magnoliopsida; order Poales; family Poaceae; genus Phyllostachys; species Phyllostachys edulis. The sequence goes on from CM070565.1 coordinate 27,701,427, forward strand.
CAACGAAAGGGGATCATGGTCAACAGATTGAAGGAGACAAGACCTAGCAATCTAAAGACAATTGAAGCAAATCATAGCATAGTACTCAGTGCAATTAGGGCTAGTCTACTGCCTTGCCAAAGGCACTCCCTGTAAAGATCTAGTTTATTACAATAAAGAGCAATCACATTCTCATCCAAGAACTCATAGCCATTTTTCTCTATTTATTTTGTAAGATCGGCGACTCGATTGTCGACAAGAAGCCATCATTAGAAGAACTGGTCAAAGGCATCAAAACTCAAGTGAAGTTCATTGTCAACCACCTTCCGAACATGGTGCAATCCATGAAGAAATCTCTCAAGTCTATCATTGCAGTTAATAAAGGAACGTTGTTCGTCAAGCTGAAGCATTACTACAAAGATGCAGTGGAGTTGGAGAAACTTATTGCTGATTTGAGTTTTAGTTTTGCACAAGAAATTCAACAAAAGAGAGAAAAGTAGCTTCTCTTGTAGTTGAGTACATGAACAATGTAAAGTTTCAATTTAAGGACAAATGAATTACTTTAAATGCTATCAATGAATGAAAACATTTTTAAATTGAAATTCTATGAGTTTGCTTTTTGGTATATAATTAGCCCCGACTGTGATATGTTCGACGAGTGATATGGTGAGCTATCACAGGGACATATTATTTCTGAATAGAGGCCAATGACCACTGTAGCTTTTACAGTATACGCAATACTAACTAGCAGCAAGACCTAGATAGTCAGTTTGTTGAGTTTTCGAGCAGTGAGAACTGACTTATAGGAAAAGTATCTACTAAAAGTTATATGAAGATGAGACCGATGACCTTGCACATGTTAGGATACTGGTCGGTAGTCAGCAATACTAGCCATAATCACATAACATAAAGTAATATAGGATCACGTCATATAATTTGAAAGAAAAGGCATTAAAGAATGGATGCAAAACATAAACTTTATTAATTATCAAGAATACGTTACATATAATATTTGCGAAGATGTTCTATATTCACAGCATTGGATAGAATTCTATCATCTTCCATAGCAAGTCGAACGGAACCAGGTCGGCTGACAGAAACTACAGTAAAAGGATCTTCCCATTTGGGAGAAAATTTGTTCATATTGGACATATTCGGGTTTCGTCGTAGAAACAGGTCACCAAAGTTTAGCGTACGTGGTTGAACTATTGTATTGTAGTATCGTGGTAAGCCTTGTAGATAGGCTGCCGACCTGATAAGTGCTTATCTTGATTAATGGTATCATGGAGAGTGAGACGAGTAGAACCTAAATGAATTTCATTAGGTAATATTGCTTCTGCTCTATAGACCAGTTGAAAAGATGTTTCACCTATAGCTCTACTGGTCGTAGTATGTAGGGCCCAAAGAACTAAATAGAGGTCATCTACCCAAGTGTCCGTGCGTGTTTTGAGTCTATCAAAGACTCTTTTCTTCATGACCTGCATGATTTGACTGTTTGCACACTTAACTGCTCCATTGCTCTATGGATGAGCAACAGAAGCGAAACAAATCTTTGTGCCGATTTCATCATAGTAATATTGAAATAGGCCATTAACAAATTGTGATCCATTGTTAGTAACAAAACAAGTGGTTACACCAAAACTGGTCATTATATTCTTCATAAAGAATGTCTTCACTACAGATGAAGTAATTGTAGTGACCAGCTCAGCTTCAATCTACTTAGTGAATGTATGAATGGCTACAAATAAGAATTTGTACTACCCATTAGTTGCCCTAGGTAAAGGTCCAACTATGTCGATACCCTATGTCAAAAATGGCTATGACAATGGAATTGTCTGTAATTGATTTTCAGCTTGGACCGGCATGCTGGACCCGTCGAACACATCCAAGTTCAACTCCATCCACTCGTGAAGTGTCATCAGCACCTCGGGTGTAGCTGGAGGAGCAACAGGGATAGCAACAAATGTCGCGGCAGCAGGGGCTGCCGGCACCTATTGACGGAGAGCGCGGATCTCTCCCACCAACTCTCTCAGCAAGGCAGGGGGTCTCATCCTGCCCCCCGGCCAAAGGCGGGTTAGCAGCAACCTCCTCCTCAGTAATACTGTTCCCCTCAGCTACAGACTCAACCGCCACAGGCGGTAGATCCACGGGACCACGCCCTCAGCCATGACCTCCACCGTGGACTCCACGACCACGGCCACCACAATCACGTCCTCTACCTCTCGGCATAGCTATCAACCACAATCAACAAAAACACAATAAGCTAAAAGAACCATAAATCCAAGCATGAATCGTCAATACGCGAAAACGTAAATGCAATGCTTGACCCATCCCCATCCTACTAAGCAATAGTGTGTCAAATTTTGAAGTTAATTAATCATTAGCAAATTTTAGTTAATTTTGCTAGTCCTAAAGCAAATTTTAGCAAATTAAGTTTACCTAAGTTGTTAATCTGTTCACCACAGATGTAAAGCTCGCTCTTATACCAACTCTAACATCCCGACCCAACACTAAGCCCGGAATGCCACTAAACTACACTAACTACTAATTTTAACAATATTTTACAATAAATTCCAACATGCAGATAAATAATAAAACCTGTCCACAGGTCACAATAAAACATTAAAAGCAACACGACAAGTATAAGTATCTATTCACTAGATAGCGATACCGAATACAAGATTTCTCTATCATCGCCAAGGCGATGTCTCAGCTCACGCAGAAAGATGTGAAATTCCAGTGGACCGATAATTGTGAGTGCAACTTCTGTACTTTGAATGAGAAGTTGGTGACTTCTATTCTCACTCTTCCTAAGGTAGGGAAGTGCTTCACAATCTTTTCAGATGCATCTCGAGTGGATCTTGGTTCTGTGCTTACGCAAGATAGCAAGGTGATTGCTTACAGGTGGACGTTGATGACATCTCACATGGGAAGGGATTAGCTCACAACACTTGCAATCACTACAATTATTTGATTTATTTTGTCATGAGAACTTCCATTATAGTGTGATGATATTTCCTTCTCCAGGAAGTCATGGGACTAGCACGGTAAACACATGCGGATTTGGAATTTAAAATTCTAGGTCCCAACAATTGACCAAATAAATTAAGCCTAATCCTGCTTCATAAAGATTAGACACAATTTTTTTTTTGCTTCTGGAATATTATTATAGCTTTGTAAACATAATACATTTCAAAATAACACAGGTCACTAGCGTCATGCCAAATTTTTTCTTCACATCTCACTAGCGTCATGTGAGCGGCCAAAAGAAGCGCCAAATTTTGGTTAAACAGTAGCAGTTCACAGCGACATGTGTCAAATGGTAATTGGCTATGGGTAAGTGAATTAATTGCATGGTTAGATGGATTAATCAGTTTCAAGTGATCATATTTCCTAAACCGAGTATCCGATTTGTGATCCATTCAAACCATTGTGTTCTTTGTCATTTTATCAACAAAACAAGACCCATGTTGACATATGTTGGGGCAAAAAATTAGATGTCATATGGGACCCACGTGTCATGCTCACAATTTTGGTAAATTTTGGCATGACTGGAATCCAAACAAATCAATTTTGGCATTGCCCGTGAATTGGTATGACTACGATCCAAACACTATTTTTTTTTTGCTCAGGTTTTGGCATTACCTAGGTTTTGGCATTGCCAAAATTTTGGTATGGCTACCTGGGGTGGTAAACCAAATAGTTCCTAAAACTCCGGGTCCCAACAATTGACCAAACAAATTGAGCCTAATCCTGCTTCATAAAGATCAGGCACAATTTTTTTTTTGTCTCTGGAATATTATTATAGTTGTGTAAACATAATACATTTCAAAATAGCACATGACTACACTACTACAGAAAAGGTCTTCACAGACGATTCAAAAATATCATCACAAATGGTTTCGTGAGCTATCTGAGTTTATGGGTTAGTAATGACATGAGATCATTACAAACGGTTTTCGAACCGTCTGTGATGCAGACTATCACAGACGGTTATTAATTCAGAACCGTCTGTGATAGTTGACTATCATAGACGATTTGTAGAAGAAGCCGTCTGTGATGATCTCTACTCTATAAAATCTCCAAGCAGTGGCTGCTTGTGCCTTTAAAACTGGCACATATCTCGAGACCTGAATTCAGCTAGCTAGCTCGCTCCTTGGGCGTTCATCCTAAACGTGCAGGTGAACCATGGCCAACTTCATCGAACCTGACACACTGGAGTGTGTGATTTGCTTCATGCCAATCCTCCAAGTGCTTGTAGAATCCTCACAAACCGCGGCCTCAGAAGTAATAGTAGTAGAACTGATCTTAAATTTATTAATTACAAGCATGTAATTGTCTTTAAACCCAACAAGAACACCAAGCAACTTTAGTTTTGGTTTATATGTAAGGATGGCCTCACCATAGAACTTAACATCAAGGAATGGTTGGTTACTGATACATGATGCCACATCCCAATCGGAGTACCTGCATGTCCACACCACTTTCTGAACATAGCGACGTCCAATTACCTATCGACGACATCTAGGTAATTGGATGTCCATGTGCTCTCCTGGTAGCCATACTTCTTGAACTTGCAGGCTCGATGAAGTAGGCCGTGACTACTGTCTCATCCTCGTCATGCTGCGTGGACGACCCCTCGGAAAAAAAAATCATTCCTCATGGTGGGATTGGTTGCTTTCTTAGGCGTGCTCGCCGTCTTCTTCAAAGCAGTTGAACATGTCTCTGATATGTGGCAACATATCACCGACACTTCTAACCACAAACTGTCTGTGATACAAAATTAAATTATTATAGACAGATATATTTAAAAACTATATGTGAAGTCTGCAATTATCACAGATGGTTCTTGTTGCGAATTATCACGGACGGCTCTTATTAAAAACTGTCTGTGATAATTGTGTATCACAGACGATTCTACCCATCGCTAGTAATATAGACGTTCGTGATTGTAAAACCATCTGTGGCAATTACAACACTGACGGTTTCTAAGGAATCCTTTGTGATGAGGCGTCCAGTATTACCTCTTTTGTAGTAGTGCTATTACGTGCATATGGGAAAAAAAAAGCAGCAACATTTTATTTAGTTGCCAGCTTGTATTGTTGAAATAGCTCAGTCGGAATGTTTGAGTTGTTATGGAGAAATATCGCATATATTAGACACAATACACTTTATTATGTAACAGTTGCAAGAAGCATACAACAAATTAATAATATATCACTCATAAACCAAAAGTTAGACTATTTTTTCCCTATGGCAAAACGGCTGAAGGGTTGATAAGGAATCATGTGTGAGACAACAATATTCAAATATTGTCCAAATAATTTCATTAAGATAAAGTCCTATCACTTCAAAGATATACATGTACTAGCTTTCACTAGGTAAATATTGTTATTTATCTGTATGTAAAGGAGCTTGAGCTCAAATTAAACAAGCTACCTCTAGCTCAATAAACTTTTCAAATGAAACAAGTCAAGAATTAGAGAAGCAAACTCCTTGGTCATTCATATTAAAGACGGCTGATCTACACAATTTCTAAAGCCAAGCTTATGGGATATAAAAGATGCCACATAAAGATCACAAATCTGAAACTCCTTATCTATGCACCAAAACAATTCAAAATTTTAACCTAATTTGTACCGTATACAACAAAAATTGATTTGCGCCCTTTATCTTGTAGTACAAAAAAGATGAAGTGCGTGGAAATTTTACGTAAGATTAGTACCACTCGATCTTCTTCCGCCCATGTTAATTTGCACGCCTAGCAATAACTTTATAGGGCGTGAGCAGTACGGAAAACTGGAAATAAGTACGAGGGATGTGCATGCTCATCATTCCTCAAAGAAGTGTACTATAGATCACGTTGCTCAACAAATATTTTCGGATTACTGCTCGGCCAATAAATAAGAAGCGTATTTCAGTATAATTAGTATCTCTTGAATTTTTTGTTAACTTGCATGTACAGTATTGCGTCTAGTGTTTCCACTCTTCCCTGGCCCATTTACCCACCAAAATTGAATATACAAGGGTATCTAAGCTTCATTTCCCTCAAAAATCATGGGAATGAAAATTAACCCTGTAAAAGTCTACATCCCTAGGGCTTGTACCAAGTCAACAACTTGAATTGCAGCCATTTGCCACCTCCAAGTATCAAAACTTTGCTCAAGAACAAATTTCTTTGCCTTGCTTATAAGATCCTCCCCTTGTTTCTTAACCTTTGCCATCTTAGGGCACTTGAGCAACCCTAAGTAGGCTTCCAAATCATGTACACAAGCAGGGTCTCTTGCCTTGAAGAAGTCTAGGGCAAGCTCGACACCTACATGTGTGTAACATGCACAGCTCCATGGAAGCTCCAGCCTGCCCCCTAAAACCCTAGAGTTCTCATTCAGGAAGATGCCGGGCAACTTGGTGATTGGATCGTTAACATTCACCACCCTCAGCACCTTCACGCCGAGCTCGTCGCACCGGTTCTTGAACCCCGTGTTCCCCACCCTCGGGCCAGCAAAGGAGTAGACGGTGATCGGCACAGTGTTACCCTTGCCGTCGCGGTTCAGGCCGAGCTCCGCGAGGTCGTAGCCGAGGAGGAGGGCCAGGGAGCTGCCCATGCTGTGGCCGGCCAGTGTGATGCTGATGTCCTCGTGCTTATATTTGTTGATGAGCTGTGTCACCTCGGAGAGGAGCTGGTTCCGGCAGCTGCCGCGGGTGAAGCGGCAGGTGGCGTCGTCGGAGGTGTAGACGGAGAGGAACCCCGACTCGACCTTCACGTCTGCGCGGGGGTCCGCCGGATCGAACCGCGCCGGCGCCAGCGAGCTCATCATGTTGGCCACCCACTCGGACCCGGTCACCGTGCCGCGGAAAGACACGACGATGTCGCGACGGCCGAGCAGCCGCGCCGTCTCATCCGACGCCACCGCCACGTACCCGATCCACCGGCTCGGGCACGGCCCCGCCCCGCCAGGGAGCGCGACGTCCGGCGCGGCGTAGATGTATCTCGTGACAGCGTACCCGGCGCCGGCCATGCCGACCTCCTCGAGCATCCGGGCCTTGCCGTACTTGCAGTTGAGGTACCGCTTGGATCCGGCGTCGAGGTCGAACGCCTTGTACGTCGCTGCCACGAGCTCGCCGTACCGGACGATCTCGGTGCGGAGCAGCGGGTGCAAGGGCTCCACCAGCCCGGCCCAGTCGTCCTCGCCCTGGATCTCCCGCCACATGCTCGGCAGCGTCTCCTCGTTCTTCCTCCTATCCGGCGCGACGACGGGAGCCACCGGGGCAGCATGCCTGGTATTCACCGCGATGGTCGACGGCGCAGACAGCCGCGTCGTCTGAGGCGCGAACGTGGAGGGCGGCGCGGCGATCGCTGCCACTGCCGCGGCGGTGGATGTCGTCGAGCCGTGGCCACGCTGCTGCTGCGGCTTAGCGCAGAGCCCGCCAGGAGACGGGTTAGACACTGGGAGATGTATCGCCATTAATTGCTGGATGATCAGATGCTACAGCTGCAGTGCTGCACGTAGTGAGATGAGAGAGAGAAAGAAGAGAGAGGAAAGAGAGTTTGTTTGGTGCTTGGGAGTTGGGGGCAAGCGAGGCAAAGGCGGGCGAGCTTATATATAGGGACGGGGGTTGGAAAAAGGACGCGGCGCGTACAACGTTTTCTCGCGAGACGTGTTGGCTAATTGGAAAGGGAGGCATGGGAGTTGTGTGATAAGAAGCACATCTTGCACGTTGAGCGCGGGGATTTGACTGCCGCGCGAGCAGCGTTGAAGCGCTCCGTTTCCCTTTCAGCGCTTTTCTTCCTCTTTTTGTGTTTTGGTCCATGGGCTCCGCAGTATTTGCATCCGGGGATTTATGTACGTTCCTCTTCAGTTTGTTTAAAGGGTATACGCTAAGGAGCTCTCATATAATTAAAACGTAAGTGAATATTCCCTGTGCACACCGTAATATTTATACTTTGCACGGAAGAAAGTTCTTAAAACCAGAGGATAGAAACTTTGACGAATTATGCAAATATTCGTTGTGATCAACGTGGTTTTAGGAACTGGATAGTGAATGGATCGTCCGACCCTAGCTTCGAAACTAATCCACTTGTTTGGTTTGAGGAATAAAACGGATTGGTCATTGGTATAGTACAAAATAAGGGATTAGATCATCCTACAAAATTTGATGGATCGTCCTCCGACGGACTAACTCAGATTACCTCAAGAAATTACCATCTCCCATTGGTAATGTCTTTTCTTTCAAGTGGTAGTTTGCAGACTTTGTTGTTTTATTTTTCCAGCAACAACCTTTTTGCCTGTCAAAGAGATCACATCATTTTTTCGAGTCGAGAGAGATTATCATAAGCAGGTGCAACATGTGTCGGAAAAAAATTATTTATTTGCTCCCTGTTCTATGTACATAGGCCTAAAATGACATCTACATCAAACCCGATGCAGTAACTACATAAAATTATCAAGCAAGCCAATGCTACCAAATTACTGTCTACAGCTTGCCAATCATAGCATAATTCAAGTTAACATCACTAGTTTCTTAATAACTCATATATATGTTACGCATGCACTATTATATCTGCTTCTCAGCAGAGTTTGTCTACAAGAAACCGAGTAACACATACAAATATTTATCAAAGACCATGGCTGTAAGAGTCTACATGCATGCTACAAAAGCTTGTAGAAAAGAAAAAGAGAAAGGTTCTTCTCCACTGCCGGCCACATGACCACGCCAGCAGCGCTTGGCAAAATTACAAGGAATAAAAGAAAAGGAGATACTCGGCACGAAAAATTTCAGGATATGTTAGGTACCCATGTGCCAAAATGTGCCAATTAATGGGCCCATGGTCGGTCGGGGGATCTCCATATCTCCATGTGGCATACGTGATGTGTGGCCGATTCTTCGGTGGGGCCCACGTGATACGTGATATGTGGCCGATTCTTCTCTCTCCTCTCTCGTGCGGCAGGCTGCAGCTGCTGCTACTCGTTACGCGGCACGCAATGCCGTAGCGCCGAAATTTTGCCAACAACCTGTGAAAAATACATGTTTGTTGTTTTTCCCATACCATTTAAGTTCATGAAATTTTGTTCCCTCGTTTCATGTAGTTTTCCATTGTTGCGAACAAAAATAGGAATTTTAGTACATGAAATCTGAGAACTAGAAAGACATTCGAACAATTTTCTTGGAACTCAATAATTTGCGTACGCCATTTAAGTTGGGCATATAAGAGCATCTACAATAAGTTTATGTCAGCCATCTATAGTCATTGCCACGGAGGATTTTTGTTGATGTTGATGAAAGAGAATGAAGAGAGAGAAAGATGATGTCTGCAATCACATAAATTATATAACAAAAACAAAAATAACATTAAAAGATTATGTGTTACATAAAGACAACTAAAAAGACAATTGCCATATGTACCATTGTATGAGTTATCTTTAGTCTTTGTCTACGGTGATATAGAGAGTTCTTTATAAAGAATCGCCTATATCTTAGTTATATACCCTAAGTGAAGAGCCCAAAATGACGCCACATGTCAGCTCGAACGTCACCATTGATCCCCAATTTTTTTTTGAAACAAAAAAATAGTCAAATAATTATTATTTCCCTGAAAAATGTGGTCAAGTTTTAGTAGCTCCCGTGCTACGCTAGGCGATCGATACGCACACTTGCGTTGACTTCCAAACTAAATTAATGAAGCTAACAATTAATTTGTGCGGGTAGCGGCAACTGCGATGGGCTCATTAATTAATTAATCTAATTTGGTTTCTTCCTCTCTGTTGGAGCACAGTCGCACAACTGAACGCGGGACGCAGAACTAAAATATGCGGCTGCAGCTGAGGCACGAGGCGCACTTAAGTATGAGATGCGCTACGTTACGTACGTAAGAGCAATCAAGACGGGTGGTACGGCAACTAACTACATAATTAATCAGATGTATATACATAGAATTTTTTATTAATTAACTTATTTTTTAATTTATTTTCATTACTAATTTCTTATGAACTTTATTTCTAAATCTAACCTTTTTGACCACGTGACATGGCAAAACAACACTACCATATCATAGGATAAGTCTACTTAAATAGCACTTCTTATCACGCCACCCGCAAAAGACAATGCAGTGCCTTTAGATGATTTCAGCGCTGGATGAAAAACGAGTGGTGCAGATCTGTTGGTAAAGTAAAGTTGCTACAACTTTGCTAAGAAAGAAGCCACTCCGAAGTTAAATCTCTGTATTGAAAGAAATTAAATCTCTGTATTGAAAGAGGTCGATGTGTCTTTCTTTTCTTCCCTTAACTTGATTTCATCGTTTCTTAGTCTGCATATACCGAGCAAAACATAATCTATAATTTTGACCACTAATAAACATGAACGATAGTAGAATATTGACCACTGAAATAACATGATCGGCATATTTGCCATCATGTATGTGCTTTCATAAATATATTGTAGTTCCTTGTAATATGCTATTCAAATTTTTTAATAAAATTGTACATACTAGTCATCAACCGGTACACTAAGCAAACTTGGGGTTTTGTACATATTCTTTATTGTTCACGTTTTTTGTTTGCAGTATTTTTCATATAAAATGAAATGATTATATAGTGAATACTAAAATTGGGCCAGTTTGGAAGGAGGTACTAAACAAATTGCACGAATATTGAAATATTTGAACCACAAATGATTTATATCCTCTACCATTGCATTGGAAATGATAGAGGTGTATAGAACAATCAATTTCTTTCACTTCTAAGCATTAGAGTGGAAATCAAAAGTCAAGATCAAGTGCAACATTTGTTTATTATGGTACCTGAAATTTGCTATAATCTTTTCCTATAATTCTACAATCAATCTGAATCATTACGTTTTGATCCAATGGACATTATTTAATGCTAATTCCAAATATAAAATATCTTTTGAAATGAGTAACTTTGGATTTTTTTTTATGAATTTGGACTTGTATATTCCATATTTAAATTGAGTTCAAAATTTAAATTTATGCTTATATTACTTAAATGATTTAAATTTATTGGTTTTATTTTGCATATTATTTTTGGAAATCTCTAAGGAAAATAGAAGATTGCCTTTTTGACGAGGATTAAATTTCTAAATACTAATTAAAGACTACAAAGCTCTTGTGGTCATAACCCCCATGGTTAACGACCCCGTGGTCGTAAGAATCCCAGAGGTTGCTCTACGAGTACCCTGGTCAGAGAGGTCATATACCTATTACCTAGCCAGTTAACTGCTCATAGAATCTTTGAGCTGGTACTTGGATCAGATTCCAAGTATGTCCCTTCCGTGTGATGAATGGAACACATGCCTTATTTGCTCCAAACCAGACGATGTTTTTCAACCCTGAGTCACTGACAATAACTACTACACAGTCTCGTCTCCTGTTGACACCAACCGGTGATCAGTTGGTGTTTTACTAACAACAACTGCCCACCCCCCCCCCAACTAGACGCGTCACTTTCAAAAGGTGTCTTCTTCAAGAATAATTGGCGCCTCTTCGCTAGTTATTTAAATGTGGATGACGAACAGCAAAAGGGACGAACCAATTGGAAGACAATTTAGAAGACAATCAACTGAAGCACAATAAGCAAGTCGAAGGAGTAGACAAGTTACATACTCAGTGTATTTAGGGCTAGTCTATCACCTTGCCTAAGGCACCCCTGTAAACACCAGTTCATTGCAATAAAGAGCAACCCCATTCTCCTTCAAGAATTGTCAGCCATTTTTCTCATTTTATTTCATAAGATCGGCGACTTGATCATCGATAGCTGGAGCCGTCCGTGTGGAAGAAGGAACTGAGTTCTTGAAGATTCTTCACTCAATAATCCTCATTCACTTTCCTTCTGTTCCATTGTTGCTTATGCGATCATGGCAGGGACATGGGATGAGAACTGGTTCAACTTGGCGGACTATTCTGACTTCGACATGGATGCATACATCCGCGCCATGGAATACGATGGGATGTCGTTGTCATCCTCTTCCGTCGTAGGCTCTCCGCTCACTGAGACTAATGAAATCAACCAAATGGAAGAAGATTAATGGCCCCCATTAGTGGCGCTCCCAGAGGAATCGTTTGTTCTGACCAGTTTGGAATGTCCGAACGCCTCTACAAGCACGGTTTTTTCGACCGACGACAACGGCGACAAAAGCTTAGCGCTGCAATTAGAGGGTCAAGGTACTCTCAAAATAGTCGTGGGCGACCAATGTTCACCAACGGCTCCTAGATATTCCATGGGTTGACTGACACTTGGTAGCGATGTCAATAAAATTGCACCGACCAAAAGCCAAGCGAAGATGATAAAACTCAACATACGATCAGGAATCCACCGGATCAGGCTGAGTCCACCACAAAGCCCGCCAGAGGTGGTAATCTAAAACCGTTCCACATCATGGATGCTCCTAGCTGTAGCAGTGGAAGGCACTCCCTTAGTTACGATGGGAGCTCGTCGGGAGATTATTACTGGAGGCACGAGGTTAACACAATTGGTGATACCGATCAAGATGTCGTGCGCGATCCTTCACAACGTAACCATTGGTGATGATGGTGTAGACACTCAAGTACCAACCTGAGATGGAGGAGGCAATGGAACCAGTGGACGTTAATCGGTTAATTCACATGTTTCTACCCCACTGCATATGATGGGTCGAACGGGACAAGAGGGTTGAAAGGGAATTCAAGTCATCGAACACTTTCTGCCAACAAGAATCCTTCAAGACCCTCAGTAACAATCCAGAATCTGCAATAAGTTCATAATATTTTAAATAACCCAGACCCTGCTCTGGCAGAAACCCTAGGGTATGTTCAGATTGCAGGATAGGTGTCGAGGATCCTTCAGCAGACCATGCAACATACAGAGATGTACAGGGAACAAATGAACTCCTAGAATCATACTATGACTTCGTCCCAGCGTTCCTCCCTTAGCAGGGGTCAGCATGGTCGGACTAGAGGCCGTCCAACATTTAGACCTCCTCAGCGATTCCAACAAGGGAGTCACGAGGGAAGACAGCTCTTCTATGAAGCCACTCCTTCCCCTCGTCAAGAGGAGCAGTTGCTTGGTTCAGGTGATCTTCGACATCACCTAAATCAAGCAGGTGGTCGGAGGTGTTATACCAACGTCCACGACCAAATTGGGACACTAGACACTCAGTATGCCAACCCGAGGAACAGATCCCTAACTGACAATAATCCGGCTCCTTTCCAAAGAAGGTGTCATAACTCAATTACGGGCTGTCGAGCATTCTCGGAAGGACTCTAAGTAGTACGCTGGCCAAACAAGTTCTGACCAGCAAACCTAGAGAAATTCCATGGAACCCAAAACCCATTAGAATTCCTCCAGGTCCACACTACCGCCATTAGAGCTGCTGGTGGTGACGACAACGTGATGCAAATTACTTGCCCACGGAACTCGAGGGATCTACCCGATCTTGGTTGCTCTACCAACCGGTCAGATAAATTTACACTTGGGAGCAAATTTGCGACCTATTGATCGCAAACTTTCAGGGGACTTACGATCGCCCCAGAAAGGAAGACAATCTCCATCGGATCCGGTAGGAATCTAATGAAACTCTTTGGCAATACATCAAGAGGTTCCGCTAGATCTGTAATTTTATTCATGAGGTCATAGACTCTTCTATTATTTAGGCTTTCAAAGCAGGGTTAAGAAATCAATGGTTTACGGAGGACATCGCAATGAATCCTCCACGAACGATCATCGAGCTATTCGATATGGCTGATAGGTACGCAGCCACTAGTGAGGCGGTTCAATGGAATAAGGCCATTGATCGGAAAGAGAAAATACCTCAACCCATCCTACATAAGCAAGAAAAGAAACATAAGAAGGCTCTCAAGGGTAAAAAGAGTCACAAACCCAGTAATAAGAAGGTTCTTGCGATTCCTGAGAAGTTCACCAATGGCAATAAGGATTATTTCGGTCGTAACAAAGCAAAAGCTCCGACCAATGAATATAAAAAGAACAAGAAGTGGTGTCCGCTTCATCAGGCGACAGGGCATGATTTGCGCACTTGCTGAGTCTGGCAGAAGAAGTTGGAAGACTATTATTCAGGTAAGGGTCTGGGGAGCCAAGCTCAAAAAAAGACAAGGATGGCGATGAAGAGATTGAGTATTAGGAGCCACAGCAAACCATTAACAAAATATTTGGCGGGTCCTCCTCATACGAGTCCAGGTGCCATCTGAAGGTCGTGGAGCGGGAAGTGAACCTCACCGAATCTCCGATCACCGTCAAACTATCCAGATGGTCAGAGACAATCATCTCCTTCAACCGAGAAGACTGTCACATCCCTTCAACTCAACCAGGTAGGTTCCCTATTATCGTAGAACCTACTATAAATAATTGCAAAGTCAATCGAGTTTTAGTAGATGGTGGTAGTTCTCTCAATATTTTGCTTACGGGAGCTTTAGAAGAAATGCAAACTCCCAAGTCTAAGGTCAAGCCTGTGAAATATGCCTTCCATGGTATAGTTCCAGAATCTACTGCTAAACTGATAGGGCAACTTTCCCTACTGGTTACGTTCGGAAGACCAAATAACTTCTGAACCGAGAGGATTTCATTTAATGTGGTAGACATTGAAACCGCATACAATGGAATTCTTGGCTGTCCGACATTAGCAAAGTTCCTGATAGCTACGCATTGCGGCTATTAGAGTTTAAAAAAGCAAGGACCAAAAGGGGTTATTACGGTTCGAGGGGATAGAAAGATGGCATATGCATGCGATCGTAAATCCCTAAAACTAGTTGATGAACTTCCAACCAGAAATACTAATCCGCCTTGCACGCAGGTTGAGCACTCCAGACCAAAGGTGGCCCCAAAACCCTCCGACCAGATCAAGGAAGTTCCACTTGACAAGGACGTTTATTTGGAAAGCGTCAAAGCGTCGTTTGGACTCGAAAATGCTAGCACAACCTTCCAAAAGGTACTGGTCGGGCAGGACTCGATCCTAAATAGGAAGAGTCGCTCATCTCCTTCCTCCCAAGCCAATTCGAATGTATGCACCTGGCAGACATCCGATATGCCTGGAGTCCCCAAGGAGGTGATCGAGCATAGGCTAGCTCTCTGGCCTGATAAAAAATTGGTCAAGCAAAAGTTAAGGCACATTGCACCAGATCAAAAGGAGGTAATTCAGTTAGAGATCGATAAGCTTCTCAAGGTTGTATTTATTCATGAGGTCGACCACCCAGAGTGACTCGCCAATCTTGTAATGGTTAGAAAAAGTAGTGAAAATGGCGAATGTATATCGATTTCAGATATCGTAATAAAACTTGTCCAAAGGATGATTTTCCCCTTCCACGTATCAATTAGCTTGCAGACTCTACTGCCGGGTGTGAGTTATTATGCTTTTTAGATGCGTATTCAGGGTACCACCAGATTAATATGAGTAAAGATGGTGAAGAGGAAGCTTCCTTCATCACACCATATGACACTTATTGTTATGTCAAAATGTCATTTGGTCTCAAAAATGCTGGTGCAACTTTTCAGAGGTTAATGCAAAAAACCTTTAGTCCGCAGATAGGTCAAAACTTGGAAGCCTATGTTGATGACCTGGTTTTAAAAAGCATCAACGTCGAAGACCATATCTCTGACCTGCAAAAAACTTTCAATAACTTAAGAAGGCATAACCTTAAGTTAAATCCTGATAAGTGTGTGTTTGGAATTTCTTCTAGAAAACTTATTGGATTCCTAGTTTCAGCTAGAGGAAGTGAAGTGAACCCAGCAAAAAAAGCGATGATCGAACAGATGTGCCCTCCGAACACAAAGACAGAAGTCCAAAAAATAACCGGTTGTATTGTAACATCCCAAGTTTTTTCGAAGTTTCTGAGATTTTTAAAATAAAAAGAACCATTTGGTTTTGATGAGAATTCTAAAGCTTAACTTGAGATTTAGGAATTAAAGGTGTTTAAAATGACTAAATCCAACTTCAACTAATTCGAGTTGGGTTTCTTTCGAGTTTGCTAGAGTTCTCTGGTGTTGTTTTTTCCCTTTCTCTGTTCGCTCCGTGTTTCCCTCGGCTCAGCTTTTTCTTCTCCAGACCTCCCTTCATTTGGATCTGAGGGTCTAGACCTCCCTGTTGGTTTAGACCTCCCTTCAGTCTAGACCTCCCCGCTGGTTTAGACCTCCCTTCCATTTGGACCTCCCTTTAGGTCTAGACCTCCCCTCCCGTCCAGACCTTCGGGTTGTCCTAGCGACCTCTGGGTTGTCCTCGCAACCTCCGGGTGGTCCTGGCGACCTCCAGGTTGTATTGGCGACCTCCGGGTTGTCTTTGCGACCTTCGGGTTGTCCCGGCGACCTCCGGGTTGTCTTGGCGACCTCCGGGTGGTCCTAGAGACTTGCCAAGACCATCCTCCTGGTCCGCGACCACCCCTTGGGCTGCGACCTCCCTTTGTGGCCGCGACCTCTCCTTGGTCACGTGACATCCCTTGGGTCACGACCATCTCTTTTGTCGCTTTGTCACGACCTTCTCTTTTGTCGTTTTGTTGCGACCACCCCTTGGGTCACGACCACCCCTTGGGTCCAGACCTCCCCTTGGTCACATGCACCCCTTGGCCACGTGCGCCCTTTGGGTCACGACCTCCTCTTGGTCACGACCTCCCCTTTGTTTTGACCACCCTTTTGAGTGTTTACTAGCCCCACCTGTCAGCCTTGCTCACCTTCATCTCCCACTCATCGCGACGCTGCTCTCACTGGAGTCCTCGCCGCTCTCGCCGGAGGCCTCATGCATTAAATGTCGCTGTATCGCATTAAATGTTGCCGCCTCCATAGTGCCCGTTGTCCCCAGGCAGCTTTTTGCGCACGCTTGTGCCATGCTCTGTCCTGTTGCCACCTACCCTTGATCTCGTGTGCTTCAAAGTTTCTCAACTGCTCTTCCCGTCCTCCCAGCTATAAAAGCCCGAGCAGCCCTCTTTTATCTCCTTTAGCCTTCCCCAACTTTCTTGCTCTGCTCAGGACCTCCACCTCAGGACCTCCTTCAACCTCTCCCTCTCAATTGGACCTCCTCCTGAGAGCCATCTTAAATTCTGTGTTTTTCTTTTCGTTCTTGTTTGGTAGTTTTGGTTTTCATTTGAATTCATTGTATTTATTTGGTTCTTTTTCGCTCATGTAGATTCCGATCAGAAGAGTTCTTGGACCCAGCGACCGCTACCGAAGAATTGCAGCTCTTCATCGAAGGCAAGTCGTAGACCTTTGATCATATCGAACCCGGTTTACAAAATTACTTTGTTTTATATCAACATGCATGGCTATTTGTAAAAAAAATGGTTTGGGAATTAGCTAAACACCTACTTGACATTATGGCTCCTTGAATACTTGTGTTCGTCATGTTGTCATGTACCTTTGGACACCATAGGTGGGCAATTTTAGTTGGACATTCTTATTGCAATAACCAATATGGGTGTGTATATTGCTTAGACCTGCTTAGTTATGCGATGTCTCTCGATCACCTGTTTCTTATTGACAAATTTGACTAAGTGAATATGGAACTGTGGCACGTGTTGCTTTGGCATGTGTTGTCTTGGCAAGCGTGGCCCTCATCTACGTGGTCGCTAATAAAACTTGTTGTGCCATGACCAGGGTGGTCATTGGCCGAGTTGAACCCAAAATATTTTCGCTCGGGCAAGTGATCGTGTAGTAAAGGGGGTGCAGGAAGCACACTAGGATGAGGAGGTCTCACCTGAGCAACCACTAAGGACTTAACCTTGTAAGCCATTGATCTGGGCCATACCGTGCAACCACAAGTCCAGAATGGGGTGGACCTAACCAACTAATTGGCAATGCTTTGATTTGGTTCTGTTTTGGTGGAAGTGTGGAAGGACTTGGGATATACGCCCACACTTGGCGCAAGAGGGGGCTAGAAAGGCAAAACCTTAGCGAGCGGAACCAAGTAAAGTAGAACCTTGTTAAAGCCTTGTCACGTGCTCTAGCCTGCTTACCTAAGGTAGTGAGCAGGGGCATCGACAGGTGCCAAACAAACTAGAGAGGTCGTGTCTTGTGGGTAAAGCTGTGCAACCTCTACAGAGTGTAAATCTATTCGAATAGCCGCGTCCTCGGTTATGGACATGCCTGGTGATTTCACGCAAGGGGTAGACTTTCTCAAAACTTATTGAGTGGTCCGGCTCATGACCAGGGTGGTCGTGAGTGGTCGGGCTCAGGACCAGGATGGTCGTGAGTGGGCTAGACCTTGACCAAGGTGGTCACGGGTGGTCTGGGCAGTGACCAGGGTGGTCCTGTGTTGTTTTCAAAGAAAACTTCTTTACTTATATGCTAATCTTTCAACTTGTGCTTTGCAATCTACTTATTGTATTTCAAGTCAATGTTGCTTTCCGCAAAGTAACCATAAAGCCATCTTTGTCGAGACTTGCATGAATAATAATTGCATACATTTCCCTACGGCTTGCTGAGTACATTCAAAAGTACTCACGGCTTGTGCCCTCTGGTTGATCAGCAGCTGAAGAAGACCTCCCTGGGTGCTCTGACCTCTTTGAAGATGAGGTCTTTGAAGACTAGGCGTGCTAGGATGTCCTCCACTCGATTGCTTGTGGGCAGATCGTGTGGTTTCCACGTGCGTTTTTGTGTTCCGCTGTGTTGTAGCTTTGCGTGGCGAGCCCCTGTAAAAAGCTTGACCATAAGGTCTTTTGTTATTATTATTATTAATTTATCTGCTTCATCTTTAGTTTGTTGTATGGCTATGATGATATCCTTGTTGAAACTGTGCGGACTAGCGACTGATCATGGGACTAGTCCAGTTTGCACAAAAGGTCCCGGGGGTTGTTACCCGGGGCGTGACAAGATGGTATCAGAGCCATATCGACTGTAAGACGTAACCTGTGACGACCCAGCCCTAGGGCACCGAGAGATCCTCGGGACCTCTGGAAAGTCCACGAGACCTCCCGGGAGGTCGGCAAGGACCTCTCGGGCGATCCACTAAGACCTCCCGGGAGGTCGGGAAGACCTCCCAGAAGTCGAGGAGAACATGACCCGAGAGAGAGGTCTTTGAGCGAGGAGCACCCACGACCTGCCATAGCCCCACATGGAAATAAATAAGGAGGTCAGAGGCGCACCAAGACCTCCCACGACCCTCGAGAGGAGGTCGTGGAGGCCTAGGTCCCTTGAGAACCCCACATGTTTTTCCCAGTGAGATCATGGAGGACCGAGCACTGCTCCAAGGTCCTCTGTGAAACTGAGCTAGTCCCAAGGATCATGGCTAGCCCTTCACAAAGCAAAAATACAGTGGTGATATCGAACAATCTTTTATTTATACCACATGTTAACAAAGTTGGTTACAAGGTGGCCTTAGGCTAAACATAAATACATAAAAGCAAAAGAGAGCAAAAGGAAGCACGAGAGTCCATCAACACGCCACGAGGCGGTATTGAGAGCATAACCTAGCTACTTGATCTTCATCACTTGCCAATATTTTCTCTGGCAAAATTTGTAATGAGCAAGAGTGAGCACTACCACTGTGCTGCTGCAAGTTACACCGTGGGTTAACAATATGACATGCATAAATGGATAATCAAGGATGGCATAATAGGGTGATCTTGCACAAAACCCATTTTCTTTCAAATACCATTACTAAGTTCCAAAGCGGGTCTTTCAATAGATAAAATTCATTTTACCAAAGCAATTTTTAGGTTGGATAGCATTCATCATTATTTGGTGAAGGATACCCTCGACATTAGGCTCCTGCCCAAACCCATGGGACGGCGGTCCCAAAACAGATTTGAAAATCATTTCGAGAATTCCCAAAGTCAACAACTAACTTCAAGTGGCCTTTGCCAAGACGTCCTTGACCGTGGACACGGCTATTCAATAGATTTAACTCTGCGAGAGGTTGTGCACTTTACCCACACGACATGAGTACTCTAGTTTGTCGGCATTACGTCAATACCACCTCTCACTTCCAAAGGTAAGAGATCTAGAGCTCATGACAAGGCCTTTACAATGCATTGCTCCACCACGACCTTTCCTTGCTAAGGTTTCACCCCCTATGGATAGCCATCCGTGAAGCCCCTCTTGCACCGGTGGGAACAATGGGTCATCAAAGACCTCTAGCCAACAAGACCTCCCACACCACCAATGGAGCGGATGTAGTGGAGTTTTGTAAATTATTGACCAGTCCCACACCCCATTCTCGAGACATGTGGTTGCACGATTGTGGCATAGCCCATTATAGGCATGGCATTGGTCGCTCAAAGACCGGTCCTCAAATGACTAGGGCGACTTCCACAAACCCAAGGGCATCGATCTACCATAAGGCACGATCCGTGCATCAACTTGCACCAACCAAGTCAACCAATTAGCCCAGATCAAAAATCTATTTTCATAACTTTGCTTCCCCAAATACTTTCATACCTCCATGACAACCCAATGCCATGGTGAAAACATTTAAAACATTATTTGGTTATGTTGGTAAAGATTTCCCCAAATCAGCAGTTTTGGTCTAAGCATAAGCGAGCATATGTTTTCAAATGGTCTTGACTCATACTCTTGTATTAGCCAAGTTTGACCTAAAGGTGACAATGTGTTACATGCCAAACCAGCAGAGGTCATACAAAGGAAGTGGGTATAACTATAGCGTTAAAACGGTATTGAACTAACTTGATAAAAATAAGCATGCAGTACACATTAAAACAGAACATAATTAGTTTAAATTACTGGGTGCAATATGATCAAGAGTGTAACTTGCCTTGCTCACTACTTAGAGATTCTTCTTCTTCAGAACTTTCAGATTCCCCGGAATCTTCACAATCTACATATATATAGAAGGCAAATTCAAAGAAGATTCAAACAGAGATCCAATAAAGATCCAAATAAAGAACCAGGAGAACTCCAAAGAAATCTCAAAAACCCAATTAACAGAAGAGCATTGTATTTAGATTAGGTTCTTTTGGAGAAGGTCTAGCTTACCAAAGGAAAAAGGGGTCTTTGGAAAAAGGTCCCGAAGGTGTGACCTAGGCGTTAGGCGAGAGAAGTCCCGAGGCCAAAAATGCTTCTTGCAAAGGTCGAGAGAAGGTCCTCACACGAGCACCACAGAATTCCAAAAGAAACCCACCAGAGAAGGTCTGTGAAAAACATGGCCAGCTCGGGGTAGTGGTAAACACAAAGGTGGAGAGATCATCAAAGAACTTACCAAGGATAAGCGACAATGGGTGAAAGGGAAGGTCGTGAGAGCCGAACTTTTTCAGGGAAGGCCAGCGTCGAGCCAAGAGGATACATGAGAAGAAAGTGAAATGGCAAGGCTCCCAGAGCGCTTATAGTCAACCTTTGGGTGATAAAAACTAGATACATACGTGCGAGGATAAGCATAGAAGTAAGTCAAAAGTTAATGAATGTCGAGGCGGTGTCACTACCACCACAGGTGAAAGGTACAATAAAAGGACACGTATGTTGCTTGGGAAGGAACAAAGAAAAATGTCGAATGCGGTTAAGTAACCCAATTCAAAGTAAAACACCACGTATATGGATGCATTTAATGTGTCAAGACCCGTATTAAATGCTCCATATAATAACGTGTGAGGAATTGAGAATGGTTAAGGCCGGCGGTGGGGCCATCAATTTAAAACAATCGGGTCAAAATAGGGAGGTCTTGACCCACAATAGAGTCCTCGAGGAGGTCAGAAGCGGCTTAGGAGGTCCTAAGCCCAGGGCGAGGAGGTCTAAAGGCTGAGGAGGTCCAGACAGGGGGAGGTCCTGACGGTCAGGATCTCACCAAGGGAGGTCTGGCGGGGAGGTCTGAGCGGTTGGATCTCCGAGAGGGAGGTCCAACAGCCAAGAGCCGCGCGAGGGGGAGGTCCTCAGAGAGAACTGACGCACGGGGAGGTCTGGGCCTTTGGATTCAAAGTGAGGGGAGGTCCAAGCCGTTTGATTCAGAACAAAAGGGGAGGTCTGAACCGTTCGATTCAGAACAAAAGGGGAGGTCTGAACCGTTCGATTCAGAACAAAGGGGAGGTCCACGAAGGGACATAACGCATGGGAGGTCTAGACCCTTGGATTGGAAATGGGAAGAGGTGCAGGACCGCTGTGTCTAACACAAGGGAGGTCCATGCGGAGTGGTTTTAGAGGCATTCCATAGAGGGTTCTACAGGAGGTCTTCTCGGTCAAGAGTAAAAAGTCAAGACAGTTCAAATGGACTTAAGAAAAATCGAAGGCACACAAGAGGCCATTGGAATGCATAGAGGTCCGAATGAAAGGAGGTGCAGGCATAAAGAGGTGTCGAGACGACAAGAAGTTTAGGCGAAGAGAAGTCTCGAGCAGAAAAGAGGTTTGAACCTAAAAGATTCAAACCAACAAAGAGGTCCAAATGACCAAGCTCAAAGAAAGGAAGGCTGGTCATACGAGTATTTCTGGTGAGACAAGGTCTAAGCTTTAGAGGAGGTCTAAACCTCGTGACCGAAGGAGATGGAGTTCTGGGAGAATTGCTGAGCTTACCAGCAAGGAGACGCAACAACCCAAATCCTTCCAACAGAACCCAAATTTGAATTCTCACTAAAGCAAAATAGTTTTAACTTATTTTACACATTTAAAAAGGATTTAGAAAATCAGAATGTTACATAACCTTAGCTAGCATGGTCGTCTAGTTAAGAGCTTCAAAATTTATTTTATAAATTAAACCAACAGAGTAACCTGAGTAGTTATTCTCCTCTCCTCTTACTCTATTCTGATCTCATCTTATCCTAACCTCCTCTCACCTCGCTCTTAGATCCTCACCTCTTATCCCCTCTGAAACTCTGATTTCAAATTTAAATGGATCTCTCTCATCTCAGTGATCTCTATAGGATCGAGCTTTGCTTTAATTTGACCACCCAGATAAGTAGGACTAGATGTGATTTAGTAGAGTTGCCTCCTAAGCCTAGTACCATTTAGATCTTCTGTTTTGAGCTTTGTTGCCTCTTAATAGCTCTCTGGCTATTTGCTTTTTGGGTTTAACCGACCTCCCCAGTTAGGTTGTTCCATCTTTCTCCCTTGTTCTCGCTATCCTTTGTGCTTTTCCCTCTTACCTAGTGTGCTTTCTTCTCCTCATCTTTTAAGCTTGGAAGGTTTGTGCAGATGGATCAGACCCACAACTTGACAAGTCAAGAGGCGCCAGGGGACCCCTTTACCTAGCCACCACCTCCTCCGGCAGCCCCCGCAGATCAAGGCCTAGGGCAGTTCATGGCACCCCAGACTCAGTTGATGAATGCCATGATGCAGAGCACGGATCAAATGATGAATCAGCAAAATCAGACCTCTACTGCTCTTCTTGCAATGTTGAACCAGAGCAACCAAGTAGTTACCATGCCACCACCACAACCACCAGTTGCTCCCTAATCAAGACTGGCAGAGTTTATGAAGACTCGACCACCCACATTTTCCAACTCCTCCGAACCGTTGGACGCAGATGATTGGTTGCGTTCAACCGAAAAGAAGCTTGCTATTATCCGGTGTGACGACCGTGAGAAGGTCTTGTATGCCACACACCAGTTCTTGTATACCGCACACCAGTTGGAAGGTCTAACCACAAAGTGGTGGGCAAGTTATTGTGCCGCCCATGCAAACCACCAGAGCATCACTTGGGCTGAGTTTTCTGAAGCTTTTTACCACTCCCATGTCCCTGATGGGAAGGTGGAGATGAAGAAGAATGAGTTCCGTGAGTTGCGACAAGGGAATATGTCAGTGGGTGAGTACCTCCACAAGTTCACCTAACTCTCTAGATATGCTCCAGAGGACGTCTCCACAGATGATGCATGTCAGAAGCGCTTTAAGAGAGGTCTCAACCCAAGTTTGAAGGTCCAAGTTATTGGCAACGACTATAAGAACTTCCAGCACCTTGTGAACAAGGCCATACTCATTGAAGAGTCTCGAAGGGAGCTTGCAGAGTCTTATAAGAGGAAGATGGTGCAGCATGGTGCTCATCAAGGACATCCTCAGAGAGCTAGGATGAGTGCATGACCTCCTGCTCACTTTGCTCCTCCTGTTGCTTCTAGGACCACCTCTCGTCCGGCTGCTCCAGGTCTTTGCAACCCAGGCAACAGCAATCAGCAGCCAAGGACCACCAATCTAGCCACAGGGATCACTTGTTTTAGCTACCACCAGTTAGGACACTATGCCAGCAACTGTCCCTTAAAGCAAGGAACTCCTCAGGTCAAAGTGAACTCAGGAGCTCCTTCGACCAGGACCTCCCTGTCAAGAGCAGGACGTGGAGCTCCTCAGACCTCCTCTGCACCGGCCAAGACCTCCCAGAGAGGTCATGTGAGCCATGTCACCATGGAGGAAGCCCAGACTGCACCGGACGTCGTGCTAGGTAAGTTCCTAGTACATTCCGCACTTGCCACCGTTTTGTTTGATTTTGGAGCTTCCCATTCGTTCATTTCTCGGATTTTTGCTGCAAAGCATCAGTTGAAGGTTTCAACTCTTAAGACCTCCTTGTTGGTCCAATCCCCCGGTTCGGAGTTAAGTACGAACCAGGGATGTCCACAAGTTAAGGTGATCATAGAAGGGATAGAATTCCTAGCCAACCTGATCATCATCGACACCAAGTCCTTAAATGTAATCTTGGGAATAGATTGGCTCACTGATCACCAAGCTATTTTGGATTGTGGTGGGAGAAGCATCACCTTAGTCAGTCCAGTTGGGATCAGAGTGACATTTGAAGTCTCATCGGAGAAGCTTGAAAAAGCTGTGGTCTGCAATATCAAGGCGGTGCCTTTAGAAGACGTCCCAATGGTCTGTGAGTTCCCAAATGTCTTTCCGGATGAATTACCTGGAATGCCACCAGATAGAGATGTGGAGTTCGTTATCAACTTGGTCCCTGGAACTGCTCCAATCTCCAAGAGACCTTATCGTTTGCTTATTGACGACCTGGTCAAATTGAAGAAACAAATTGAAGAGCTGCAAGCTAAATGTTTTTTCAGACCCAGTTCATCACTTTAGAGAGCCCCAGTGATCTTTGTTGCCAAGAAGGATGGTACTCAGCGGATGTGTGTGGATTATCGCGCACTCAACGAGGTCGCCATCAAGAACAAGTACCCTGTGCAAAGGATTGATAATCTATTCGACCAGCTGAAAGGAGCCGGGGTGTTCTCCAAGATAGACTTGAGGTCAGGGTACCACCAATTGAAGATTCACCAAGAGGACAACCCTAAGACAGCTTTCTTGACCCGATATGGACTGTATGAGTAAACAGTGATGTCTTTTGGATTGACTAATGCTCCTGCTTACTTTATGAACTTGTTGAATATAGTGTTCATATAGTATTTAGATAAGTTCGTCATTGTCTTTATTGACGATATCCTAGTGTACTCTCATAGTGAAGAAGAGTATGAAGACCACCTCCGCTTGGTCCTAAGCAAGCTTAGAGACCACCAGCTCTATGCTAAGTTTAACAAGTGCGAGTTTTGGATGAAGGAGGTCACCTTTTTGGGACATGTCTTGTCCGCTGATGGAGTTGCTGTCAACCCTAGTAAGGTCCAGGACGTGCTCAATTGAGAGTCACCCAAGTCAGTGCCTCAGCTTAGAAGCTTCCTTGGAATGACCGGTTACTACCGCAGGTTTATAGAAGGGTTCTCCAAAGTAGCAAGACCTCTCACCTAGTTGCTAAAGAAGGAAAAGAAGTACTCTTGGACGCTAGCTTGTGAACAAAGCTTTCAAGAGCTAAAGCAAACGATTGACCACTACTCTAGTACTAATCATGCCGGATGTCCGAAAGAACTTTGAGGTTTACTGTGATGCCTCATGACAAGGTCTTGGATGTGTCCTAATGCAAGAAAGGAAAGTGGTAGCCTACGCATCTTGTCAGTTAAAGCCTCATGAGGTCAATTACCCCACTCATGACCTAGAATTGGCTACCGTAGTGTATGCTTTGAAGATTTGACGCCATTACCTTATTGGTAATCGTTGTGAGGTCTACACTGACCATAAAAGCTTGAAGTACATCTTCACCCAAGCAGATCTTAATATGAGGCAAAGAAGATGGTTGAAACTGATCAAATACTACAATCTGGGAATCCATTACCATCCAGAAAAAGCTAATGTGGTAGCCGATGCTCTAAGTAGGAAGGTCTACTATAGTACATTGATGATCAAGGAAAACCAGCCAGCATTGCATGAAGAATTTCAGAAGCTCAAGTTGGAATTGGTAGAAAAAGGTTACCTAGCTGCTCTACAATTGCAACCAACCCTCCAAGACCAGATCCGAAGAGCTCAAAGAGAGGATGCAGACGTCCTGGAGATCAACAGGAACGTGAAGAGGGGTGCCTTCTCAAGATTTTCTGAAGATGACGAAGGAACCGTTTGGTTTGATAAGCGCATTTGTGTGCCAGACCAGAGGGAGCTCAAGCAATTGATACTCAAAGAAGCTCATGAGACCTTGTACTCCATCCACCCCGGGAGCACTAAGATGTATCAAGACCTCAAGGAAATGTACTAGTGGCCTAGAATGAAGCGATCACTGAGTATGTCGCCCAATGTGACATTTTCCAGTGAGTTAAAGCCGATCATCAGAGACCTCCTGGACTCCTACAACCCTTGAACATACCCGAGTGGAAATGGGAAGAGATTGGCATGGACTTTTATCACTGGTCTGCCAAAAACCCAAGCTGGATATGACTCTATTTGGGTAATTGTAGATCACTTGACAAAGGTTGCACACTTCATCCCAGTGAAGACCACCCACTCAGGAGGTAGACTTACAGAGTTGTACATGGCTAAGATAGTGTGCCAGCATGGAGTACCCAAGAAGATTGTGTCGGATCGAGGATCTCAGTTCACCTCCAGGTTTTGGCAGAAGCTACACAGTGCTTTGGGTACAAATTTGAACTTCAGTACCGCCTAACATCCTCAGACCGATGGGCAAACAAAAAGAGTAAACCAAATCCTCGAGGACATGTTGAGAGCCTATGCTCTAAAGAACCAGGCCAGCTGGGATAGAATGTTGCCCTATGCAGAGTTTTCCTACAGCAATAGCTATCAATCAAGTCTATAGATGTCCCCGTTCGAAGCTCTTTATGGAAGAAAGTGTAGAACACCATTGTACTGGACTGAAACAGGAGAAAGACAGGTGCTTGGACCTGATGCCTTGAAAGAAGTTGAAGATCAAGTTAAGTCCATCCGGGAAAAATTGAAAACAGCTCAGTCCAGGCAGAAAAGCTATACAGACAATCATCGCCGAGACCTAGCTTTTGCTCCAAGAGATCATGTGTATCTAAAGGTCTCACCTCTCAAAGGAATGCGTCGCTTTAGGGTCAGTGGAAAGCTTTCACCTGATTACATTGGACCTTTTCCAATTTTAGACAGAAGGGGAGAAGTGGCCTATCAATTGGACCTCCCGCCCTAGTTGTCGGACGTGCATGATGTCTTCCACGTGTCGCAGTTGAGGAAATGCCTGCATGTGCTAGAGGAGCAGATGCCCGTAGAAGACGTGGACCTCCAGCAAGACCTCACCTACAAGGAGCAACCCATCAAGATCTTGGAAGTGTCCGAGCGTGTGACAAGAAGCAAGGTCCTCCATTTCTACAAGGTCCAGTAGAGCAATAATACTGAAGAGGAAGCTACCTGGGAGCGTGAAGAGGACTTGAAGGTAGAGTTCGCACACCTATTCTCTAGCCAGCTCGAATCTCGGGCCTGAGATTCCCTTTAAGGGGGGTAGGTTTGTAACGTCCCAAGTTTTTTCGGAGTTTATGAGATTTTCAAAATAAAAAGAACTGTTTGGTTTTGATGAGAGTTCTAAAGCTTAACTTGAGATTTTGGAATTAAAGGTGTTTAAAATGACTAAATCCAACTTCAAATAATTCGAGTTAGGTTTCTTTCGAGTTTGTTGGAGTTCTCTGGTGTTGTTTTTTCCCTTTCTCTGTTCGCTCCGTGTTTCCCTCGGCTCAGCTCTTTCTTCTCCAGACCTCCCTTCGTTTGGATCTGAGGGTCTAGACCTCCCTGTTGGTTTAGACCTCCCTTCAGTCTAGACCTCCCTGTTGGTTTATACCTTCCTTTAGTCTAGACCTCCCTGTTGGTTTAGACCTCCCCGCTGGTTTAGACCTCCCTTTAGATCTAGACCTCCCCTCCCGTCTAGACCTTCGGGTTGTCCTGGCGACCTCCAGGTGGTCTTGGCGACCTCTGGTCCTGGCGACCTCCGGTTTGTCCTGGCGACCTCCGGGTGGTCCTAGCGACCTTCGGGTTGTCCTAGCAACCTCCGAGTTGTCTTGGCGATCTCTGGGCTGTCTTGGCGACCTTCGAGTTGTCCTGGCAACCTTCTGGTCATCTTGGTGACCTCCGGGTGGTCCTGGAGACTTGCCAAGACCACTCTCCTGGCCTTTTTACCAAGACCACCCTACTGGTCCTTTTGTAAAGACCACCCTCCTGGTCCGCGACCACCCCTTGGGCCGCGACCTCCCCTTGGTCACGTAACATCCCTTAGGTCATGACAATCTCTTAGGTCACGGCCTCCCCTTTTGTCGTTTTATCGCGACCTCCTCTTTTGTCGTTTTGTCACGACCACCCCTTGGGTCCAGACCTCCCCTTGGTCACGTGCACCCCTTGGCCACATGCGCCCTTTGGGTCATGACCTCCCCTTTGTTTTGACCACCCTTTTAAGTGTTGACTAGCACCACCTGTCAGCCTTGCTCACCTTTTTCTCTCGCTCATCGTGGTACTGCTCTCGTCGGAGACCTCATTGCTCTCGCCGGAGGCCTCGCGCATTAAATGCCACTGTATCGCATTAAATGCTGCTGCCTCCACAGTGCCCATTGTCCCTAGGCAGCTCTCTACGCACGCCTGTGCCATGCTCTGTCTTGTCGCCACCTACCCTTGATATCGTGTGCTTCAGAGTTTCTCAGCTGCTCTTCCCGTCTTTCCCGACTATAAAAGCCCAAGCAGCCCTCTTTTATCTCCTTTAGCCTTCCCCAACTTTCTTGCTCTGCTCAGGACCTTCTCCTCAGGATCTCCATCGACCTCTCCCTCTCAGTTGGACCTCCTCCTGAGAGCCATTTTTAATTCTGTGTTTTTCTTTTGGATCTTGTTTGGTAGTTTTGGTTTTCATTTGAATTCGTTGTGTTTATTTGGTTCTTTTCGCTCGTGTGGATTCCTGTCTCTCAAAAGAGTTACTAGACCTGGTGACCTCTACCGAAGAATTGCAGCTCTTCATCGAAGGCAAGTCGTAGACTTTTGATCATGTCAAATCCGATTTGCAAAATTACTTTGTTTTATATCAACATGCATGGCTATTTGTAAAAAAAAAATGCTTTGGGAATTAGCTAAGCACCTACTTGACATTATGACTCCTTGAATACTTGTGTTCGTCATGTTGTCATGTACCTTTGGACACCATAGGTGGGTAATCTTAGTTGGACATTCGTATTGTGATAACCAACATGGGTGCGTATATTACTTAGACCTGCTTAGTTATGCGATGTCTCTCGATCACCTGTTTCTTAATGATAAATTCGACTAAGTGAATATGGAACTGTGGCGCGTGTTGCTTTGGCATGTGTTGTCTTGGCAAGCGTGGCCCTCGCCTGCGTGGCCGCTAATAAAACTTGTTGTGCCTTGACTAGGGTTGTCATTGGCCGGGTTGAACCCAAAATATTTTCGCTCAGGTGAGTGATCGTGCAGTAAAGGGGGTGCAGGAAGCACAGTGGGATGAGGAGGTCTCGCCTGAGCAACCACTAAGGACTTAACCTTGTAAGCCATTGATCTCGGCCATACCATGCAACCACAAGTTTAGGATGGGGTGGACCTAGCCAACTAATTGGCGATGCTTTGATTCAGTTCTATTTTGGTGGAAGTGTGGAAGGACCTGGGATATACTCCCACACTTGGCGCAAGAGGGGGCTAGTAAGGCAAAACCTTAGTGAGTGGAACCAACTCAAAACAGAACCTTGAAAAGGCCTTGTCACGTGCTCTAGCCTGCTTACCTAAGGTAATGATCACGGGCATCGACGGGTGCCAAACAAACTAGAGAGGTCATGTGTTGTGGGTAAAGCTGTGCAACCTCTGCAGAGTGTAAATCTATTCAAATAGCTGTGTCCTCGGTTATGGACATACCTGGTGATTTCACGCAAGGGGTAGACTTTCTCAAAACTTGTTGAGTGGTCCGGCTCATGACCAGGGTGGTCGTGAGTGGGCTAGACTGTGACCAAGGTGGTCACGAGTGGTCTGGGCAGTGACTAGGGTGGTCCTGTGTTGTTTTCGAAGAAAACTTGTTTACTTATATGCTAATCTTTCAACTTGTGCTTTGCAATCTACTTATTGTATTTCAAGTCAATGTTGCTTTCCGCAAAGTAATCATAAAGCCATCTTTGTCAAGACTTGCATGAATAATAATTGCATACATTTCCCTACGGCTTGCCGAGTACATTCAAAAGTACTGACGGCTTGTGCTCTCTGGTTGATCAGCAGCTGAAGAAGACCTCCCTGGGTGCTCCGACCTCTTTGAAGAGGAGGTCTTTGAAGACCAGGTGTGCTAGGACGTCCTCCACTCGATTGCTTGTGGGCTGGTCATGTGGCTTCCGCATGCGTTTTTGTGTTCCGCTGTGTTATAGCCCTGCGTGGTGGGCCCCTGTAAAAAGCTTAACCATAATGTATTTTGTTATTATTATTGTTAATTGGTCTGCTTCATCTTTAGTTTGTTGTATGGCTGTGATGACATCCTTGTTGAAACTGTGCGGACTAGCGACTGATCGTGGGACTAGTCCAGTTTGCACAGGAGGTCCCGGGGTTGTTACCCGGGGTGTGACATGTATGGCGGCGCTAAGTCGTTTCATAGCACGTTTAGGAGAAAAAGGATTATCTTTCTTTAAACTTCTTCAAAAACACGGAAGTTTCGAATGGACTAAAGATGCAAATGGTGCCTTTGATGAGCTCATATGGTACCTTACAAATGCCCCAATCTTAGTATCTCCAAGATCGGGAGAAATATTGCTAATATACCTGGCTGCAACGCCACAACAAATCAATGCTATGCTGGTCGTTGAATGTGACAATATCCGACGACCGGTATATTACGTAAGAGAAGTCTTACATGGACCAAAGGAACGATATCCATAAATAAAAAGGTTGTTATACGGTCTCCTTATAGCTTCAAGGAAACTAAGGCATTAGTTTTAGGGCCACAAAGTGGACATACCTACTGGATATCCTCTTAATCAAGTTCTCGGAAACAGAGAATCATCAGGACGAATAGCAAAATAGGCAGTCGAACTTGTGGGCTTTGATCTCCATTTTATTTTAAAAAATTGCAATTAAGTCCCAGGCTTTAGCAGAATTCATTGCCGAATGGATGAACCCTGAACCCACCCAAGGGTCTGAGTATGAACACCACGAAGAGTGGACCATGTACTTTGACGGTTCCTTGATGATCAAAGGCTCGGGAGTTGGAGTTGTCTCGGTATCTCATACTAGAGAACACATTAAGTACGCCATTCAGTTAAACTTTCTTGCTATAAATAACGTGGCAGAATATGAAGGTTTACTGGCAGGACTCCAAGCAGCCAAAGCACTCGGGATTCGTAGATTACTAGTGAAAGGCGATTCTCAACTAGTAGCGAATCAAGTTGGGAAAGAGTATCAATGCTCAAGTCCCAAGATGTCATCTTATTTATTGGAAATACGGAAATTCGAAAGGCACTTCTTCGATTTTTGCCAGGTTCTCCAGCACAGATCATTTAGATCCGATCCCTAACCTCTTTAGGGGAAAGGGCTGTAAGAAAAGAGAGAGAAGAAAAGAAGAGACTTTGAGGTTACAAAAAAAATCAACTAAAATACCAAATTGGTTGGGATTTTTTAGGACTTACGTTCCGAATAATCCCTAGTCGTATCATCCCGACCAATGTACCAGAGCATGGCACGCTCCCAGAGCTTCAGAGGTCTTATTTGGTGCGTGGAGAAATCTTTCACCACATGCCAAGAAGTCAGACCTCTGATGCTAAGGTGGTTGAGGGATTTCCCATCATGAAGGCGCAAAGCGCACTCCCGAGCAACGCTGTCGATTTCCCCAACTTCATCATCTTGTAGAAATATCTGAAGACCTCTAGATTTGGTGAAATCCCCAAGTATGCTTCAGAAAGATAGATGAAGATGCTGGGAGCAAGATTCACCAACTGAACTCCGTAATACTCCAGAACTTGGGAGAGGAACGGGTGCGTTGGTAATCTAAACCCGCACTCAACATATGCAAGAAAAATGGGATTTCTCCTTCGTTGCCGCTCGAAAAGTGTTCTCCGACCGCTTATCTCCAAGAAATCAAAGCCTTGTTGGGAAGCATATCTCTCTTCTTCATAGCTTCAAGCTTCTTTTCGCTCAACTCTGAAGGCAGCCAGTTGGAGATGGAATCCGACATTGTTGATCTAGTGGCAAGAAGATGAAAAGAAATTGAAGGTGATTCCTAAGAGCATAAAATCCCTAAGATGGTGCACTGCGGTGGTTTTATTAGGGTTTTTCCTTTAACTACAAAAAGGAATTACCCGAAGCCCAATGAACACAAATCCTTTCAGTTTCTTAGACAATTCCTCAACTTTAAAGTGAATACAAACCACCTCGTTACTCTCGCCATTAAATGAAGGTTTTCTTGATATAGATTCCATCGGAGGAAGTTCACATTACAAATCCACTTAAAAGTTCAAGGGCTAGCTAACAAGGATTAAATTCCTCAATACTAAATAAAGACTACATA
Source organism: Phyllostachys edulis (assembly GCA_036346405.1). Lineage (NCBI taxonomy): Eukaryota > Viridiplantae > Streptophyta > Magnoliopsida > Poales > Poaceae > Phyllostachys > Phyllostachys edulis. Next base: position 27,734,055 of record CM070565.1, read on the forward strand.
TAGTTCTTGTGGTCATAACCCACATGGTTAACGACCCTCGTGGTCGTAAGAATCTCAGAGGTTGCTCTACGAGTATTCTGGTCAGAGAGGTCATGTGCCTATTACCCGACCAGTTAACTGCTCGTTAAATCTTTGAGTTGGTACTTGGATCAAATTCCAAGTATATTTCTTCCATGTGATGAATGGAACACGTGCCTTATTTGCTCCAAACCACATGACGTTTTTTCAGCCCTAAATCACTGACAATAACTACTACACAATTGCGCCTCCCATTAACACCAATCGGTGATCAGTTGGTGTTTTACTAACAATAACTGCCCCTTCCCCCCTGACCAGACGCGTCACTTCCAAAAGGTGTCTTCTTCAGGAATAACTAGCGCCTCTTCGCTAGATATTTAAAGATGGATGACAAATAGCAAAAGGGATGAACCAATTGGAAGACGATTCAAAAGACAATCAACTGAAGCACAACAAGCAAGTCAAAGGAGTAGACAACTAACATACTCAGTGTATTTAGGGCTAGTCTATCGCCTTGCCTAAGGCATCCCTATAAACCCCAGTTCATTCAATAAAGAGCAACTCCATTCTCCTTCAAGAATTCTCAGTCATTTTCCTCATTTTATTTAGTAAGATCGGCGACTTGATTGTTGGCACTTGTTTTGTGCCAATTTTTCATTAAGATAACCAGTCGTGTTCCTTATTTCTATATGGAGTCACCCTCCTCACATGGCACATGTTTTTTTTTTTTTGCGATTACACAGAAGTTGCACATGCACACACTCCACACCACATGCACATGTTGAAGTATATTGCGTACCTCCCTCATCAGCTTAAGCTTTTGGGTGATTTTAAGACCTAGCTAACGCAATATTGACCACTTCAAGCCTAGATGTAAGGAGTGTTGAAGTATATTGACCATATTTCCTCATCTGCTTAAGCTTTTAAGTGAACGAGTTGATACATGAAACTCAATGAGAAGATATCTAGCACAATAACAATTTTATTTAGGTTTTAGTATATTGGCCACTGTAGGTCAGCTTGTCGGCTGTGTGTTTAACCATTTGTATGGAACTCCTTTTTTTTTTCATTCCATTGTACGATATAGAGTTGGTATTATCCAAGACGTAGGGTACAACAATTACAAAAATTGGATGATCAAGATCATATTTTTCTCGATTAATATAATATTGGAATTTCTAGCTTTTTTATTTTCTCCGATTAACACGAGAATTTACATCTTTTTGCCACCTATGATTAACTTAGGGACTTCCAAGGAGCCTCCAATTAGTAAAGAAAAAATTTGAGCTCGGTCAATATATAAAATGGCAAGTATATTATGTACTAACGGATGTAGTAAATTAAATAGGTATATGGCCCAGTATAGATACTCCCTGCACATCGCTTTCCCACGCCGCCGGATCTCACTTAATATCTGCTGACTTGATCGATCGATCGCACACGGCTAGCTAGTCAGCTAGCATAGAGATATGTGGTGCTCTGTATAGCGTCTACACACCAGAAAAGTCCATGGTCGCAACAGCTGAAAAAAAGTTAAGTGGAACTATTATTTTAACATTTTTTATTTTGCTAAATCTTGCATACCATTTTTTTTGCTCCAAAACAACAGGTGTGTTTTTTATAATTAATTATTGCCACTCCAAAAAAGTGGTATTCGTACAATGCCATCATACAAAATGTACTAGATTCTTGGCCAACCTAAATACTGGTTTCTTAATACTTTGTCACTTTAATTGCCACTATTTTCGCAATTTGCTCCCCCGTCTCTGCTAATGACGCTCTCGCCTCCGCTCCCACTTCCACTCCACCGGCGACACCTCCCGCTCTCGCTCCCCGCGGCCTCCCGCCTCGCCGCCACCTTTCACCGGCTCTCCCTCCTCTCCGCCATCAGCCTCTTCCCCTCCCCCCGCCCCGCTCCTTAGACGCGCTCATCAAGTCCTACGCCTTCCCTCGCCGGCGCATCCCTAGTCGCCGCGGCCCCCGCGTTCGCCAGGTCGACCGCGACGCAAGCCAGCCATATCCTGGAGCTCGATTCGCCATCCCACGTCACCGTGGGTGCACGGTCTGTTGTCATGAGCAAAGCGCTTCTGGCGACGATGACACTACCATACTTGGAGCTCGTTCCATGGCAAGACAGGGTGGAGGGCTCGTCGTTCCATTGTTTCTCCCATTTTTTTTGTTAGATTTTTTGCTTCAACATGCTGCAATATATGTCCCAGTTTGTCCAATTTCCCCCAATTTTTGCTGAAATTGATGTTCTATCTTGATGCGGTGATGCCTCAATCTATTTACTTTCTTCTAGATTTTGGCAAGAATTTGGGGGAGGAGAAGAATTAGGGAAGAAGCTCACGACAATGGACCGTCCCTGTTGTTCTTGCTCCTGTTCTTTGTCTCCATGGATTGGGCGTGGAGATGGAAGAGCCCTCCTCACGCTCCGCCCAATGCTTCCTCGCCTGCATGCTCCGCGACGGCGTGGCTCCTAACTTGTACACCTACAACATCCTCGTCCGTGAGGTACAGGGAGCGTCGCCGCCGGGTCACCTTGTCGGTCGCGAGAGAGAAGGATGGACTACGGGGAAGAGTATGGCTTGGTGGTGGTCGATGTGGTCGAGTCCGACCAGGACATAAGGGCGTAACGGTGCGCAGGGGTAAAAAAGGACATTGCACATTGGGTCATAAGCATGGAACACTATTTCGTTTTCGAGAAAAATTACGGAGGAGTTGAAATCACCGAAATTTTGGAATTTCTGTTGAAAATTTTGATGGGTTTTCAAACTAGACGAAATTTGGACTTGAAATTTGACCAAATTTTGTCTAAATTCAAATGTTACCAAATTTAGGATGTAATTTGTCCAAATTCAAATATTTCTGATTTTTTTTAACGAATTGTAAAAATTTCGGAGGGGGAGAATTGTTTTCCATGTTTGTAAGAAGAGACAGGGGGCAAATTGTGAAAATATTAGCAAATTGGTGTAAGTATTAAGAAGTCAAACTGTAGGGTGACAAAGAACCTATTACATCCTGTTGGGTCTGTCGGGGCCAGATATTTGCAGTACCAGTCTATCACAAACGGTTCTTATTACTAACCGTCTATGATAGGCACCTATCACAGACGGTTCTTTAATAGAACCGTCTGTGATAATACAGACGGTTCTATTAAAGAACCGTATGTGATAGTCTCGGTATCACAGACGGTTCTTAATAACGACCGTCTGTGATAATTTACAGACGGTTCTATTAAAGAACCGTCTGTGATAATCTCTGGTATCACAGACGGTCGTCAACAAAGACCGTGTGTGAACTATCACAGACGGTTGTTTTAAAAAAACCGTTTGTGATAATTGTATATCACAGACGGTTCGTAATAAGAACCGTTTGGGATATCCTGCCACTACAAATACCTGGACCCGATAGACCCCCTGCCCATTCCCATTTGAGCCGCCACCGTGTCCTCCCCATTGCTTGGCGTGAGAGAGAGAGGAAGGGAAGGAAGAAGGAAGGGAGGAGAAGGAGAGGAGGAAGGGAGGAGAAGGAGAAGATTCTCGAGAGATATTTGGTATTTTCGTCGTGAGCTACGAGGGTAACGATCTATAACCCTTTATATTTGCTATAAATTAATTGCTAATCAATTTAAGTATGTTTGGTAAATAGGAAGAGTACGTACTTGCAGTTAATTAATCTAATTTGACACTAATTTGTTACATGCGTATTGTAGATGGACCGAAACTGGATGTACGGTGTGAACCGTGTGAGTCAAGAGTACATTAATGACGTGGTTGCTTTTAGAAGAGCTGCCGAGCAGGATATGTTGAAGAAGGGGATAAATTTTATGTGTTGTCCATGCATAGATTGCGGTAATATGAAGATGTTTAACAACCCAGCGCAGATCGAAACGTACTTGATTCGAAGGGGTTTCAAAAAAGGGTATACATGTTGGATCAGTCACGGTGAAGAGCAGATTATATTGGAAGTTAATAATGACGGCATCGCCGAGGAAGTCAACGATATGCCGGATGTGGACTGTGCTTTTGATGAGGATAGGTCGCACGATGACAATCTAGATCAGATGCTACGCGATGCACAAGAGAACTACAGTGAGTGATAGTTTTGTAAATTCAAGGGCTTAATGGAGGACTCGGTGAGACCTTTGTTCCCTGGCTGCAAGCCGGAATACACAAGGTTGTCAACCGTGATTGAACTGCTGAACTTGAAGGCAAGCAATGGTTGGTCCGATAAGAGTTTCACGGCGTTGTTAGGTCTCCTAGCGGACATCCTTCCAGAGGGAAACGTGTTGCCCAGCACCACCTACCAAGCAAAGAAGATTCTTTGTCCATTGGGAAAGGAAGTAGAAAGAATACATGCATGTCCGAACGATTGTATCCTTTTGGGACTTGCTTTATTGGGAGCACTTAGAAGTTCGTCACTGCATCGACGTCATGCACGTGGAGAAGAATGTATGTGATAGCTTGATTAGTTTCTTACTAAACATTAGTGGCAAAACAAAGGATGGTGTTAATGCACGGTGTGACTTGGTTGATATGAACATAAGGACCGAGTTAGCACCGAAAGAGACCGATAAAGGACGAACGTACCTTCCCCCAGCTTGCTACACTCTGTCCAAGGCCGAGAGAAATGAACTGTGCCAGAGCTTGCATGGTGTGAAAGTCCCGTCTAGTTACTCCGCTAAAATTAAGAAATTTGTTTCTATGGAAGATTTGAAATTAATTGGTATGAAGTCTCATGATTGTCATGTGCTGATAACACAAATGCTTCCTGTTGCAATTAGGAGTATCTTGCCGAACAAGGTCCGAGTGGCAATCTTGAGACTGTGTTATTTCTTTAACTCAATTGCTTAGAAGGTCATCGATCCCCAAGGACTAGATGCTCCGCAGGCCGAGGTGGTGACGACTCTATGTCATCTTGATATGTATTTCCCTCCATCATTTTTCGATATCATGGTCCATCTCATTGTTCACCTTATGAAAGAGATAAAGATATGCGGCCCTGTGTTTCTACGTCATATGTACCCGTTCGAGAGGTACATGGGCATTCTCAAGTCCTCGTCTGAAATCGATCTCGTAGGAGGCGACATCATCGAAGGTTATGCCACCGAAGAGGTCATTGAGTTCTGTGTCGACTACATGGCTCAGGTGGACCGATAGGTGTGCCTCTATCTCATCATGAGGGGAGACTGGATGGTATCAGGACCATCGAAAGGAAATCAATCACTCCCAATCTGGATACGTACACTCAAGCCCATTTCATGGTCTTGCAACACATGACCCAAGTGTCCCCATATATCGACGAGCACAAAGGCATGGTATGCCAATAGAATCTAGACCGGTCGGAGGTTTGGATCATAAGAGAGCACAACCGTCGGTTCAACGAATGGTTAAAGGTGTGAATCACTAGGAGGTCATCAAGTGATGATACATTGCTATGGTTGGCAAAAGGGCCACAATTTATAATTGTGACATGGCAAGGATACGACATAAATGGGTACACATTTTATCTGCTTTCGAGGATAAGAAGAGCCTGATCCGAGCGATGGTGTCGTATAGATGCGTTTCACGAGCAGTTCAATACCGTCGGGGCACATGGGTTGAACTCCTACTATGGGTTCGTAGAGGAGATTTGGGAGCTCGACTACGTACTTCTTAAGATCCCCCTGTTTCGATGCCATGGGGTTAAACTTCCGCAAGGTGTGAAGGTCGATAAGTACGGCGTCACCACTATCGACCTCAAATGTGTCGGATACAAGGACGAACCATTTGTACTCGCTAAGCAAGTTGTTCAAGTTTTTTATATAACAGACCCGACAAATAAGAACCGCCACGTAGTTCTTCATAGAAGAAAAAAGATTCTCGGAGTTGAGAATGTCGTGGATGAGGAAGAGTACAATCAATTTGACGAGTTGCCTCCTTTCGGAGACGCCATCAGGCTCGAGGAAGAACCTAGTGAGGAAGCTAGCTATATGCATGTCGATCATCATGAAGGGCTATATTTTAATTAAGAATTTACTCCATTGTAAGTAATTTATTCCATAACATCATGTGTTATGGACTTGTAATCTCTCATATATTTTGATGTCAACGTGGAATTGTCATGTGTTAATATGTTATGGACTTGTCATCTTTGATATTGATGTCAATGTGGACGTTCATTGTAATGTGGAGTATCAAAATTGGTTTCACTTGATTTGGAGTTGAGTTGAATTAGATATGAATTTTTGAAGTAAAATGTGTTACGAACTTGTCATCATACTTGTCACCAGGTTCATATGGACTTGTCATGATTGTCACCAGGTTTGTCACCAGGTTCATATGGACTTGACAATCACTTGTCACCAAGTTTTGTCAGGATATCACTGACGGTTCCATTGGATCTGTTTGTGATAAGGAATCACAGACGGTTCCCTAATAGAACCGTTTGTGATATGGAATGTATAACAGATAGTTTTTATTAAGATCCGTCTGTGATTCCTTATCACAGACGGTTCCATAATAGAACTGTCTGTGATAGCCTTTTATAAGGAGGGAACCGCTAGGGTTTTTGCTCTTACTCGTCACTTCCACTCCCCAGTGCCCTTAGCCCCTTAAGCTCTCGCGCGCTCGTTCACCTCATCTAGGGTTCGCCTGTTCACCTCCCCTTAAGCCCCGACACCGCCGCCTCCAACCTTGGTGCCGTCGCCCCCGACATCGACGACGCCGCTGTCCTCGACGCACGACCTCCTCCTCGTGTGTCCTCGTCATCGGATTTCCCCTCCAGCAGCCTCACTCTCCCCTCATCGCTTCTTCCCTCGGAGCCGTGGAGGTAACAGGCTAAGAGCTCGGTGCCACCCTTCCACCTTGTCCTCCCTCATCCCCTTTTTATTTGTAATGTGTAGATGCGCGTGGATTTGCTAATTAGATGAAAATGTGTAGGATAATATGAAGTATTTTGGTTGTGATTTGATAGGATTCTGTTATATTTTGGATTTGCACAGATATGAAATTCTTTGTATGGCATGCATGAGTATGTGTAGGACTCGGTGCTATTGTGATTAATGCCAGATGGTTCTTGAACATTTTTTCATTGCTTGTCCACGAATTTGGTGATGGTTCATGCATATATATGGAATTATTCATAGTTGGAATGGCAATGTTACGATGAATCTATGTTAGGTCGATAATCCTCCTTTGTGAATATAGTATGGCTATGATTACTTGTTTTGATGTTTTCTATGAAAAGTAATTATATGATCTTTACAGAATTATTCAATTGGAATAACAATCACAGTCAGATTTTATAATTGATCATACATGTCATTCTCCTATTTTAGTTTGGACTAAGATATTCCTTGTTCTACATGGCAAATTGGTTAGCTGAGAATTGAGTGAATATCTGAAGTTGGAAATATTAACATCTCTAAATATCTACATTATTGCTTGCACACAATGCTTTCTAGTACTAAATTGGGCTGAACAGCTCACATGTCCAATACATATACATGTGGTATATGTCCAAATTGGTTCCATGTTTGACCGAAAGTTTACTCTGTGATTTTTGTGCTCTGTGCTATTTTCATTCATATACATGTGGTATATGTTTAGCATTTCAATCAATTTAAATGACTTGAATGATTTACATTTGATTATGTTAATTTGGTCATTTAAATGATGTTGGATTAATGCTTTATTGTTTCATATTTATGCTGGAATTAATTATGATTATTTGGTAATATTGCACATGTTAAGCATATTATTCATTTTAAATGACATGGAGATACTTCATATGTATATGTCGATTTGGGACATTTGCAATCCATTTTATTGCATATGTAACTTATATAGATAGTAAGTAAGCGAGATGGCAGAGGCACCATCTTCGCCGCTGTCACTAACGTCGCCGAATGCGTCTGGATGTCCGACGATAGCGATACGTAAGCGAGATGGCAGAGGAAAAATCAAAATTGCCTGCGGGCCGACTGATCATCACGGAGGTTAGTGACGTTGGGGTCCCTCTGAGTCCCTAGAGATCAGCGGCGAGATTCTGGACCATCTGCGGGATATTTGCAAGGGAACGGGTCCCCATCACTACACCAAAATGGAAGTCTCTAACGAGCGTAGAGATAGGCGCGCTGTGGACAGAACTTTCAGCCTCGTTCACTATCCCAGAAGCAGGCCAGACGCGCGTGGAACGACATGCGTTGCTCGCGATGTGTCACGCGTGGAGGACCTTCAAGAGCATTCTTATCACGAAGTACGTGTACACGGGTCAGACGCCCTTCATGAAGTATCCATTCTTGTTGCGGGATATATGAGACGAGTTTGTGTGGATGAAGACGGCGGCTGAATTTAAGGAGCAAAGTGTGGCACACAAAGCTCTCCAGGCACGAAACACTCACCCTCACAGACTCGGCACCACTAGGTACGCGAGTAAATCCGTGGAATGGGCGGTGGAGGACTAGAACGCAACCAGGCCATTTCCTGATATCACATATGAGCATTCCCTAAGCTGGTTAAGAGCGAGGGCAAAAGTCATGTCTTCGGGCAACATCTCTTTCCCAAACTAGGCAGATGAGGAAGTGTCCCAACGTGTGGTAAATATGTCGAACTACCTAGTTGTTAATAAGTCTATAACTTCATAGTGTCTATAGTAACATGATGACCTCTTGCAACGTGCATTGACTGCCCAAACTTCCGAAGGCTCCTTCCAAGCAGACAGGGAGAAGGATATACTATCTACGGCCCTAGGAAACAAGGAGCACCCGGGTCGCACGCGAGGCCTTGGGGTTAACGTACCTTGGAGTTATGGATTCCAAGGCGACTGCAACACGTATAGGAGTAGGAAGAGATCCAAGGCCGAGCACGACGCCCGGTTGGAACATGTGCTTATTGCAAAATTTCAAGGACAGATAACAGTATTGCAGGATCAAATGAAATCAACTCCTCAGCCAGTCACAAGCCGCCCCGATTATTTTGGGAGCCAGTCCTCCTCAACATCGGAGTAGTGTCGCGTCCACTCCAAATTCTGAACATGACGATGTCCAATTACCGATAGACGACATCAAGATAATGCACATCTATGGAATGCACCAAAGATAGACCTATAGGACGCCTTAGCTAATTGTGTATCGTTTTGTAGGAGCCGACGCCCTACAAGCTCCAAGTGAGGATGGTTGGGTCCATTTCTATTGAAATTTGGGCGGGGATCTTGTATCCATACCGAAAGGGGTAGTCTGACGGCAGTCTTGGCGCACGAGGTTACGCCAGGGTCCAGATGGACATGGTACATGACAATTTCATGGCCATCCCATTGGAGATTCGCCCGAACGAAGATATCAGAACACTAGAGGATGCCGTGCACACTTTAATCTAGTGGCCCAAGAAGGACATCGCCCTGGACCCACCTGTGCCGCGATCTCGACACGACCATTCCTCTCCAACGGGACACTCGATGACTCCACTTCATGAACCTTCGCTTCAGAAGGCTACCTTAACGGGACCCTCGATGACTCCACCTCATGAACCTTCGCTTCAAAAGGCCACCTCATCGGTTCCCGTGGAGAAGACACCGAAGGAACAAAAAAAGCGTGCCGTCGTATCGGTTCCCGAGTCATCTCGCAGGAAGACGTGTAGCGGGCAAGTCATTAAGGCCAAATCAAAATCGAACAACATTAAGGCGCCTCCCGAGCTCTCAAAATACTCCATCGGAAAACCATTGTGCTCCGACACAGTATTAACCCGCGCTGGATTAGGTTGTCAAGCTTTGCATCTCTGGTACATGCGGAAGATCGAAAAGAAGGGGTGCGATACTGGAATCACCGTCAGATACAAGGATAAGCATTTCTTCAACGGGCCAGGCCACTTCGTTGTGGGCTTCAGTGACTTATACGACCTATTCAACCTCATTGCCCTCGGCGTCTCGCTTCTACGATGTTGGACACTGTAAGTGTGTATAATCAAGTTCTACATTTACGTAATACCAATAAATATCACAACTCATTGCTTATGTACAGATGCATGATGAAAAAAGCCGAGGAATGGTCCGAACCGGTGGGTTTCCTCAACCCACACGAGGTCTCTATGCAAACCATCGAAACAGACGCATCCTTCGTCGAGAAATACATAACGGCGGGATTGCTTCGTCAAGACAACAAGGACTACATAGTGGTGCCCTACAACTAGAGGTAAGTGCTTCACTACTTGCTATATAAATTTCATTTGTACTTTATATGCAGCACGAACTTAGGTCTAATGACTATAGCGACATACATGAGTAGGTACCACTGGATCCTTTTAGTCATTATACCAAAGAGGAACAAGGTAATATACCTTGATTCCCTAATTAGCAAACAGCACGACTTCAGCATTCTGACAGAAATACTCGACATGTATGCTTATTTCCTCAAAACATAACTCTATTGTAGTCTTCCTTCGTTTGAAATGGCCGAGGATAACTTTTTAGAATCATATAGTTCGTTCACCGCCTATGTTGATGGGGGAGGACTATACAAGGGGGGATCGAACAAGACACTAACACACAGGACGTAATTTTCGGTACGCGCTACAACACAATAATGCTATATCATACTTCCTAATAATGCATCTCAAACTGACTATACCTATATATGTAATTCTATTTTTACAGTGCCGCCAGCAAAAAAATGATGAGCTATGTGCATTCTACGTTTGTCATCATATGGAGCAAATCATTAGTGCTAAGATGAAGGATCCCGAGGTTTGTCAATCTCGAAATAATTATTTCCGTATTATAAATTTAAATATATATGCTTACCACTTTACACTTGCTAGCGATAGAATTTGATGATAGAATTAGATCCACTCGTTGTGAGAGAGATCAAGTACATTCGAGGGCACCTCTGCGCCTTCATCAAGACAGCTATCATTAACCCCAACGGTGACTTTCACTCCATCGCCAACCCAAAGTTTCACCCCGTCGACACCTCTCAACCACGTGCAAACAATTGATTCAATTGTAATTATAGCGAGAATACTTGAACAAATTCTTTTGTAATTTATTTGGAGTAATGATCACTTTGAGTTGTCAACAATTGATTATCTGTGATATATCTGTTTTCTGCATGCTTGTTTTCAGAGGACATGACTAGTAATTCCTGAAGCTAGCCAAAAATATAAAAAAGTAGTTAGGGTAATGAGCTATCACAAACGGTTTTGTGTTGAAACCGTCTGTGAAGGTGGTATCACAGATGATTTCCATTAAAAATCGTCTGTGATACCTAGCATATCACAGACAGTTCTAAATAGAACCGTTTGTGATATTTCAGAATATCATAGACGGTTTCTAAATAGAACCGTATGTGATATGCTAGGTATCACAAACGGTTTTTAATAGAAACCGTCTATAATACCATGCCTTTACAGACGGTTTCAACAAAAAAATCATCTGTGTTATGATGTATCACAGATGGTTTTTGAACCGTCTGTGATAACCGACGTTACAAATTCAGATGGTTCAAAAACCGTCTGTGATGATGGATCCGAACCGTCTATGATGAGGCTATATGGAGTAGTGTGTATTATGGTATTTTATGAATACCACTCTGTTAGTGTGGCAAATAATTAATTATCTTTTTTGCGCTAATGATCAATCCTCTCTGTAAATTATTGCTCCATTCGCTCTAAGAGGTTTTACAGATCAGTGGGCTCGGTGGTGTTGAGTGTTGACTACAGATCAGCAGGGTGCAGAACGGTGGTTAGTGGGCTTTGAATGGTGCCTAGTGTGGTAATTGATGGCCAGGGTAATAACACAAGACCATTTGTGACAAACCACTCGAGGGTAAAAAACACAGGTGCCTAATGTTAGTGGCAGCGAGGTGAGTGGCAAGGCGTCATAAGAGGCGGGTGAAGGTAAGAGATCGCAGTTCATAGAATCGAAAAGGCAGATCAATGGTAGCACAAATCTTGATGCAATCCTTGGTCAACAATGTTCCTAATTGTTCTTTTTATAATATCCCGATTAATGATTGAGAATTAGAGAATAACAAATGAGAATTTGGGAGTTAAAATTCAGAAAATAAGGAAAGCATTAGAACTTGGGCCGAAGGACCATTGCGCCATGGCCCAAGGAGGGGAGCCGGCCACTTAAAGGAGGATGCAGGGGGCTGGCCAAACCCTAGCTACCATCCTGAGCACCTACCCTGCCAGCGCCACCTCCCCCTCCTGCTGCCCCTTCCAACGCCCTGCTGCCCCTATGCGCCGCCTGCACCTCCCTAGCACCCCTGCTCATCTCCCTAGCTAACGCCCTTCCCTGTGCTGCCGCACCTACTGCTGGTGGTGGTCGCTGCCCTGGTCGCAAAGAGGAGGAGAAGGGAATGGCAGCGAGAGGAAGGAGAAAAGAGAAGGAAGGAGGAAAGGATAAGGGAAAGAAGAGAGAGAAATCAAGGGTTTCGTGATCGACGATGTTTTTCTTGTGGGTAACATCTGATAATCCCTAGATTTATCGTAGATTAATCATTGTTCAATTTGTAGATTGATTGGTTCATGCGAAGTGTAGTTTTATTTAAGCTCTAGTTCATCGAGTTGCGGCGCAGAACCTTATGGGGGCAATTAGAAGTGTTTAAGTTCGGATTTTAGGCTTCGTCCAATTAGAAACAATGTGGAGAATTTCATTAGCTTTCCAGGAAGATCTACAACACTATATTTGTTGTGAGCAAAAAGGTACGACCTCGGAATGGTCACTGTCCATAAAACAAACGTTGTTGGCATCTATCGTGAAGATGGGTTGTTTACGCCTAGTAAACGAAGTAAGTTTTTTTTTGTAAGAACTGGAATAAGCTAGGGAATTTTGAGTAGATTCCAGAACTACTATTGTTCATTACTTTTTCGAGTTATATGAACAAACGATACGAAATTGTGAAGTGCTCTGCCTTGATAGATTCTGGGGTAGTCTTCGGAGTTGGAAACGGGGAAGTAAATGGTAGATTCAGAAGTTCTTCATAACTAGGAAGTTGTAGATAATTTTGTGGGGATTCTGGAAAGTATATGTTTCGTTAGATTAGGGGATCAGAGGAGAGAGTTAGAGCCATTTTACTACTAGGACAATGGGTAGTGCATCCGGTAGAATCAAGCTAAATGTGTTGATTTTGTATAGACGCGCGAAGGTAATTAGTGTAATGTTTTGGTGTTGCGATGACATTTTTTTTTAATAAATGTTAATTGTTTATCCAGGAAGTGTTGCCTTAAGCATCGTGTTGTCTTTACATCACCTGGCTCTTAGAAGTTAAAGAGGCAAGTGGTTAGTATAATGGTGAACAACGGGTGGTTGTCGTTATCTTGTTAATTTATTACCATGGGATTGAATTATGTTTTTGTTAAGTTATTTACTTGCCATGGTAATATTGTTGAAAAGAATAAGATTGTGTTAATGATGCAACTACCATGGGATGACATGCTGAGATTATTATTGCTTAATGAATTATTGCATCATTCACTTATATAATGGTCAGGACAGTGACTATTGCCATGATTATGGCTAATCCGGCATGCCACATGTTAAAATCCTACAGATTTAGGGACCCTAACCTAACAAAGGTGGGGGAGAAAAGTGTGTCACTAACAGGTGAACACTTCGCTATACCAGTATCAGCTGAAAGAGGTGTATCATGGTATTTGCATTTATGAGAATAATCTTGATGAGATTTGAGAATTGGGAATGAGAAGTTTGGGATTTATGATAATGCATTCATTGTTTAATGAACTTGTGTATTTACTATTGTATCATATACTTGCTGAGTCGTGTCGTGGACTCACCCTTGCTTTATTGTTGTTTTAGGTGATCGTTGACGGCATCTCGCATGGGAAGGGATAGCGCATCTGGAACAATTGCATTCACCTCAATTACTTGATTCACTTGGCCATGAGAAACTTTTATTATAGTGTGATGAATTATTCTTTAGGACTTGATAGATATTGAATAATTCTGGTTGATTGGTTGGAACCTATTTATTCATTCATTAGGCTTTTTATGGTTGGTTTTATTTAATTCTTGGATTATTATTCTGCTTTGTTGTCTAGAGATTAAATACCTATTCTGGTCGTATCATTATTCTTTTTATTATGACCCGTGGACGGATTTTATTATTAAATTGTTTGCTATAATTTATTGTAAAATAATGTTAAAACTAATAGTCAGTATAGTTTAGTGACATCCCGGGTGTTAGGCCAGGGTGCTACATGTTACTAATCCAGAGTTCCCTGGTTCAAAGGCCGGTTTGCATCTGGCAATGCAAAATCATCGAAATATGCCGACTGAATTTAAAGAATAATAAATTATACTCCCTCATCATTAAACATTCTTTGTTTCGGACATTGACATGGCCCTCAAAATACTGCTAGAGATACTCATTGAAGCTACAGATCTAATATTTTTTTGGTATGTCACAATGGCAACAATCGGTGCATCGGTGAGGAAGTGGCCTCTTGTTGAACATTGTAACAGTTGCCCATAACATGAATCCTGTTAGATAAATCTGATGGTAAGGTACAAAAAAAATTCATATAGTTAGATGATCCATATAGTTATTCCTTCGTGCTTTAGTAGAATCCGTTGGTTAGGTGCACTTTAGTAGAACATGATAAAGTAAATGTGCTGCTCTGATCCGAAAATTGATGTGATCGCAGAAGATTAGCAACCTAAAGGGTGTACCATTAAAAACTTTTGTAGTTCTTTTTCATCTGAAATATATTGTTCATCTTGTCGACCCGAGAACATCGACGGCGACAACTATATATAGCAGCCACAATGATGGCTACGACAACCATGATGGTGATAGCCCTGCCTCTGGAGGATCTCCCTAGTCTCCAGTTGCACACCTAACTAATCATTGCTCTTTTGGTTTTTGGACAGTAGAATGTGTATGCATAACTTCTAAACTTGGTGGTGCTACTATGCTCACCTTGGCGTATTGCTTCTAAAATTTATGCCTTTTGCTGCGGTGCGGTAGAATTAGAAGTGGAATGTTATCGATGAAAATGTGTGGAGGTAGAACTTGGTGGTGCTGCTCATATGTATGTATGTCGTGGTACTAATTCGTGTGTAAGCTGAAGTTTGAGGCCTTTTGACCATCTCATGAACTGAACTTTTCATTCTGGCTTGTCTGGATTGAATGGATTGATGTTGGATGTGTAGATGCATTCTTAGACTAAATGGATTGATTGATGTTGGATGTAGATAAATTCCGAATTTTGAATGGAATGATAAATTGAATATCTATATAATCCTGCAACGTAGCAAATAAAATCAATTACGAGCTTAAATGTAATGTGCTATTTTTACTCACGATGGATTCTCTTAATCCTGATGGTTATATTGACAAGGCATGGTGTCGGACCCCGGGTTTTGAATACCTGAATTCCTCGTATGTGTAACGTACTAGTCCCATGATCAGTGGTTAGTACACATATCCACAACTTTGATAATCACATCCATACATTCATACATATATAATTAAACAACATATGATACATAACTTAAGCGATTACATTATTTATAACACAAGAGCCGACCGGCTAAATAAAAACTTAAGTATCAGAAGTAGCAAATGCAACAACAGAAGCAAAATTTGTATACTAAAAAAAATTCCAGCAGCATGCCCATACTAGAAAGACCCGTCACCGAACCCTCCGGTACTGGGTGCAAAGAAGACGTCGTCTGGTGTAGGCTTATCTTCTAACTTTGAACAACAATTTAAACAAGATTGAGTACATTGCGTACTCAACAAGACTTATAGTGTATCGCAAAGCTTATATATGTATGGCTAACAAAGGATGAGGCTCCATACTACAAGTTGTTTTCAGCATCAAGCAATTTTTATTTGCAATATCGTTACATAGTATTTTGCAACGGAAATTTTAAGAGCAAGTAAATAGATAAAGGACAACAAGTAAGTAATTGAATAAATAATAACTCACAACCCTCCTCGGCTGCGAGCAACATTTTATTTTCAGCCATAGATATGACACTCAACTCAAATATAAAGCAATAAACTATTTCCCACATTTTCTAACGAAACTGTTTTTATAAAAACCAAGACTACACCTGATGAACCGCACAAAGCACGCTCATGACCGCGAGCATGGCTATTTAAATAGATTCACACTCTGCAGAGAAGTACACCTTTACCCACAACACACGAATTCTCTAGTTTGTTTGGCATTCGTTGATACCATCGTTCACTACCTTTGGTAAACAGTCTAGAACATGTGTCGAAACCTTTACATCACCAAGTCCTAACCTTGCACTAGCCCGGTGAATGAATACCCTCACTTCACACAGGTACACCCCCGTCTTAGTGAGGCATTCACCGCTGTGTCGGCAAGCTTTGTGCCCAACACCGTGGTGAAGGGAGCCCCTTCAAACATGCCTACATCAATCGTACTCGTATTAGCACGGGCTACCAACGTGCAAGACTAGTTTTCAATAACTTAATTAGCTAAGGTCGTCTCATATCGGCACATGTGGTTGTACGCTTAGGCTTTATATTAGGAGCATCGATGTTCGGTCCTTAACTAACCCAGACGAGGATCTGCCCCTATTTACTTGTGGGATACATCTCTCACATTTCTCAGAATATAATATAACTTGCACACGTCACAAACTAAGTTTTTTATTTTTATTTTTCATAAAAAATAACAAAGGTAAACCCCTTTAGACCATCATTTCAAAAACTCTCAATTTTATGTTCATCATGTCATCTTTTCAACAAATTTTAGTAAAGACTATAGCTTGACTAAGCAATTGTGCAGTACTTGCACTCAAAATTCCCCAAATTGACAGCATCTATTGTCTATATCATAACCTAATGGCTACAACAGTAAGGACATCAATATTTCAAGGAGGTTCATGCATCGAGTAGGATTACGACTACAATTATTCCCAAATATAGCAATTTTAAGCAAACATACACGCATGCATAATAGATTTTACAAAAAAGAAGTGAAATAATTAAAATAGTAGGATGAACATGATCAAAGGGGGTGCTTGCCTTGCTCTGGTTGCTCTGAATACAAGGATGGAGGATCGTTATAAAAGTCGTTCGAACAATCGATGTCGAATCAAAAGAGCCGAAAGCAAATTAAATATAGCAAAATAATTTCTACGGCAAGAAAATCCAAATATTTTTGCATATTCAGGTAGAGCATGATTTTAGATGAATTTAGAAAAAAAATATTCATTCAATTTGGAGTTTGTATGCAAAAGTTATTAACGTTTTAATTTGCTTCAGTTTGAAAATTCCAGAAATTAGAAAAGTGCTGATGTCGAAGGCGTATTTTCTGAAGTTTACGCTTTCCAACAGAGAAAGTGTACTCATCTCTAAGTTCTCCTGAGGTTTACGCTTTCCAGTAGAGAAAATATATTTTCCTCTGAACTAAAATCGGCTTTTCTCATTTTTTTCGATTTTATTAACATATATGTGTGGCGTACTTGTCAGTGACTCATTTTTTTGTTTTTATTTATAAACCAGAGGTGGTCCCATATTTCATAGACTCATTATTTATTAACTAATAATTAAACCTATTTCTGATTTTAATTAACTGACGGCTGGGGTCCGTATATCAGTCTCTTGGGTTTTAAAATATGTTTTAAAATCGAAAATAGTATGTGGTCCCATATGTCATTAAGCGCTAATAAACGTTTAAACACATGGGTCATACTAGCAGAGAGAGAGAGAGAGAGAGAGAGAGAGAGAGAGAGAGCGAAGCGAACTACATGAGCACACGCGACCTAGAGAAGGGGAAGCTCCCGGCGGTGAGGCATGCGCGGAAAAGCTCGGGGGAGCCCGAAAATGGGTAGAGGAGTTCAATGTGTCGCTAGGGGAGGTGAAGGTGGCCAAAGAGGTGGATGAAATCGCCGGTGCAACGGCGAGTGGTGGCGAGAAGCCTCGAGTGGCCATGGTACACGTGCTAGGGGCTAACACAAGGTGGTCGTGGGGCTCAAACCGGCTTAAGGTGTTGTACCAAAGGGTTTAGTTGTGGCTCGGGGCCCTAGGGTTGTCTAAGGCGAGTTGGCGGCAACATTCCATGATGGCGCCATGGACCTTACTAATGATTATGACGCAAACACACTACACTATCCAAATAAAGGGGGCTTATGCACTAGTAGCTCACCACGATCACGAGGAAGCTGACAATAAGGTCGGAGAAGGGGCAAGACAACTTGACGTCGATGAATAGAGATGGCGGTGACAAGCTTCACGGTGACAGGTCTTCTCGGTGGAAATCAGCTGAAACAAGATACGTGCCCAATTTCAGCGGGACTCATAGATGGAGAAATTAGCCTCGGTGGGGGGTCAAGGGCTCACTGGAGAGGCGTTGACGTCCATGGCGGTGGCAGAGACAGAGAGGCTTATGGTGGCAGCTCCGTGTGAGTGACGATAGTTGAAATGGGTGGTGCGAGGAGGTTCAGTGAGGCGAGACGATGCTCAAACTGGGCACAAAGTCGACCAGGACTCACCGAGCTTGAGGATCCATCGCGGCTACCTTGGCATCGGAGGTGAGGAAGAAGGCTAAATTGCAGCGCTGCACTCCAATAGAAGAATAGGGAAGTGAGGGGGTGATTGGGTGAGCCAAATGGCGCAAGCTAACACGCATGTTGAGGGCTTGGCGCACAGGACACGATTGTGCTTTGGTGGAGTGCGTGCACCGGAGCTCGGGACGATGAAGTGTTCTGGGCGCTATAGTGGATGAAACTTACCGAGGAGGGGAGAAATGGAAACGGCAACGGAAGTGGAGTGTTTTGATGTGCAAGGGAGAGTTTCAAGTAGCGAGATGGAGACGAGAACAACAACGAGAAAAATTCAGGCGGCTCGGGTTCTTGTGATTATCTCGCACGGCGACGAGTCCTAGGCGGAGAGAAATGGTGGGCGGGACAGGTGAGACTGGGCAAACGTGGTCTCTTCTCGTGGGCGTGCAAGGGTGACGACAGCACTGGCATGGGCGGGGTGTGGCGCTACTATGCAGCACTGGCATGGGCGGGGTGTGGCGCTACTATAGGGCGAAGGGGATGGTAGTGCAAGGTGGAGGAAAGGCCCTTACATGTGGGTCCCACACGTCAGCGAAAGGAGAGCAGAGATTAATTCAGGATTTTGAAAAAAAGGCGGAGGGTTTGACGGAATTCTTAAATATAGAAATATAGCTCCAAAATTTATGAAAAGTTTTGTGAAGGCTTATGAGACCGTATAGTTTCTTTTGTAAAAGTTTTAGGATTTTATCTGCCCTGTGATTTGCTGAAATTTTTTTACAAGTTTCTGTTTTCATGTAAATGCATTGTCACCTTTGAGAAAAAATTCACAAAATATGCTCAAATACATTTTCCCTCATGCAAGCATGCCCAAAATTATTCTCCCACTTATTTTCATTCTATTTCCCAATATCGGGATTTTTGGCATGTTACACATGGCAACATTCGTCGTCGGCAGGGCTCTGATAACCCTTTTTTTAAATCGGCTGAAATAGCTGAAAATCGATCTTAATTGGTTGAGAATATTGGCCGGAATTTTTGAAAATACATTTCAGCAAAAATGTCTTCTATATTGACAAAATTCACGCAAACACAAAATTTTTGGGACTGGTTTGAAATTTTACCGGGGTCTGATACAACCGATTAAAATCGGCCAAAATTTTGAACCCTGGTTTTCGGTACCATTGATTATTTCCTGATGGCTCACTCAAAAGACATGCTAGAACATTTCTCTGATGGCCAGGCCCGTTAGTAAATTTCTTAACTCATTCCTGACGGGTCAAAACTGATCGGAAAAAACTCCCTAACGGGATTACGTAAAAAAACATGTCATGCAGACCTAACGCAGGGCAATTTTTTTCCTGGCGGCCTGCACCCAATAGGGACACCCTCCTGGAAATATTTTTTTGACGGTCCCCTGTCAGGCATTTTCAATTTCTGTGTCAGTCTACTCCTGAGGGTGTTTGCCTGACAGGAAACTGTGTGGAAATAATTTCGGTTTTCGATTTTTTTTTTCTGATGGTTCCTAGCCGTCATGAAACATATGGAATCTGGTAGTGTTTGAATGCCATTTTCAGTTGTAATGCATTTTTTATAAACTAAAAATATATTATAAAGGTATATTTCCTAATCTAATAATAGCAAATTCATGTAGACAATGTAGGTGATCTTTTATATATTGTTGGCCAAAATTAAAAATATTTAACTAAACGTCTTATATTTAGTGATGGATTGATTCAAACTTGTGATACATATATTTGGTTCACGTACCTTGTGAGTAGTGTAAACAATGATATTGCACAATAAAATAGGGAAAATACATATATTTGGTTCACATACCTTGTGAGGAGTATAAACAATGATATTGCACAATAAAATATGGAAAAAGTCTAATGTGTTAATATGTCTTTATTATCTTTTGAAAAGCACTATATGAAAAAGGTAAATATATGCGTGTTTCTTTGCATAATAATAATAATTAATTCAAGATGTGTTTCTCCAGCAAAGAACAGGTAGGCATGCAGTGGCAAATTAAAATTGCCTCAAGAGGAAAAGGTTATTTCTTTAGTAATACTTTCTCCTCTTTGACTCATGAGAAAAGTTAAAGTAAAGCGTCCCTTTCAAAGATTTACAATGTGTATTATAACCAATCGATGGTTATGTAGGGAGACAATGATCAATTATCTTGTATATATAGAAAAGGGAAACAGAGTTCTTTACATTAGACTTATTTTATGTTTTTTCTTAGCAATGAGAAAACGGCTTTTCAACATTGCGAATGCAACTATTCTATTTGAAGACTGCTTACTGAACTGCATTTACGCCGCTGTCAACCAATACGCGTGTTTAGCTGAAGCCTGCAGACATCGCTGACCGAACTGCTCTATGGGTTAGTGGATAAACCTATTTAATTATCTACTAAACGAGTACTAGGTACTCATTACAGTCAAAGTATATGCCCATTAATATGTAACTTAGGCCCTCATGGGATAAGCCCACTAGGGCCATTTATAAACTACCAGGACGTACAACGGGAAAAGCGTGACTATGTTATGAAACACTGGGGTTTGTGAGCAATTACCAAAATACGCTTCAAAGGATTTCACTTCTTTAGTCTATAAATATGCCTCATTATTGTAAATAGAGAGTTGATGATGAAAGAAATAAGCTTCACCCTTTCTTTCTCACATACTTGTGTTCAACTTGTGTCTATGTGACTGTACAATTGATATATGTCAATGATACTACGACTACCAAAATCTCCACATGTTATCAGCATGATGTCTCTCAAAAATGGGTATGTCGTTCTATATATTTGCAAATAGATCAATTGGTTTTCGCTGACCCTAATCGCAGATTTAATCTATACCGTTGCATGTACATACATGATGAATGCATCGGTACTGACGGCATCTACTTCGATCTGTCGTCACTGTTCGCAGCAGCTGCTCCGCATCCTCGACAGCTTCCACATGCAGCGATCGGCCTCATCGTGTTCATGGAGACCACGAACAACACGCATACACCAACGAATCGGTGAGTTGTGTATGCAGTTTACACGTCAATCATTTGATGCTTCTAGTGTATAGATTGGTCCTAATGATTTAAACTAGCATGAACCGATCTAAATTGTTCCTAGTAAATTAATTCTGCTAATTATTTGCTAGACCCCAGATCGGATCCGTTTAATTGCTAATTAGGTTTTCTAGATGTGGTTACTGTTTATAATAGTTTGATCTAAGTAGATTAGACATGTTGTTCAGGATTAGGTAGAACCTGCGCGCACTATTGCCGATGGCATCACGGCCAGCACTTCGACACGTCACTGCCCAGTTATCGGTGACGGAGGAGGCCCGATGGACGTCCATGACGCCATCGTTTGGTTCGAGTCGTGGCACCCGCTGTGCGCGCCCGTCATCGCCACGCTCGACACACCAGCGCGTAAAGTTTGATTGAGAAGGATACACTAAGGTTGGTGACACTGAGTTCGAAATAGAATGATAGCGTTTATACTAAAACACAAAAGGGCAAGATGGCAGCTAATACACTAATGAGTAGCGTCTTTTCGAATGATGTGTCAACTTATTTGAAGGTACAACCAAACATCATATCTTTGTGAATATGTGATATCCATTATGTCATCGTTGCATTGTTTGCTATTTCATAACCTTATATATTGTATTGATTGAAGGTTTTTGAGCCGTTGGTGAAAGTTTCTCGCATGGTAGATGGGGATTGTGCATCTGACGAGGATTCTTGATCAGATCAACCTTTTCAGTCAAAGTCAGAGTCTCTGTCAAAGTAGACCCACTTGTAAGACGATACCTCTATGACGGTTCAGAACCTACAACTAGTATTTAAAGAAAGTTTAATACCCTTTATTACGGCCCAACTGATTAACGACCAGTTAGAGCCATGAGACGACCAGTTGTGGACATCGTCTGACTAGCTATGTGATTTTGGCTGATCCCCAACCAATAAACTGGTCGGAAGATATGATAGTTCCTACGTGACTACGGGAAAACAATTATTAGCGCATCTGGCAACTTCCGCCACTTGGCTAAAGGACATGACGACTCAAAACTCTACTGAATAACGAGTGTGAAGATTAGATGCGCCTTTAGTGGCATTAAATGCCACCCCTTCAATAACTATGAAGGGGTAGCCCATGTTCTCTATAAGATAGACGAATTCAGTTCCTAAATTTTCAATCACGATCATTAGCACTCATTGTATTATGATACAAACACCGATTATATCTATAGCAATAAAGGATCTTCGTTTTTTATAGCGTTCTCATAGTATGTCCCGTATAAGTTTGATATGGAACTCTGTGTTCTGATCATTGGCGGTTGACGCTAGAAGGAGGACACCATCAACTTAAAGATCATCATTGCTGTGATGTTCTTGTGTCGTCACCAATGGATGAGGAGAACTCCTTCGATCTTGTCGACTACACCTACCTCGCGATGGAAGACTACGTCCCTGAGGAGGCATGTAAATGTGGCTTCTTCGACGAGTGCATTCCCAAGAAGAAACCTTTGCCACCCTCAACCCAATATGTTAGGAGTGAGACGGTGGGAACATCGATTCCACCCTCAAGCAACTCCGAGGGATGTTATGTTCCACCTCCTGTCTCAACTGGAGAGACAAGTCATCATGATGTTAGTATCGTGGTAGTTCATGATGATCTCGATGATGAATACTATGCTGAAGCGATGGAAGAATCGTCTCCAAAGCATCTACTCCATCTACTTCGAGGTCTTGACTACTACCCCTCCTTTGACAATGATGGAAAGTTCTCATCCTCTATCTACTCTGAGTTTCGTGAATGTGTAGTTTTCAGTGCCAGCGAGACTGAGGAACAACGGGTGGGACGTGAATAGCGTGAGGCCTAGGAGCAGGAATTACATAGTCTTTCGCTGTCGTCAAGGACTCAAAGCAGTTCTAGATTAGACCAGTCTAATTCTAGACATCATTGTCATGGTAGTGACCTTCGTTAAGAAAAAACTCCGGCTCGTCGGAACATGTTCGACAGATTGGGCCTAGGTGAGAGCTCTAACTGTGGTCGTAGAGGAAGCGTTCTAACTGTGGGCGTAGAAGACCTTATTCTCCTAATGATTATGATGAAGGTCATGTCATACGCCCACGATTAGGGCCATACACAGGGTGCAAGGCTTTCTCACACGAGTTAAGAGATGTCGATTGGCCTTAAAAGTTTAAGCCAGGGCATCTGGAGTGCTTCGTTAGGACACAAAATCCCTCAAAATTCCTCTAAATCTGCACTACCGCTGTCCAGGATACGAGCGACGACGAAAAGGTAATGGCCAATGATTTACCAACTGTTCTAAAAGGATTTGCTCGGACTTGTTTATTTAACCTACCAAAGAATTCCATTTTTTGTTGGGAAAATCTTTGCCATGCCATTATTAGCAACTTTAAAAGTTGTTATACAAAATCCACAAAAGAGGACAACCAGTATTGTCTTCGACAAACTTCTGAGGAAAATTTATGTCAGTTTGTTTAAAGATTCATAGAAGTATGAAACATTATTCCAAATGTAGCTGACAATTCTACATTCGAGCATTCAAGTAGGTAGTGCGGTAGAAGAGATTCACGGAAGATCTTAACATCAACCTATCGAGGACTATGTCAAGTTGTTCGACATGGACGATCGCTACGCGGGCTCTCACGAAGCGGTGGAATGGAATCTTATGGTCGACAAGGTCCATACACTACCACAACCTGGTATGGAAGGTTTTGACAAAAAAAAAAGAGTACAAGAAACTAACCAGACCTAACGACCAAAAGGGCAAGGCCAAGAAAAACAACAAAATAAGATCTGCACCAAGGGAGGTCATTGCTATAGAGCAGCGCTCGACCTACAACAAAGGCAAGGATCTGTGGAGAAAACCAGCTGGTTGCCCAACCGACCAGTCATTACCCAAGGGCTCTGGTGCGACTAGTGGAAATGACCGCTGGTGCTCGCTTCACAACATGTTTGGTTATGACATGCACAACCATCGTACATGGCAGAAGTGTGTGGATGACTTTTTACCCAGGTAAAGGGTCCATGCCTACCATACCTGAAGGTGGTGTTTAATGTAGTACCAAATATGCAAATGGAGTTGAATTGATGGCTTATCAAAAGCCTAAGAACCATGTTAATGTGCTCTTTAGAGGGTCTGCTGCCTATTCATCCAAAAGGTAGTTCAAATCTACATGGAGGGTTGTTAACAGCGTCGACACCCAACCAGGGAAACCAAGTTATCCGAAGTGGTCAGATGTTGTACTCACTTTCAACAAAGCTGATTGTCCAAGAGGTATATCTACTCCCCGTAAGCTTTTGCTGGTTGTTTCTCTTATTATTAGTAATTGCAAAGTAGGAAGAATACTAGTAAATGGGGGTAGTTCTTTAGATATGCCTTTTATAAATGCTCTAGATGAGATGCAAATACCCCGTTCTAGAACAAAAGCGGTTACAAATCCCTTCTTTGGGATACTACCTAGTCCATAAGTAACTCCAATCGGTCATATTGTATTACCAATAACCTTTGGTGATTCGAATAACTTTCGAACATAACTAATTACGTTCGAAGTTGTACATTTTGAGGCAGCATACAATGCCATTCATGGTAGACCTTCACTAACAAAGTTTATGGTAACTACTCACCACGACTACTTCAACATAAAAAATTCTGCTCCGAAGGGCATCATTCACTTAATTGCGATAAAAAAAAATCTTTAGAGATTGTAGATCAGTTACTACTAAGGGATTCTAATGATGCAGGGAAAACGAACAAGGCTGAAAATCCTACAAAGGAAGATTGGTTGAAGGCAATTCCTTAGCCGAATGAAAAAGTTAAGGAAATCCCACTTGCTCCTAACGACTAGTCCAAGACAATTCGGATTGGGTTAGGAATGAAAGAGAAATAGGAACTCGGGCTCATTGCCTTCCTCCGGACAAATGTTGATGTGTTCACATGGCAACCATCCGACATGTCTGGAGTCTCAAGGGAGGTGATCGAGCATAGGCTAGCCATACAGCTTGACAAATGACTAGAAAAGCAGAAGCTCCAGTGATTCGCACCTGATCGGCAAGAAGCCATTCGACAAGAGTTGGATAAACTCTTAGATGCTGCCTTCATTCGCGAAGTAGACCACCTTGATTGGCTTGCACATCCAGTCATGGTCAAGAAAGCAAATGGTAAGTGGCACATGTTCGTTGACTTCACTAATTTGAATATTGCATGTCCTAAGTATGACTTCCCTTTACCCCGCATCGACTAGCTGGTCGACTCAATTATAGGGTCTAAATTGATGAGTTTTCTGGATGCTTACTCAGGCTACCATCAAATCAACATGGCCATAGAAAATGAAGAGAAGACTTCCTTCATCACTCTTTTTGGTATTTACTGCTACATCAAGATGTCGTTTGGGCTAAAAAAATGCTGGCGTTACGTACCAACGACTTATGCAAAAGACATTTATCGACCAGATAGGGTGCAATCTGGAAGCATATGTAGACGATCTCGTTGCAAAGAGAACAAAAAGCTCTGATCATCTGTCTGCTTTGGTAGAAACCTTTGTCAATCTGAATAATAAAGCAATCAAGTTGAATAAAAAAAAGTGTACTTTTCGTGTTTCTTCTAATAAATTAGTTGGTTTTCTTGTTAATTCTAGATGCATTGATGTCAATCTTAAAAAAATCCATGCTATTGAATCTCTCCGACCTCCTTCAACTGTGAAGGAGGTTCAAGGTTTAACTGGTGTCGACGATCGAGTCGTCGATCTTACAAAATAAATAGAGAAAAATGACAAAAAGTTCTTGGGAGAGAATGATATTGCTCTTTATTGCAGAGAATGAGAGCTGGTTCTACATGACGGTCATGCAGGAAGACAGCCTTTACTACGCCGGCAAATTGGCGAGCGAGAACCCCAACTAGCCGTCCACCGTGAAGGAGGGATGGGTCGAAAGATATGTTGAAGCAATCTAAGACCTCAGCGCCAAGGGCTTAACTGCTTGTCACGTGGTTAGGGACTTCTCCATGCACCAGATTAGTCCCTTGAGGCTCTAATCACTTTCTCTATTCTGGTACATTGGTCGTGACGAGGCAACCAAGGATTCCGGGGAAGGTAAGTCCTGAAAATCTCGGCCAGTATAATTTATTTTGTTGTCTATTTCCTAACCTTGAAATCTCTTTATTCTTTTGAAGCTCTTTCTCCTAACGAAGTCAAAGAGTGGATCAAAAGGATCTACCCTGGGGAGCCTGATGTCAAGGCTGCTTTTCCCCATATCTTGGTTGTTGTCTCTTTAGAAGAGAAGATGAAGAGACTCCAGGTAAATAGCAACTTATTCTTCATCGTTTATATATTCTCCGATCAGTATATAATTCTACTATAATATGTAGGCGGTCGAGCTGAGGTTAAAAGAGTCTGATGAGGGCTCTCCATCATCATCAGTTATTATGATGAGGACCTCGGTGATCAGTGAAGATGATGATCTCCCAAAGGTAAAGGAGCATTTGACAAGGAGATTATATTTTAGATGGAAAAATTCATCACCTAATTAAAGTTGGCCTTTTTAATTAGGTGGGAAAGAAGCAGGACCCACAGACCAAGGCGGTAGAGGTTGTAGGCCCCGGATTGGTTGTTCACGACCTGACAATTGCTACCAAAGCAACTGTCCCGGATGCCAACAAAGACACCGTCTCCGACCAGCTGGTCAGAGACCTCGATCACTTAGTCGAGGATATCACTTCCGACTGGAGGTCGGAAGATGTGAAGGGTATAACCAACCCTACTGGTTCAGAACCAGTAAAATCGGTGGAGAAGAAAAGAAAGGCAAGCACCATGGATTTTGCTCTAGCGCGTTTCAAGATCAAGACCAAAAACACGACTAGGTATGTATACATGAAAGAAACTTATGCAAATACATACCTTTAATGCTTTTGATGTTCTAAAATGTTGAGCTTCCTTTCTTCTATTTTCATAGATCCACTGGTGTTTTGATCGCCTCCAACCAGAGCACCCCTCACGAAAAAATTCCTGAGGAAAAGGAGGTCGAGCCAGCCCCTGAGCAGGTGACAACACTAGTGCCTGCTCAGGAACCTGTAGCGGCTCCAACCCCGCCTATGGAGGTAGAGGATCCTAAGGGGCCCAGTAGGTTCCGACCACTTCTAAGAAGTCTCCTCAGCCTAGCAATTTCCCTTATTGGCCTCAGTTTATCAATGATAAAGAACTCGATAAGGCTTGAGGGAGGATATCGGACCGTCAAGCAGAGACGAGTCCTGCTACTATTTTTGCCAAATATAATGATGTGGTGATCCGGGTAAGCATCCACGACCACTTTTATAGCCTTTCCCTTAAAGTTTAACAAAAAACTTAAAGGAGTTTGCTATTTTTGTACCATATGGTGGAGAATTTTGCTGTGATAGAAGGACTGACCCAGCGAATAAAACTCTTGGAGAAGAAAAACTCCGAATTAGAAAGTAAGTACTTTCTAATTGACTTCTTCTCTCCTTCTTTGCCTATCTTGCTCCTCTTTTGTTAATTAACTTCTCCTCTTATCATATTTGATAGATTCGAAGAAAATTAAAGAAGTGGTCAAGGCTAAGGAAGCCATAACAACCAAGCTTGAAGGTGAATGCCAAGCCAAGGACCCGTCGATTGAATACTTGACGACCAGGCACAAGGAAGTCATTGAGACTTTCGAGAAGAAGAATCATGGTAATTGGCCATAAACTTGACAGTGTACTATCTTTTCTACTCGTGCAGAGCAAACTCAAGCTTTAAAAAGAGCAGAGAAAGCTCTTAAGTTTGAGCAAGACAAAGAGGCAGATCTCGGGCAGAGTCTTGAAGAAAAGATCAAGACTCTCAATATGATGCTCTTCGACATGGGAACTGAATCAAGTCTACCCTTCTTAAAAGATCCGGTGGAGAAGATAAAATATCTTGGCCAACAACTTGAAGATTTCCAAGGTCTACTTAAAACTACTCGGAAGAACCATGCCTAGATCATGAAGGATGATGTTGCTAACAGAGTGAGCTTTGCTTTGGCGAAGCTGAAGGCTTCCTACCCCTCTATTCACTTCCAAGCTATTGAAGAAGACTTAAATTGTTCGGATGAAGAAGCGACGAAGTTATTCAAGGAAGTAATGCCTCTCAGAAACAAGGTCGTAGAGGAAATGGAGGTCGGGTTTTCGTCTCGCAGCGACCAGTCTGGTGGCTCTGAGAAGTAGATGATTGTAATGTTAAATTTGTAAATGTTAAAACTTACCTTTTATCATCAATAAAGTATTTGTTTATCTTTTCAACTATGCTAAATTCTCGTATATTTCATAGCCCCCGACTGCTTGTTTTAGTAGAAAAACTTCTTAAAGAAGTAGTAGACCAAGAAAAAGAGTAGAAAGCTACGACCATAGTACATAGTATGTACTGATTAAGCTGTAAAAAGATCTAAGTAATACTAAGAAATCAACTTGGTTGGAACTAGTGTATGATTTCGACTAGCTTTAGATCAATTTCCATAATCGAAAATACTATATAATATATGTTGTAGTTAGAAGATGTTGTAAGACTTGCATTAATGAAAAGAAATCTTGCAAAGATGCATGCATAAATGATAAGTGGTATTGTTTATACATAGTATACATACTGGTCGTGTAGATTTCTAAGAACCGAAGACATGATAAACTGTGGATATCATGGGGATATGCTCACGATCTTAGGATGATGATACAATTGGCAATGGCGTTGAAGGTTTATCGAAACACTCGTTTTGGCGAAGTTAAAATGCTGTCAGGCCTCAGGCGGTTAGACCGGCCTTTATGGCGGTCAGACCGGCCAAGCCTCGGGTCAGTGGCTGGCAATCAGACCGGCCGATGGGCAGCGTTCTGGCCGGCCATAAGGAACTTTTGAGTTTAGAACTGGGCCAAAAATAAAGGGTGTAGGCAAGAGATGGGTTTCTTCTACACTTGGTCTCATAATTTTTGGAGCATTGAGTTAAAAGATCTATTCATTTGAAATTTCCAGAGAGTTTCGGATTTTCATGGTGGAAATTTGGCTAAGTCCCAGTGGGCGGTCGACCGCCAGTGGTAGTCGAGCCGGCCGAGGCTAAGCGGTCGAGGCCGCCAATGGGTGGCGATCGACGGTTTTGACTTATTCGCCGGCCATCTTGGCAGCGATGATTGTCTAGTTAGGTCAAGTTCATGGGTTTCAGTGCATATGTGTTGCATGATGCATGTTTTGACTAACGTGGGTCAAATTGCGAAGAACTTGTTTCCGGAATCAATTTCTTAGTCTATTGTTGTGCAGGACGCTTGGAGGTCAATGACGGTCAACAGCGAGGATGATCGGGACTAGGCTTACAGAGCTGAGGTTCAGAACAATCGAGGATGCCGGGTGAAGTCAGTGGATTCAAGCATGGCGCAAAATGGATAAGAATGACCGAACGGAAAGTTTGGTGCGACGGGTTGCACCAAGCGGCGTGGGGGTCGGTGCAAGTACCAAGGTAGTTTTGGTGAGAGTTCTATGGGAGAGACTTACCGATATAAAGAGAGCCGTTGATCAACCTATACATGGCAAAGCATGGGATTGCTTCATGAAGATTGGACTCGGTCTTCGGAGAAGGATCGAGAATGGGTATTTTGGTAACTTCACCTAAATACTGCCTTGATGACCTTTTGCTAACCCGTGGCGCAAGACGGCGCAAGGAGAAACGGTTTAGGTCAAGAGGAGATGAAGACAACGCTTTAAAATACGTGCGTAAGTGAAACTCGTTTGTGTGTGGACTTAACGGGTGCCCATTAGGGATACTCTTCTAGAAGCTAGCCTCCACTATAAATAGGGGAGGGTGCTGGTTGTGCACCCCAACCCTCATATCTAAAACCCTAGTTTGTGTTTTAGGGTTAGGAGAGAATAGTGGAGAGGTTAGGGTTATAGGGAGTTGGATTGATTGTATGCTCAAGAGTTGAGCCTTTATCCTCCTGGATGGAGTGGCTATAAACCAACATCATCTCAAATCAATCCAAGAAAGATTTCACAAGATGAGTCTCCTTTTGTTCTTGCTCTCTATTTGGTGATTTCGGGGCTTTCTTTGATCCATTGGTTTTCCTTTGGTTTCTGGCATGGATCTTGCTTGCTGTGACATATGAGAATGCATCTAGGATCATCTTGATCATCCTCCACCCACGAGCAAGTCTTTAGATCATATTTTGGTTTTGACTCAGTTTTGAAGCAACCTTCACTCAAACGGAAAAAGGTCGGAACTTTCGCAATGATATTCACGATCGTTAATTGGAATATGTTCCTAACATCCTAAAGAAGGTATGTTTAAAGTTTTGTGAAGTTTGGAGTTATAGATCAAATGTTTGGGCTGATTTTACTGTTCATTGGCCTGGAGGTCAGATCGCCAAGTACCTAGCGATCAGACCGCCCATGGTGGTAGGTCAGACCGCCCCTGGTGAGAGGTCTGACCGCCCAACTCATTTTGATTTGAGTACTTAGTGATTTTGGTCCATTTGCTTCGGGGTTTTGATTGGATTCAATATAAATCTTCAGCTATGCTTGTATATTGATCTTCATAGCTTTTATAGCTATTGGAGTAGAAATATTGTTGAATTCGATCAAGGAGAAAAAGAGGTCGTGCTCCTATTCACACCCCCTCTAGTCGCCTTTTCGATCCAACAAGTGGTATCAGAGCTCGGTTAGTTTAATATTGATCTTAACTGGCCACTGAACTTGGCGATGGAGAAGTACTCTACCAAGCCGCATATCTTCGATGGGCTCGACTATGCCTATTGGAAGAATCGCATGCGTGCCTTCCTTCAGAGCGAAGGTCAAGCCATATGGGAGGTTGTTCGAGCCCCGCTCGTTTTTCCCGAGGTTGCTACGCTGGCTTTAGCAGCCCTCTTGGCTAACAATCACAAGGCAAAGAACCTTCTATATGCTGGGCATGGTAGACAGGAGTGTGACAGAATTTGCAATCTTGAGACCGCGCACGAGATTTGGCACACCCTCGAAACCTACCATGAGGGTTCGTCCCAAATTATGCAAGTACGCCAGATGGTCTACACACGAGAATACAACAAGTTCGAGATGCGTCCTAGAGAGAACACTAATGATGTATTCACTCACTTTAACAAGGTGATTAATTAGACGAGAGCAGTAGACATCGAGTATTCTCAATCTGAGAATGCCACCCACCTCTTGGCTGCAATCAACACCAAGGAGTAGGAGATGAAGGCTACTGTCATTGAGGAGAATGTCGATCTCTCTAATCGCTCTTTGGAGTTACTCTATAGCAAGCTCAAGACTCATAAGATCAAGAGAGGTAGTTATCATAAGAAGGAGAACATGGTTTTGGTGGCTGATCCTCTTAAAAGAACTTCTGATGATTCTTCTAAGTCTTCCTTTGGATTTTCACTTGCCTATTTATCTACAATCCATGAAGAGGAACTTCAAAGTATTCCTGAGGCTGAGTTAGCCCTTCTAGCCAAAAATTTCACACGGCCCTACAACAATGTGAGAAAAAAGAAGAGAGACGGCCCTGTGACATGCTATGAGTGTGGAGAGCTCTACCATATCTGGGTGAACTGCCCCAAACTAAAAGGGAAGGGCAACCACAAGGAAGAGAAGACAGCTTGGAGGAAGCCTCAAGGGAACAAGTCCAAGTTTGATGCTGCCAAGCTCATAAAGGCTATTCACCAGGTCCTTACCGCTTTTGGAGAGCAATCCATGAGCGATGTGGACTCTGAGAGCGAGGAGGACAAAGAGGAGTAGCTCCCTCAAGAGAAGAAGAAAGGGAAGGCAAAAGACTTCACCGGCATGTGCTTCATGGCCGACTCCATCGACATCGATGACACCGATGAGGTACCTCTATCCTATGAAGTCCTCTCTGCTAGATGTGATACTATCTTTGAGCAACTGCTTAGCCAGGATAAGGCATTAGAATTCACTATGGCTAGGAATAAGGACTTAGGGTGCGTTTGGTTTCAAGAAAATTAGATTGATAGGAATATCAGGATTCCCGGTAATCCTAACCATAGGAATGAGATAGCAGGGAATATGACATTCCTATGTTTGGTACAGGTGATTAAGATTCCTAGGAATATTAGATTAAGTTGTTTGGAGGTGTAACATTGGAATCTGTTGGAGGAATCTATTGGACAGAAAATTTCCAAGATAAGCTAACAATCTCAACATATGACGGAGCCCAACGGCTAGCAACACGTACGTGTACGACGATGTGTGCGCACGACAGGGGTCTTGTGGTGATTGCCGCTAGAGCAGTGTGGGCCTCGAGGAGCTAGCTGTAATACTCCAAATTAAATTAATTGAGAAGAAATAAATTAGAGAGAGGGACCAATCAGAAAAGTGGTTTTAACAGAAGATTAGAGGGGGGTTTATGCATAATTTGGACAACTTTGGTCAGGGGCTTTACCACAACATTTAAACAAGGGGAAAGGCAGCCGGCCACATAAGAAGGAGAGGCGGGCAACCCTAGGGTTGCTACAGTACCACGGCTATAGTACCGCCGCCATGCTACAAGCTTCTGTGTTGTGCTCTGATGCCCTCCCACGATTAGCTTTCACTTCCGGCCAAGAAGAAGGAAGGGAGAAGCCTCCGCGGGTGGTGTTCGGCCAAAGAGGAAGGAAGAGAAGGGGGGAAGAAGAGAAGGAAGAGGGATCACCAGTAGGAGCTCATGATCTTCAGCTGCTCGTCGAGGGAAACATTCGTTTCTCGTTGATTAGATGTTTAATTAGCTGTTTTAGCAATGCCGGTTGTGTAGATCTCAATCTGTCCAGAAGATAGAACGGAGGTTTTGATGGCTTTAGAGGCAGATTCCGTGGATCCCATCTGTCAGGGATAGTTGGGTAATGTCCTTAGCTTTCCATGGCCGCCAAGAACGCCCAAATCCGATTAACGGTCAGCGAGTTATGAATTCTTTAGTGTCGTTGTCCTACTAATCTGTCAGTTTTCTGACAGTTTGTAGAAAACTGGGTTAAGCCATTAGTTAAAGATGAAATCAGAGGATCTCGATATAACGAAAGATTTAGGTAATTTCCATACCTTTCCATAAATCTAAAGAACGCAAGATTTGGATACTCATAGCAAAAGTTATGGTGGTTTTATTGTACTGTCCAGAGAACCCGATGTGAAAATTGATGTCTTTTAATTTGGCTTGGTAGGGGTTTTAGATGGCCGATTCAGAAGGGCCCCCCAACTAGGTTTAGTTGGAGAATTTAATTAACTTTCTAGAAAGTCCTAGAAAACCTTAGTTAGACCCCTGTAGTGAAAGTTATGATTTTTAGAAGTTGACTGTCCACAGAGGGGACAGATCGATCGTTAGAAGTGGGATGTTTGGAAGGCGCTTGAGAGTTTGACTTTTTTTCGTTTGAGCTATTAATTATGTCTTGGGTCCAGTATGGTTGTCTTAGCTTGGTTCATAATTATGTTCAGGTGGGGGATTGGTCCCAGGGGCAGCGCCCTCTTCGCGTCTACCGTTTCCGCACGGTTGAGGCAAGTATCCTGTTTGTAGCACAATTATGATTGGTTGATGTGATTGCTTGCATTTACTCGTATTAGTCATACATGGATGATAGTGTGATGAATATGAATAGAATTTGGTGAATGCATGTTTATGGCTAAAGCTTTCCTATGTATGTTGTTAATGCCTTACATACTATGTGAGATCTGAAGTTGTGGTATGTACTTGTTGATTCATATGTATGAAAGATAGGGTCATAGTACATACGCATACTGAAAGCATACCTGAGACTTGGTCACATGGTGACCAAGTATATACAGTTGAGGTCCCCGTCATGTAAATGACGGGCTTGTGGTCCCTACATTCGTGGAATGTGGGCATTGAGGAGAGGTCCCCATCATGAAGATGATGGGCAATGGTCCCTATACTCATGGAGTATAGGCTCTTGGTCCCTGTGCCAGAGGGCACAGGCAAGGGTATACATCGACGGTTGTATACCCCGCATCACCGGTAAAATGCGAAAAGAGATAAAGATTAAAAGTTGCATTGCATGTTCGCATTACATAAGCATAGGAGTTATTTTTAGTGTAATGCTTCTTTTGACATGTTGATGCCATATCTATGTGTTTAATGCTTCTTTTATAGATACTTGCTGAGTCATTAGACTCACCCTTACTTTGTTGTGTTTTAGGTACCACAAGCAAGAACAGCATGCATGGGAGGGAGTAGTTTTGTTGGAATGCACTCACTACCATTCATCCTAAAGGAAGAATATAATTTAGTTCATACTCTATAAATAAGCAAACCGATTGAGATTCACTTATAGCTTTGGTTGAATGCTTTGGCTTATTTGTTATAATGAGATTAGCGAATTTGGATTATGCTTATTCTTGTTTTTATCGGAATAGACTATCTTGCATGCTTGGATGAATTTGGATATTGAATTATTGTTAATGTTATATTT
This sequence comes from Phyllostachys edulis, assembly GCA_036346405.1. NCBI lineage: Eukaryota > Viridiplantae > Streptophyta > Magnoliopsida > Poales > Poaceae > Phyllostachys > Phyllostachys edulis. The sequence goes on from CM070565.1 coordinate 27,769,010, forward strand.
AATTGCTGAAACCTCGGTATAGTTAACTATACAAAGGAGGTTCTGCTGAAAAATTTGGTAAATGGTCTTAGTAGCATTGTTTAATTTTATTTTAGTAGCATTCCAGGCTCAATGTTGAGCTGGGGTGTTACACTAGCGGACGGTGGAGCGATACAAAGGTGGCTTGGCCAGGCAGCACAGGCCAGGGCAATGACGATTAGAAGCATCATGACAACGAGTGAAGGTGCGGTGCGAGCTGTGGTGAGTGGCAGAGTGTAGAAGCGGCTGCGAGACAAGCTCAATTCCTTGAATATGAAGATATTGCTCAATGCATTAGACGCAGATTTGAGAAAAGTAAATGTCTTAGATTAGGTTCTGAATGTGTTACTCATTGTCCCTATCATTAAATTGGAGGTTGAGGCCATAATCTAGCCAAGAAAATTGTGTATTCATATTTGGCATGGTTAGAAGGAGACTTTAGGCATCTAGAAAAGGAGAAGATATTACGATATAGAGATCACAGAACCTGGCATTGGGAAGGTAGGATGATGCACTAAACCGTGCGAGCATGGCCAAAAAAGAACCAGATTAAGAAATGCTGAAACATGTGGTGAGACAGTGACTGTATAAGACTAAGTTAACCAAAAAGGCAGCAAGGAACCATACGCTTCAAAAAGCAATGGTTCAGAGTCCAAACATACCTAAGTTTTGCATGTTTCCCCAAATCATGAAACAATAACATTCATAAAATCCTAAATAGTTCATCAGTTCATCAACTTCAAACATAAATTGGATTATTGTATATCCAAGATTTATGAAATATAACAAATCCTCTAATTCTAGTTTATTCCAAATATAAAGACTAACGGTTCAACTTAAATCAAATGGTACCATCAATGACCATCTGAACATAAGATTGTCTATACTCCTTCGGAAGAGAGAAGAAGTAATTTGACTTGTTGGTCTCTGAACAAATAACAGGACTGGCCCTCATGCGATCCTCGAATGGAATGGACTCAAATTTTTGTGATTCTTCGAAGACCTTTTGCTTTCTGGCTGCATCATCTTGCATGAACTGAAAATAGCTTGCTAATTTGGCAACATTATCATTAGCACTGGCAAACATTGCCTGCATAGACAGCATGCACGAACTGACTGAGTCTGTAGGATCTTCGTTAGCTCCAGTTCTTCTCCTCTTGGATCCTCGGGTATTATCTACTTCCTCATTTCTAGAATGGGATTGTGGTACAGTTCGTGTATTGTGTTGTCTCTCAGTTGAATTATTACCAAGGCTCTGTTTATCCATTACGATGTTTGTGTCATCAGGATTAGCATCATTTGAATTCATTTCCTCATCTGTAAATCTTTCAACTGCATCCGCTGGAGATTCAGAATTTTCTCTAGTTGCATGATCTTTCCCAAAAACAACTAAGAGTTCTTCTAAGAATGGAAAATATTTGTTCTGCAAGCCTTTTGCAGTTGGATGGCTCTACAAATTAATTGATACATAATCAATCACAAATACAGTACATATCGTAAGCAAAAATGGTTTATATGTACGTACCTTCACCCAATTGTCATATATATATTTCTCACAAACAACACATGTATCCTTTTCGCTCCAACCAAAACCACTAGCACTGGGTCCAAGCATCTCAGTAATTGCATGAAATTGACGCTTCAATGTCTTTAATCTTGATTCAATATGAGGATTTTCTTTGAGCTCGCAGTTTGGAATTCTTTCATGTAACCATCTTTCTAACTGAGCAAGGTATCCCGCACGAAAGCCATTGTCAGCCTTCCAACTCCCCTCTTGGACCAACCGTAGAAAGTAGTACACTAAATGTTCATCTTCTTGACTGCTCCATTGATGCTTTAGGTTTTTGTTTATTCCTAGAGCTTGTGCACCGGTTGAATCTCCCATCTATGATATGTCATTGGTTAGTATATTTACAAATTACTAATTTGCACTACGACAAAAATTGAAATAAAACTCATTTCATTAATAGAGAAGAGAATACAAACATCAACCCAAAAGGGAAGTCATCTAAAAATCACAGTAGCTCCTCAGAACTCATCATAATAAAACAAGAATGGAGTACATTATGTAGAAAGTACAAATATGACACTAATTTCACTATGCATGAGCAAACATATGCTCTGCCATAGCATCTCTCTTATTTGTCCATTTAGTGCTACTTTCAATGTGGATGATCGCTTCACTGTCTAAAATATTTTGCCCTGTAGATGTGGTTTGTTCACTAATTTGCTCAAAAGGATCAAAAGGCATCTCTCTTTTTATATGATTGTGAAGAAGAGCGCATGCAGAAATAATTCTACACATAACTTTCACAGGATAATAACAGTGTCCTCTAAGAATTCCCCATCTTCCTTTTAGTATTCCAAAACATCTCTCAATGACATTACGTGCAGAAGAGTGCTTGTAATTAAAAAAACTCCTTGGGTGTTTCAGGATGTCGTCCAGATCTCCACTCACTAAGATGGTAACGTTGGCCTCTATAAGGTGTAAGAAGTCCCTCTTCATTTGGATATCCAGCATCACAAAGATAGTAGTATCCTATAAGTTCCAAAGACCATTGTAACTAACTTTTCATATTAAAAACATCAACAAGTTTTCTATATTAATGTCATACCTCGAGGAATCCTTAACCCATTCCTTCTAGATATAGCATTACGAAGTACTCAAGAATCTGTCGCTGAACCCTCCCATCCAGGAAGGATGTAAATGAACTAGCCATCCTGTGAACAAACTCCTAGAACATTTGTTGACAAATTGCCTTTCCGTGTTCGATATCTAGCCTTATTGATATCATGCAGTGAACATCTATATATGTCCCATCAAGAGCACCAAGAAAATTTTGTTATGAAGATAATAATATCATAATTAGACACATTGGGAGATACAAATGAGGATTATTCATTTTACAATGTGTATTTTATATATTTGTTTGTACCTCAAACCATTTCCATTTTTGGTCGGACGAGTTTGTACTAACTGGTTCGGGTTTCTTCAACAAAACTTCATGACAGCGCAAAATGACAGCTAAGACTACGCCAAAGTTTCTACTAATTGTTTCCCTAGATCTAGCAAATTGCCTCTTAATCACTCTATTTTTTACATTGTGCGCTATAATATGCAAAAAAAACTTGCTAGCATCTCCTCCATCGATGAATTCTTTGTGCCTTCTAATCTACCATTTGTAGATAGCAAATTACAAAGTACTGTGAAAGTTCTACGATTCATGCATATATTTTAAATGCTTGCTAAGTCACTGCTGTAGATAATCTTGTACATATATATTTGTCGTGTTAAGTGCCTATCTAATGCATACTGACCACCCCACTCGATTTTTCTTTTATCATTTAATTGTACTAGATAGAAGACAAAGGCAAGTAAATTTCTCATCAATTCCATGTAAGAAACCATAATAGATATCATCAATGGCAAGTTGGGATTCTCCATGCTGTCCATCTACAAATTATGGACAATAGCCAATAAGTACAGATTATGGACAATGGACAATAAATCAAAAGCAGCTGTCAAAAAGAAAGAAAATGCGGCAACAGAATTACACATCGATGATACAATATCGCAAAGTTTAATGGTCATATAGATAATTAAATTAGGCCAGGACATTAACCACACAAGTTGTGGTGTTCATGTGTTGGGATTAGGTGTAACGACATGTATAATCATACAAATTTAATAAAAAAAATAGGCATATGACATGAGATTTTGAAGTGTCTTCAGAACATACGCACATAAAGTACATGAGCACATATATGATTCCCTGAGATTTTCAAGTCAATGTGAAAAACCCAGTGAAGACAAGAAATTCAAGTTTATGTGATCCTTATCATGTGGTTAGATGGAGAACACCACCGCTGCTGATGCAATCTCCTGCCTTGGGCATCTCCCCCTACCTGCCTACCTTGCCAAGAACATTTGAATCCTTCCACATGCAAACGGCAGCAACAAGGCGAACCCAATCAATAACCCAAGTATCCTAGGATTGCCAAGAAGGTGACCAAAATCCAATATTGGGGCAACAAAGTACGATCTTTTGCGTCGTGATCAAAAATCAAATTTTTTGGGGTTCTAGACCGCAAGATTGTGGCCGGGAATCTGTTCTTGAGGGGCTGAAACTTGCAAAAATCGACTCAAGAAACACGAGCTCCAGCCCCTGCAGCTTGCCGGCCATATTTCCATAGCTTTAATCAAACAGACCGAGAGGAGCAACCGAGCCTAGCCTAACAACGAACCTATTTCTCAACCTGGGCTGGGGATTTGTTCCGAGAACCTACTTGGGTAAAGAACTACTAAAATTAGGGTGGTAGGCACCTGATTGAGCTCGCAGCCAACAACAAAAAAAGCGAAACAACTGAGCAAAAAGAAGCACAACAAAATTAGACTCCAATCTCTCCTCCTCTCTCTTTCTCAAACTATCTCTCAGTTTGCTCTATTTCTGTTTTGGCCTGTTCTTGTTCCCAAGGTAGGACAAATTCCAAACACAGGGAATCTATAGATTTCTAGGCTGGCGGTGATTTGGAGCGGTCAGACGAGATGGATTTTGGTTTGAGAAAAAGGGGAAAGGAGGAAAAAATATAGATGGCATTTTGACAAAACAATTTCCGATCAAGGAAGCATATGAAAAAGATCAAATTGATGTAACAAAGAAACGATTTACTCACTTGGATGGATGGAGTAGCTTGGAGTCTGGAGTCCTTTCGACCTAGATCTTGAGAAATGCAGTGTATATGGGTAGGGAGAGAAGATGATTTATCTTAATAACAATGTGTCCAATAGAGCGCACGCCCCTGGGAGAAGATGATTTATCTTGAGAAACGTCGAACAGAGCGCACGCCCATGAGTTTTGCGTCATCTGCGCCAAAGATTTGGAGCGAAATTTTTTTCGGTGAGATTCCCATGGGACAATAATGTAAGATAGCAACCTATTTCAAAGGGAATCTTATTCCCACAACTTACTGGAATCTAGTTACATCTGTAATCTTTCTTTCCTATGCTAAATTCCAGGTGGTTGTACCAAACACAGGAATTAAACAAGATTACCCCATGATTATTGGGAATCTCGACAACTTTCCTGCTACCAAACGCCCCCTTAGAGTCACAGGTTGATAATCTCACACTAGAACTTGTGAATGCTAAGAATCTTGATGCTGATGAATGTTCATCCTGTCATGCTTTACACTCTGAACTTGCTAAATTACAAATTGCTCATGATGTTGCCTTGCACCAAATAGAAAATGCTAGGATTGAGTTAACTGAAGTTAAGTCCTATCCATGTGAAAAATGCTTAGACTCTAGCAAGTTGGTTGTTTCTGATAAGGCTGAGTCTAGCACTTGCTCCTTCTGCTTAGAATGTGAACATGAAGTTAAAGACATATTAGAAGAAGTTAGAGCTAAGTATGCCAAGCTTAAGGACAAAATTGATTCTGCTCCTTGTGCTTCATGGAAGCCCTTAAGCTTGAAGTTGCTATTCATAAGGAGAAGCATGCTAGAGCCATTAAGGCCAAAACTTGTTAATCATATTTTAACCTTGGAAAAGAGAATGATTATCTTAAGGATACATTAGAAAAATTCTCTAAGGGTAAAAAATAGTTAAACATGATTCTTGACAAGTCAAAAACCCCTTATAAGAAGCAAGGGTTAGGATACAACTTTTGTAATACCCTGGCCTACTCGTAGTGCGGCCCATGTGGCCCATGAGGAGTCATGTCGTGGGATTAGTCCCATATTGCTTGTCTAAAGTGAGTCGTAGTAGTATATAATGTCTATTGGGTCCAAACTTAGCACCTCTAGGTTAACCCTTTTACACAAAGCGAGGACGAAAGTGTAAGTGGGGTGCTATATGTGTGTGGGTCCGCCCCACAGTGGGTTGGGCATTGAGCGGATTTTGGGCCAAGGTGTTACAACTTTGCCCATGACAAGTCCAAGCTAAATGTTATTCAAGTATTGGAAAATGGCTTAGTTGAGTTCAAAACCCAACCTGCAAAAACCATTTTTAAATCTGCAGGTTTTTCCCAATCATCTTTTGAGCCAAAAGGTGCTTCTCCCAGTGGTACCAAGTACCATTGCACCTATTGCAAGAAGGATAGGCATTTGCTTGTGTTCTATTGGCGTAGGTTGAAAAATGCTAGGAGAAATCTTGCTAGAATTTTATCTCATCAACCTAGAGCTTTTATGAGACTTGGTCATTTAGAAAAGAAACCTAGACTAGGATTTATTTCACATGCTCATCATCATCATGTTCCTAGACATGATGCTTCTCATGTTCGTGTAACCATTGCTCATGATAGAACCTCAAGTAGGATCAAGGATAGCAATTCTGCTTTGTATACTACTCACAGACATGTGTCTTAGTACTGGGTTCCCAAGTCATGTTTAACTATTGAGACACATCGATCTTCTGCGCCTTGATTTTCAGCATCGCTGCGGAAGGGGGAAGAACACGTTGTTCATTGACTCCGGCTGTTGACACCACATGACCTGAGACTCAAGATGGTTCACCTCCTTCACGTGATCGACGGGTGATGATTTCATCACCTTTGGAGATGACACACAAGGGCGGATTGAAGGAACGGGATCGATCAGGGTGAACGACAAATTCATCCTGAAGGACGTCGCTCTTGTGGATAAGCTAAGGTACAACCTGTTTTCTGTCTCATAGCTTCTTGATGATGGCTATGAGACTAGATTTAAGAAAAATGCTTGTCGTGTGCTTGATTCAGCTGGTAAGCTTGTTTTTGGGATTTCTAGAGTTGGTAGAATGTTTGGAGCTGACTTTTCTGAATTTCCTGCTAGATCTCTCAAATGTTTGATTGCATCTTCTTCTGAGTTCTAGCTTTAGCACCATCATTTAGGGAATATTGGTTTTGATCATCTGACGCGAGTTAGCAGCCTTGATCTCATGAGAGGTTTGCCCAAACTCAAAGCTGGCAAGGATACTGTATGTGCGTCCTGTAGGCATGGAAAGCAAGTTGCCACTCATACCCTTCATTGATTATGGTCATGACTGACGGACCGGTACAGTTGCTTCACATGGATACTGTTAGTCCTGCTAGGGTTTAGTTAGTCGGTGGCAAATGGTATATTCTTGTCATAGTCGATGATTTTTCGAGATACTCTTGGGTGTTCTTTCTTGCTTCAAAGGATGAAGCTTTTGATCATTTTCGTGATCTTGTTCTTCGCTTGGCTTCTGAACTTCCTGGTGTCTTGAGAGAAGTCCGCAGTGACAATGGCACGGAGTTCAAGAATGCCCCATTTGCCTCTTTCTATGCTGAGTGTGGTATTGAGCATCAACAAAATGGCATGGTGGGAAGGAAGAACAGAACCTTAGTCGAGATGGCTAGAATGATGCTAGATGAGTATAGCACTCCGAGGAGGTTTTGGGCCGAAGCTATTGCTACAGCTTGCATATTACCAATCGTGTCTTCTTGAGACCGTCTTTGGGCAAGACATCATATGAGCTTCTGTTTGGTAGAAAACTCTCTGTTTCTCATTTTCGAGATTTTGGAGCTAAGTGTTTCATTCTCAAGACAAGAAACCTAGATAAATTTGAGTTAAGAATTTCTGATGGTTTATTTCTGGGTTATCCTGCACATTCGAGGGGTTTTCGGGTTTTTAATGTTGAGACTAAAGTTATCCAGGAGACATGCAATGTCACTTTTGATGAGACTAGCCCTAGTGCTAGATCAGACGTTTCAGGTAATACACAAGCAACAGAGAGCATTTTTGTAGAGGAAGATGATGATGGAGTCGATGATGCTCTCCCACCTGCTGCTAATGCTCCTATTCCAGCTCAAGAACCTGCTTCAACTACTTCACCTCCAATTGAGGCTCCTGCTGCATCTTCATCATCAGCAGTACCTGCGGAGGTTGAAGAGATGCTATCTCCCCCGGGCACTCCACTTCACATTCAAAGGCATCATTCTCCGGATCAAATCATTGGCCATCTTCATGAGTGAGTCACTCGCTCCAGGTATCACGATCTGAGTCTCTATCCCATTCTGCATTTGTTGCTTCTTTCGAACCCCGCAATATATCGCATACTTTATCTGATTCTAGCTGGGCTAATGCCATGCATGAGGAGTTAGAGAACTTTGAGAGGAACAAGGTTTGGAACCTAGTAAAGCCTCCTAGTGGTCATAATATGATAGGAACCCATTGGGTGTTCAAAAACAAACAAAGTGAGGATGGTTCTGTAGTTAGAAACAAGGCTAGGTTGGTAGCTCAGGGTTTTAACCAAGTTGAGGGGTTAGACTTTGATGAATCACTTGCTCCTGTTGCTAGATTAGAAGCCATTCGTATTCTGTTGCATCTAAGGGTTTTAGACTGCACCAGATGGATGTCAAGAGTGCATTTCGAAATGGTTATATAGAGGAGGAAGTGTATGTTAGGCAACCCCGAGGCTTTGAGAATCTCAAGCATCCATATTATGTTTTTAAGCTATCCAAAGCCTTGTATGGTCTTAAGCAAGCCCCTAGAGCCTGGTATGATAGACTTAAGACATTCTTGCTTAAGAATAAATTTGAGATGGGTAAGGTAGATAAGACTCTATTCATTCTCAGGCATGGCAGTGACTTTCTGCTTGTTCAGATTTATGTAGATGATATTATCTTTGGTGGTCCTTCTCATGCTCTTGTTTCCAGTTTTTCTGAGACCATGTCTAGGGAATTTGAGATGAGTATGATGGGAGAGCTCAACTACTTTCTAGGGCTTCAAATCAAGCAATGCAAGGAATGGATCTTCATCCATCAAACAAAGTACACCAAAGATTTGGTCAAGCGCTTCGAGATGGGTGACTGCAGGCCGATTGCTACTCCTATGGCGACTTCGATTGTTTTGGATCCAGATGAGGAAGGAGAAGCCGTGGATCAATGCGAGTACCGCAGCATGATTAGCTCTCTCCTCTACCTGACGGCCTCAAGACCGGACATCTACTTTGCATTCTGCCTCTGTGCGAGGTTTCAAGCGTCTTATTTACTTTCACAGCTATGATTGTGCAGTATCACATTATATGTTACATATGGATAAATCTTTTCAATTTTTTTACTTTTGCAGCTATGATTGTGTAGTATCCACGTTTTACTCAATGTTGTAGTCTGGTGTCTCCTGCAGAGAATTTTGCCATTATCTAATCAATGCCTCAAGCTGACAACTATTTGACTGTGTTATACATATGTTATATCAAGATGGTTTACCCTCTTAAGTACAAAATAAAATCAAGCTGAGGACTACAGCTTGCCCATGTTTTTTATAGTAAAAGTAAGAATCCAAACTTTATACATTATATGTTGCATATGGATAAATTTGTTTAGTTTATTTACATTTGAAGCTATGATTGTTCAGTATCACATTATATGTTGCATATGGATAAATTTGTTCAATTTTTTTACTTTTGCAGCTATGATTTGGCAGTATCCATGTTCTCTATAGTAAAAATGAGAATCCAAACTCCTGGCCAATTTTAAGAGACCAAACATGCTTCTCTTATTGATTAGTCTTTCCGTCAAATTGTCCTTTGAATATAGATTGTCAGTTCATATTCATATTCTGTTATTGTACCACGTTTTACTCAGTGTTGCAGTCTGCTGCCTCCTGCATAGAAATTTGCCATGTTCTAATCAATGCCTCAGGCTGACAACTATTTGACTGTGTTATACATATGTTATATCAAGATGGTTTACCCTCTTAAGTACAAAATAAAATTGTACGTATCCTTAAGTGTCTCTTTCGTTGCCGTACCTGTTACATGCTACTCTATAATCGTCTGTATACATATTCCATTGCCGTAACTGTTGTATCCGTCATGTATTACGAATACATGCACACTTCTGTTAAATAGTTAGTTTATCTCTCCTGTGTGTACTTCTATGACCTACCACATCATAATACATTGCCTTTTTATGTCGCTACCTTACTTCTTCAATGTAACTGCGTATCTATCTCTATGTCCTTTTTAAAAAATCGCCTCTCAAAATTCCACATACACCATCGCTGTTTCTTTTTCTTTTCCCATTTAAAATATTGCAACTCACGTAAATCTTTGTCACTAAATCATAATGTGGATGTCCCTGACTGCTTCATATTTTTTATTACCTACCTATTTTTTCTCTAGACAACCCGATCACGTTTAATATGCTACTCTTCATTTTCGTACTAGCTGATCGTACCGTTTCATACCCTTTGACAATACACAGGATTATTACCATCCCCATACAACACCTCTTTCAGAAATTATCCAACCTACACTCTTTCATAAATGTTTTAGCAATTACAGATGACGCACGCTCTGCTCTCCCAAGTTAATCCAAGCAGCCGTCAATGGACTATCTATGTTAGAATCTCTCGCCTCTGGCACTATCGCCGAGGCAGTGACACAGGTCCGATCGAGCATACTGATTCGGTCCTAATTGATGAGCAGGTTCTATTCGCATTTTTAACCCCTCAAAGTCCTTTCTTACATAACTCTCAGTTTTTTACACTCATTCAGTATAATCAAATGTAATAACTAATTACAGTGTTTCAGTTTTATGCAGGCAAATCACATGTATGCTGAGATCCCACTTGACCTTGTAAGCAGATTCGAACCTGCCTACAAGAAGGCAAAGTCTATGTAATTCATCGTTGCTCAACCCAAAAAAGCATTTAAACTAGTTCGAACACCCTTTATGATCTGGTTTACAAGACATACTTCTGTTGAAGAAAAAATAGACATTCCAGCCAGTTTCCCAAAATGGACATATAATCCCGTTCCAATAACACAGATTCCACCCCCTAGTAATGCACCAGAGTACTCTGTCGGTACGTATTTCTAATATTACACAGTTTCTATAATCGTTTTACATTCGTAGTCTACCAAACTTTAGCACTATGAAAGCCTATACAAAGTCACTATGTTGTACCCATCTTTCTTTAGAATTCACACTGACAATCCATATTATTACATTTAATAGAATTTATTGCTACATGACAGATATTTTAGGTGTTATCTCTGCGATTACTGATATAGAACGTATCCAGACTGCATCACGACCAGAACCTTCGTTAAAAAGAACACCCTACATTCATGATGCCAGGTATATATGGTTTACTTCTTAGCTAATTTTTTTTATTGTAACAGCTATTACCCATTTCAAGACGCTACTAAAACTAATTTTTGTTCACCCAAAACAGTGACCACGAAATCAGACTAGACATGTGGGGTGAATGCGCCACGAGATTCGAACCCAACAACATACAAACAATCGGTCAAAAGGAACCTGTTGTCGCGATTTTTGTTGGAATTTATCAAAAACATTCGAAGGTAATATACTGAAACAAAATATAAATAATATTTCTAATACTACTGTTATACTACTCCTTAACAGGATCTAAACAAGACTGTTTCTGTTTACTTGACACAAACAGGTCAAACAACCTTAAGCGGAAGCACGGCTTGCAGATGGTACATAAACGAAGACATACCAGAGATTAATACACTCTGTAACAGGTGTTTCTTTTCACTCATACCAAATATTTTATTTAGCCCTATTCTACATTTGCTCTTGCACATGTAAATAATCCCTTCCATCAATTAAATTTCCCCATTACAGTGTTCAAGCCAAATTCATTCCACTCAAAGCTATAGTACCCTCTACACAAGATGTTTCTGGATCATCAAAACAAATTGCTATAGAAGATAAAATTGTCCAGGAATTGCTTGAACTTGATCTGTTTGACTACGAGGTATGCTATTCACAGTCACATAAAATCAAATCGCTCATTTTTACATCTATAGCACACATTCTTGCTCTTTGACAAATGCATTCTATTGTAGGGCATGTGCTTTGCATGTACTGTCACTGTTACACATCTATCGCCAGACCAACGTTGGTGGTTTCCTTCATGCCTACTCTATCACAAAACATCAATACCAACAGGCCCACTTTACAGATGCTCTGACCAAAATTGTACATCAACCGATGCAGAACCCAAGTAAATTTCTATATTTCCAATTATAGTTTTTATTTTATTCCTATACAGTATTTAATACACCGGTTTCCTTACCTAACAACCGTTTGCTCTATAACAGATATCGCATCTCTTTGTTAGCTTCAGATGGCACTACTGAGGTAGAGTTTGTACTCTTTGGAAAAAATGGTCAACAGTTCATCCAAAAACCCCTCCTTACCTTGCTCCGTGCAGACCACCCTATACATGAACCTATCCATGAAATGGTTGCTGCTGCTCGTGCAACACATGAAATACCAGGTGCGATTGCCGCGATTGTAACACATAAATACAGATTCATTGTATCCGTAACCGAAAAAAGGCTTCCTACGCAAACAACCTTCATTCCAGGTCCATAGAATCACTACTTACTTTGGTAAACAGCTCCATTCACCCCTTTTTGACACCACCTACCCACCCTCACATCCAACGAGCTCCAGATATTTAGCTTATCCTCATCAAACCATTACAACAGACTCTGAAACAATTGCATCATTCCAAGGCTATGGGCAACACTCATTTACATCAGCACAACAGCAACAGCCTCAGGTCAATACCTTACAGGTAACGCTACAATTGTTCTCTTCTTGACATCATTCAGCTGCACACATTCTTACACAGTTATTACCTCTCTATATAAAAAATAGCTTATACACCACACACACATATAGTACCATTTTTTTAAAATAAAGAAGAATAGCTGCTCCTTAGGCTGCAAAAACAACACATACAGTCGCTTCCAGCAAAAAAAACAGTCAGCTCTCTTAGACATTGCTAGCCTACAAATCACACCCCCATACTAAACCAATTACAGCATCATCCAATTTCTCACATATTCCTTCATACGTATCAATAAATTAGCTTTTCTCCTATTATACTAACTACTTCATGCAAAAAAAAAACATTCAGTATTTATCTACCTACCTTTTTCCCCAATAATAACCACCATACTTTTCCCCTGCCAAACAGACTTTCTCCAGCACTGTTATTTTTTTTGCTTCTAACTAATCCTACCACCTTTGCTATTCATATCTATAAGATTGACGATGGACAACCTCAAACAACACCAGTTTCAGTGGTCAAACAATCAACATCAAAGACCACTTCTTTCAGGTATTATACTTTAGCGCATTCCATTCTAACTTACCACTAAAGTTCTAAAAATCTAACCACTTTCCTTTTACACAATATGCATACTAAATCATTTCAAACTAACCGTAGTGACAAAGACAGTACTTCAACACAAAATATTCGCAGAAACCTCTCTGCTGATTACGAAGCTTCAACCATCCACATTACTACCGAGGTATGTATAGACAAAACACAAGAAAATTTCTCAACCATACTATCTAAACAACACCATCCTCCTAATTCCATAATAATATATACTTTCCATAAAAGTTTCCACCTATAGAATTAGCTATCTCTAACACCTACAGATATTCTATTAATACATCCATATAATGTAAAAAAAATATTAAACACATCTATTCATTCACCAAAACTATAGGTTATCAATCATTGCACTACCATCTAGCTTACATATACTAACATAACAGACTTCAGATCAAAACTTTATATATACTATTACTTATACATATACCTAATATACATTCAGTGACATCAAACCTTTCGATACCTTGCCTATGCTCAAATACCACCTGTCTAAGGCCTTTTTACACATACCTATTATGTCTCTTCTATTTACAACAGCAGCAGCAAAAAAACTATGATACAAGGTCTATTGCATCGCCAGATAGACCTCAAGCTTTTGCAGCTAAAAGGTATGTCAATAGCATCTCAATCACATATTGACAGAAATCACAAATAACAGCTTAGGTTATACAAATCATTCCTTAGTTTAGATACTTTATTTCCTGCAACAAAATACTACATCATCTTCCCCATCGTCTCAATCACACATTAACAAACATCTCACACATCAGTTTAAATGAACCATACATTTCATAAAATTTATCCATCATTTCCTACATGATGTTCATTTTACATGTTTACCTTCGTAGGTCTTCATCGCCTACAACCCACACAGGAACCGAACCACCAGCAAAGAAGACTCGCTCATCTGCCAAAAAAAAATACTGAGTAGTATGCCTGCTCTACTTGCCAACACAAAAAAGGTATATTTCGCTAACTAGCTCCTGCTTTATACATGCTTTACATACAACTTGTGGAGGCACAGCAGCAATCACTACTTCCCAGCAACACATATTGCTTTTGTCCAGATGTTTTAGCAATTCTCTATCACTATTGTACATTAAACCACCCAGCTAAACTAGGCTCCTGCGCCTACAGACGCTGTTTTGTAAATAACTCCATCTCCCCTAGATACATAAATAGCTTCAGTTTGTATGTGAGCACACTATCGCTGCTTCCTTGATCTATTTTGTAAACGTCTAACACAAGCCTGAATCCATCAGTGTCTTAGCTTTATATGTAAATAAAATTTCGCTGCTTCCTGCTTCTGTTTTGTGAATGATTACAGATCGCCTACATCCATAGACATATACAAATGCTTCTACTCATAGCAATTCTACAGCTGAATATCTTGATATACAGTAACCTGCAAATACCCTAACAGAGCATTACCGCCCGTGCCATATGGCGCAAGTTATCTTCTAGTGGAATCAAATCTTGATTGGGTCCTAGGCAATCCGATGGTAAAATCCATGTCGATTTCTTCCCATTTCCATTCTAGAACTGGCAACGGTTGCAGCAATCTAGCGGGTCTTTGATGTTCTGCCTTAACTCTTTCAGAAACATCATAGCATGCAACAAATTTAGCAATCTCTCGCTTCATACTGACCCATCAATATTTTTCCTTTAAATCCTGGTACATCTTGGTACTTCAGGAATGAATAGAGTACGGAGATTCATGGGCTTCTTACAGAATTAACTATTTTGTCTCCTGATGGTCACACAAATGCGGTTTCCAAACCAAACTGTACCATGTTTATCTTTAGGAAATCCTGAAGCTTTGCCTCTTCGCATGTTCTTCTTAATTTCTTTAATGTCTTCGTCTTCTTTCTGATTTTCTTGGATCTGAGTTTGAATGGTCAGCTGAACTTCTAGAGTGTTCACATAGCCATGGCTAACAATCTCTAAGCTCAGATATTTAAACTCTTCATATAATTTTGGCTGGCTTTCTTGTACCAACATAGTATTGCAATATCCTTTTCTACTCAAGGTTTTCGGGACGATAATGGATTCCAAGGTTATAATCCTTTATCAATTCCAACTGTCTTCTTTGACTCAAATTGAGTTCTGACTATGTAAAGGTGTATTTCATGGTCCATAAAAATCTCGCACTGATTACCAATAAGGTAATGTCGCTAGATTTTCAGCGCATGCACTATAGCTGCTAACTCCAAATTGTGCGTCGGGTAATTCCTTTCATGAGGTCTCAATAGCCAGGATGCATAGGCTATGACCTTGCCTTCTTATATGAGCACACATCCAAGACCTTGACGAGAGGCATCACAAAAAATCTCAAAATCCTTATGGATATCAGGCAAAACTAGAACTGGGGTAGAAACTAGTCTTTGCTTTAACCCTCGAAAGCTTCGTTCGCAAGCATTTGTACATTCAAACTTCTTTTCCTTCTTCAAAAGCTAAGTCATGGGTCTAACTATCTTGGAGAAACCTTCGATGATGCGGTAATAACCCGCCAATCCAAGAAAACTTCTTACTTCCGTGACAGATTTAGGCTACTTCCAATCCATTACGGCTTCAACCTTAGCAGGATCTACTGCAACTCCCCCGGCTGACACAATATGCCCGAGGAAAGCCACTTGGCTTAACCAAAATTCACTTTTGCTGAACTTGGCATAAAGCTGATGTTCTCTAAGCTTCTCTAGCATTTCTGAGATGCTTCTCATGCTCTAACTCATCCTTTGAATAGATGAGAATGTCATCGATGAAAACTACCACGAACTTATCCAAGAATTCCATGAACACTTTATTCATCATATTCGTGAAATAAGCTGGGGTGTTTGTCAATCCAAATAACATCACTGTGAACTCACACAGTCCATATCTGGTGGTGAAAGCAGTCTTGAGGATGTCTTCTAGTCTGATCTTCAACTGATGATAGCCAGATCTCAGATCGATCTTCGAGAAGACACTTGCTCCTTTTAGCTGATCAAAGAGGTCATCAATCTTGGGTAATGGATACTTGTTCTTGATTGTGACCTCATACTGTTATCTTTCTATTTGACAAATAGTACTGGTGCTCCCCAAGGTGAAGAACTGGGCTAAATATATCCCTTGCTCTGCAATTCTTCGGTCTATTTCTTCAATTCTGCTAACTCATTAGCAGACATTCTGTAGGGTCTCTTTGAAATAGGTGCCATCCCTGGGACTAAGTCCATCGGGAATATGATGTCCCAATCTGGTAGCATGCCGAGTAATTCTTTAGGAAACACATCCGAGTATTCTTGTACCACTGAGATTTCTTATAGCTTTACTTCTTTTAGACTGGTAAGGATGGAACTTCCTCCGATACGAATCTTAGGCTTGAATTCCACCTTAATCCCTTGATCATTGGTGAGCGTCATAGATCTATTGACACAATCTATCTGTCCTCGATTCTTGGATAGCCAGTCCATTCCGAGGATCACATCTAATCCTTGGGAATGTAAGACTATTAAATCAACCACAAATGATACTCTTGATATTTCCAAGGTGAGGTTTGGGCATAGGGAACTAGTCCTCATTTCCGAGCCCGGGGAATAGATTAATATAGGGTTAACTAAAGGAGAGGTAGGTAACCCATATTTTTCCACAAACATACTTTAAACAAAAGAATGCGAAGCTCCTGAATTGAACAAAACTGATGCTGGTCCTGAATCGATAAGAAACATACCAAGAACAACATCCAGTGCAAACTGAGCTTCTTCGGTGGTGATGTGGTTCACTCTACCTTTCACAAACTGATTCAGCTTCTTAACAAAAGAGGTGTTGCTAGCAGTTTGAACTCCTGTCTTGGGTGCAGCTGGAAGATGCTTCTTACGACACTTATTGGCGAAGTGCCCCATCTCCTGGTAGTGATAGCAACTGACTGCTGACAAGTCCTTCTAAATCTGGCCTCCTGCAGATGAGTTGCAGAAATACTAGCGAAGTGCAGAGGTAGGCATCCTTGAAGAGGAAGAAGACTAGAACCTACCATGCTGCGGTGGCTGAGATGAAGCAGTGCAAGATTTCAGGAGGCCTCCATAGTTGAATCTCTAAGCTGCCATCCTCTGTTTGCAGTTCTCCATCTCCTGATGTTTGCCCTCATGGCGGATAGCTTTGTTCACCAACTGCTGAAAGTCGATGCAGTATTGAGAGATCAGACGGACGGAGAGTTAATCATTCAATCCCTCTAGGAATCGTTCCTTCTTGTCTTCATCCTTGGCCACATCTTTTCGTGCGTAGCGAGAAAGCTGATTAAACTTGTGTACATACTCGCTCACTAGGCAGTTGCCTTGCGAAGCGAGCGAAATTCTTTCTTCTTGAGGGTCATAGTGCCCGCAGGAATGTGTGCACACTAAAAGGCTTGCACAAACTCAGCCCAAGTAATGGACTGGTCATCATCGTTAGCCAGGCTGTAGTTATCCCACCATTTGGAAGCTGGTCCTAAGAGTTGGTGAGACGCGAACAGCACCCTCTCGTGGTCAGTGCACTGAGTAATGTTTAGCTTCTTTCCAATGGCCTGGAGCCAATCATCTGTATCCATAGGCTTTGTGCTTCTTGAAAAGGTTGGTAGACACATCCTCATAAACTCAGACATATTGGCCCTTTGAGGTGGCGGAGGAGGTGGAGAAGCATGTGGTGCTGCTACCTTCATATTCTAGTTGTTGTTGAGGGATTGAGCTGACAGGTTGATCAGGTGAGACTGATTGACCATCATCTGGTGCCAATCAGGTGCTTCGGTCAAAGGAGGTGGTGGCTGCAGGATCGGGTTCACCTGGTAATCAGTGTTTTCGTTTCCCTATCCACTGGCGCTGCCACTTATGGTGCGAGTAGTCACCATCTGCTGGAACTTCAAGGACTTAGGAAAGAAGAAGGGAAAACTAAGGGGGATATATTTAGAACAACCCAAGAACCAAATAAACACAAGGCAAAAAGAGCAACTTTTTTCAAAATAATTCTCACTTTATTCCATTTTATTAAACTATTGTGGTTGCCACAAAAGGAATTAGCATCTCACAATTTTGTGTCTAAACGATAATGCTAATAAAAGAATCTAAGTCGAAGACCTAAGGGTGTAGTCCTTAATCTGGAACTGCTTGAGGTACTCATTCTTTTTGCCCATCTTGTGCTTCTTCAGTGCGGGTTCAGAAGGTTCTACTGGAGTATTGGAACTAGCATCGCCTTCCATGAGGTAGGCCAATTCCTCCTCGGCTTTCTCCAATCGCATGTGGGCGATGTGTAGATCATCCAAAGCCATGTTGTAACCGTGATCTATCGTGATTGTTAGGTGCACCTTGTGTGTCAAGTCTGGAAAATCCTCGTCCTGAGCAGAACGGAAGGTGCTGGTGAGAGTAGTGGGAACATGGATCGGGTAGTAGTGGAAAGCCATGTTGTCAAAGTTATGATCGTAGATGTAGCAGAGTCATCGTACGGCTTCTCAGGCTGCATCTTGGATGCTGGCGGGGAAGGAGTAGCGCTGCATTAGGGCGTCAAATATGTGGAAGGTAGTGTCGCACCATATGTTGGAGTAGAGTATCACCTCCACCCTCCAACGTTCTTGTGTCCCCACATTGTAGGTGTATCCTTGGTACGTCGGCCTTTGCTTGAACAGTAGGTGTTGCATCATCTTCCACATAGCAGATGCCCATTTTCCTGCGTATACTCCATGGGAGATGGCCTTCGGGGATTCAGACATCTACAATTTTTTGAATGAGACAAGAGTTAGAAATCTTTTTAGAGAAAAAGGGTGAGTAAGACTCTAGCAGGGCAACAAATATTTTTAATTGTTTTGAAAAATAAACCCTAAAGGATTTGCCAATTCTAACTAAGGCCACGACCTACAGTTGATATGGCTCTAATACCACTTTTGTCGAACCCAGGAACGAAGGATCCCAGATTCTCTGTGTTTCATACACTAGTCCAGGAACAACTAGTGTACACAGTCAAACAAAATTGGTAGCAAATTCATATCATGCATTTATTGAATAATCAACTGACTTTATTACAAATGGGCCTAAGGCCAAATAAAGATACAGCGGAAAACCGTAAGTAAAAGGTAGGCCACACGATCTACCACAGGCAATCGTCTGGGGGTGTGGCCTAGTCCTCCAAGTCCTCACCGTTTGGATAGAAGTCTTCTCTTGAACAATAATTATTTAAGCAAGGGTGAGTACAAAATAATTAAATCTATTTTTTTGGAATTTTTGAATTACTTTTCTAAAGGAAAAGCTATAAATGGTGCAAGCCTAATGTCAGCGTTGGAATTTCTTTTACCGACCGATTTATTTTTCTATAGGACATTTTATTTCTCTCACTAACATGTGGGCCCAAGTCCATGGACTTGCTCCACGCAAAGGTCAAACGTGCACCGTGAATGTGATTTACAAAATAGTGCACAGTAATCGCTGTTGACGAGGACGAAGGCGGTGGAGCAGTTCGGGCTTGCGGCGGTACGGTGTTCCGGCGAAGCTCCGGTGATGTGGAGGTGCGCCTCGGGTAGATCTTGACACGGTGATGACGATGGTTTGGTCGAATACGGCTAAGCATCGTCGACGGTGGAAGCTTCGGCGGCTAGCGAACTAAACCTCAAATTCCTGCGAGATGGACACGATTGGGGCTAGGGGAGAGGCGGAGATGGGATGAGATGAAGAAGGAGCACCCGGGGCATCTTTTTATAGTCCCCGGGGGTGGCCGCATCAGTGATGAGCTGTTTGGGTTTGTTTCGGATTATGTGACGAAAACGGAGATTGGCGGCAATACGAGATAAACTAGAGTTTGATTCGGGTGCGGAGAGATAAGGGGATAATGATGATGGAGTTGGTGAGGGAAAATCGGGCCATTTTTTCCATTTTCAGAAACAAGCTTGAAGCTCTGGCCATGGCGGCTGCGTGCACTAGAGAAGAAAGTGAGCGAGGGCGAAGGCCTTGATAGGCGGGGTCCACCGGTAAGAGAGAGGGAGAGGAGATGGATAGGGAGGGGCTGACACACGGGGCCCGCGTGTCAGTGGAACAAATAAAACACGCACGAGCTGGGCCGAGCACACGTGAGGGCTGGGAAGATTCGGCCCAAAAGCATTTTGTGAATTTCTTTTCATTTACTGATTTCAGAAATTGAATTAATTGATTAAGAGTTTTAGAAAATAGCAATTAAAGTCCAAAAATGATGGAAAAATTCACAGAAATTCCCAGAGACATTGAGGACTTACATTAAATAATTCCAACTTAAAGTTCGTAATTAATTTTGCAAATAAATTATTTTGCCTTCATAATAATTAGGGAAAATCTTTTAAAAATTCTAGAAAACTCAAGGAACAATATTAAATTTTATTTCTAGCTAGAAATTGAAAATTTGGGAAGTTACAGAATGACCGGTTCCTCTAGGAGCGCCACAGGTGGTGGCGGTGAATTTTCATCCATCTGGTCGATTTTGCTAATCTCACCGAATGGTGAGCCGACGGAGGAGGATGATGATAACACCCCATTTTCTTCGATGGCGAGGATGCATGCGTCCGTGTCAAGGTTGGAGTAGTCTGCCAAATCGAACTAGTTTTTCTCATCCCAAGTCCCTGCCATGTTCGCATGAGCGACGTTGGAGCGAAGAGAGTGGATAAGGAATGCTTGAGCGAAGTAATCTTCAGGAACTCAACGCCTTCGTCCCCACAGACAGCACCAGCTGTTGATGATCGATTCACCAATCTTACAAAATAAATAGAGAAAAATGGCAAAGAGTTCTTAGGTGAGAATGGGATTGCTCTATATTACAGTGAACTGATTTTTACAGGGGGTGCCCTCAACAAGGTAATGGACTAGCCCTAATTACACTTGGTGTACTAATTGCTATACTAATGCTTCAAATGAAATCCAATTGTCTATTGATCTTCCAAATTGGATTGTGTTTTGCCGTTTGTGTTCTCCTTTAAGTAGTTGACGAAGTGGTGACAGTTACTCCTAGAAGAAGCGCCTGTTGGAAGTGTCGTGACTGGTCGGAGGGAGGCGGCAGTTGATGAAGTATCAACTGTTTGGTGGTTGATATCAGCAAGAGACAATAACCATATGGTGGTTACTGTCAGTGTCTTAGCACTGTAAATGTCGCTTGGCTTAGAGTAAATAAGTCACATGCTCTATTCATCACACGGGAGGAATATGCTTAGAATCAGATCCAAGTAGAATCAGATCCAAGCACCAGTTTATTACTTCTATGAGCAGTCATCTGGTTGGGGATTGGGTACAGGACCCCATCTGACCAGGGTACCCATTATGTAACCTTTGGAATCCTTACGACCACAGGGGTCGTTAGCCTTAGGGGTTATGACCACGAAGACGTATGGTCTTTTAATTATGTATAAAAGCAATACATAGAGATTTTAATCCTTGTCAACTAGTCGAATGGCAACACCTAGCTGTTTTATTTCTCGATCAGGTGAACGTGGGTTGCCTTTTCTTTAAGGTAATTAAAAAACATGACAAATTTCAATGGTCAGATGAAGCAAGCAGAGCCTTTGAGGATATTAGGACTTATTTAGCAGGCCCACCCATATTGGTATCACTCCACCCATGAGAAACTTTATTGGTATATTTGGTTGTTACACCTTATGTGGCCAGCGTTGTACTGATCGCAGAACGAGATAAGGTCCAACAATCTATTTACTATGTAAGTGAAGTACTACATGAACCAAAGGAGCATGGCCCTCAAGTCCAAAAGTTACTTTATGCCCAATTAATGGCTTCCCATAAGCTACAACATTACTTTCAATCACAGAAGATTACAGTACCATCATCCTTTGCCTTCAAAAGTGTATTACACAATCAAGAGTCAACAAGTCAGATTGCTAAGTGGGTAGTAGAACTTGGATCATTTGACATCCATTTTACTGCTCGAACAACAATTAAATCTCGGGCTTTGGTAGATTTTATCGCTGAATGGACTAATTCTGAACCACAGGAACAGATTAAGTCTAGCCATGATGACCACTAGACGCTATACTTTGATGGGTCTCGAGAACTTAAAGGCTCGGGGGCTGGTATAGCACTAGTCACGCCACATGGCAACCAGTTATAGTACATAATATAACTGCACTTTCCAACTACAAATAATATGACAGAGTATGGAAGTTTTCTAGCTATGCTTTGAGCAAGCAAATCCCTCAATGGGTGATTTGCTATTGGTCGTAAACCAAGTTAGAAAAGAATTTCCACATTTCGATGAGACGATGTCTCACTACCTGGAAGAAGTGAGGAAATTGAAAAATACTTTAGCAGTTCCGATGTCCAATATATACTACAGAAAGGTAATACTTTAGCAGACCAATTATCAAAGCTGGGATCGTCATGAGCACCGGTTCGAACAGGTGTTTTTCTTGAATATTTGTCTAAATCTTCTGTAAACACATCTAAAGAAGTATCACCAACCACTTCAGAGGTCGTCGTTCTCATTCATGATGCAGATTGGATCCTACCATTAAAAACCTATCTAGCACATAGGGCAATGCCCAAGGATGCACGTGATAAAGATAGATTAATTCGAAAGACAAGATTGTACAAACTGGTCGACAACAACCTATACAAAAAAAGGAGCACATAGTGTTCTAATGCGATGTATTTCTCAGGAGAATGGTAAAACATTACTTCATGAAATACATGGGGGCTTACGTGGAGCACATGCTTCATATCGAACCCTCGTCAGAAAAGCTTTCCACTAAGGTTTTTATTGGTCCACTGCACTACAAGATGCAGTGCATCTTGTAAAAGACTTGTGAGCAAAGTCAATTTCGTGCTTGACATGTACATCAACCAACAAATCAATTGCAGACCATTCTATTGTCATTGCCATTTTCGACAAGGGGAATTGACATAGTTCGACCTTTACCAAGGGCAACTAATGGGTCAAATTCTTATTTATATCCAATGACACATTCACTAAGTGGATTGAAGTGGAACCAGTCACTACAATAACTATATCAGTAGCCAAAAATTTCTTTATGAAGAATGTAGTGACACATTTTGGTGTACCCACTCGTCTTATTACTAATAATGGATCACAATTTGTTAGTGGTTCATTTCAAGATTACTGTAATGAAATAGGCACAAAGATTTGTTTCGCTTCTCTTGCTCATCCACAGAGCAATGGAGCAGTTGAGCGCGCAAATGGTCAAATCATGCAATGCATGAAGAAAAGAGTCTTCGATAGACTCAAAATACACACAAGGGGTTGGCTAGACGACCTTTACTCAATTCTTTGGGCCCTACATAGTATGGCCAGTAGAGCTACAGGTGAAACACTATTTCAACTAGTCTACAGAGCAGATGCAGTATTACCTAATAAAATCCATTTGGGTTCTACATGTGTCAACCTCCATGATAATGTCAATCAAGGTGAACAACGTGAAGATGACATCGACCTTCTCGAAGAAAAACTCGATTGAGCACTCATCAGGTCAGCAGCCTACATACAAGGGTTACGTCGATACTACAATAGAAGAGCTCAACCATGTACGTTTAACATGGGTGACTTGGTTCTAAGACGAATCTAGAATTAGTCTAATTCGAGAAAAAAATTTCTCCAAAATAGGAAGGTCCTTTTACTGTCGAATATATCACCCGACCTGGTTCTGTTCAACTTGCTATGGAGGACAGGAGAATTCTATCCAATGCCTAGAACATAGAACATCTTTGCAAATATTATGTGTAACATATTCTATTTCATTAATAAAGTCTATGTTTTGCATTCATTCATTGATGTCTTGCCATTTAAATGTATTGTGATTCTATATTGCTCTCTATTATGTGATTATGGCTGGTCTCCATGACTACTGACCAGTATCCGAACATATACAAAGTCGCTGACCTAGTCTTTAGATAACTTCTAGTAGAGACTTTTCCTAGAATAGTTCTCACTTATGAGAAACTCACTAGACTGACTTTATCTAGGACTTGCTTCTAATTAGTATTGCTTATACTGTGAAAACTACACTAGTCATCAAGCCTATGAAAATATCACAAGTGCTAAGTCCCTATGATACGTTTACAATGTCACTGGTCAAACACATCACAGTTGGGGGCTAGTAATATACCAAAAACAATAAAGAGCAAACTCAATGAATTACAAGACAAAATATTTCATTCATTGAAAAATATTCATTACAAGGCATTCAATTGTCTTTGAATTAAAATTTTACATTCTTCATATAGTTATCTACATGGGAAGCAACTTCTAATGTCTTTCTTGGATCTCTTATGCAAAATTCAGACTCAACTCAGGGATTAATTTCTCAAAGTCCACTTCATCTTTGTAGTAATGTTTCAACTTGATGAACAAGATGCCTACATTGACAACAATGATAGACTAGAGATCAGTCTTCATAGATCAGTCTTCATAGATCAGTCTTCATAGATTTAGCCATCTTAATTACGACCGAAATAGGTTGACTGGAGAACGTGGCAATCAAAGGTCTTAATTACACTCGAATTGGAGGGGAAACAATCAATATTAAGAGCTTCATGGCGCTTGGCAATGGTGGCGATGCGAGGAAGACAAAGATGGGAGGCAGAAAGCGGCCTGATAGGCGAGGCCCAGCAGGCAATGGCAGCGAGAAAGAAGAGAGAGGGAGGGGAGGCGCTAACAGGTGGGGCCAATGTGGAATTGAGAGGGAGAGGGAGTTGACCAGGTGGGCTGGCGCGGGAGGCGTGGGTTGGACGCGAAAAAAGAACAAATGGGCCGGAGGGAAAGGAATTTGGACCAAAAGTGAAATCCAGATTTTTAAAGCTTTGTTGAATTTCAGAAATTGCAACAAACCAAATAGGCTTTTCGACAATAGCAAATAGAGTTCAAAAATTCTGGAAAAATTCATAGAAATTCCCTGAATTGTTTTGAACTTAATAAAATTATTTCCAACGTAAAGTTGGCTCTTATTTTTGCACATAAATTATTTTAAATTTTTGGAAAATAGGAAAAACCTTTTTAAATTCAAGGAAATTCAAGAAATTAATTATTTTTTTAACTTTAAATCCCAAAAAACAATAAATTTTCTTTTTGACTTTAAAATCTAGAAAATTCAAGAAAAGCAAGAAAACTCCTTTAAAACTCTGAAAATTCAATAAAATAATAATTTTATTAATTTTATTTTTGTAACAAAACTTTGGGATTTTAGAATTACTTTGCTATCTAATAAAAAATATCAAAGAATTTAAATTAAGAGCTTATTACCTTGTTTTTCAATCCCTTGATTTGTTTTTCCAATTTGTTATACTCAGATTCCTTTGGTATAACAAGTTGGTCGATCTTCAAGCTAGTCGGAACACTCCCTGGTCCAGAGGGTGGTCTCCATGCCACTATGGCACCAGTGGTAGAAGAGAGAGTAGGAGAAGGAATGTTTTCCTATTCAACAATACCAAGATAAAAAAATCTAAACAACAAAGAAGGAAAATGCTCAGTCATAATATTCGAATAGTACAAATTATTTACTTGTTCAATGGAGTTAATGGTTAAATTTTGACCAGCGTCCTGGTCAGAAGCAACCTCAGCCCTTTCTTCAACGACAGGCGAGACTTCAGTGGTTGGAGTCTTCTTGACAACAACCTCAGTTTGCCTTGTCTCCTCTTCAACTGGTAGGATCTCCTCGACCACCCCGTCCAAAGGAATTAAAGTCTCCTTGATTACCTATGTGGGTACTTGCTTCAGGTACTGTCGCCTCTACCAAACTGACCTGTGGTAATTCAGCTACAGGAGAAATTGGCAGTGGCTCCTGGCTAGATTCCCCAATTTCATAAATTGAAGCAAGAGAGGTAGCTGGGGGGCTAATACAGATAAAAGAATTATCTAAGTAAACATTACAAAAGTAAAACTCAATAAAAGGTGTTGATTTAGTACTTAATTGAAATGGAGACCAATGTAGGTCTCAAAAGTAAATAAGGTGTCATTAGCAACTAATTTGCCGCTGTCGACGTTAGTCATATTTACAATATGGCTATGAACCCTGGGATTTCTCACCAATATAAGCAGAGTTTGTTCTTCCTCTCAATCTCGTCCTCCTCACCCTGAACATATGGGAACAAACGAAGATGACTATATGATTTTTGAGAAATCATAATCCTCTGTCTTTCTTCTTCTTGAGAACTTGGGTAGAAGCTTTTGCAGCCTTTGATAGTTTTTCCTATGCCTAGGGTCGGTCATGAAAAAACTTCAACTGGATTGCAAGAAGGATGCTGGTCGTCACTGCTATAGCCTTGTCGCTTGACTGTGCAGCCTCAACCGGAGTTGCACTAGTCGTTGCGGCATTGATCTGCTTGGCGACAACCACAACACCCAAAGAGGTCGCTGGAGCTACCGTCGCTCTGGTCATTGGTCTCTCGACCACGACCTGAGTGGGAGTTACTGTAGCAACTTTGGTCTTCTTAGCAGGAGGGGCTTGACTACTTGACCCTGATTGGTCAATTCCCCTCTTCCTACCATGCATCTAAAAGAAAAATAGAGGACTTATTGATTATGGTCATAAGCAAAAAATTCAATACTATAATTTAAGCATTACATACTTGCATTCAATCTTTTACAAACTCTACAAATGCCCCGATCAAGCTGGAGGGCTAGCCATCAAAGGAAATTGACTCTGAGCCATCCTTCACATCTTTCAACATGAAGGAAGCCTTTTCATCGACCACCTCCTCTAGTAGAACTGGAAGCAAAAAAATAATTAGTAATGTTTATACTACAAAGTCAAAATAAAAACTTTAAAAAGACTTGGAAAGTAACATAGCTCCAGGGCTGTCCTTGGTCAGATCCTTATCCCCTTTTTGCTACCAAGCAAAATGAGTCCGATCTTCAGGGGCTAATTTTATTCTGGAGGAAGTCATGGATGTCCTCGACCAGTTAGACCGCAGTCACCAACAAGGTGACTATGATGACCAGCTTCTCCTCCTCGGTCATCAGCTTCAAGGAGGACTTCTACATCTTCACATCTTGTGCTGACCAGCTAGGCGGAAGACATCTAGTAAAGTTCAAGCGGTTGCCTCCGGGAATGTCAAGGTAGAACCACTCCTTTTGATAGTCCCGCCACGTATCCTTAATGGGAAGTGGGGGATAGTTTCTGGATATTTGATCCTAGAGCTTAGAATATGTGCTCCCACAGAACCATTGACCTCTATTATTCCTAGTGAACTGACAGAAGTGGCAGAACTAACAAGGATTCTTGACCATGTGTAATATCCCGTTTAATTAAATAAATAATTGAGGGATTAGAAGAGGTATTTAAGAGTGAAATTTCATAATTTAGTGACTTGAGGAGAGTAGTGGGTCGCCAGCCCATAGCCCAAGTGGGGGAGCCTAACTTAAGAGGGAGAGGGAGGCCAAACTCGAGCTACCCTGCACTATAGCATGCACTGTAGCACCACCCCTTGTCCTCCCCCTGGCTACCCCGTGCTGCCAATTAGAAGCAAGAAAAGGAGAAGAAGAAGAAAGGAGAAGGGAAGAAGGGAAAGAGCGAGAAAGGGAGGAGGTTCTCACTGGGATCTCGTGTTCCTCATCGTGGTTTCGCAGGTGATGGTCAGTTTCCCTTTGTTATTTAATATTTTGCTAGTTCAAGAGAAGTTGTATAGCAGATTGGTTGTTCTGCTGTTTCGGTTGATCTGTAAGTTTGGCTTATTTTGGTGCAGAATTAGGGCTTTGTGTCTCGTAGAGAATTGTAGATATTTTTCCAAGGTTTCCAGAGAGACCAAGTAGGTAATTTTTGGATTAACCATTAGAAAGTTATGATTTTTGCAATACTGCTATCCAGATGATTCTATCAAGTTTCGGACTGTCACGGTAATCTGTGCATTTAAAATAGATAATGACTTAATTAGGGAATTTCATCTGCTAGAGTTAAGCAGAGTATATAAATAGCTTTCCACATAATTTTTGTGCATGATTTTTGGATGAGTAGATAACTACTTATGATTTTTACAATCTATTAGCCTGTTCAGTTCCTCGGTTTCGGGCAGCATGCATGGTTAAATAGATTGGATTTGGTAAATGGAAGAATTTGGAATTTTGATCTACAGGAGATAGGTAGATGACTTTATGAAAATTACAGAAAGTCCAAGATCACTCATTTTGAACAAGTATAATCGTAGTTATGGAATTTTGAATTGTGCAATTTAGTTCTGACTTTCTGTTGGGGACAGTCGGGGAAAGATGTTAAGTTAACGAGAATTTTTGCAGAGTAAAAAATTATCATAAATTTATTATGGTAGCTAATTATTTGTTGATTCCAAAATGTCCAAGATCACTGTTTTTGGATGAACCAATTACGAGTTATGAAATTCCTAAGTTAATAGTATGGAAGATGACAAATCTACCTTCGAAATAAAAAAACAAGGATTTAGATGAAATAATCTGAACTTTTGATCACCTGAGGAATTGTGGGTTTTTGTGTATAGTTTCCATAAAGTCTAAGTTCATAATTTTTGGAGCTGTAGGTCAAAAGTTATGAATTTTTTTCTAAGGTGACTATTCTGTTTTGGACAAAATAGTGATCGAGAATGGTTGGTATCGTTTTAGGTTGCGAGTAGGAGCGGATATGTTTATCTAGTTTTATTGAAAGGTTGTGTGCTTTTAGATGGTATTCTTAAGCATGTTTTACGAATGTCAGGTGGTGGTGTGAAACCGGGGGTAGAACCCTCATCTCATCATCCATTCTCCGGTTGAGGCAAGTACAATTTTAGTACGATATTGTGTGTTGGAAAATATTGTTGATTTGATGCGTTCTTAATAATGATTAAGCATGATGAAAATGTTTATTTCACATTGTTTATATGATGATCGATATTTGATAATTCTTATGAGAACATATTATGGATTGTTCATTTCATTTCATATAAAGCATGCATATTGGCATGATATACCCACGGGAGTGGGCATTGAGATCACCATATTTAAGATATGGACAATGGACCTCCATATAAAAATGATGGGCAATGGGTCCCCACCTTTGATAATGTGGGCATGAGTGAACATCGATGGGTGTAACACTCCGCTATACTATTATATACAGAAGAGAAGATGTGGCATGAGCATGATTTGCATTGCATTGCACTCATGAGAAATGAATTGTATGTTTTATAATGAGAACGTATTGTTGATGAAATGATGATTTTGTATGACTATTCTTACTTGTACTTGCTGATTCTTGGACTCACTCTTGTTATTTGTCGTGTTAGGTGATCGTTGAAGACAGCTTGTATCGGGTGGAAATAGATCATGGAATAATAGCAATATTGGACACTTCACATCACTAGATATTTATTTCCCTTGGCTAAAGTTCAGTTAGCAAATTTAAATGTAATAAATGGCTAACTTGTGGAATTTCTATTTTCGCATGGTTTTGCTTATTATGGAGGTTGTATTATCTATTTAACTCTTGGTTACATGCTTAGATGTTAAGCTTATCTTTTGATTAGATAGTTTTGCTAGTGTTGATAGTAGTAAGTAGTTATGTGTTAATTATTCCATTCGGTTTATAGAATTTTGGCTGCTGAAAATTATGACTTGTCATTTGATAGAATGATTAGTATTTGAGTCTAGCTGATAATGATTCTTGTTTAGTGGTTAAAATTAGTAGTGATAGTAGTTGTAGGTGACATTTCGGGCTTTTGTAAGTTGGGGTGTACAGTTGGTATCAGAGTGGGTTTCAGGTTTGTGGTGAATAAATTGACAACTTTGGTAAACTTAATTTACTCAAATTTGCTAATGGAAGTTGACTTAAAATATGACACGCTAGAGCATAGTAGGATAGAATTTGGGTCAAGCAATGCATTTGCATTCTGTTATGTTGCATTGTTAATCTATGATATGATATGATCTTGTATACCTTTGAATTTATTATATGATTGTTGTGTGATGATAATTGATGTTGAGAGGTAAAGATCGTGGTGTTAGCCATGGGCATGGCCAAGCTGTATCACCATTTGGGGTATGAGAATAGTGAAGTGTTTACTTCAGGTAAACTAGTTCCAGGTGTTGAGGATGGGTTTCTTTGGGAAGGTTATTGTCTTCCTTGAGTTTGGATTGATTGTTCTTGTTCAGTTGTGATTGATGAATTTTATTTGGCTAGTAGTTAAAGTGTGTTTGATGGATTCCATTCTTTACTCATTCTGTAAAGTGATTATTTGTTTTCCCGACGGTTGATCTGATGTTGTTTCTCGTGATCATCGGTAATCAGCAAGATTAATCTTTTCTTAGGAGTTATGTCTTTCTTATTGGAAAAAGCATCACTCATTTATTCACTTAGTATTTTGGATAATGAAAATTTTCCTATTGCAAGTTCTTTATCATGTGGAGCTTTGGCCCATGTACTTCTTTTGGGAGTAAATTGAGTGCTGAAGTTTAATGCTTCCTCTTTAGGAAAGAAGGCGTCAAAACTTTTTTGTAACATTTTGTTGTGTTAAGTAAGAGGTTGCAAGCATGGAAGATAATGGACAATGTATGAGTTATCAAATTGGGTCTGTAGCATGGTGCATAATCGATCTAAACCAAGATCCTTAGAAGTAAATGAGATTAATTTGTTATTGTCGTAGAATAATTACATGATGAATTTGTTTAAAGTTATGTCTATACCTACTAGGAATCCGAGATTTATTAAGAAGTGTGAGATATTAATGAATTGGTCTGATCATTAAGATTGTGGAATTTGGTAAATTTTTTGGATAATTTGGAGCAATGTGTATCAATGGATTAATCTAACCATTAGTGATGGTTATGTTAAGGATGTGTTTGAACATTGCCTTAGAGGATATTAATCAAGAAATTATCGTAAATTGGCTAATTGATGATCTTACATAATTGCTAGATTCACCTAATCCCTGACATGCAAAAAATTGTTGAAACATCTATATCGTATTAGATGAACGTTGAGGTAGTACTTTGTGAAACCCTATTTTACAGGAGATGATGTTATTAAATCTTTAATTATATTTTGCCCTAAACTCTAAACATAAAGTGGAATGTTGAATCTATATTTATAAATGGTTATGTGACTACAAATAGAAGTAGGATCCTATTTGCATACGTGATAAATACAATTGTCAATTGTTAATGATAGTTGAAGTTGGTGTTGAGCAACACTAATAGTTGAGTGGATGAATGAATAAGTGGTATTTGATAGCGTGCCTTGTGAAAGTGTTATTTGATAGTATGATCTTGTTAAAAGAGGTTTGTTTCAACCTTGTGGCTTGTGTTTCTTTTGGAAAGTTTTAGGATGGGGTAATAATGTTTGACGATTCTTAGTAAGAATCTATGATTTCGATGTCAACAAAATTGTCAGTAATGTGAGAGTGATGTTGATTCACTTATAGAGAAAGTAATTTGAGCGTCTTTCGTGATAATGTGTAAATGAAAATATTCTATGTTTTGCGTTCGTAATCTTTTGGAGTTCATGATTTATGTGGCAGCTGAAATTGATTTGAACATAGTGACGTGTTAGAAAGTTCAATTGGTTCATAAGTGGTTCATGTGATTTGGTCTTAAAGGCTTTTCTTGTGTTGCGTTTGCAAGGTGATGTTGTAATCAAACAAAATTGTTTTCTTCGTTAAAGGAAAGAGTGTAACAGAATTATTTGAGGTTGGGGTCAAGCTTTGTAACACACAACTTGTTTGAAGTGTGCTTAACCATTCTATTTGCTGCATGAGAGTTCCTCAAGTTTCAAAAGCAATGCTTTGTTCTTATTAGTTAAGGTTTGATGTTTTTTTCTTGTGGGACTTGTGCCCCCAACTGTGGTCTCGTCTTTGCTTTCCAAGATCATTACTATTCGATTATTTTCCCTTGGTCTTGTGTTTACTGTAAGTGGCAAACATTTTTCGATGTGTTGAAAATTGTTTCCACCGGCCTCTTCTTTTGAGAAAGGAATAATTGATTTGTTCTACAAAACCTTATAAAGTGCATAGTGGTAACTGGTTGGTGGTGATCAAGTAAATGATTTTTGTGAGACTTTGGGTATCGAGTTGTTTGAGATGCATTGAGTGATAAATTGATTTCTTGGAATAATCCTTGGAGAGGATTTGATTTAAATAGAATATTTGTCTTTGGAGCTAACAGATTACGATGTTGCAACTAGTATAACCTATAGTGATTTATGGTCCAAGATCTTTTGTTCACCTTGATGGAACATTAGAATTAGAAAGTATGAAAATCTTGATCAATTTATTAGAGTATCGCAATTGGGTACTTGGTGAGGTTGTGAAGAAGAATTATGATGGTGTAGTTTAATGAGAGTAGCATTGTAGAGAAATCTAATTATCGTGTTAATTAATGGGATAGCAGGGATTGTTGAGTTATTGTTAAGTATGACTCGGCCTCAGTGAGTAACCCTCTGGTAGTTAGATTATCTCTAAGGATAATTTGATCAAGAATATATTTATTTATTGACGTTAGTGATTGAGTATGTTTGAATCTTGGTCAATTAGTTAGGGTATTGTGAATGGGTATATTGAGGTCGTGTCGGTGAATTTGAATGGTGTGGTTTAATGAAGGTCCAAGATTGGTGAAGTGAATCGTCTTGGGCGGTTACTTGATCAGTGAGGAATGTTGATATTAATGACTGAGGTTATTGTTTGAGTTGTGTGAATTTTAGTAAACAAATCTGAGGATTTTCTATCAATTATACCATAAATTCATTGTAGGAGACTTGGAGGTTGAATTTGGGCCTTGCATTTTTATACTAGAACCATGGAGGCCCAATATTGCGTGTAGAAATAGTGGAGCAAAGTGGATTTCGAAAAGTGTGATGATCGTGGATAGCATCCATTGGCTGTAATAATTGAGAGTGTGTGTGCTGTGAATTCCGAGTTGATTGTCCTTAAAGGATTGAGGTGATATGATTGTGTGTGAAATCTATTTTGAGATGCAATGGGAGTTATTTGCCAAAATAATTCTTTGGTAGAGTAGTCGGCTAGAGTATGCTCTTCTGGAGTCAGTAGAGTCTCTCTACAAAGGTGTGGATGATGTACTCTGTTTGAGCATAGCATTAAAGCTGCCAATTTAACATAATGAGTTAGTGCATTATGCGATGATTTGGAATCCCATGGTTTAAGGGAAGTTAAATTCTTAAACGAAAGGATTGACAAAAGAATGTTCTCTTGGGTAGTGAAATGCTCTCTTGATTATTTTCTGAGCTGTGTTTATGACAGAGGTCATTTGCAATTTGAGATGGCTTTATGTTGGCATGTGCGGTTCTTTCTAGTTCCGAAAGAATAAAGAAAATGACTGATTTGGGCATTCGAGTGATTCCTCCTTTGGCTTACGTGGTGTTTGTTTGCAAACTGCCTAGTTGGAAAATGGAAAGGTTTTCATGATAAATCTTCAATTCTAGATTTAACCCTTTTGGTGTGGAGTTGGTATTTCGTGGTTGTGATGAGAACCCTTTATTTTCAGTTGGGTTCTGTTTTGTGAGGATCCCGGTTTATTAGGCTTGTAATACTTAATCATCCATTGACCCTAGCATTACAAATGAAATAACTCGCGTCTTCGAGATATGTATACTTCCCAGAAATGCAGTATACACACCCCTTTACAAAATCATGCATCAAGTTCATACAAGACATAGAACCAAGCTCGAACTAGAATAAAAGACATACATAATATAGAGAGAGTTATTACAAAAGGAGAGGCCAACCGGCCAAGATAACACATACAAAACTAAATAAACAGCAGAAGCAAAAGTGCCATAAGATGGCCATAAGCAAAAGCCAATTAGTGTGCCTTTTACCAACAAGCCAACCAACCGGACCGCCAAGCTAGTCGTCAAACCCGAAGCACATCTCACAAGAGTGGAGCCCTTGGGGCTCACCTACTTTCTCTGCAACAAAGTTATTAAGCAAAGCAAATGAGTACAAAAATGTACCCGCAAGACTGACGTGTAGTATAACAGAACTATAGTTTAACTATATGCAGGCTCTATTTAAGTGGATGAGGCTTTGGACTTATTTTAGCAGAAAGCAAGTTTTCATTTGCAATATATAAATAGATTCCAAAGCAGTTTTGCAATTCATTTTTAATTTGCAAGTAACAACGAGACAAGTAACGTAATAACAAAAGATAGATGACAACAACAATCCTGGAAGTGGCTAACCCAATAGCCACCACAACAATAGTATGAACATCCACTCATACCAACCCATCAAGTTTTAATTAAATGTTGTAGTCTAGTTCTTGCACGACCTTACCAAGCATGTCCATAACTTAGGACAAGACTATTCGAATAGTTTTAACCCTGCAGGGGTGTACCAATGTACCCACACGTCAGACCGCCTTTTCGCCAAGCTATTTAGCACACTTCCTCCGATATGCCGGCACGGCTAAATCCTACGAGACATTTCCTATGAATGATGCTAGTTAAGAGCCGCACACACCAAAGAGTAGGAGACACCGGCCCAACCGAAGCAACTGCGGGAGCTCTTCCTCTTATAAAAACGGTTTCATCAGCAGCGACCCATAACTAACACCTCCCAAAGTACTGAGTCAAGAGAGGTCCCATATCCCCCTCGTGTGGTTAGCACGCATAAGCGCTTGGCTTAGTGATACAAGTAACTCGGTCCTTGGGGACTTAGGCACCATTCCATTCACACCCAACAAATCACACCAACATCCATTGTGCCCAAGTCAATAACAGTTTTGTTTTCATTTTTATTTTGTTTGTTTACAAAGTAACAAAGCACAAGAGGGACATAATGGAATAATAATTTTTGTGTGATCAAGGTCATCGACATAATGTCGACAACCGCCCATTTCTACCGTTATCTAAGCATTACTAAGCATGACACATAAAAGACAATAAAGAGCATAATTAAATCACCGGGCTCTAATTCACCAGCGATATTATTAACCTATGGTTTGTGGCAGGGGATAACAATTTAAAGGCAACCATGCAATAGGAATAGCTACCTCTAAACGATAAATTACTTTGACACAAGAGCATGCATACATATAAGTTAAACAAAGTATTAGACTTTTAAAGTAATGGGACAAAATGGATATGATCAAACTGCTTGCCTTGCTGGAGTTAATCAATTTGCTGTAGAGTATCGCTCATGGAATCAACGCACTTGTCGGCACCTAACGAAAAAGGCGAAAAGAAGCGATAAGAACGAGGAAAACCAAAAGGGCAGCACAGAAAACTAACTCCAAATGCTCTGAATTTTCTACAGCAGCCAGAGCATGATTTTTAGAGAATTTAGCAATAAGAACCAATCGATTTGGATTCTCAATGCCAAAGATATGAGCAAAACAATTCTGCTCAGCCCTAAAAATCAAAACTGCTACTATTCACTAATTTAATTATTTGGCAACATTTTCTAGAAAGGTGGTGTAGCTGAGATTTTTACAGTAAAACAAGCACCTCATAAGATGAACAATCCAATTGAGCTCACCTCATTTGGAGCTATGATGCATGTTTTATGATTTTTCAAAGATATGAAAATGAGCACAACTAAATTGCACCCACAATTCTTTTGAAAACAGTGACATGCCTAAATCCTATTCTAACATTTAGTTCACTAACAGAGGAAGCCAACAAAGTTGGATTCACTCAAAAATAACCTACAGAGAATCACTTATGCATTTTACAAGTTAATTTGAATTTTTAATGCAACACTTAAAGCTAGTTTTGAAACTTATTTGCAAAAACATGTTCTGGAGCTGAACTGAGCTCATATCCATTTTTAGATTAGAGCTTAGTCCAAACCAGAGCTACAGAAATTTGAATCGCCTAAAAAGGAGCTAAGATGAATTTATTATGCATTTTTAAAGTTCGTACCTTTTTCAGTTTACAAATAAGTGCTCACTGGAATTTCTAAACTCCAAAACAGAGGGGGAGGACGTGAACCGTTGATCTAAATCAAATGGCCCAAGACCTCCAGAGAAAACGCCAAGCCGCTCACAAGAGTCCAGAGAACATGGGCCGTTGATCTTGGATCCAACGGTCCATGTCCTCCCTGCCACGCTGCGCGCAAACGGAGGGGAGGTCGTGGCCGTTGATGTCACATCCAACGGTCCACAACGATACAGGGAGAACCGGAATGGTCCAAATCAAACGAGGGAGGTCCTGAGCAGCTGAGATCTTCCAAAGGAAGATCTAAACTATCAAGATCTCCTCAAGGAAGATCTACATCGTCAAGACCTCTCGAGGGAGGTCCTAGACGGTCTAGATTTTTCAAGGGAGGACCTTAATGGTCTAGATTGTCCGAGGGAGGACCTTAACGGCTAAGATCAACTCGGGAAGGTCTTTAACGGCTGAGATCCACACTGGGAGGACCTCAACGGCTAAGATGACCTCGATGAGGTCCTAACGGCCAAGATCTCGCAAGAGGAGAGGCCTTAAGCGGCTCAGATCTCCACTGGGAGGTCTGGATGGTTAAGATTTACACGGGGAGGTCCACAAAGGTTACGAGGACCTCGGGAAGGTCCTACACGGTGGAGATCGACACAGGGAGGACTTTGACTGACACGATTCACCCGGGAAGGTCCTGTACGACAACATCACAGGACGTCCCCGTCCGACAAAACCACCGAGGCAATCCAAGGCTCGCCGCCGGCGACGAGGACCTCGCTGGCGCCGACCAAGGACACCAAAAGGTGCGCAATAATGTTGCGCACATAGAGGGACCATTCCTAACGGCGGGGGTGGCCCTGAACGGCGACGAGCCGGAGATTGGCGGTGCACAAGCACACGGCCAAGAGCAAAACTTAGAAATTAGAGCTCCGCAACTTCATTCATGCAGGTGCCCAGCGCTAAAGGACTATCAGGAAGTACCTGGAGGTCCTGAAGAAGCTGAGGAGGTTGGAGAGGAGGAGGACCGGCGCTAGTGAAGACGATGAGCTCCATGGCCAAGATCCAAACTCGAAATTAAACTGCCCCTGTGGAGGCAAGATAAACTCAAGTTAGAGGGGAGCACTTTGGGTGATGATGCGCTCAAAATGGAAACAAGGAGAGGGAGAGGAAGCCACTGGAGCACTGCCACCGAGGAGCTCCAAGCTACTTCAATGGCGGCCAAGGAGGTCAAAGTGGTTTGAGCTCCTCAGAACCGAGAGTAAAACGGTGAGGTGTGGAAAAGAAGCCAATGAAGACAAAGGGGAGGTTTTATACCCCAGGACATGGAGGTCGTGAGCCAAGGGTTAAGCTCATGGTGAGCTTGGCTCATGGCGCGGTCTAGGGCTTGGACAGGACAAGGAGGTGACGGGGTAGGTAGGCTAGGGCATGGCCTAGGACGGAAAGCGCTGCCACGCATTTAATGCGCTCAGCACAGAGCTGTTGAGATTTGATAGGACCTGCACACCCACTCCATGGCTCACGCACGCGTGACAGAGGAAGGAGAAGAACAGGGCAAGGCCTCCACCGTTGGATGAGAAGCGCTAGGAAGGTCGCAGCCCTCCGATATGATTTTGAAATGATAAGTTTTAAAAGACTGGGAGGAGGTCCTAGCCATGCGATCTCCATCGCACGACTGCGAACAGATCAGGGAGGTCATGCGCGGTAAGGGGTTAGGAGGTCCTAGCCTTTGGATCTACATCCAAGGGCTCAGACCTGATGGGGAGGACTTATCCACAACGCGCGCTACGACACACAACATGTGGGAGGTCCTGGCCATTGGATCTTAATCCAACGGCGCAGATCAAGTGAGGGAGGTCATGGCCAAAGCGCACAACAGAGAAGGAGGTCATGGCGGTTAGATTAAAATCTAACGGCTACGAGATGATAAAGGAGGTCGTGGCGGTTGGATTTTAATCCAACGGGCACGACCTGAGGTGCGGGAGGTCTTGGCCCCTGGGCAAGACACTGGAAAGGGATGGGGAGGTCCAGGCCGCGAGATTTTTATCTGACAGCGATGAGGAGATGGGGGAGGTCGTGAGCCTTGGATTTTAATCCAACGGCGCACAACAATTGAAGTGGGGAGGTCTTGTGCGCTAGATATCAAGGGGAGGTCCTGGCTGCGATGGTTTGCAGCGGAGGTCGTGGCCTTTGGATCTGAATCCAACGGCTACGACCTCAACAAGGTGGAGAGGAGGTCTGAGTGGTTTGATAGCGAGGGGAGGTCATGGCCATGGATCTTTGATCCAACGGCTATGACCTCGATGAGGTGGGGAGGTCCTTGCGGTGTTGACCACGGAGGAGGTCTGGTGCACAAGACAAATAGAGGAGGTCGTGGCGGTTGGATGTTGATCCAACGGCCATGACCTCGCACAGGTGGGAAGGGAGGTCTGATGAGTTGGCTGAGAGGAGGAGGTCGTGGCTGTTAGATATGAATCCAACGGCTACGACCTCAACAAGGTTTAAAAGGAGGTCTGCTGAGCCAGGGAGTGGGTTGGGTTCAACCCAGTTTGGAAAATGACTCAGCCCAAGGAACAGTGCAGTCCATTTGAGTTTGAATTGAACAGCTGAGACTTTAGGGATTTATTTGAGATAGCAAACCCACTCCAAAATTTCTGAAATTTTAACTGGAGCTTGCTAACATTAGGATTAATCTTACATAAAATTTCCAGAGGTTTTTATGCGCTGCATTTTTCTCAGGAAATTCATTAAGGCTGTTCAAGAGTTTGATTTACCTCAAAAAATTACCAAGCAAGTTGTAAAACTTATGATATTTTTCAAAGGGGTCCCACATCATCTCTAGGACCAAGAAAAATTATTTCCAAAGGTTAGGTACAAGATTTGTGACAAATGGAAAATGAGTTTGACTTTTGCCAACAAGAGGTTTAGGTTTTTGGATTACACAACTCTTGGACAAAATTTACATGTGAGTTCAGGGGTTTCAAGATGTGAGAAAAAGTTTTAATTTCTACACATTTAATTACATTTGAAACAAACACCGGTTTAGGTATTTGGGATGTTACATGTTTGTAATAGAGTTGTTTAAAACGAGTTCTGTTGTGAGTCATTAGTTAAGGAAGGTGCTCCTTGTTAAGGTTGAGAGACGGAACAAGAGTTACGTGTGTTATGTACAGGATGTGTTGTTGGTAACAAAGGGAAGATTAGCCCAAGGTACATTGGTTCGTTTCTAGAAGTTGTGGGGATTTTGGAAAGTAGCATTTCGCTAGGACCCTCTCGAGTCCTGACGCGGGGTACATAACGTTTTGTATGACCCAACGTCAAGGGAGTACATGAGAGATCCGGAGTGTGAGGTTTCGTTATAGCCGTTGATCAAAGAGTAAAACCTTACCTTCGAGTTGTGTCCGTTGAGTGTACCTGAAAAGGTCCAGATGAGTGATGAGGTGTAAGATGTTGGTATCCATCAAGGTGATGTGGTCCCATAAGTCCGAAAGTGAAGTGACTTGGGAGTTGGAATCTTGCATGCGCGGGCATTATCTAGAGTTGTTCACGTCGAGTATGTGTTAATTGTGATTAATTTCAGTTGTGGAGTTTTTGCGAATAGAACGACAAGTAGAATTCGGGGTCAAATTCTGTTTAAGGGGGTAGAATGTAATATCTGTTTAATTGAATAAATAATTGAGAGATTAGAAGAGGTATTTAAGAGTGAAATTTCAGAATTTAGTGAGTTGAGGAGAGTAGTGGGCCGCCGGCACATAGCACAAGTGGGGGAGCCCAACTTAAGAGGGAGGGAGAGGCCAAACCCTAGCTACCCTGCACTGTAGCACACACTGTAGCCACCATACTGTAGCACCACCCCTTGCCCTCCCCCTAGCTGCCCTGTGCTGCCGATCAAAAGCAAGAAAAGGAGAAGAGGAAGAACGGAGAAGGGAAGAAGGAAAAGAGGAGAAAGGGAGGAGGTTCTCGCTGGGATCTCGTGTTCCTCGTCGTGGTTTTACGGGTGACGGTCAGTTTCCCTTCATTATTTAATATTTTGCTAGTTGGAGAGAAGTTGTGTAGTAGACTAGTTGTTATGCTGTTTCGGTTGGTCTTTAGCTTTAGCTTATTTCGGTGCGGAATTAGGGCTTTGTGTCTCCTAGAGAATTGTAGATCTTTTCCAAGGTTTCTAGAGAGACCAAGTGAGTAATTTTTGGATTAACCGTTAGAAAGTTAAAATTTTCGCAATACTGCTATCCAGATGATTGTTAGGATTCGAACTGTCGCGGTAATCTGTGTATTTAAAATAGATAATTACCTAATTAGGGAATTTCATCTCCTAGAGTTAAGTAGAGGATACAAATAGCTTTCCACAAAATTTTTGTGCATGATTTTTGGATGAGTAAATAATTAGTTATGATTTTTACAATCTGTCAGCCTATTTATTTCCTCGATTTCGGGCAGCATACATGGTTACATAGATTAGATTTGGTAAATGGATGAATTTGGAATTCTGATCTGCAGGAGATTGGTAGGTGACTTTATAAATATTCGAGAAAGTACAAGATCACTCATTTTGGACAAGTATAAACGTAGTTATGAAATTTTGAATTGTGTAATTCAGTTCTGACTTTCTATTGGGGACAGTCGGGGAAAGATGTTAAGTTAACAAAAATTTCTGCAGAGTCAAAAAATTATTCAAAATTTATTATGGTAGCTAATTCTCTGTGGATTCCAAAATATCCTAGATCACTGTTGTTGGATGAATCAATTAGGAGTTATGAAATTCCTAAGTTGATAGTATCGAAGATGACAGACCTGTCTTCGAAAATAAAAAAACAAGGGTTTAGATAAAATAATCTGAACTTTCGATCACCTGAGGAATTGTGGGTTTTTGTGTGTAGTTTCCAAAAAGTCTGAGTTCATAATTTTTGGAGCTGTAGGTCAAAAGTTATGATTTTTTTTTTCTAAGGTGACTATTCTGTTTTGGACAGAATACTGTTCAGGAAGGGTTGGTATATCGTTTTAGGTTGCGAGTAGGAGCGGATATGCCTATCTAGTTTTATTGAAAGGTTGTGTGATTTTAGATGGCATTCTTAAGTATGTTTTACGAATGCCAGGCAGTGGTGTGAAACCGGGGGTAGAGCCCTCATCTCATCATCCATTCTTCGGTTGAGGCAAGTGCAATTTTAGTACGATATTGTGTGTTGGGCAATATTATTGATTTGATGCAAGCTTAATTTGATTAAGCATGATGAAGATGTTTATTTCAATTTGTTTATATGATGATCGATATTTGATAATTCTTATGAGAATATATTATGGATTATTCATTTCATTTGATATCAATCATGCATATTGGCATGATATACCCATAGGAGTGGGCATTGAGATCCCCGTATTTAAGATATGGCCAATGGGTTCCCGCCTTTGATAATGCGGGCATGAGTAAACACCGACGAGTGTAACACTCTGCTATACCGGTATATGCAGAAGAGAAGATCGATGTGGCATGAGCATGATTTGCATTGCATTGCACTCATGAGAAATGAATTATATGTTTTATAATGAGAACGTATTGTTGATGAAATGATGATTGTGTATGGCTATTCTTATTTGTACTTGCTAAGTCCTGAACTCACTCTTGTTAATTATCGTTTTAGGTGATCGTTGAAGACGGCATGCATCGGGTGGAAATAGATCATGGAATGATAGCAATATTGGGCACTTCACATCTCTAGACATTTATTTCCCTTGGCCAAAGTTTAGTTAGCAAATTTAAGTGTAATAAATGGCTAACTTGTGGAATTTCTATTTTCGCATGGTTCTGCTTATTATGGAGGTTGTATTACCCATTTAACTCTTGGTTACATGGTTAGATGTTAAGCTTATCTGTTGACTAGATAGTTTTGCTAGTGTTGATAGTGGTAAGTAGTTATGTGTTAATTATTCCATTCGATTTATAGAATTTTGGTTGCTGAAAATTATGATTTGTCATTTGGTAGAATGATTATATTTGATTCTAGCTGATAATGATTCTTGTTTAATGGTTAAAATTAGTAGTGATAGTAATTGTAGGTGACATTTTGGGCTTTTGTAAGCCAGGGTGTTACACCATGTCAACCTTTTCGGTCAAAATCAGAGTCTCTATCAAAGTAGACCCACTTATCAAAGACTACCTCTATAATAGTTATGAACCTACAACCGGTATTTAAATGAAGTTTAATACCATTTATTACGGCCCAACTGGTTAACAACTAGTTGGAGCCATGAGACGATCAACTATGGACATCGTCCAGCCAGCTATGCGGTTTTGGATGATTCCCGATCAGTAAACTATTCGAGAGACATGACAGTTTACCATGTGACTAACTTGAAAGTAGTTATTGGCGCATCTGGCAATTTCCGATAGTTGGATAAAGGACATGACGGTTCAAGACTCTGCTGAATAACGTGTATGAAGATTAGAGGCATCTTTAGCGGTATTAACTGCCATCCCTTCAATAACTATA
The DNA here is from genome assembly GCA_036346405.1 of Phyllostachys edulis. Lineage (NCBI taxonomy): Eukaryota > Viridiplantae > Streptophyta > Magnoliopsida > Poales > Poaceae > Phyllostachys > Phyllostachys edulis. The sequence goes on from CM070565.1 coordinate 27,811,485, forward strand.
AAGGGGTAGTACACGTTCTCTGTAAGATAGATGAATTCAGTTCTTACATTTTCAATCATGGTCATTACGATCATTCTGTACCACCCATTGTATTCTGATACAAACACTCGGTATACCTATAGCAATAAAGGGTCATTTTTTATAGCGTTCTCATAATATTTCTCATATAAGTTTGATAGGGAACCTTGTGTTCCGATCATTGACACCATCTTTGGCCTTTGTTTATGGATAAATACTACAAGCAAAGAATCAAATCAAGGAGTCCTTGAACCATTTGGATGGCAACTATAAATTGATCATGGATGCAATTGATGGAAAGATGGTGGAGAGGCTTGATTCTCCATTGGATTTAACAGCGTACCTTTTGAATCCACACTATAGTTACAATGATAAAACCATCTTGCAATATATAAATCTCATGGATACAGTATTTGAATGTGTTGAAACATTTTATCGTGATAATGATTAAATGCAAGCTCAAGTGCTCAATGAGGACTTGCACAAGATTAAAGATCAAGAATGGGCCTTTTGAAAGCCTACCGCCAAACTTGGATATCAAAAAAAGCAATTTTAATACTGGTAAACTTGTGCCCACAATCATGATTTTACCTCAATGCATTCATATTTGAAATTTTGTCTTGTATTAATATCCATGTACTCTTCTTAATGTCTAGCTACTTGCTGGTCTACTTTTGGATATTAAGTCCCTATTTTGGAAAGAAAGGCAATAAGAACCCTCTCCTTGACCTTAAGTTCATCCAAATGTGAAAGAAATTGGAGCAATTTTGACATGGTAAGTCTCAACTCTCAACTATCAACTATGAAGTATGAACTATCTCATTCTCACGTTGTCAACTATCTAACTTACTACACTCTGCATTTCAATTTCTAGATACATTCAAAGAGAAGAAATAGGCTAGATATGTGAAACGCCTCAGTAATCTAGTCTATGTTCAATTCATTACAATATTGTTGAGCAAAAAAGAGAAGAACAATGTAAATAACATCGATGTCATTCTAGCTTCCAATGCTATACAAGCTCAAGGGTGGATAATTGAAGGTGGTGATAATGATCAAGAGGTTGAGGCCGATATGGGGTTTACATGGAAGCTCATTGATGAAGCATCTGGGGCTAGTAAAGTCATGCAACCTCGTAGGAGCGCAAGAGTGAGAGACCTCTATGAAGATGATTTCTCGTTCGATTCCAAAGAGGATATCAATGAGGGGGTGGATGACATTGAGTTCGAGTCTGACCAAGATAAAGTGGTTCTTACAAAGAATTATGAGGAGGAGGACGAAGATTGACTCATGATTGACAAATTGAGTCATATTATCAATTCGTCATGACTCTATTAGTATTTTGCTTGCTTCTAAGAGTCTAAGACTATGTCTATGTCTATGTCTATGTCTATGTCTATGTCTATGTGTTGTGTCTATGTCTTATTATGTGAGACAGTGTGAAGTTGAGACTGTGATGTTACGATATGTCTTTCTATATTAAGTCTTTGAGATGTGTGGCTGCTTATATATATTTCATTCATTCATAGTTCATTCACACATTCTTTCTCACAAGATAGCAAATAACTTATCATTGATTAAATATGCAGGTTTACATGATTATTTGATTACATGTTTACATCAAGATCTTGGAGGGAAGATAATCTATATGACTACATCAAACTGCACATGTTTTGTTTCTTCAGGTAATTTTTCTTCTATCTTGCTCAGTTGGATGCATGTTGCCTGCTCAATTCATCGCATTATACCAGATGTTGGCTACTCTGCACCGTAGCCATACAACTCAATAGTTGCAGATCAAGGGAGTTTGTGTGCCGTATGAGCTTGTTGCGCATCAAGGTAAGTTTGGGTTTGTTGTATGGGGGTAGTTTTTTGTTGCACACATTTGTTGGTGGTTGCGCCACTACAGGAGGGGGATCAGATGATTGATATTGACCCCTGGTTATAAACATGCAGTGTCTAAAGCAGCATCCGATGGGACGTCTGCATGCTAGTCGTGTCATTGTTTTTTCCCCTAAGCCAATAGAACTGCAGTAACATAAATTGTAATATCTCAATCTTCCCCTATATGACTGCAGAACCAAAATTAATTTGTAAATCGATTAAACTCTTGTTTGTTAGTAAAACCGACCAAACTGCTAACAACAAACACTCACCCTCACCTACGTCAACTGTTCCTGCAGTTCTGTCCATGCGTTCAATAATATTTTCCACGTGTTCCATACGGGACACGGGTCCTTGTCCAAATCATGCACGGCACGCATATGGATCCGTCCCGTCTCCGGAAATGTGGGAGTTAATCCGTTCACACAGAGCAGCACATCGAGCAGTGTTTCACAGGGTCCTCGGTCAAAATCGTCAGGTACCTGGTAACTGCTCGTTCTCGTCGCCACCAAGGGCAATTCAATTTCGCTTCCGTAACGGACTCGACGTCATACGGCCGGCCGGCCGGCCCCGTGCATGAAGCAGCTAGCAGCGGTCATGGCTAGCTGTTCCGATTAAACAATTATTTTTTTAAAAAAACCTTTTGTTAGGCTAGGGGCGGAGCCAGAAAGGAGCAACAACGCTCTGGGCTGGGCTAAAGCGTGATAGCGACCCTCCAACTTTTTTTATTAATTAATCTTTTTTAATTTTACTTTAAAGTTAACCTCCGACGCACTTTATTTTCAATTCTGACCTCTTTTGTCACGTCACGAGTGGTGACGTGACAAAACAACACTGTCACGCGCCAGAATAAATCCCCAAAATAGCACTTTTATCACGCTGCTGATTGTGACGTGACCAAATAACACTGTCACACCACTGGAAGTAATATGACAAGAGTTTGACCAGAAATGGTGTGACGTGACAGTGTTTGTTTTGGTGATGGCGTGACCAAAGAGGTTAAAATTGGAAATAAAGTACGTCGAGGGTTAACTTTAAAATAAAATTCAAAAAAATGTTAATTAATAAAAAAAATTCGCAACCCTCACTGAAAATATGATTTTTTTTACCCTCACTGAAAATGTGATTTTTTAAATAAAAAAAATCTTGCAATTAATATTGTAGAAATAGGCTTTGATCCTAAGCCCAACGCTAAAGCCCTGGCAGCTCGGTCTGGATCCACCCTGTGTTAGAGGAGTAAAAGAACAAGAATTATAGTTCGTGATCAACGGTGGAGAAAAACAACAAAAATCGCCAAAAGTATTTGTGATGTGCGCGTGCATGCACGCGATTTTGGGGTCGTGAGTAGGCGAATGAGTGGCACTCTGGCGGTCACATGAGTTGCAGAAAAAGCTAGCAATCGAGTGCTACTTGTGCAGAAAGTTGGCTGGCACCGGCCATGCTCAGCTTAGGCCCAACTCCATGATATCGCCAGTCCAACCTGTGGTGGACACAGAAATTTTAGGATGGATGTTTAGACTTTAGAACTAGGTTGTTCAGATATACTGATAGCAATACGTTAATACTGTGAAATATCATTTCTCTCAAAAACGCTGATAGTACAATATACGTATATATAATAAAATATAGAAATTAATGATTTCATATGAGGACATGGACGATATAAGGCAATCATAAGGCATGAATTAAACAACAAATTATAGATATCAATGACAATTAAGGAGGTGAAAACTAGAAATATAGTTATTTTAGCTCCAAGTTACATATTTTGCTAAGTTATATTGTTTTTGCAAGGTGCAGCCAAGACATGTGCTTGGTGCTTGGCCATTGTTGTTTTCTCTATTTTTTCTGTTCTGGGTTGTAGCAGCTATACCGCTAAAACTTATTTTCTTCCTCTAATAGTGATTGGTAGAGCTCATGTCTTCTTTTTCAACAAAAAAAACTTGTGCTTGGTGCTTGGTCGTTGTTTTTCTCACTTTTTCTGTTCTGAGTTGTAGCAGCTAGACTGCTAAAACTTATTTTCTACCTCTAATATTGATCTATAGAGCTCCTGCCTTCTTTTTCAAAAAAAAAATTCATAGTTGCATACCTTGTTAATCCTGATCTTTTTTGCTTTTTTCCCGTCAGCAAGAACCCCATCTAAGAATATTCCTTCCATAGAGCAAAAATTAGCAAGTATACATATGTAACAAGGGCCCAACTATTTGTTCATTGCCCAAGGCAAAGGATATATTTTTGTACAACATCTATTGGAAAGAATCAAGAAAGCAGAGGAAGGGGCCAGACTCCAGAAAGACCAGAGCTGGAGCAGAGCGGAGCTAGGGAGAAAAAATGGAGTGCGCGGAACACACCTAGATCTGGCAAGAGGACGGTGACGGCGAGCTGGATATGCTGTTTCCTTCTCACCGCCACGCTCCCTCCTGGCCACCACGTTGCTCCCTTCCTCCATATTTGTCGCGTTGCCACCCACTTGTTCACGTCGCATCTCTGTTCGTCTGTGCCCTGCGCCAGCGCACGCTTGCCCTACGCTGCCTCATACCTGCTTATCGTCGTGTCGTAGTGCCGTGTCCACCGACCGTCGCTCGCCTTCATAGCCCGCACCACCGCTCGTCCCCCCTCCACCCATACACACATATAGACAGCTACAGGGTAAGATAGAATAGAGGTTAGGGTTTGATGGGCTGGAGTAGGAAGGAAAATAGGCCTATGTGTTACAAGGACCGAGCATGAGGTGTGGGGAGTACAAACTGAATTCATTTATGGACACAAATATATAATTTTGATCTAACTAATAACATATACATTTAATATACCTATTATATACCAGACATTTTGCAAAAAAAAAAGGTGTTTAGCTGAACACCTTTGACCCCTGGAGGGTCCGTCTCTGAGTCCAACAGGATTTTCTTGGTTATTCTTTTTTTGTTATCAATTCTTGATGGCGTTAAGTGGGTGGCCCATTGATACTTATGTACTTTACGTCGAGTTATTACAGACGTACGGTGCTCTAAAAAGACAAATGTTGCGATTTATTATTATTTTTTTAGGAAAGATGCAGGTGGTGATCGCAATTACATTACGGCTAATCATACGAGAGGTTAGAGAACATATATTTCAAAATTCATAAATAATTCCACCTAACGCGTATAGCTAGAGAATCAAACTGTGGCAATAATTTAGCCTCAATAAGTGGTTTCATGCCGGTTGGACTAGCCATTAGTGGCGTCCATAAATGATCGCGGAAAGCCCTACGGACAATATTAATAATATACGTAATACCTTTTGTACATTGCATCCGTTTGAGATGGATGATTTTAACAGGATTTTAGAGGAATTTATATTGTTTCAGGGCTTGTTTGGGAGTGCCAATCCCGGCCGGGATCCCGGTTAAATCCCAGGGAAAATTCCTCCCGTGGGTGATTTTCCTGGTCGGTACTGTAGCTATGTTTGGGGATGCGAGGGATAGGGAAACTTCGGCCCAACCCGGCCTATTCCACGGGGGAGAAAATCAACGCCGCCCCAGGTCGGGATTTTCTCCTCGTCTCGCTCCCGAGTCTCGCTAGCTCGCTCGCCCACCCCCAGCTCAGCTGGGAGCTCGAGATCTGAGTTTGCGCTACTCCTCTTGCCCCCATGCTGCTGGGGAGGTCCCGCTCGCGGCGAGCGGGAGGAGCGGCGGCAAGCTGGTAGCCAGTCTCTCTCGGCCCAGTCCCCTAGGGTGATGAAGCCGCGGAGGTATTTGTACGATCGAGGCGGGAACGCGGCGGTGCTGGTGCTACTGCTGTGCCTCTGCCTCACCAGCCTCTTCCTCCTCCTGCTGCACGGCTTCTCCCCGTCCCTGGAGGCGGCGGAGGAGAAGAAGGCGATGGCGGCTGTAGGGGTGGGAGGGCAGGAGGTGGTGGTCCAGGCGGAGGTGGAGGAGGCGCCGTTGCTGTCGGGGAACGCCAGGGTCGCCTTCCTCTTCATCGTCCTCAACCACCTCCCCCTCGACCTCGTTTGGGACGCATTCTTCCGTGTACGCCGAATCCCTCCTTCTTGGTTCTTGCTTTCCGCTCAAATTTAACAATGGTGGTATCGGTGTGAATCCCAATTGTGTTGTGATAATCGGTGTGAACGCCAGGGTCGCCTTTCTTGCATGCATCTTGTGCGTGTACCTGGTAGAGAAATGTTTGCTTCTGGTTGTCCAGTGGATGCATGCTCTTTCAGCTGAATTTATTGTCCAGTGGCACAATAAATCTTCTGGAAGTTATGTCTGCTTATGGATGTAAGAAGGTATTTATCTTTTGAACTTTATACACATATATCATACACCAACTGGTGCCATCATTTTCAGAGTGCTTTCTTTGTAGAATTTATCTGCCTTTATATTCAAAGCTGTTACTTTGATGTAACTAAAGTTTTTAGGCCATTTTATTCATTCTCTAGATTTTGTTGTACCATGCCACATGTGCATTGAAGAGTAATTACTAGGGCTCTTAAGTAATTGCTACACGGTTTGTTAAGATGTTTTTGTTTGAATTATTATGTCAACAGATTAGATCACATTAATTTTTTCAAAAGATAAATCTGATGATACGCTATGGAGGTTGTCAGTTTTCTGATGCATCTTTGTAGTTTATGCTATTACAGAGTAATGCATCTTTCTAAATCATGCTATTACACAAAGTGATGCATCTTTCTAATTAAGTCTATTAAACAGAGGTGTGTTGTGTGCCGTGGCCAATGTGCAGTTACTCTGAATGCAAGGTGGACAGTTTGGGCATTTCTTTGCACTCATTAGGCATATGATTTTTTGATATAATTAACATGGACAGGATATTGTTAGTTATTTCTCATTACTCAATAAAATCTGTTGGCTTTTGTAGTTTCACTGATTTGTTTGTTATTCTAATTTGACCTGTGAATTGATCATTTGATCTGTAATGACACCCATTTCTAATCAACCCTGCTTCTACCATCTGGTCCATTCCAGTTTTTATCACTATTGATTGTTGTCATCCACTAGACATGGTCACAACATCAAATCTGTATATTTGCACTTTGCAATATGATCCATTTGGTTACTATTGCTTTGAACTAACAACAAATCGGTTGGTGTTTGAATTTGTTAGTTCACTGGTCATCTCTGGCACTGACATGCTGCACCTCTTTTCTTGTATATGTGTTCAAATGTTGTAGTTGGAGTTCCCATCGTCAGCTGCAGTTTATGGATCACCCAAGAACTCACCCTGCACAGAAGGGTTTCCTCTGACTCCAAACAATCCATATGGCAAAACCAAGGTCCAAGCCTGTCAATTTTCTTTGAGTGCGTGAATCTGCTAATGTTCATGAGTTCTCTAAATTGACTGCAATTTTACAAATGGATTGCAGCTTGTCGTTGAGGATATATTGCCGTGATATCTACCGTACAGATCCTGAATGGAAGATCACTCTACTTAGGTACTTCAATCCGGTTGGGGCTTATCCCAGTGGATACCTTGGTGAGGACCCATGTGGAATTCCCAACAATCTTATGCCCTTTGTTCAGCAAGTAGCTGTTGGCAGGAGGCCAGCTCTAACAATATTAGGAAATGATTATGCAACAAGAGATGGGACTGGATAATTTTTTTGCCCACGCTATGTTCAATTGCTTGTCATTTACACCTCTTTTTAATTTGATTAATCCATACTAGTGCTTTTCAGCTGAAATGATGCAGCTAGCATGTATAAACATATCATATCAAAACGATATCATGTAAGAGGTTGATCAAATTGTGTATCTTTGAAAGATTTTGAGATAAATATTCAAGAACATGAACGCTTGTTTAATTGGGCTATTGTTTCTGAATTTTACGTTATTTTTGAATTTTTTTCATGATCGGGATTTTTATCCCTATCGTTCCCAAACAACAACAGGGATTTTGTTTCTGGAGGGGAAGATTTCCCCTTGGGTTGAGAGGGATTCTATGTGCCCTCAAAATCCCTATGGAGGATTTCCTCCTGGTTTTTCTACTCCTTGCTTCCAAACAAGCCCTCAAGTTATTTTTTTTCCTTTGGTAGATTTCTGCATGTCAAATATGCCTCGCGTGACCCATTCCAATTGTGCCGCCGCGTTCGGTGAAGTGTGGGCTGTACTTGACATGATCTCTAGCATGGAAGCAGCTGGCCCTGCCGAAACGAGAGATCATGCTGCCTTTTGCACGATCTGATAGACGTCGCTGCCGCACAGACATTGACCACAGAATTAATGCGGTCCCAATACTGATGCGGCGACTTGCACGACCTAACTTAACTAGGCTTTCTTAGGTCTTAGCCCCCAAAATATGTGGGAAAAGATCTCTCTACAGCCCTTACACACGAACATGGACGGTGGTCACCCTTAGCTGCGACCGTACGTAAGTCGTCCACTACACAGCTCGCATGTATTCATTATCAGCCAATTGGAGTACTAACTACCCCCTCCATTGTGTACTAGTAAGTAATAATTAGTCCAACCTGTGTCTGCGTCTGTACACAACATAACTTTTTGCCGAAAGAGCCTTACATATGCAGAGATTTTAGTAAAAAAAATTACAATTTAACAAAATAATTTTTTAAGCCCAGTTCGGACACTTTTACGGAGGACATCGGCTTTACAGGTTACTCCCTCCGGTCATAAAAGAATGATATTTTTTTATATCGACACAGTCTTCAAAACTCAACTTTGATCACTAATTTCTATTGTAATATATTATAAAGCATAATAAAATTATAATAATATGAAAGTGTTTTACGAGATAAATCTGTACATACTATTTTCATATACCTAATCTAAATATTTACAGAAATATCGTTAGCCAAAATTTATGAGGTTTGACTACATGTATCCTAAAAAGTCACTCTCCTGTGACCGGAGGGAGTAGGTAACTAGAGAGTAGACAACTAGATTTTCTCAGGTGAAGAAGGGAGAGAATCCGCTTAATTACAAGTAGATTTTCTCAGGTGAAGAAGGGAGAGACTGAGAGAATCCGCTTAATTACCAAACTTTTGCGTCGGTCATTCAAGTTTGTTGAAAATCAAACATGCAGTTGACTCGCGCTCTAGCGAACCAGAGTTGCAAGGCGTTCTCTCCTTTCCGGGTCGAGCGTCCACACGCCGCGGGCTGAGCTAGCCCGCGCTCGGGGTTGAAGTCGTTGCGATCCGGGTGGTTGATGCGTCGCTCTCCACGCTGGTGGTTTGGTTATTGTCACTGGCCGCTTTATATGCCGCTTTATATGCGGCCGGGCCGGGGCGCGCGCGGGATGCTTCCCTGCACTGCGCGCGCGCGCTATCGATCGAACGTGTTCTGGGTCCGGCAGGCCGGCCGGTGCGGCGAAAGCGACCGATCGACCGTGCCCACGCACGCAGCAGAATTGGCGGGGCAGGCAGTGGGGTCAAACAAAGTGATGAACCCGGGATAAAACCAAGGAAAAATTAGATATATGTCATTCATAAGTTGTTACTTTTGAGATATGACACTGCAAAGTTTTTTCCTTTAACATGTGCCACTCCAAAGTGTCTTTCTTTAAAGGGCGCAACTTGCAGTCGTACGTCTAATTTCACCGGTCTCTCCGTACGCCAAGCTAATTAAGCCTTTTTTTTCTCGTCTGATGCGGGATTTGTGCATGATTTTGAGTGGGCGCGTGCTCATGCGTGTGATCAGTCGGCACAGGAGTGGAGGAGCTTGGCAAAAAGGTCGCGTTATTTGGCTCTTAGCTGAAACCGCAAGGGATCACGGCTCGATTGGACTGGTTCGGTTCTTTCGTAAGCGGGAAAGCTCTGTGAAACATCCCCTGGACACGGTTGCAACATCCTAGGACAACGGTTGCAACATCCTAGAACAACGGTTGCAACATCCCCGGACAACAGTTGCAATATCCTAGGATAACAGTTGCAACATCCCCGGACAACGGTCGCAACATGCTAGGACAATGGTTGCAACATCCCCGGACAACGGTTGCAACATCCCCGGACAATGGTTGCAACATCACAAATCAAAACAAAGCATCTGAAAAAAAAACGCGTTGAAAAAAATTGCAACATCGCCGTGAACCGTATGCAACATTTTTTTCTACATATGCAACATTTTTTTTCTATATATGCAACATTTTTTTTCTACATATGCAACATTTTTTTCTACAGATACAACATTCCAAAGAACAATATGCAACATTGTTTTCAACAAGCCGCAACATTGTTTTCAACGAACCGCAACATTAGTAGAAACAACAGAGGGTACCTACTTGAAAACAACGTCAGAACCGGTGCCATGCGCTTCAGAGGTGCCAGCGACGTTGAGGTGGCCCTCACATCGATGCCGATCACCTTCCGCACACGGCGCGCCCGTCCTCCTCGCCCCCGGAAGAGTCATAGACGATGGCACCATCTATACCCCTTGTAAGCCACACGGGAAGATTTGACGACTCACGAAAATCCACAGTGTGAGTATAAATTGACGTTAGTTCTAGGATGTTAGCCTATTAGAATTTAGCCCGATGCGTGATAAAATCCTAAATTCACCAGCTGTGTGTGCACATGCATTGTGTTAGTGGGGTCCTATTCTCACGTAGTTGTTAGTTTGTTTACTGCATGGAGTTACACGTGTATGTGTAGCGGTCTGAGAATTACATGTGTATGTGTAGCGGTCTGAGTCGTTCTCTCTCTTGCATGCAAGTGTGGGTGTGTATGTAGCCACAACTCAGCGTGAGTGGGTGCGAGTCCAAAGGCCAGCATTTAAGGCTGCATGTTACATATTTGGATGCGTTGAATTGACCGTACGATACAAACGTCCAAAATCGGACGTATGTCTAGGATGATTTCCCTTCATCAAAATATGCCATTATGAACAATTTTGGACCTTAATGCCCTTACCTTCTTCCTAGGGTGGATAGATGAGGAGGGAGGCAATATGGAAAGAGGAGCTGGAGGAGGAAGGAGAAGTGAGGAGGATGAAGGCAGAGGCATTAAGGTCCAAAATTGTTCATAACTAGCATAATTTTCTGTGCAATTGTGTGGTTAGATGTTACAACATATATTTTTTGTTGTATAACTCTATTGTCTTTCGAAAATATAGATGTGTTTGTTATATAATTATAATAGTTGTAATATTTATACAAGATTGATCTCCATTGTTATAATATGGCTCCACCGAAATAAAGTGGTGTAGATCTTTTCATTCCTCTCGATTAATGAGAGGATTTCTTATCTATATATGATTATTCTGCATTGTTATAATCTGGCTCCAGCAAAATAAATGGTGTTGTTCTTTTCTTTTTATCTCGATTAATGAGAGAATCTCTTATCTATCTATTATTAATCTGCACCATTATAATCTAACCCAGCGAAATAAGTATTGTAGATCTTCTCTTTTTTCACTCAATTAATGAGGGAATTTCTAGGAATTTTTTTCTAATTTAAGTGTTATTTTGGGATTTTCTAGACCTCTAAAGCAAATGACGTACCTTGAATATCACAAGGTATTGTAGATACTAGGACGGCTCACCCGCGCGAACCGCGTGGCCCGTTTTCTCGCACTAGGCACGGGCACTCGTGGGACTAGGGCGGGAAGGCGCGCGAGCAGGAAGGCGCGGCGCACAGAAGATCCGTCGAGGCAGGCGCAGCGTCGATTCGGGTCGATCGGACGGCCGACCGCGCGAGTCCGAGCACGTTGAGAAAATTTGTGAGCCACATGTGCACGTCCGTTTGGTGGAGCGCGGCCGGAAAACGCGGGGAGGGCCGGAATTCCACCGCAAATAGAGAGCTTCAAGATATAGATGACATATTTCAAATAAAGGCAATTTAGACTGGTATATGTCAAAGAAAAAAAGTTTGCATTGGCATATCTCAAATGAGGCAACTCTTGAATGGCATATATCTAAATTTTTCTTAAAATTAATTGATGTTTCATTACTTAGGAGTTAAAACCTTGCTGATTCTCGAAAATAAAAAAAGTTAAAACATTGCTATGATAGATTGAGCCGACAGTTGGAACTAGTTAGCTTTAAAACTATGATGGACAGACACTTGTCCGCTACGAGCGTGGCAAAGTGGTAAAAGGAAAAGTAAGAATGACAGTGAACCGCGAGAACTGATGAACAATGGTCACGATGGTCACAGTAGTTTCACAAAAAAAAATCATAGGAATGAGTTTTATTCTCAACAAAATTGAAGAAACATTAGCACGTTCCAAACGGAGCCTAAACCTGAGTTGTTAAGCTTGAAACTTGTACGCGCGCATAGGTTTATATTGAACTTGTTTTGCTTTGTTAATTAAGCTGTGAGTAGTTTATCTGTTGGGCTAGCTGGCACGTGATTCCCAACTAATATTAGTTCGAACCTTTTGGAAAGGAAGAAATACCGCATTTGAAACGGAAGAAACGGCGTTGTTGTACAGTACTTCAGTCCGGAAGTAATTTTGGTCCACGTGTCACCATCCGGTTTAACATCGTTTAGCAATATCGTTAATTTTTTCCCCGTTTCTATTAACTGGCAGGAAAGAGGTTTTGTAATTAACCCTGCTGTATTCCACTGAAAACAAAATTTTAAAAAATTAACTTCAATTTGGGCCATTTGCACAGATATGCTGCCGCCTACAAGATTCGAGTATGGACAGGAAAAGGCCCAATTACCAGCCGGGGTGGCCTTTGGGCCGACATGAGGCAAAATTGTGGCTACACCAACCAAAAATGATGCAAATTTGAGCGTACACGGACCAAATATACGCTTACTACTCTTGTGGAACTGTGGCATTCTAAGAACATGTGCTCTAAATTGCGCTGTCAAATTCTGGTCACGAACAACATGTAAGGGATGAAGAAAAAAAAAGTAATGGTTATAAGGGTATGTATAATGGTATAGACAGCTGCGGTCTATAACAATTCTCTATATCACCTGTAAAAGCACTAAAGACAGCTCATACAACGGTACAGACAGCTGCGGTTTTTTTTAGTTGTCTTTATAGAACACACAATCTTTTAATGATTTTTTTGTTTCTTGTGCTATAGTCAACTACAGAATTGTAGACAGCATCTTTCTCTCTCTTCATTCTCTTTCATCCACGTCAGCAACAATCCTACGTGGCAATAACTATAGACGACTGACATAAACCCATTATACATGCTCTAAATAGCTTACGAACTTTGACTTGTTAAAATTTGTCTTTCCGATCTTTGGCCCAGATGTCACACATGTAGAGAGGGAGAGTGAAATTTAATTCGCTCAAATCAGTGGAGACAAGCAAAAAATTTGTCACCATACGGACAAAGATTCCGAAGATTCAATGGAAGGAGCACAAGACCGATGAGATGAAAACATCGTAGGCAGAGTTCGGAGCATGAGTTGAGACAGAACTTTTTTTATTAATTAACCTTTTTTAAAATTTTATTTTAAAGTTAACCCCTCACGAACTTTATTTCTAATTCTGATTTCTTTGGTCATGCCACCACCCATGATGTGATAAAACAATATTGTCACGCCGTAGGATAAGTCCGCTAAAATAGTACTTTTTGTCACGCCACTGGTGGTGGCGTAACCAAACAACACTGTCACGCCACGGGTAGTGACGTAACAAGAGTTTGCCCAGATACGGGCTAGCGTAACTGTGTTGTTTTGTCACACCACGGGTGGTGGCGTGACCAAAGGGGTCATAATTAGAAATAAAGTTCGCGATAGGTTAATTTTAAAATAAAATAAAAAAAGTTTAATTAATAAAAAAATTCGTCAAGACACACTTGGTATCCAAACAAAAATTGCACTTGTTTTCCTTTTTCAGATGAAATCGCTTTGCTTAGCAACCTCCCATACAATTTTTGCTTGAATGCCTTAGGAGTGTAGGCCTGATAATGGGCTTAAACCCACCCTAAATCCAACCCAACCCATGCAAGAATTAGCTAGCTTTTCAGCCCAACCCAGCCCACAAATTAGGTTCTAGAACCCAAACCAATCCAACCCATGTGCACTTTCCACCCAACCCTACCCAACCCATATCACCTCTGTTCAACCCAATTCATCAACCTGTTTCCAACCCATTTTAGGCCATCACATTGTGCAATGACAGAAGAATATACGAGGACAAGTGGGGTGCAGTCGTGTAAGGTGGTGATAAATTAACCTAATCAGGTGCTCAAGGATTAATTTAGTCACACTTCGACGGTAGGCTATGCATTAGGAAATTGATGCAGGGGAGATGCTATGTTTTTGGAGGTTTGAATGGTAAGCGAGTGATTAGTTTTAGTAGCAGGAGCTTCATTACAAACTGGGATTGTGTCATTCATTCAGAAAAATATCTAGTCCAATAGTCTCATTGAGATTATATCCATCAGTCAAATACAATTCGTACAGTGGCACCAACATTCATGCTAATAGTACCATTAGAAAATTAAGATAACACCTGAGTCATCACAAAACACTCAATTTTCACTCAGAGAAAGTGGGCATTGTACAACCTAAGTTATGATCTCCATGTCCATATTTCCTTGCCAATCTGCTAAATGTTTGGAGCAACCGAAGGTACAGAAAGTGGCATCAAAATATATGTTGGTTCATGGCTAATTGTACTACTTGCTGCTAATCACTTGAAGTAAATGTTGTGAATGCAAAGAGAGCATCAAAGGATAAGCCTGAACTTGGCAGCTTATAATTAAAATTTTGGCATCAGCTCACATGGACTCCAGTCCAATTGGACTATCGATACTGAACTTGAAGGAACAGGAAGAGTGGGCCAAGAGAAGATCATATCAGCACATCCCTTGTAGAAAACTTGGATGCCACAAAAAGAGAAAATGGGAAGACCATTAGCAAATCCCTCAAACAAATGCAAAAGTCTTGATCCAAACAAAGATCACCTACACTGTATTTCTTGTAACATAACAAGTTAAAACTTATGCTAAAACTACGATGCTCATCAGCAAATTGTAAAATTTTGCTTGCTGCACTTATCATCACAGTTTGATGTTATGACTGATGAGTATGATTTTCTTAAACTGGACAATGAACTGAATAAAATCGTCATAATATTTTTCTTCTGTCATTCTCCAATTTCTTGGTGAAATCATATGATATATGTTACTCTTCCTCTCTTTTTTCCTAAAAGAAGAACTCTACTGCGTATGTATGAGCTAAATGATTTACTTTCACATTGCCAAATTGCCTACCTGTGTGTCTCTATCGCGTTAAAAGAACATTGAGATATTATCTAACAGTGTTCAAATGACTAGAATAACCAGAAATAACAGGTTATCGACGTAAGAAACATGTGATGGCATTTAGTTTGGTTGCCAAAATTAAGAAACAACAACAAGATAAAACTTGAAGATCAGCTAGCAAGGTTATAACATCAAGGTCTACAATTGCATCAATCATCTACTCATCAAGATAAAGTAGTAAATCATAACAGTAACTATAGAAATGGTCTAGGCGACTTACCCAATTTACTCAAACTCCAACGCTCCCCATCACTCAGATCATGCTCCATCTTGACCTGCACATTACAACATTAAAATTAGTTCAACTTCAGTATAACTTGCAATATTTACAGCATTTATAAAAAAAATATTTATTATACCTTCAATGTTTGGAACTTTAATTAGCCAGTCTTTGGCGCAAACTAGAGGTTCAAGTGTTTCCGGTGATAATGAGCTTCTAGTATCACCAAGTATTCTACCACCACAGCTAAATGATGATTCGGAGGACACTGGACTTAGAGGTATTGCAAGGAAATCTCGAGCCATAGCTGACAAGATAGGGTACTTTGTGATGTGGCGTTTTTCTTCCACCAGCCCAAAATATCGAAATTGTCACCACTCATGTCGAATTTTTCTTTCAAATATCTATCGAGCTCCGACTTGGGTTCATGCTGCCTCAGAGGAGCCTCACCCTCCTTTGGGACATATATTGAACAAATTCATCTTCAACTCTTTTTTCCTAAGAACCGGTGAACCCAC
Organism: Phyllostachys edulis; assembly: GCA_036346405.1. Lineage (NCBI taxonomy): Eukaryota > Viridiplantae > Streptophyta > Magnoliopsida > Poales > Poaceae > Phyllostachys > Phyllostachys edulis. Next base: position 27,827,321 of record CM070565.1, read on the forward strand.
ACTACTCTTGGCTTCGCTAGAATGAGACATCGGGTCTTCACCATTTCTTCTAACAAGTTGTTCATATTTTTCAAAGTACTTTTTCATCCAATCTTTAGCTGATTCGATATTTTTTTTTAATGTCATCCTCGTTGTCACATACCTTCTGGAAAAACAACTCCAAATAATCCATCTCTTTGGTTGGATTTAAGATGGTGGCAATAATAAGAGCAATGTTGTAGTTACCATCCCAATACTTATCAAACTTTGATTGCATTGCACCGGCCAATACCTCTAACACATCCTCAGTCTGCCAATCCCTATCTCTCAAAGTATGACGAATACATAATACCATCTTCAAGTACAGGTGTGATGTAGGTCTCCTATCTGCTGAAAATGCTTTTGTTGCCTCTTCGAAAGCTCCAAGAAAAGATGTGATTGCCTCGGTGTTTGCCCATTCTTCATTAGTTTGTGAAAGTTTCAATTGTTCCTCAGCATATCTATTCAGGACAGCTTTGTATCCCAACGCTTCTGCAATCATTTCATATGTCGAATTCCAACGATTCGGAACATCAAGAGCTAGTCCAGACTTCATAGGAAGACCCATTCTATTTGCAATTGCATTGAAAGTCTAAATGCGTACAGGTGATGAATTAATATGCCTAACCAGATCACGTATCAATTCTAATGCCACATGAATTGGTTTAACGCCATCTTGAACCAATATATTCAGTATATGCACACAACATCTAACATAAAAATATTGGCTAGCAAACAACATGTCATCTTTGCCATTTTCTATCAAAAACTTACAAGTCGAGTTATTGTTGCTCGCATTGTCTAATGTTAGAGTAAACAATTTTCTCTTTATGCCCCAATTTGTTAGGCATTTGGTGATAACCTCCTCAATTGCAACACCATTGTGAGGATACTTCACATCCTTGAATGTATTATCTTTTTCTTGAGGTTAAAATTGGCATCAATATAATGGGTTGTCACACACATGTATCCTAAGTTCTGAACAGATGTCCACAGATCTGAGGTCAGGTAAATAGGAGAATCAATGCTCTGAAATTCATTACACAGCTCTTCCCTCATTCGCTCATACAAACTAACAGAATCATTACGGAGTGTTAGACGACCAAAGACTCTAAAGGATGGTTGCATTGACTCCATCCATTCCTTAAAGTAGGGCTCCTCTAACTTTTGGAATGGAATCTCCACATGAATGCTGCACTTGGTAATCAGCTCACGGGTCCTTTGGAGATCAAAGATAAATGAAGCTTCTGATGGTTGCTTTTTCATAGTTGCAACGAACCTATTCCTGTCATCAATCCCAATTTTTGGGTAGGACCCAGCAATGTGGTTTCTAAGGCTGCTTGTGCCAGTTTTGTTGGTATATGTCAGCTTCAACATGCAATATTTAGAAATTGCCTTTGGGACAACTTCGACTATAACCAACTCATGCTCAAAATGTTCTCAAACCTTTCCCCTCCTTCTAGGTGTTTGTGATGAGGGCTCATCAATGGTGTCATTTGTACCTGAGCCCTCTGACACTTATGTAGACATGCTTAGAAACCTAAATTGATTAACAAATTAAGTTTCTTAATAAATAGCCAAAAGTTTGCATGTTTAGTTGATGCAACGTAGAGAATTGCATAGCCTTTTCATCTATAAAATTATAGGAATGATGACACTCATGGCAGCTAGTAAGACTATTTCAGTATTTATACTAGAATATGTAGTAAAATCTTCATTAAACATGCAGTAGAGATCATGGGCAGAGGGGCATAAAAATTGAAAGAAACATATTTTTGTATGCGATTAGAAATTAAGCTATAACTGTGATTCTTGGAACAGGAAAGCCTAGAACATAGTTGGGAGGAATAAAATCAAATTCAGTTGGGATGTTGGAACCTCCTCAAACTAGTCATCTGAACCAACTCGAACTAACCCCGTCGCTATCAAGATTCAAGAAACATGTAGACGAACAGATAAATAATATGAAACAATTTGGGGCTCATGATCGGTACGAACAAAATTGGCAACCGACCTTGCATGCAATAGGTGAGCTTGACCTAGGTGCTCTTGAACAACTTTAAAATGATTCGGGGGTGGATAGGGACTCCGCGGTGATGGAGATCCAGATGTGAAGTGCAGAGTCAGGGGAGTCAACGTCGGGGGAGATCTGGGCGTGAAGTGCAGAGTCAGGGGTGTTGGCTTCAGGGGAGATCCGGGTGTGACGTGCATAGTTAGGGGGCATCGGCGTCGTAGACGAGGGAGACAAGGATCTTGAAGGTTTCCTAGCTGTGGGCATGGATTGTGCCGACGTTAGGGATGAGGCAAGAGACGAGCTTGTGGCCGTCGCTATCAATGATGTAGTCGATGTCGATGAGCTCGGCGGTGGAGAGATAATGGATCTGGGGCACGAGCAGGCCGGTGAGGAGGGGCACGAGCTGGCTGGTAAGGATGGGTGCGGCGGTCGCGAGCAGGTCGGTGAGGAGGGGCGCGAGAAGGCCGGCAAGGAAGGGCATGAGCATGTCGGCAAGGAGGGCATGACTCGAGACTCGAGAGCAACCCCCACCCATGCCAACCCACAAGAGAAAACCCACGGGTTGAACCCATTCGGACCTGAATTTTTTTTAACCAACACCAAACCAACCCAACCAGTTTTTACTCAAAACCCAACCCAACCCAATCTGTTAGCTACCTCAACCCGTTTCCACCCACCCAAAGCCAACCCAAATGAAAACCCAACATGTTTAGCTTATTTCAGCCCAATCCATTATCAAGCCTATCGGAGTGCCATGCCGTTTCACATGTGTTGGGGACGATAAATCGTTTTTTGTTTGTTTGTTTTCTTGATATAATATCAGAAAATATTCTAAAATAAAAGTTACTAATATCTTTTATCTTTTCAAATTATAGAGATCACCTTCAGCTGTAACTGGTGTGATGCACAAAATGTTGACCCAAATAAACTACAAAATTATAGGGCTACCGAATCATATTTGCTATTATGCTTGCACTCACAAAACAGATGTGTACAACACTAAAAACAAATTATGTTACAAATTATATATAATACAATGTGAAAACTTCACAAATTATGTTGCCATGTGGACATGTCCACAGGGCTCGTTTCATCGTCATCTTAATTTTATTATTTTTAAAAAGGAAAGATATGCCAGAGGAACAGATATGCACCATCTCTCATTTGAAAAGTTAGTACACATCATCTGAAAAGTTAGTACAAATAAATAAAAAAAGAAAAATGCACTATTTGTCGTCGTTTCCACTAGGCCTGGCTGATTCTCAAAATAAAAAAGTTAAAACATTGCTATCATAGATTGAGCTAGCTACATAATTAATTGACACTAGCTAGCTTTAAAATTATGATTGATAGACATTTGTCCGTCACAACCGTCAAAAAATGGGGAAAAAAGATAAAATTGATTATATGCCATCAAATAACTATTTCTTCATAATATGCCATTGGGTTCAATTTGTTTTTTTTGACAAAGTTGGTTATAGAACATGTAACTTTTGTGGCATTTGCTCCAAGACACTAGTTTTCTATGTCTTTGCTGAAACACACTAAACTTTTGTGGTTCTTTGCTGGTGGACACTTGAAAGGATACGAGTAGGCTACACTAGCGCAATAAAAAAATTTATGTCGCGTAATTTAGGAAACCATACGAGTAAGAGATCATAGATCGTTACCACTAGATGCGCAGTGCAGCGGAAGAAGAGTTGGAACAACCCAGTCCAACGTCGCACGCGTCGATGTAGTAGAAGTAGTCGATCGTCCAACATCCTAGGCCACCGATCGTCTCCTCTAGCAACACTTCATGTTCCTCACGTACATTGTGGATCGTCCTCTATCAATGCAACAACAACTGTAACAGCGCCTCTATGATATCCATACATCCAAGGATGGAACATCGTACGTCAGTGTGGTAGCACCAGCGCGCACGGCAGGGCCTTCGTGGGTGGCGGCTAGGGTTTCGGTGGATGATGCAATGTCATCCCAAAATCCCCACGCCTCCCCTTATAAAGAGCCCCTTTAGTGGTACTCTACACTAGGGCCCATTAAGGTGCAAAGCTCATACGAATGGATCCTATCCGAACTGATTAGTTCTAACCCGTTAAGTGTGTGAGCCTATAGGTTCATATTTACTTGGTCACAACTCAAAAACCTCTTTCCCATCATAAGTCGGTAGCGGTCCCTATCAGGACATAGTGACCCCCAAATACATAAAAAGATCATATCGGACGAACCTATATAGTGCTCATGCATTGATTCGTTTGCCTCACGATACCAGATTGAACTCAAAGCGAGATGTGTGTCATCTTATGATAACTTGATCATGTAGTGGATTACTTAGTTGTAGTTGACTCTTCAACCACACTCGGCATGGCCGTGCACTTCCCAAATCCAACCATATCGAGGGACCCAAAGAAATCTCTCACGTTATATGGGAGATGCAAATGCCATATTGATCACTTACATTCCTCCACGTGTTTCATAGTAAACCCCAAATATATCTTTATGACTACTGTCACATCCCACAAATTTAGCATAATGTTTTTCCATGTTTTCAAAAGTTTCAGAATCAAAATGATCCCCAAATATTTTTTGAGTTTAATAAAATTGGCCCCAATTTTTTTCTAAGCTCCATGCGTTTTTTCTAAGCTCCATGCATTTTTCTTGAGCTTAACCAATTTTCAGCCAACTAAAAAAATCTCTTTCCCCTGTTTTCTAAAGGACTTCCTTTTCTAGAAAGTCCCTTTGTTTTTTGCTTTCCCTTATCGGTTGTACACTTTCTCCTCAGCTCCCACGCCACTACCTTGAGTTGCCTCCCTCCTTGCCCTCCCATCCCAGCAGCGGAGCCACTTCCCCTGCTCTACCTCGCTAGCACGCAGCTTCGTTGAAGCACTCGCTCACCACGCGCTCGTGCGCTACTGCAGCACTATCGCCATTGCAGTAGTGTCCTTCAAGTGGCCCTCGCTACCACTTCATCTTAGCCGCCCGCACCTGCACTGCTCAATCCAATGCCCCTGCCCTTTGTCGCCAGCACCGAGAACTCTGTCACACGTAGTCAAAACCGAGGGAAACCAGTGAAAATTCTTCACTTCTACCTCTCTGTTTTGCCTCTACTGCTTCGCCTCACCCTCTCGAAGCAAGAAGAATTGTCTCCTTGCTCTGGCTTCGTCCCCAACGCTAGTAGACCTCGCTGCCATGCCATGCCCCAAATCTGCCACTTCATGAAATTCCTCACCCATAGAGCTTCTCTTCCAAAATTGATCATTGATCCTCCTTCACTGCATCATGTTGATCCCATTTCACCCCTTCTTCTGCTCAAATTCCTCTTGAGCCACCGCCATTAGCACCGCCGTCCGAGCCCCATGTGCACTAGCACAATGTCAAGCCCCTCCGTCCAAGATAATCAAGCGCTCATATTCATTCCACTCCATTAATTCTTGTGTGTCCCTCCGTTCCCTTGTGCCATCACCGGAGAAGATAGGTCCCATGGCACCGCCACCGATGATAGGCCACCTCGGCCTCGATCTCGCCTCGCCATCCGTGTCACCAAAACTGCCTCGATGCCCTAGTTCTCACTAACCCGTCCTATGTTCCCATGTCCGTCGCTGCCAACCTCCCATGTTCCCATGTTCGCCGTGGCCGTCACGCTCGCGTTCCAGCCATCTCTGAGTCTCTTCGTCCATTACACCATCACTACAAGATTCCCTTCTCCATGTTCTACGTCATGATCGCTCCGCCTTAGCAAAAGCATCTCCTGAGCACGATGTCATACACCGCTGAGCCGTCCCCTATCTTCCTTCCTCGCCGCTGCTCATGCCAGTATTCTCTACCATCTAAAGTCAAATGCATGTCGTGTTCCCTCCACAAAGTCTCTTAATCACCCTCAGATTCCAAATATAGGCTCATGTCTCTGACATCCACCTTATTCGTTGTCGTCGTCGTGTTTTGCCCCTTCTAGACCGCTTTAGACCGATTTGGTCTGGTTCCATCCGTGTCGCTCTCTGTAAGACTGGGTTTTACCGAGTCTTTATCGGTTTTGCATATTTTAGCATTTATTATGTACTGTGCAACTCCTATATGTCTCTGAAGTGCTATCTCGATGCTTCCTGTTGCCCCAGCACCACTTCGTTCTTTCACAGTTTCAATTTTTTATTTAAAATTGAGATTGTTGTCAACTCACATTTGAAAACCATAGCATGTCGATGTTTTGCTAGTTTTACATGGTTGCATTTGGTAGGGGATGAGATGAGCTAGCAGGAGCGGAAGAGGAGCCAGAGGAGTTGGATGAGTGTTCGACGACTCTATGCGAGAAGGTAAGTCGCGTCCTTAATCATGTTGAACCTATATGCTATTGTATTATGCACTATTTTGCTATCCTACAATTACTTTCATGCAAGGTTATTTAGTGGAAATTATATTTGATATGAATGTTGTAGCAGTAGCTAATTCCTATTTGATGATGTTGCCATCCTTGTTGCTTGATCCATGTTCACCTTGACAAGCTTAGTGTGATTACTTTAATATGATAATTTAGTTGGTAGTGACCATGTTATAGTTAGAGTCACGACACACTTGTTTCATATGGTATATACAAATGCTAGTTAATTATGGTGGCTTTATGAAAATGATTAATGCCAAGGGCAAGAATGGATGCTAGTGGTGAGTTCTTTATGAACTGGGTTGTGGTTGTTCTTGCCCAAAGCACATAAGGACTACAAACTTTTGCCAAGATTTAATGACATAGTTCTCGCCCATCCATGTGATCGTTCATTCGAACTTGATTATTTGTTGTTTTATCTACATGATGTTTCCACAGCCATCACTACTACAGAACAGACCTTTGGTCGAACTGCCAAATGGGCAATAGTCTCGGAGAAAATTGCGTCCGGGACCAAAAAGATCTTTAGTCGGTTGGTAACACCAACCGACTAAAATCCCCCGCCCAACGGCTCGGTGGCGAGCTTTTGCGGGAGGGACATTTAGTCGGTTGGTGTTACCAACCGACTAAATGTCAACCTTAGTCCCGTTGGTACTACAATCCGGGACTAAATCTTTAGTCCCGGATTGTAGTACCAACCGGGACTAAAGGTTGACATTTAGTCCCGGTTGGTAACACCAACCGGGACTAAATGTCCCTTCTATTTAAACTCTGTTTGGCGTTAAATCACAGAGCCGAACGCCGTCTGCCGCCGGGACACGCCATTCCGCTTGCCACCACCGCCGAGCCGTTCATTCACTCAACCGTATTCACCGGCGTGTTCATGTAAGCTCTGATGCTAACCCTGCCGTCCATTATGAAAAATATGAAATGTGAAATTTGAATAATTTTTATATGTTATAAAAATTGCCAATTAATTCATAAATGGAACTTTCATGATTTTTGTAGGCCACAATAAATTTCCAAAAATCATGAAATTTGTTTTTCCACTAAGTTACACTGTGAACAGTCCATATAAAAATTTTAAGACTATTTGGACAAAGTTGAATTTATACCTATTTTATGCTTATTTATTTAATTATTATTCCATGAATTTTGTAGGCTAAATTAATGATCCAAAAATTCTGAAAATTGTTTTGCCATCTAATTAGGCTATGAACTATCTGTACAAAAATTTTGGGATCAATCTGAAGACTTTTATTTTTCACCTTATTTAATAATTATTTAAATAAATGAAAAATGACTTTTACATGTGTTAGTTAGGTTAAGCTTTGAGGGGTGTTTGATGAGATAAGTCTTATCTTATCAGATCCAACCTCTTGGGTAAAAATAATAAATATTAATTTTGTTTTAATAAATAAGTTTAATATTTAATTATTAAGTCATTAGTTAATCTCTTAATTAGCTTAATCACTTAGTTATTGTTTGCCTTTTGGATTGATTGTTGACCTAGGGTCATTCACCCTTAATGACTTTGGGCAATTTAGTTAATTATTAATTATCATTTAACTTGATGTCCCTTCTCCTTAAGCTTGCTGTTTGACGTTAAATCACACAGAGTGAACGCCGTAAATCCGCCGGGACACTCATACGCTGCAAGGCGAAGCTCTAGTGCAAACGTCAAAAATAGTACTGATTCTTTGAAAATTCAAAATAAATTCATCTTAATTTCAAAAATTCTAAAAATTTTGGGTAGCCTCTCTATCATGTGTACTATCTGGGAAAATTTTGAAACTTGAAATTTAATTATGTGATATGTCATATAATGCAGACGATGACACGCCATTGGATGTACAATGCCGATCGCCGCTCCAAAGAGTTCATTGATGGTGTGCATTATTTCTTAAGAGTGGCCGAGGCAAACAAGCGGGATGGTTTCATGTGCTGTCCATGTGCCCTGTGTAAGAATTTGAAGGAATATTCTGGCTCAAGGAGTCTTCACTCACACTTGTTGAAGTCGGGTTTCATGCCAAACTATATTTGTTGGACCAAGCACGGAGAAACCAGGGTTATAATGGAAGAAGGTGAAGAAGAACAATTGGACCCTAACGACATTATTGCTCAATACGGTGACTTCGATGATACTGCAATGGGCGAAGTCAAGAAGAGGCGAGGCGAAAGACACACTCGTGAAGATGATGCTCTTGGTGATGTCATTCGTGATGCACAAAGAGATTGCGAAAGTGAAAAGGAGAAGGCTAAGTTTGACCGCATGCTAGAGGATCACAAGAAATTACTATACCCGTCCGTAGAAGATGGGCAAAAAAGTTGGGTACAACATCGAGTTGCTACAATGGAAGGCATGAAATGGTGTATCCGACAAGGCATTTGGGCAATTATCAAGATCCAAAAAAGATGCTTCCGAAGCCTAACGAATTGCCCGCCACTACGTCTGAAGCAAAAACAGTCGCTCGCCCTTTGGGATTAGAAATCCAGAAGATACATGCATGTCCTAATGACTGCATCCTGTATCGTGGCAAGGACTACGAGAATTTGGATGAATGCCCCGTATGCAAAGCGTCGCGGTATAAGATCAGGCGAGATGACCCTGGCGATGTTGAGGGCGAAGAACGTCCCAGGAAGAAAATCCCTGCCAAGGTTATGTGGTATGCTCCTATAATACCACGCCTGAAACGTCTGTTCATAAACAAGGACCATGCAAAGTTGTCGCGATGGCACAAAGAAGACCGTAAGGTAGACAACATGTTGAGACACCCTGCTGATGGGTCCCAGTGGAGAGCAATAGACAGAGAATTCCCGGAGTTTGCAGATGACGCAAGAAACCTAAGGTTCGCTTTAAGTACGGATGGTATGAATCCTTTTGGGGACCAGAGCACTAGTCATAGCACTTGGCCTGTTACTCTATGTATCTACAACCTTCCTCCATGGTTATGCATGAAGCGGAAGTTCATTATGATGCCGGTGCTCATCCAAGGCCCGAGGCAAGCTGGCAACGACATCGATGTCTACTTGAGGCCATTAGTTGAGGAACTCCTGCTTTTATGGAGCAAACCAGGTGTACGTGTGTGGGATGAGTACAAACAGGAACACTTCGACCTGCGAGCATTGTTGTTCGTAACAATCAATGATTGGCCCGCTCTAAGTAATCTTTCGGATGCACAAACAAGGGATATAATGCATGCACACAATGTTTTGATGACATTGACGGATATATTTGAAAAAATGTCGAAAGGTCGTGTACCTTGGCCATCGCTGTTTTCTTCCTATGAATCACCAACTAAGAAAGAAAGGCAAGCATTTTAACGGTAAGGCGTAACACGAACCAAGCCTCGCGAACCGAACTGGGAGGATGTACTTGATATGGTCAAGGATGTGCAAGTAGTCTTTGGAAAGGGACAAGGCAAATAACCTGTTCGAAAGATGCTAAGGACACGCACCCATGTGGAAGAAGAAGTCCATATTTTGGGAGCTACCCTATTGGCAAGTCCTAGAGGTCCGCATAGCGTGATCGACGTGATGCACGACAAAGAATCTTTGTGTGAACTCGCTAGGATTCATGGATGTGTATGGAAAGTCTAAGGATTCACTCGAAGCACGCACAGACTTGCGGCGCATGAAAGAACGAGACAACTGCATCCAGAGAAGACAGACGATGGGCGCCATTACTTAAGACACGCTAGCTTCACTCTTAGCAAAGAAGAGAAGGAAAGCATGTTTGAATGCCTAAACAAACATCAAGGTCCCATCTGGATTCTCCTCCAATATAAAGCGTATAATAAATGTGCGGAGAAGAAATTCCTACACTTAAAGTCCCATGATCGCCACGTGCTTATGACGCAATTGCTTCGGTTGCTTTAAGAGGAATTCTACCTCCACATGTACGTCAGCCACCGTGAAGCTATGTGCATTCCTCAATGCAATTTCTCGAAGGCAATCAATCCAATGGAACTAGCTACTCTCTGAGAATGATGTGGTTCAATGTCTTGTCGACTTTGAGTTGGTGTTCCTCCATCCTTCTTTAATATCATGACACACCTCCTAGTTCACTGGTCAAGGAGATTAATATTCTCGGTCTGTGTTCCTACACAACATGTTCCCCTTTGAGAGGTTCATGGAGTCTGAAGAAATATGTTCACCAACAGCGTGCTCGGCCGAAGGAAGCATCGCCAAGGGCTACGGGACGAGAGGAGGTCATTGAGTTCTGTGTTGACTTCATTCCCGACCTTGACCCGATTGGTGTTCTGAATCGCGACACGAGGGGAGACTTAGTGGAAAGGGAACACTAGGGAAGAAAACATATATCGATGCGGGGACGATTATTTCAATAAAGCGCACTACACAGCTTCAAAACTCCTCCGTGGTGGAGCCGTATGTCGAGGTACACAAGGAGTTCCTACGATCCCGCTTTCGGGAAGAATGAAGCTTGGATTAGGCGTCATCACATGGAAACTTTCAGCGGTTGGTTGCGAAAAGAATGTCGAGGTGATGACAATATTGATGAGCAAGCTGTATTTGTTGGCTAGGCAACCATCGTGGCACATCCTCACGCATAAAGGGCGAGATAAATGGAAATACATTTTACACGTAGCCCAAGATAAAAGGAGCACGAACCAAAACAAGTGGTGTCCGTAGATGCCATGCACCCAAATGGAAAGAGGCAAACATATTATGGCCGATAGAGGAGATTTGGGAACTAGACTACGCACCTAATTTTAAAGTCCCTTTGTTCCAAAGGTGCCAATGGGTGAAGATGACCGGAGGCGGGTAACAATGACAAGGAGTATGGAATGACAACAAAGGACCTCAACAATATTGGGTACAAAGACGAACCATTCGTCCTTGTGCCGATGTGAATCGGTGTTCTATGTGAAAGACATGTCTACAAAACCCAAGAGAGGGAAAAACGACGACAAATCAACCAATGAGCTAAAACGCCACATAGTTCTTTCAGGAAAAGAAACATCGTGGGAATTGAGGACAAGTCGGACAAGTCAAGATTATGAAAGGATGACCGAATCCCGCCCTTCAAGCAGACCAAAGACCCAAGCATCCCGCTAAATGCCGAGGACACTCCATGGTTACGGCATGATCATAACCAAGGGTCATACGTCAAGAAGAAGTTCACCATGTGCCCGCTTGATATATAGTGATGTTTAATAAATAGTGTGTATTAGAGATTTTATGTAATAATTGTAACTTCAGATGTTTCTATCATATTTTTCTTGTTTTTTATCGCTTTCAAATGAAATTCCTATTCGATAAAAGGACACATGTACCTCTGTGAAGCATGTCTTCTCCACCGTGTAAAAATGACTTGAAATTTTTTAGCAAGTATTTATGCCTTCAAATGAAATTCCCAACTTGTGGTTTGAGCCCTTCATTTTGTTTATAGTTGGCTCTTCACTTCCTAGCTTGTGGTCACTATAAAAGTCGTTTGAAATGTCAATAAGATAAAAGGAAATGCAACTATTATTTTAAAAAATTTATGCCTAGTATTTAATTTACTATGCATTTAACAAGAATTAGCATATTTATACAAATAAACTTAATACAAAACCCAAACTGTGAAAACTGGCGGAATCGAATAGTGGGGACCTTTAGTCCGGTCCAGATGTCTGCTTGGGACTAAAGGTCACACACCGAGACTAAAGGTTCTCTGGAAAATATGTCCCACAAAAACCTTTAGTCCCGGGCAGTGGCACCACCCGGACTAAAGGTCCAACCTTTCGGTCCCATTCAGACACGCCGGATCAAGGTCACACCCGGGACTAAAGGTTCTCTGGAAAATATGTCCCAGCAAAAACCTTTAGTCCCGGTCCGTGGCACCACCCGGACTAAAGGTCAGCCTTTAGTCCCAGCGGTATTACCACCCGACTAAAGGTCTTTAGTCCCTGTTAGTATCCGCCCGACTAAAGGTCCCTCAAGATTAAGCAACAAAGGCTTCTTCCTTCTTCCACCCCTTAGTCTCCCTCGCCGTCTCCTCGCGCGCTTCCTCCCGTGGCGCCCCCTCCGCCACCACCTCCTCGGCTCCTCCTCCGCCGCTCCAGCTCGCCCGGCTCCTCCCTCCTTCAGCCGGATCCGGCCACTTGGCTCCGCCCAAGAAGCCACTCACCACCACCGCCGAGCCAAGACCTCCACGCCGGTGAGCTCAGAGGTCAAGAGGTTTACGCTGCTTCTAAAAGTTTATCTCGAGGTCAAGTATCCTTAATTAGATGTCAACTTGCACCATGAAGAGTCACTCAAACCATGGTCAAAGGAGCAAAACTTTGTTTACTGAGATAGGCTTGGAGTCACCATCGAGAGTGTTTAGGGTACAAGCTAGATGTGCGATCGAGTAACACGGTAATTAACGCCACATTAGAGTTTTTGCTACTTTGTCTCCTTGCTAGAACCAATTAGGCTTTGTTCGGTGGCAATGTGGTATAGACGACGACACAAAGACTAACCCCCTGCGAGCCCTCTTTTTGTGACCGCCATCGAGCCGAGAAATCATTTTTGCAGAGCCGATTTAATTGAATGTATATGTTGTTTTTCTTTTATCGATGCATGTCACGAACCGCACGCCACTTGATGCGAAATCATAACCCGATCACTAGGGGTGGAAAAAAAGCCCGAAACTTCGAGCCATTTCGGCTCGTTAAGGGCTCGGCCGACTTCGACTCGAACTCGGTCCCTTAACGAGCCGAGCCGAGCCAAAAAAAACTCGCTTTTGTTAACGAGCCGAAGCCGAAGCTGGCTCGCGAGTAACTCGGTTAACTCGTTAAGCTCGCCGATTCACTTCTAAGATTAAGCTCTAGTGGGCGCTTTGCCACCTTTTATGAACGGTATTCTCTTGACATTCTAGATTGTCTTGGAAGCCGATGGTTATCAACCATATCTGATATCTCCAGAGAAAGGGTTGAGATCATTGATGAAAATAGTACTCAAAATGGCAATGGTTATGTATGGATCTGCATGCATGTTGCATGATTTGTGATATGGACTGCATGGATATGATTTATGAATGCTATAAATGTTTATCGATGATTGTGATTTGTGAACTTGTGATGATGATTTGTGATATGGACACTGCATGGATGTTCATGGCATCTATAATCATTTATTTTTGGGTTTAGTTCAAAGAACACTTGCTCTCATGAATTGCCATGCATGTGTTTGGTTGAATAAGGCATGTTTGGGTGGTCAATGATTGTTCTTTACATTCGCTTTACGAAAATTTCATGAAATTTTAAGATGTTCACCATGTTTATCGCTAACGAGCCTAACGAGCCTAACGAGTCGAGTTCGAAGTTTTTAACGAGCCGAGCCGAAGCTCGGTTTTTGCTCGTTATCTTAACGAGCCGAAGCCGAGCCGAGCTCGTTTTCTTAACGAGCCTTAACGAAGTCGAGCCGAGCCGAGCCGAGTCAGCTCGTTATCCACCCCTACCGATCACGAACCGCTCTAACGCCCTACACATATATTTGCGAAATGGCCGATTCAATGACAACATGGACGATGCCATGATGGATATTATCAACAATGACGCCTTACAAGGTGCCCAATTTGAAGGTGATGACAACAATCAAGAAGTAGATGACGGGAGTCAGTACTTTGCCGATTATGAAGATGAGCAAGACAATGCTGGCGAGGTCTATCTACAATCTCTTATGTATACATGAAATTCGAATAATTTCATTTGTCGATAAATATATTTATTTAAATCTTTGTGTTTCTACATTCGTAGCCCTCTGGATCGACGACAACAACGGGGAAGAGTAGAAATGTACGAGGCCCGAAGAAGCCGTTGGAGGGTCGGTTCATTCTCTCGGAATTCGAGGAGGATACAGCAAAGTACTTGGACCACATGCACGTAAATTTGTCACCATCGTGGGTACCTTGTAAGGGACAGATCCCGATCAATGCTCGTGAATGGAAGCAAAAGAAAGTTGCTCCTCATATTAGTTTTGTCTCCGATCGTGACAAGGCACTAGTTTGGCAAGATGTCCTTCAACATTTCGCGCCGACATGTAAGATGAAGCTTTGAAGGAGAGAGTTAGGAACTGGCTATGAAGAAGATGGCCACACAATTCCAAAGTTGAAGAAGAAATTGTACAACACATTTATCGGCAAGAACCCGACGCCAGATTTCAACACTAAGGCCTACGCTGTTGAGGCTGTTTTGGGATGAGTTTGTACAGCCAAGACATCGGAAGAGGGTGAGGCACGGTGAGAAGGAACCAACAGAATGCCCGACAAAAGCAATACCACCATCACTTGGGATCGTGGCTCAGAGTGCCATTCCTAAGTGGGAAAGAATGGAACAGAGATTCTTGCCAAGGGATCGAACCAGAATCAACCAACCGGCCCGAAGCGCCAAGTATTGGTTTTTCGGTCATGGGGAAGCTTTGACCTAGAGACCGGAAAGATAGTGTATGGCGAAAACTCCAAAGAGCAAAGAAAAGATTTGCTTATGCTCGAGGCTTGGCTGAGAGTGGCAGGTGGCAGCCGAACAGAGATAAGGATGAGCTGACATACGCCCTGGAGAGTACTGAACACGGTGGGCTAACAAGAGGCTATGGGGAGGTGTCGTGGGAGCATGCCTTCCCTAAAGACAAAGCCACCTATAGAAGCCGCCAGAGAAAGAAGTACGAGGAGGCAGAGCGGATGCGCAGGATGGAGGAAATGGTTCTTGAGTCACGGAAGTGGCTCGTGAAGCAAGAGAGCGAGAAAAGCACTTGAAGCCAAAATGAATGAGGAAATCAAAAGGCAAGTGCAGATAGCAAGAAGTTCCATCCAAAGGCAAAGCGCATCGAGTGGAGTCAACATCACCCCTAATCGCTTGAAAAGCGCTTGCGCTTCCACGAAGGTGCCGTGATTCAAGATGACGCAGGTCAAGCGCTTCCCGTGGATGACATCACCGATCCTCTCACGACATGTGAGCTGCACATTCGAGAGGGAATGCCACACCATGGTGGCTATCGGTGTTGTATCTCGACGACCCTACGAAGACACCAAGATGCCATGGGGCATTAATACCTCCCGGATATGCTAGCGTCTCGGTGGATAGAGTTGTGAAAGGTAATAGCAATGTGCCTCTTGACATTGAAGGAGGTGATGGGAGAAGACTTTAGGAGAAGCGGAGAAGACATTCATATGTTGGCGCAAGCGCTATATCATTATTCCTAGGCGCCACCTCCTCCTCCTCAACAACCTAACCCTAGGTGCGGATGAAAGTGAACGAAACATTTTTTCACTAATTATGTATTGGCTTAAATAACGGTTTACTCATACCACGTTGTTTTCACAGCAGAACCTCCCCCAACCTAAGTCCAATTATCCATTCACCACCTGGTCACAGTGTTGCGGGCGATGACAATGAAGTGGAAGACACGGCTGCATCCCCACCGGCCCCATCGCCTCCACGGCGGGCTCCAACGCCGACACCGGCCGCCCCATCGCCTCCACGGCGGGCTCCAACGCCGCCACTGGCCCCATCGCCTCCACGGCGGGCTCCAACGCCGCCACCGCCGCTCCATCGCCTCCACGGCGGCTCCAACGCCGACACCGCCGCCCATCGCCTCCACGGCGGGCTCCAACGCCGCCATCGCCCCATCGCCAAAGAAGAGGCGCACCCACAAGCGGCGCGCGGCCCCACCGCCAAGAAGAAAGCCTCAGGGAGAACACCAGCTATTTCTAAGACGACGAAACTTTCCTATGAGAAGACTGCCGAGGAAATAGATGCTTCAGTGAAAACAGATGTGGACAGTTTCTTCGCGAAAGTCAAGGCTAAAAGTGAAGCGAAGCGAAACCCTGAGAAGCCGTACTTCTTCGTACGTCCAGAAGTTCTAAGGCAAAGGGTGGACGCCACCGAAAAAGTTACGCCATGCTCGTAAGGATTCGCCACTATCGGACTATGACCGCACTCTCACCAAGTCAATTGAGGAGGCGAAGAAGAAAGAGAAGAGAGCACGGAAGGGTGTTGCACACTCGGGAACAATCACAACAATCGGTGCCCCGCTAGTTATTGGGAATGAATATGGTTCAAACACGAACGTGCTAGAATAGATATCCGAAATGTGCATTTGGATCAACTTGATGAATTTTTCATGAAACCGGTCTAAGCATTTCCCAAATGCTCGTGAGCACACATCCAAAGTGCTCCGAAGTTGATCATTGGAAGAAGGAATATGTATATGGCAAGAGTCTATACAACCCCGAGAAGCTCTTGGAACTTCAGACGCGAAATGTACTTGTTAAACAAGTGGTACATGGCGGCGTCGCAGTAAAAGCGGATGACTATATTTGCGTCAAAATTATAAACCATCATTACTTCCGTGGCGATGACATTATAATGGTTCGCTTTAATGAGTTACACCAGCTATGCCACATGAACGCTCTAGACAAATCTCTCATCACCGCTTTTGTCATGACGTGATTCTTTCTTTTAATAATCTCACTCTAGCATATGTATATGTATAAGTAATTATCCTCACACTAGCTAGCATGTCTATACATATGCAGAGACATGATGAGAGACCTCACACGAGAAAGGACAAGAACATTGGTTTCATTGATCCATATATCGTATTCAAGGACCCAAACACTCCCTACGATCAATGGAGACCTCAAACGGAGAGGAATTTCCTGAGGTTCTTGATCAACCAAAAGAACAAAAGATTTATACTCTTCCCTACAACTTTGGGTGAGTGTTGTTATCGTGTGCACATTTTACTTTACTTACTCAATCCAACATAAAGATATATATGTTGACTCTATAAACAAATGCACTTTCATCGATAATCTTGATTGTCTTCGATCTCTCCGACGGTCATTTGCTAATCTATGACTCGTTGAGAAAACCGCAGAAGATTACCAAGATATGATAGACATTATCCGGGGTAACTTCGATCTTTAAATATTTATTCTGCTCTTTAACTCGCAATAGTTAATTAACGATCCAATTATTAGGCGGGGTTTGGGCTTGGTTCGTTCACTACACCGTCCGGATCCGAAAGCGCCACTTCTGATCCACACCGATCGGATGTAAGTTGTACTAGCTCCCGCATCTTTACCTTATCATGCTTCACTCACGCCACGGATGACGAGAGTAATCTTTTTATATCGTCTGATGGGTTCTACTGGCGACCACCAGCAACAATTTGTGTGGATACTACGCTTATGCGAGTTCCTCATGGTGTATGCAAAAGAACCCATCTACAGATGCGTAAAGTACGTAATAAGTATATATAATAAATCCATTTTATTTATTTGTTGCTATTAAATAAATCTTATGTATATTAATACTTCTTTCGCTTAATGCAAATTGAAGGAGATATGGTTGAAGGAACAGTGTTGGATATGGACCGCCTCAAAGGAATTCAAGAGACAATCGCAGATTTCTTAATGAGCATGTCCTCAAGCCCGACCGAAGTTCTACTTTAACCCGATGAACAATTGAAGCCAAACCAGATTTAACATTTGTATGACATTTAAGTGGAGGACAACATTTGTGTTGTAAATACCAAGGATGCATGAATAATGTTGTAAATTTTATGTGCATATATATATATATATATTATACATATATATAGCTCCATAATATATATAGTTTCATACTTTATTTGTGTGTAATAATGTTCCAAACTAAATTATATGTGGGCGATACATATATTAGCAAATAAGAATACGATTTGAAAACCTAATGTAATTGTAAAACCAAAATCAATAATGAATTGAAATGGAAACAAAAAGGAAAAAAAAACATTTAGTCCCTTGGTAATACCAACCGATTAAAAGGCCACCTGTGGCTCAGCCTCAATGATTTGTCCCGGTTGGTAATACCAACCGACTAAATCGGTTTTAGTCCCTGCCTGGGACCCGGGACTAAAGGTGAGACATTTAGTCGATTTCCTAGTCCCTCTATAATCGGGACTAGAGGCCCTTTAGGCCCGGGACCAAAGGTCTGTTCTGTAGTAGTTAGGCTTGTCACTAGTGTACCTTTGTGGTTATAGTGACCCAATAGCTGTAGGGTGTCGCTAGGAGCGGCCATAGTTTGGCCTATGTACTGCTAGTCGAACTTGAGAATAGTAGACATCGTTTAGCAGTGGACGATTCAACTTGCCTAGCTCAGTAGGTCCCTGTGTGTTGAAATGGACAAATCATCTACTTGGCAAAGACTAGTGTGGTAAAGTAGCATCTCATTCTTGGTATCTCAACTCTAGTCCGGTTATGGTACCATATGGGTGAAGCTAGGCAAAACTCTGTAGAGGTTAACTTAAGTGTCGATACCCCATACTTCCGGTTAATGAAGATGTGTTACTGGGTGATACCAAATGATCATGGCATAAGTAGTTATTCCAAATGTTTAAAGTGTTGATGTAGTAATTCTTGTTGCTGTCATCACTCAAGTACAACATTTATCAAATGATTTACGCTCTATTTAAACCTTAAAATGAGTCACTTTTAAAACTATAAAGAAAGTAAGTAGTAGATTGGTAGGTCAAAACTTAACCTTTGCTTCTGAATTGCCATATGCATATAGTTAATAGCATTCACACATGGCTTGTTGAGTATGTAAGTACTCACTCTTGCATATTTGGATTCAGTAGAGTATCCAGATCTTGGTGATGAGGGTCCTTTCGATGAAGTGTCACTACACCATGGCATAGTATTAAGGGCAATAATCTGCCGGGGAAGAATGGGATGAGTGGCAAAACATGTGCCAGTAATATCCAAGAGATTAAGGGTCACGATATCTGCAGGCAATAATTATTGTCTAGAATAACTTATCTGCCGGCTATGTTTTTAGATTAGCACGATCTATCTAAATTATGGTTAAATGGTGCAAAAGATAATCGAGGGCAGTTAACTACCGGCAATACATCTAACTGCCAGGGAAAATAGACAATCGAGGGCAATTAACTGCCAGCAATACATCTAACTGCCAGGAAAAACAGACAATCGAGGGCAGTTAACTACCGGCAATACATCTAACTGCCAGAGAAAAACAGGCAATCGAGGGTAGTTAACTGTCGGTAATACATCTAACTGTCGAGGAAAACAGACAATCGAGGGCAGGTTAACTGCCGGCAATACATCTAACTACCAAGAAAACTCTAACTACCGGGAAACAACTAACTACTAGGAAAACAATAAATGTCGGGGGGAAACAACTTATCTAGGGCTGTTAACTGCCAGGAATCTGCATATCTGCTAGGGAATGTCTTTCCTGGTAGCACTTTACTAGGCAGGCAATAAGTGCTGTGGAAACACATTCCCGGCAGATAATTTGCTTTGCAAAGCAATTTTCTCCAGCAGTTTGATTGCCATTAATACTATGCCATGGTGTAGTTTGTATTATGAAGATTGGATTGGTGAGGACTATGAGTTGTAGGTCACTCCTATGCTCAGGCTTGCCTATGGCTGTGGTTGAGAGCTTTTCATGTATCCTAAGTATGTAACTCCGCTAGAGAACATAAGACTTGTGAACTTGACCCTAAGGTCCTACTTTTTATTGTATGTTGGACTCTATTATGTTTAAACTACTCAAAGCAGCTTGATGTTATGTCTGTGCACAATTGTTTTCCTAGACAGTTGTGCGAAGTGGGGGCACCAACCAGTAAATTACTGGGTGTCCCCACAACTATCCAGTTATGGAGTAGCGTTTGACAACCCCTAAGTAAACTATTACACATGTAGGAAACCACATCAATTTCAAGTCTAAGGATCCCACATACACTATTTATGAGACCAATTGATGACACTTACGAATAAAACAATTCTCGTAGTGTCTCAAGGTGGGGTCATTCCAATATTATGTTCTCCAGCATGCATCTACATCATTGATTTGATATCTCATATCCATGATCTATGTAACATGATCATCAATCAATATATGTGTTGATCTATAAATCATAATTGTCCCACATAAAGATATAGGGTTAGGGATATTTAGAATAACATCATAATATGAACAAAGAGTTTCATGAGCAAGTCACATACATGTTAATCAATATACATGATAGCTCATTCAAGGGACAAAATAACATATTATTCAAATAGTTCATAAACATAAGTGATACAACCATCTCTATAATTACCTCCAAGACAATCACTTATGCGTCTCAAACGCATCGATTATTTCCTAAGTATTTGGTCCTATTCATGTCACAATTGTAACATTTTTTGCATTAATTAATATTGATTCACCCATATATTGCAAGAATGGTATTTGTTGAGCATATCGCAGGTTATAGGTGGAAATCCCGTGATATCTGGTCACTGTTGTGTAGAAGATATGACTTGGAAAAACTTTCTTTTTTGGAGTGTTGTGAGAACCGTCTCAAGAGAAGAAAATGGGAAGTGATATGGTCGCCAGCGATCGTATTGATCTCCAGGACCACCGCCTCATGAAACCATATCTATTCTATAACTAGAGTAGAGCCAAAAGGAGTCGAGGGAGGTCGGATAGTCTTCCAGAAAAGTAGTAGATTAGATCAGAGAGAAAGAATTGTCCTTTGTATTTCTTTAATCTAAACTACAATAGTGTGATAGTCCTTTGTAATCCTTCATATATTATCGATTAGAGACTCCATTTCATCATATCAACTCTTGGTAATCGAAGAGGGAAGTGTTTTTGTTTTACATTTCAATGATATTTCTCCCTTTCAAGCCATTATCTATGCATAAGTAGTTTGTATAGGCAGAGAAGATGTAGGATATAGGTAGGAATGGTAGTCATGCGATTAATCCTTAATTGATTATGGTGAACGCATTTGGTTTCATTGAAATCGTTGATTATACTTGCTATGTTTATGTGTGTTATCTAATTTAAGATGCCAGGTAACATGAGTATAGAACAATCGTTCTAATCTGCAGGAATCACTTGCTACAGTAATAAGTCGATGACCTGTAGGGTCATAGACGTGGATATCAATGAGGAGTTGTTGTAATCTGAGTAATCCGAGTTATCACAAAACCTAATGCGTTGTTGTAATACTAAAACAGTGCTAGCTTGGTCAAGCCGGGAGGTAGATAACAGAGCTAGGAATCCCACGAGCGGAGGAATGGTAGCACAAGGGTAACACACCTACGAAACCATGGATGATGATGTGATCTCACTAACTTATGATATACATTGCTACCTACCAATCTACCTTGAACTGAAATCTCTGATGCCTAGTAGAAGTATTACATTTGAGTCCTTCATTTTATCTGCTACTTGCATTTACTATTTACTCAACTACTGTAATTAAATTCCCATTACTTTATCCTTTGCAATTACTAAAAGTGACAAGTATAATTACCTTGATGAGAGAGAGTAGTTTTCCTTTGCTCCTTTTTGGGTTTGATAAACCTTGGAATATTTCAAGTGCAAGTGATACAACGGTCCTATGTAGTTGCAGATCATCAATCACTAACACACTCTACCCATTAAAATATAATATCCGCTTGAGAGAGGTGAGAGAAAGTGGGTGGAAATTCTGCTTTGCCCCTTGCCCCTTCTTGTTCCTCCTCTTCTCTCCCTTATCTTCTTGAATTCTCTCCCTTGGTCTTGAGCTCCTCTCGCATCGTTGCCGTTGCTGGTGAGCACCTTATTGAAGTCGTTACTTTGTCCACATTCGCACAATAGATATCGTTATGTACTAACAATTCTTTATTAGATTACCAAATCCAAGCACAAATGTTCCAGATCTCAAGGAATGATCCAAGGAGATGGAGGATTACCTCACCGCGGAATGAGGGACAATGACCATGGTGGATGGAGGAGACGATGAACGATGGTGGCCGAGGGTGGAGACGTCCTGAGGCGGCGGCGGCTCGATAGGGCGGTCATCTCATGCTATCGACGGAGGCAGCGACATCTCGAGGGGCAGTCGTCCCGTGCCGTCGAGAGAGGCAGCGTTTATGGAGGCGATGAAGAGATCGGATGGGGCGTTGAAGAGGCAAGGAGGTCGGATGAGGAATGTTTGTCGTCGTTGAAGATTCTGGGGTTGGGAGTGGACACGGATGTCGACATCATCGAGTGACTCCGACGGCAGCCGCAGCCAGCTAGTCGAGAGGAAGAGAGAGAGAGGACGGACAACACATGTGGAGGAGGTGAAGACGTTGGCTACACGTAGGAAAGAGGGAAGGGGTAGGAGAAATAATGGCATGGAGAATGGAGGAAGAAGAAGATAGGGGCATGGAGGTCATTTTGAGTTATCCGTCTCTCCAAAACAGCCAGAAATACTATTATAATGGGTCTAGTGTCTACTAACAAAGAGGGAAGGGGTAGGAGAAATAATGCCATGGAGAATGGAGGAAGAAGAAGATAGGGGCATGGAGGTCATTTTGAGTTATCTGTCTCTTGAAAACAACCAGAAATACTATTATAATGGGTCTAGTGTCTACTAACAAAGAGCCACAAAAGTTTAGTGTGTTTCAACAAATGCACATAAAAAAATCATTGTCCTACGGCAAATGCAACAAAAGCTTAGTGTCCTATAGCCAATTTTATCTTTTTTTTTTCACAATATGTGATCGCCGTGAGCACTTAGTCACAACACTTCTGTTTAGCCCTGAGAAAAGATCATTTTGCTCCCATGACATGTGAGAACCAGCCAAGCCCCACATGCCATTCTCTCCTCTTTCTCTGTGCCCCACATGCAAGTTATAATCATCTTCTTCTCTCTCTTCTCTTCTCTTCTCTTCTCTTCTCTCTCTCCGCCCTCTCCCTCATGTGCGTGCGCTGGTGAACTCTGTCCAAGTGGCTGCATTGGTGCACAGTGAGAGCAGTTGAACACCTAGAGGGCGATATCGCCTCAAACCAGCCGGTGGGTATGGTCCAAGGTGAGACGCCTCAAACCAACCGGTGGGTATGGTCCAAGGTGAGACGCGCATGGGCTAGAGCGGAGACCGGAGTTATTTGATGGCATATCGTAAAGAAGGGAGTTATTAGATGACATATAATCAATTTTATCAAAAGAAAAGTAAGAATTACAGTGAACTATGAGAACTGATGAACACCGGTCACAGGAATTTTGTAGAAATTTCATAGGAATCAGTTTAATTCCTGTATAAATAAAAAAATATCGTGTTCTAAATAGGGCCTAAACCTGAATGTGATGATGAATCAAACAATGCTTGAAATTTGTACGCTCGCATAGGTTTTGATTGGACTTGTTTTGCGTGTTTAGCTAGCAGTGAGTATGTTGGGCTAGCGGGCACATGATTCCTAACTAACATTAGTTCCAATAGAAGTATCGTAGATATCATTTTTTTGAATGGAGGAAGTATCCTAGTTTTTGTTTTTTCTTGAAATCAAGAAGTATCCCAGTTTAAAGGGATGAAACGTCGTTGTTGTACAACATCAATCTGGAAGTAATTTTTGGTCCACTCATCGTGTCAACATCGTTTAGCAAAAACGTCAAATTTGTGTCATTTTGTTACAAATTTTATTCAATTTTTATGAAAAATCTTGCATGTGTGGTTCGTATCGAACAGTACACGAAAACTTTATAGCACCCGGTTTTTCTTTTTGTTGTTGTAAAAAAAAAGAGACTATGTTGTAGCCAGTACCCCTTATGGCCCAAGTACATTTTCAGAGTTTACTGCAAAAGATACACAAATACATCCAGGCTTGGGTTGTAATTTTTTTCCCATTTCTATTAACTGACAGGAAAGAGGTTTTGTAATTAACCCTGTTATATACCACAGAAAATAAAATTCAAAATTGACCCTGTATCGAGACCATCTTCCATTTGGGTCGTTTGCACCAGATTCACGGCCCGCTACAAGATTCTAGGATGGACAGAAAAAGGGCCCAATTACCGGGGGTGGCCTTCTAGCCGAAATGAGGCAAAATCATGGCTACTAGGATGTGACCCACGCCAATGGCGCGTTTATTGTTGATGGTAGGGTAGAGGGTAGTTAGTTGGATGTAGTTTTGTATTGTTTTTTATAATGATTGATGATCTCTGTGAACTCACAGTGACTATTATGTTTTTAGGATCTACGTTAATACATTGCAACTCTCTAATTGGCAGTATGTAGGAAAGACCCTGGCATAAAAAGTCAATTAATATAGCATAATCAAGTAAGTGTCCAAAAAGAGTGTCCAAAAAGCTGCACATTTGAACCAAACAGCACAGATGGTTCCGTTTTCTGTGGGTGGTGAGTTTCTCATATACATTTTTTTTTCAAAAATTGAAGCTTTGTTAGCTATGTTCTTTGTAGGATCCATATAAATCGATAAGGGTAAAAAAAAACTGCACAGATAAAATTTATATGAGTGATGCCTGACCTATGGCTTACAACGGCAGTAAAGTTGGTGTTTGTGTGGACTCACGAGGGTAGTGTCGGGAACACGAAGTGTATTTGCACGTAGCAAATAGAAAAATTTATAGGGAAAAACGTAGACAAATAAGCATTTTATCTTTTTGTGAACAGCAAATAAGCATAGGTAGATCATGATATAACTATGTGCTTGTGTGTTTGTAAAAAGGAAATAGTGGAAAATAACATAATCTATTGTTGTAATCGAATCGAAAGTTACGTATCATTCAACTAAATAAATCATGCAAGACAGATTATAATTAAATACCGGCTAAATCAGAGACGAATAGGTTGCCTCATGGCTGAGGGTGGCGGTGTGTGAGGATGAGCATCCTGTAAATAATACAACAGGAAATAACATTATAAGTGCACAGGAACAGCGATAGAGAACATAGAAAACTATCTAGAAAGATAACATACTA
This sequence comes from Phyllostachys edulis, assembly GCA_036346405.1. Taxonomy (NCBI): domain Eukaryota; kingdom Viridiplantae; phylum Streptophyta; class Magnoliopsida; order Poales; family Poaceae; genus Phyllostachys; species Phyllostachys edulis. The sequence continues at coordinate 27,852,463 of CM070565.1, forward strand.
ACATAGGAACTCTAGCAGCAAAGATCAAAGCCAAAAGGAAGATCATCAGGAAACTGCACGATCAAAACAAAGTTACATCTTCTGGAGCGCTAATCCAACATTTTTTTTTGTTGAAAATCAAACTAAGTTCATCTTAAGGCCCCTCTCTAATAAACGTATAATCTACGTCTAAGGATATGGACATAAGAGGCAGCAATATCGACACCTAATAATATTTCTATGTATGGCTCACCTAGAAACATATATAGAACTATAAAGAACAATAGATGCTGAGGACAGTAAGCCTAACATTACAAACCTACCTATGTCAAGCACAATGACAATAATTTGAAGCACTATCATACCCAGTGACATTTAACAGCCACATTTACACTAAGAGGCAAACACACACTACTATTGCTATTGTAATACCCTTTGAGGCTGCTAAAATATAATTGTCTTCCATTCATAGTTCTCTATTTGTGTTGCAAAGAAGCAAACAAAGAATACTGCAGCATTCCCTTCCACAAGAATAATGATTTATACAATAATATGGCCACATACCTCCGTAGCTATGTAGAAATTTTCTTTAACCATCTTCTCCTTGAATTTCTCCACCTCTTTTGTCAGCCACAACTCCATCACCTGAAAATTCCCAAGTATAACCAACAACCAACACCAATCACCTCAGTCTTACACAATATCTTTGTTCTAATAAAGGATGCTTACCTCTCTAGACCCCAAGGGACTCTATCTCATTCTATTAGATGACACCTCATTTCTTGCATTTTTTTAGAAAAATCTAAGAAACACTGATACAACATGACCTTAACCCAACTCAATGCCTAATTGTTTCATTTTTCAAGAAAAAATGAAGTGAAAATGGTTTTACTATAACTGAAATCATAAAAATGTTTGTTCATCTATAACTGAAAATGTTTTTATTTTTGACCTCTAAATATATTCCAAACTTAAAAACTTAAGGGTGGCATGACACATGTGTCCAGCATGAAGCGACAATAAATAAGTATTCCTATGAAGGCAGTTTATAGCATACAAACAGGATTTAGAGCTAATCATTCTTATCTACTTATCATATACATAGGCAAACATGCACTAACTAAAAATCAAATCAGCTTTTGAGTTGTGAGCAAGAACTATCAGAATATGTGTTTGGAAAATACTTATAAACAATTATACAGAATGAACAATCGTCAGTTTCCATTGTATGACAAAAGAATAACCACCAAATTGATACAGAGTATGTTCTATCAGTGCTTATTAAATAACCAATCACTGGATGCACTAATCTATATGTATATTGGATTGGAGCAAACATGTAGGATCTTTCATACAATGTATTCTCAAAAAATATCTCGCTACAAAACAATACCACCAACTTTTCTTGAGAAGAAAAGGAGCATATTTCCTTCTATAACAATTCCTCAGTCCCTACAGTTTGATCACGAGGAGTGTCGAGTTAAATTAATACTATTAGTATTATCTAACAAATAAACAACACTCTTATCTCGTGATGAGCCTAACCACTCAAGATTTAGTTTTGATTCTAGCAATTCACAGCTTCATACCATCTAACAAAGAATGAGGCATAGCTAAATACAAAGCAATCTAAATGTAGAATACTTGAAATAATAAGTCGAGTGCTTGACCTTGCAGCGATCTTGACAAAAAGGTCGAATTGGCGAATGACCCGCAGCGTTCTGAAGCACTTGCAGAGGGGCCAGGCATGAATGGATGGATGATGTGGTCGCAGCTTAGATGCATGAATTGCAACTCCGGCACCCTATAATATGTGTACCATCATTGATTTCAACTTGTCTTCTTTTGTTTTGTCTGCAAACTCAACTATCCTCACTTCAAAGATCAATTTTCATAAGGCCAAATGCGATTGTGTTGTTCATCCATTGGCGAGCAACAACAGTTATATCGACATCTGTTTCTCTGTGGGCTTGAATGAACTTTTGGTAGTCCATACCGCATGTGTGATCTTGAGCGAAATAACGAACTCCATAACATTGTGCTCCTCAAACCGCCACAAGTATTGTCGCCTGACAAAGATCTGCGATACAGACTCGAGATGGGAAGAAGAAAATATATCAACACACCAATTCATGAAGTGGCTTGGGGAATATCAACACAGAAAGAACAACACATGTAAGTGCCTAAGGGGGCAACAGAAGAGATAACATCTGCGACATCTAGTGTTATGCATCATTTTGAACTCTATTTTCCAATTGCAATGCAACTACTGGACCCTCCAAACTCATGAACACTCCTAAAAGATAAATTCCACTTACATTCAATGTCCAATGCCCTTGTGACAAAAGTACAATACAAATCAATTGCCAAGAATCGCACTAAATCTAATAACTGTTCTCCAATAAAATGAAGTCGCAGAATCGCAAATGGCATAGCGGGGAGCAGGCGGGGGTAGCATGGGGAGGAACAGGCGGAGCAGAAGAGAGGAGGAGAGGAGACGAGGGAGGTGGAGGTCTTGAGAGCGGACCAAGGGGATGGAGGCACACAGGAGAGAGGACGCGAGGCGTGGCGATCCGGGGCGGCCTTGAGACGGCGACGTGAATCACGGATTCTTTGCCGCAATAGCGAACATACTGGTGGCATTGTCTGGAGGTGGCGGTGGCGGAGAGGAGGAAGAGGCAATGAGGAGCGCAGTGGAGGGCATGGCGTGGCGAGGCGTCGGTGGCGGCCTGCCGCCGCGATAGCATATAGGGGTGGCATTAGCCTGGAGGTGGCGGTGGCGGCGAGGAGGAGATGCCTTACAGGAGGAGGAAGAGGCGGCTGAGGAGCGCAGGTGGAGGGCATGGCGTAGGCGAGGTGGTCGGTGGCGCATGGGAGAGAGGAGGCCAGAGGAGAGACGGCGCGAGGAGGAGTGATCGGAGGCGCACGGGAGAGAGGAGGTGAAGAGGACGGCGGTGGGGAAGAGAAGGCGTTGGGCGGAGGATATGGTGAGAGCGGCCGCAAAAAGGGGATCTGGGGTGTCGCGTGCGTGAGGTAGAGCTCGGGCGGGCACAACGTCGGATCGGAGGGCGCGCGCGGGATCGGAGAGAGAGGGAGGGGAAGGAACGGCGGTGTGAGACGGAGCGAGCGAAGAGCCGAGAAGAAGGGAGGGAGAGGGAAGCGGCGGCGATGCGGGTTGAGAGGGTCAGCGGGGAGAGAGAGGGAGGGGAAGGAACGGTGGCACGGGACGGAGCGAGCGAAGGGCCAAGAAGAGGGAGACGTGGCACGAGAGTCGGGAGGCAGTAGGGCTCGCAGACGATGCGGTGGCAGTTCGAGAGCACGCAGATGATGGACTCCCCACCCTACGTGATCTGGGACGTTCAACGACGATCCGACGGCCGACCTATTTTGGAGTGACGTGGCCGCGCGGGTGGAGGAGATTTCCTCCACCTGTCAAATAGGTTAATAGGTGCGTATGCGTGTCTTATTAAGTTTTTCTCGAAATTAACACATTGATTTAATATTATTTGATTTATAGTTTTGAAGTATTTTTAGAATCAAACTAACGAGCCGAGCTGAACTAGAGCAAAATCCAATTTCTTTAGAAATTGACTCATTTCAATGTTTAACTAATTAATAAGTGTAAATTGAGCAATTTTGAACCGAATCAATGAACCCCACTACCAAGCTTTTTTTCGCCCCTAGCTACACCAACAAAAAATGAGGCAAATTTGAGCTTACACGGACTAAATATACGCTCTTATGGAACAGTGGGCATTCTAACAACGTGTGCTTACCTGTCAAATTCTGGTCACTAACAAATGTTAGGGGTAGGAAAAAAGATATGGTTATAAACAACTTACGATATTTGACTGGTTAAAATTTGTCTTTCCAATCTTAAGCCAAGAATCTCTAGCCGGCCCGGCTAAAAATCTTTAGCCCAGAAGTTCTTGGAAATAGTGAGCTATATTTTAATTCAAAATTTTACTAAAGTCAAATATCACAAAATACTAATGATGACATACTAAAACACATAGGTAATACAAAATATAATCAGGAATATATGCTATTAGAACGTTGATCGGTAGTACAATTGTCCAATGACTTACATTGGGTCTCATGAAGAAACAGAAGCAGCGTAAAGACATGCGCCATGGAAGTTGTCCACCTCGATGAAGAAGTGAGCGGTCACGTTTCCCAAAATCCTTATTGCTGTCTTGTTTCCCAAAAACCTTATTGTTGTCTTGTAGGTACTCTATGTGGCAACGGTTAGAAGATAGTCGCTCTCATTCCTTCCCAATGCACACCAAGAAAAAGAGTCGGCGCGGTTCGACAGCTCAACACAAATCACAAGGGGAGAAAGAAGGTGGAAGAAAGGGGAAGGGAGAATTTCGGTGTCTCGTTCTGGACATCTCGAGTCAACACAAACCAGTAACTAATGGTGTCAACACAATCAAACAGTTCAAATCACAGACAAACATAATTAAAGGAAGAGATATAAAGACATGATTCACAAGTCATGTGATTCCAACACGAAAATACACGTATACAGGTGTGTGCGTAGAGTTTAGCTATAGTCTTCCTCATGCAATTTCATGCGATTTGTCACATATTTTGTATGATACAAATGATTCCATTCTCTTGAAAAGTGGTATCCCACAATACAAGTCCATTGTTTGAATCAAAGTGTATTGCAATATTCCACTTTATACCTTTGCTTTAGTGCAGAAAAAGTGGTTGAGTAGTTTTAGTATGACCTTTAATAGGGTATGTATGATCCAATGACATTAACTTTTTCTTACATTTAGTGATTCCTTTTTTATGTGTGTGGTGACCTCATGGGCTTGGACTTTTATTATGGGACAGAGGGAATACTCTTCTCTCACTTGCGCAAGAACCGTCGAACTAAAACATATCATGCTTTGGAAATTTAGGAATGAACGGGCATCAGCTCCAATGGGCCCAATTCTAAGACATGTCACACATAGAGGGAGCAGAGGGAGAGTGAAATTTAATTGGCTAGAATTTTGTTATGGGACGAAGGGAGTACTCCTCTCACTTGCGCAACAACTGTCGAACTAAAACATACCATGCTTTAGTAATTTAGGAATAAACGGGCATCAACTCCAATAATGGGACCAATTCTAACACATGTCACACATAGAGAGAGTACAAAAAAAGCAAAAAAAATTGTCACCATATAGATCAAGATTCCCAAGACTTGAATGGTAGGAGTGTAAGACCAATGAAAACATACTAGATAACGTCGGCATGTCACTATATGTGGCCCCATGGCAGACCTATCATCCTCACATTGGATGGCATTTTTCAATTTGTATATCTTTGCAATGTTTTTGAGAAAGTTTTTGCTTGATAATATTGTTTCTTAACTAGCAACTCTAGGTGTGCGCTACTAGCAACTCTAAGTGGAGATCTTTTTGCTGCTAAACATTAGTTGCTAGCAACTCTGGATAGTAATTTTAGGTGTCCGACAAGTAACATGTAGAGTTGCTAGTAACTAATTGATTACACAAATAATTGACAATTGCCATCAAGAGATGCTATACAATAGCATATCGTGCTAGCAACTAATGTAGCAAGCAACATGTAGAGAAAATAATAACATGTAGTGCTAGCAACTAATGCAACAAGTAACATCTAGATCTAGCAACCACTATGAAAAATTTGACTATTTATGACGAAAAGCTTCATGATAAAAAGGAAATGTCACGCATGCTAAACAATTAGTGACGATCCCAGTGATTCCGTTTTATGCTAGGTAGGTGATATGACCCCAAGGGTGAGCGCATGTGTGCATGGGCGTGCGACGCGAGGAGTGCATGGAGACGCGAGCAAGCATGACTTTGTGAGTGCAAGCTAGAAGTTTTTCTGGGTGGGAGCAATCCGAGTTATTAATCTATTTCCTTATCTGTTAGTTAGTTTCCTTTAAATCCAATCTATTTCCTTATCTGTTAGTTAGTTTCCTTTTTGTGTCAGTGCATGGGGGATATATAACCCAGGCCGACGCCTCTTGTAAGGGGGACATTTTTTGCATTGAAAAAAATACCAGGAATTCGCCGGTGGTTTTGGCGGCCATGTCGTCCATGCATTATTAAGATTTTTCCCATCTAGGGTTTGTGAGAGTTGGTGTAGATCAAGAACGTGTTGTTCTTGAGATTGTCCACGGAATCTACTCGATTCAATCTTCTAATTCATGATCAATCTTTTGTTCATGGTTTGGGAGGATACAATTGAACACTTCTACTTTGGGTCCTGGTAACTAGGGTGATTCAACCACTTATCAAGCTTGTTACTACGCTACGAAAGTCATGTTACCGCACAAAAGACGGAGCATTACTACTTCACTGCCAAAGTATTATTGTACTCTAACTGGAGTGTTACTACATGTCCGCCGAAGTGTTACTGTACTCCCGTTGGATTGTTACTGCACGCCAGCCAAAGTGATACTGCACGCTAGACGAAGTGATACTGCCCTACCATTAGGGTGTTATTGCACGGACAATAATGTGTTACTACACCATTTTCGGAGTGTTATTACACTTTTGTTGTACCGTGAAATATCGAGTAACCCTTTGCGCATCAACACGAGGTTGATCTATGTCATCTTGGTATCACAGTGTGGTTGCTCACGGTACGTGAGATTTTTCTTTGCTGATTTATGGGTGTTCTTGGTGTTATTCGTGATGTCAGGTGCGAGCAAGTGGGGCTTAAACAACGGTTCTGATCATGAGGAGGAGGTTACAGCACCTATGTATGGTGCTACCCTAGTACCCGGCGTACGCACACAATTTGATGCTACCACCCACTATTTTCGGCATTGCGAGGAGGTGATGCACACGTAACTTGAAGGGCAACTTTAGGGGGTGCAAGACGCGCTAAACGTTTGCCTCAATGAGAACGAACAACGTATAACGTAGAGCTTGAACAATATGCACCTAGCTATCCGTTGCTTGGAGGAGAGGCTACCACCGCTAGGAGGGGCCGACACACTAGTGCTGCAACCACCACATGCTCGTTTGCAACATGTTGCACGCCATGATAAAGGTGGCTATTATGGTGCTAATTCGGAATATGCCGTGTCCGATGACTGTGGTAGCAATCAGCAGTGTCCAAGGCGGGATTTCTTTGACCACCATGGTGCTGGACATGGAGGACATCGTGGAGGAGGTGTTGAATGTGAGGACGATGGTCGTGGTAAAATTAAAATAACCATACTGGAGTTCAAGGGCAGAGCTGATCTGGAAGCTTACTTGGAGTGGGAGATGCGTGCTAATCAGATTTTCTACAACCACCACTACTCCGAGGAGAAGAAGATTCGTGTGGCATCAATTGAATTCACCGAATACGCTATTATTTGATGGGATCAATTGAACCGTGCAAGAGATTGTCCTCACCCATGAGAGGTGATGAAGCGAGTCATGCACGAGAGGTTTGTGCTGGCGTATTATACAAGGACGTTGCATACAAAATTGCGATGACTTTACCAAGGCACCAAGAAGGTGAGTGAGTACTACTAGGAGATACAAGTGCTTATGACCCGTACAGGTGCACACAAGTTCATCGAGGCGACCATGACATGTTTCTTTAAGGGCTGAATGAAGATGTGAGAACCCTGGTGGATTTGATGCAATACAGCACCGTACAAGAACTACTTCACCAAGCGGAGCATGCTGAACAATGGGTGAAGGACACGCAAATTGGAGGTAGCTGAACCAGTTCTAGCAATTGGAGGCGCACTAATTGGCATGAAGGAGAAGTTGGTTCAAGTTCCAAACCGGTTGCATCCACTAAACCAGCTGGGGCTACATATCAAGAAGCATCAAAGGCGATGAGTCTAGTGATTTTTCTATCGCTAGAACTCGGAATATTGAATGTTATAAGGGCAAGGGCAAGGGACACGTGATGAAGGACTGTCTAAATCTAAAGAAGGTGTTTTTACGAGAAACGGTAGGGGAGGCCCCTACTATATATCTATTAATAAATATACAAAAAGAAAAGGTTTTATGTACAGGGGAAAAGGAAAACAAAAAAGATACAACCCTCGAGGGGTAAAGAAGATTAAACAATTGTTTCTAGCCAATCAAAGATAAATTGTCTATGATCTTCTTTGACTCGATGCACATGCAGCGCGAATTTAGTCTAAAGAATGTGTTGCTCACTAATAAAGAAAAAATATATTTTAGAGAGTTGGGGAAGTGAAAAATAAAAAACAGAGTATGAGGACACTCCTTTTGTGCGGGCCCTACTTTTGATCAAATTGAAGCATCTAAGAATCTGCTAGCTCAAAAGGTACAAGAAGAGAATGTTGTTAATTGCTACTGTGAGATCAACGTTAGTTTGATCACCTAGAAGATAGACCGTGATGACACAATAATTGTGGAGAAGGGGCAATGTTGAGGAGTGTTCCAAACTGAATGCAAGACCAGGGGCAAAAGATGAAAGCTTGTGATTGATGGAGGAAGCTACACCAACATTATTAGTAAGGATGTGGTTGATGCACTATCGTTGACCACTTGGAGGCATCCTAAGCCATATTATATGCAATGGCTACACAATGTTGGTAAGCTCAAAATTACGCACAAGGTGACGGTGCATTTTTCTATTGATGGCTATGTTGACAAGGTGGAATATGACGTGGCACCGATGCATGTGTGTCACCTACTCATAAAGGGAGGTCCAATCGGTATACTTTTATGCACAAGGGAGTATTCCAAGCTTTGCTGCCCAAAACTGAATATGAGATCAAATGTGTCATCGTGGTGTCCAACAAGAAACTTGTCAAGAATACCCAAAAACCAAGGACGGTTTTGTTTGAAGGGAGGTGATATTGCCAAAATTGTGAGCACATGTGTGCATGGGCATGCGACGCAAGGAGTGTGGAGACATGACAAAGCAAGAGTTTGTGCATGCAAGCTAGAAGTGTTTCTGGGTGGGAAAATCTTAATCAGCTACTAAAATGGAATCCAGTTTGAGTTCTTAATCTATTTCATTAGCTGTTAGTTAGTTTCCTTTTTGTGTGCGTGCATGGGGATATATAACCTAGGCCGACGCCTCTTGTAAGGGAGGCATTTTTGCATTGAAGAAAATACTAGAAAATCGCCAGTGGTTTTGACGACTATGCTGTGCGTGTGTTCTTGAGATTTTCCCATCTAGGGTTTGTGAGAATTGCCGCAGATCAAGAATGTGTTGTTCTTGAGATCTTCTAATTCGCGATCAATCTTTTGTTCATGGTTTGGAAGGCTATAGCTGACCACTTCTACTTCGAGTCTTGATGATCTAGGACAATTCAACCACTTAACAAGCTTATTAGTCACTATGAAAGTCGTGTTACTGCACAAAAGATGGGGTGTTACTACTTTACCGTCGGAGTATTACTACACTCCTACCAAAGTGTTACTGTACTCCCACCGGAGTGTTATTGCACATCCGCCGAAGTATTACTGCACTCCAGCTGAAGTGTTACTAAATGTCTGCCAGAGTGTTACTGCATGCCAACCGGAGTGATACTGCACACTAGACGAAGTGATACTACCCTACCGTCGGGATGTTATTGCACGAACGACGTTGTGTTACTACACTATCATCGGAGTATTACTACACTTCTGCTATACTGTGTAAGATCGGGCAACCCTTGTGCCTCAACAGGAGGTTGATCAGTGTCATTAGGGCACACCGGGCAACTGTTTTTGTGACAGGTGATGTTTTTTCGTCATAACAAATTCAACAATCTATGACATCTATATAAGTTTGTCATTGTGGATCTAACAATTTGTGACGATAATAATATATTCATCACCGAAATTTTTGGCGGACTCCAAAATTTTGGCGGACTTTCCAAATTTTGGCATCTAAATAAAAATTCAAATTTGCAAACCCAAGATACAGAACCATCTGCGTTCTCACCCATTCCCCGTCTCTTCTTCCCATGCCTTCCCTCCCTCAAGTGCTTGCTCTCCTCTCCAAATTGTACGGCTGCCGCCACCACCCTCGCCATGGATGGAAGCATTTGTATGTACACTTTAGTGAATGGTAATATATAATATGATAGATTGTCTATTTGTGCATGGATGGAAGCATTTGTATGTACACTTTAGTGAATGGTAATATATAATATGATAAGAAATTGTCACATGGAATATTTTATATGATGCCTCAGGACATATTTTATGATAATTTTCATAGTGAGATTGAATAATATTCTGGAACTATAAATTATTCCTACAGTGATGATCGTATTTCCATATGAAATTCAGTTTGTTGATTAAACAACCTGCTCAGTTGCGTCAAACAAATGCATAATGAGTGACAATTTTTTTTTGGTCACAAAATGGTTATTCATGACGATTTATGACAAACAACCGGCCGGGCAATCCAGCCACCGGTTTTGTGACGATACACAAAAATTTTGTCAAGAGGAATCTTCTGTGAGACACTTTACAAACAATGGTCGCTACCCCAATATTTCGTCATGAACTGCTTGTCGTGACAAAATTGCAGTTTTTTCTTACATTTTGGTTTCATCCCATGTCAAAACTGTTGCAGTGTGTTGAGGAACCGTCGCTGACGAGTCTAGTTCGAACGACTACCTCGTAGACAAGCGTAGAATCGCTTAGAACAATGCAAGAATACAAGTACAGAATAGTAGATTGAACAAAGAGATATGAGATGACTTCTTGCTTCTATTTATTACTCTTCTGTAAACGATAATACAATGGTTGTGGGTCTCTTTCTTTATATAGTCTTTAGGGTGGATGAGGAGCCCATCATGGGCCAGGCCTGCAAGATCTGGGCCCAGAGTTTCCTACACTCCCCCTTAGGCACTCATCTATCATGTTCATGTCTCGTTAAAACTCCATAAAAACTCAGTTGGAATTTTTTTGAAGAAAGAGTACATGATACACGTTCTGCTATGCTGCACTAATTGCCTCGTTAAAAATTTTAGCCGAGAAGTTTCAAGAAAACTCGTCAAGGGAAAAAGAGTACAATCCACCTAATTTCATTTTATCTTCATGATTTATTCTTTGGGTACTTAATCTTCGTGATCAAGTTTCAATAATGAGTTTGTGAAGATTCTGCCCTTCAATTCTGCATTTCTCTAAGTCTCATCATTCCAATTCCATATATGCACCTTTCAAAGCTAGATGCTGGAAATGATTTAGTGAATAAATCTATAAGATTTTCACATGACTTAGTATGCAATACTTTAATTTCATCCATCTTTTGCAATTCATAAGCAAAGAAGAACTTGGGGGTTGATATGCTTTGTGAGTTGACTCTTCACATAACCAATCTGCACTTGTGCAACACAAGCTGCATTATCTTCATAAATAATAGTGGGAGTTTGTGTGGTATTCAATCCACTTGACTGCTGGATGTGGTGAATCATCCGTCGAAGCCAAACACATTCTCGTGAGGCCTCGTACAGTGCTATTATTTTCGAGTGGTTCGTCGAAGTCGATACAAGACTTTGCTTAGATGATTTTCATGAAATTGCAGTTCCACCACATAGGAATACATAGCATGTTTGCGACTTGGCTGTATGCGGGTCTGATAGGTACCCGGCATCTGCATAACCATTCATAGATAGGTCTTAGTTCTTTCTGTAGAACAGACCAAGGTCTTTGCTTCGTTGGAGGTATCAGAAGATGTTATTTATTCCCTGCCAATACCTTTTGGTAGGTTCTATATTATACCTTGCTAGTAGGTTTACGACAAATGCAATGCCCGATCTAGTACAGTTTGCTAAATACATGAGTGCTCCTATTGCACTTATGTAGGACCGGAAACAGGCGACTAGACGGGGGGTGAATAGGAGCACCTAATCTTTTTCACTTTGAATGGATTCAACTCGCAAATCAATACAATAGCTATGAGAGCTATGAAGATGAATGCTTAAGCACAGTGGAAGTCTTGTGTTGAACCCTCTCCTAACCCCCAAAGAGCAAAGAAAAAAAACGAAGAAGGTCTGCAGAAAATTCAGGAATCGGTACTACCACAGTGTAAAGAAAGGTACTACCGCACTGAGGTACTACCGCACTGAGGTACTACCACAGTGTAAAGAAAGGTACTACCGCACTAAGGTACTACCGCAGGCAAATGAAAGGTACTACCGCACAGAGGTACAACCATAGGCAAATGAAAGGTACTACCTCACTGAGGTACTACCACAGGCAAATGAAAGGTACTACCGCAGGCAAATCAAAGGTACTACCGATTGTCCTGACGATGAACAGAACAAAAACTGCAAAAGTCCTACAACCGGTACTACCGCTGTGTTAAGTGAGGTATTACCGCGTAGCGATACTACCGGCTAAAAACTTGCGGTACTACCGATTGTCTTGGAGGATGAACCCGACAACCGAAAAACCAAATCTAAAATTGGCACAACTTTTGATCTACACGGGAAAACTTGATAAAACTTGAAACATAAGTTCCCTATGAGGTTAGGAACTGTAAGACCGGAAAGGCGACTAGAGGGGGGGGTGAATAGGAGCACCAATTCTTTTTGCAAAGATAATGGATTCAACTCAAAAATCGCAAATCACTCCAATAGCTATGAGAGCTATGAAGATGAATGCTTAAGCACAAAGGAAGACTTGAATGAATCCACTCCTAAACCCTCAAAGCATAGCAAAAACTCCTCAAGAAATCACGAAAAATCGGGGACAAAGGTACTACCATCATGTAAGTGCGGTACTACCAAGATCGCGGTACTATCATGAGTAAATGTCTTGATACTACCAAGATCGCGGTACTACCTCGAGCAAAAGTGCGGTACTACCGATTATCCCGACGATGAACGAAAATACTGAAAACAAAATCGAAAATCGACGAACTTTTAAACCGTAAGGCCAAACTCCACCAAATTTGGAACACACCTTCCTAAGGGTATTAGGAACCTATTCCAAGTGGCGATCGTCCAGATCTACGCCAAAGTTTCGATCTTTTTCAGTTTTACCTAAGAAGGGCAAAGAACCGAGCAAAACGAAAAACTTGATCCAACTCTTGCTCGTGGGAGATTGATGATCTAGGTGACCTTAGATACGTTCCCACATGTCACAGCAAGGAGTAAGAGTGCACAAGAACAACCAAAACCAATGGATCAAGGAAGCACCCAAAATCATCAAAAGAGAAGGAAGAACACAAGAGGGAGCTCATCTTTGGAAGAACCTCCATAGATTGATTCATGATGTTGCTTTGTTACTGACCACTCCCTCAAGGAGGACAAGAGCTCCATCCAAGAGCATACACATCAATCCATCTCTCTAGAGCCTATGCCTCTCTTTTCTTCCCTAAACCCTAAAAACCAAACTAGGGTTTGCAAATGAAGTGCTTGGGCTGCTGTGAACAAAGACCCTCTCTATTTATATGAGGCCTAGAGCTTCTAGAAGACTTAACCCTAATGGGCTCCGTTAGGCCCAATAACAAACAGGACACACACGCACGCATTTTAAAGCGCCGTCTTCACTTTTCTTGACCTAAACCACTTCTTGCACCGCCTTGCGCCGCTGGTTGGCATTAGGTCACCAAGGTGGTATTTGGTGAAATTACCAAAATACCCCTTCTCGATCCTTCTCCATGGACCGAGTCCAATCGTCGGCAATCGCCGCTCATACACGTAGGTTGATCAACGGCTCTCATCATGTCGGCAAGTCTCTCCGTCCGAATCCCATCGAACCTCCAAGGCACTTGCACCGACCCGTGCCGCTTGATCCAACCAACAGATCGAATCGCGGTTCGATCCATCTCGTCCCATTCAGGCCATGCTTGAGTCACTGACCTCACCGGCATCCATGATCGTTCGGACCTTAGCTCTCCTAGCTTAGTCCCGATCCTCCTCGCCGTTGACCGTCGTTGACTCGCAAGCCACCAGACAAACAATAGACCAAGAAATCGTCTCCGGAACAAGTTCTTCACAACTTGACCCACGTTAGCTCAAAACATGCAATATGCAACATATATGCATTAACAAACATGGAAATGACATAACCCAAAAACAATTCTCCAAGTTAAACGAAACTCAGAAACCAAATCGGTACTACCGCCATGTTATGGCCGGTACTACCAAGACTTCTAGTAATCAAGACCCATAACTGTGGTCGTACCACACCTCAAGGAAATCCAAAACTTCTAAAAACACTTGTTCTGGAAAAACCATACCGCTCACACGCGGTCGTTCCATCATCTTGGTACTACCAAGCAACCATATAGCACTACTTACCGCTCCTCGAGAAATCCAAAACACAAATTACACCGCTTACGAAAAACCATACCGCTTTGCTTGCGGTAATACCGACCAGCGGTACTACCGCCAAACACAAGCCGGTACTACCGCATCGCGGTAGTACCGCGCATTACACGCCGGTACTACCGATTATCCTGACACTTGCTGAAAACAGGATTTCAACAAAACCGAAAACGATCGTTTCGACAAACCAAAGAAGCTATTGCCAATTGTACCATCACATTAAGATCGTGAGCATATCCCCATGATATCCACAATCTCCCCTTGATGAACACATTGGCAATTTCCCTAAATGAATGTTTTGAGATTTGAAAGAGTAAGAACTCGACGTTTTCTTCAAATGCATAACTTGGTCCAAATGCAAGAAAAAGCAAAGGAAAAGACCAAGTGGCTCCGCAATAGTATCGACAAGTGAGATACTGCAAAAGAAGGCAAGAAAGCTTCATTTTCCGTAAATGGGTCAAAATCTCACTTAAGGTCCATATGAAAGAACAATTGTTCAAATGACCTTTGATCATTGTGTGTCTTCAAGAATTGCAAATCAACTTCGTAAAAGGCAAATAAGACCAAAAGAATGCAATAGAGATGATCCCACTCACTATGATCAATAAAAACCCTATGACTCCAAAAAGCTCTAAAACAACATTTTTACCAATCTTTCTCCCCCTTTGACAATGAATTCATCAAGGTACATGGAAGAAGATAGAGCATGAAAGTAATGGAATGGCTGTAATTTTGGTAATTTTTCATGTTTTTACTCATTTTTTTTTTTTGTTTGTAATTTGAGCAAAAGGAGCCATGAAGATTATCCATAAAGACTGTACAAGTATTACACCAAGCCATATTATGTGAAGAAGCTATAAGCAAGTATGGCAAAACATGTACAAAGAAAGCTAAGGCCAAAATAGCAATAATCTGAGATTAAATGAATTGAAGGCATGACCAGTTGCTCAAGATCACAGTTTAACTAAAGGTATCCAAAAATGAGTCAGGCCATGTCTATAAGCAAAACTGAGCCAGAAGCTAGAAAAAGAGTCAGTTTTGAGCACTTTGAGATCAATTTTGAATCAATTTGTTCAAGCATTTAGAATTTAGCACATTGAGTACTTTGCTGAAAATGATTGATTTTATCTTAGTAAAGCAAGTCCTAGACTAGGAGCCATCCACAACTGCCTTCTAAGCTTCAACCAATTGCCAATTTGTTTTCTTGGCATTGTGCTAGATCTCAAGCCTCACTACGACCATCCCAAGCAAAGACAAGCTTAAGAGAATAGTCTGGTCATCCAAAACTCCCCGAGTTCATGCCTAGTGCAATGGCAAGCAGTCTCATAAGAAAGAATTGATGAGATCAGTTTTTTCACACAAAAGCTCATTTTTCATTTGCTTGACTTGAGAATTAGCATAGCTCAATTTAAAACTCAGAATAAGTTCAGGACTCAATTAAGCCTATATGACATGGCATGAATCATAAGAGGATCACTAAAGCAAAACTAGTCACCAGATCCAACAAGTCATATTATGATTCAGTTTGCTCACAGATAATAAAGCTAGCATGACAAAAGCTAAGCTATACATAAAAAGCCATAAAAGACATCTAGCAAGCTAGCACAAGACATGGCAGGGTATAAAGTATGAAAGCATGTCATACAAGGATAATAATCAAAGCTCCATAAGGTTATATTACAATGCAAGTTGCTGAAGTTTAAAATGCATTATGGTACAATGAATGCAAAAAGAGCAAACTCCCCTCAAAAGCAGACCAAGAGGACTAACAACCCCAATTCTCCCCGAGAAAAGCAAAACGAGAAGAATCAAGAGCTTTAGTGAAAATGTCGAAACTGCTGCTCGACTCAACAAAATGAAGTACAACATCACCCTTCTCAACATGGTCTCTAAGGAAATGGTAACGAATGTCAATATGCTTAGTCCTAGAATGTTGCAATTTGGGTTTTTGCAATATTAATGGCGCTAGTGTTGTCACGAAAAGAGGAACACTACCCAAAAACAACCCATAGTTCAAGAGTAGATAAGATCCAGAGAACACGAGAGCAACTCTCGGGCTGCAGACTACATACTCGGCCTCGGCGGATCAGGCAACAGAGGATTGCTTCCTAGATGACCACGAGATGAGAGATGTGCCTAAGAAATGACAAGTGCTGAAGTACTCTTCCTATCTACTCTACACCCGCAAAATCAGCATCGAAAAAAGCCCGAATAGAGAGAGCGAAAGAAGAAGAATACCAAAGTCCAAAATCAAGAGTGTCTGGAGGTACCTAAATATGCGACGACCGCTGACGATGAGAAGCTCGAGGAAGCTCGAAATCGAGCGCCTGACACACAAAGGATGGTGTATGTCCTACTCGACGCCGTGAGGTAGAGGAGGAGCCAATCATGCTACGGTACTCCTTCGGTCCACGGGCTCTCCATCCTCATCTGGGTCCAAAGACGGTGGTCGTGGCAATGGGAGTAGACATTGGTCTCTCGCTTCCCATGTCGGGTTTACGAAGAAGGTCCTTTGTATACTTACTTTGATGAATGAAGGTGCCTTCTTTCAGCTTGCTTGACTTGAAGACCAAGGAAGAAGGTCAATTAAGCCCATCATGCTCATCTCAAACTCCCCGCTCATAGAATCAAAATCTAGACACCAAAGCATGAGAGGAACCACGAATATGATATCATCCACATAAATCTGAACCAATAAGAAGTCAACGCCATGCTTAAGAGTGAACAAGGTTTTATCAACCATTCCCATTTTGAAATCATTACTAAGCGAAAACTCTTAAGCCTATCATACCAAGCTCTAGGGCTTGCTTGCACCATACAAGGCTTTGGAGAGTTTAAAAACACGGTTTGGGAATTTGGGATTTTGAAACCGGTGGTTGCTTGACAAAGACCTCTTCTTCTATGAAACCATTCAGGAAAGCACTTTTGACATCCATTTGAAAAAGCTTGAAGCCCTTAGATGTCGCAAATGCTAGCAAAATGCGAATGGCTTCCAATCTAGCTACAGGAGCAAAAGTCTCTTCAAAGTCTAAGCCCTCTACAGGAATAACCTTGAGCTACAAGCCTAGCCTTGTTGCGAACTACCAACCATCCTCACTTTGCTTATTTTTGAAAATCCATTTTGTTCCAATTACATGTTGATTAGGTGGAGGTTCAACTAAGGTCCGACTTGGTTTCTTTCAAAGTTTTCAAGTTCTTCATGCATGGCATTGACCCAAGAGGCATCGAAAAGAGCATGGGTGATATCTCGGGGTTCAAAAGAAGCGACAAAAGCGTAATGTGCATGAGAATCGGAAGAATGAACACGAGCGAGTGACTCGCTCATGAATATCCCCAATAATCTGCTTTCGGTGGATGCTATCATTTGAATGTGAAGAGGAGCTCTGGTGCGAAGTGGCCTCTACCTCATGGGTCAGGAGGTAGGAACAGAGCCACTCGATCGTCGGTGAAGGTAGGAAGAGGTTGCTCATCCGTGGTGTAGTAGAAGCGGGCTCCCCAACCCTCTCGAAATGACTGGAGGATGGATTGGGTCCTCATCCTCGAGTCATCGTCGATGAAGATGCTTTCTCGAATATCGAAACACGTGTACTGCAACATCGGGTCTAGTACGTGACTAGCCTCATCAAAAGTGACTTCAAAGTCTCAACAATTTTGTTAGTGTCAAAATTAAATACACGATAGCCACGAGAATGAGCAGGATATCCAAGAAATATGCCATCAGAACATCTAGATTCAAATTTATCAAGATTGCCATGTTTTAGAATGAAGCACTTGCAACCAAAAATCTTAAAATGAGAAACTTTGGGCTTATGACCAAATCTGAGCTCATAGGAAGTCTTACCAATAACAGATCCCAAGAACACCCTATTAGAAATAAAACAAGCAAGAATATAGCCTCATTAAAACCTCCTAGGTGTGGAATGCTCATCTAGCATGGTCACAGCCATCTCTACAAGGGTCCTATTCTTCCTCTCTACAACACCATTCTCATTGGGAACTCTAGGTGAAGAAAACTGGTGATCTAGCCCCTATCGTAATGAAGGTGGCAAAGGAAGAATTCTTGAATTCTGTCCCATTGTCACTCCTAATGGCTCTCAAAGCTCCAGAAGATCAACAAAAAGTCTAAGGACCAAATCTCTAAAGAAACCAAATGCCTCGTCCTTAGAAACCGTAAAATAAACCCATGAATACCGGAGTAATCATCTACAATCACAAGCACATACCACTTACCACCGGCAGACTGGACTCTAGAAGGACCAACAGTGTCTAAGTGCAAGAGCTGACCGGTCCATCGGTCATCACTAAAGTAAGATGTGGATGAGAAGCGAAACCATCTTACCATGTCTCTGAGGTGTGCACACAAGGTCTCTAACGACCTTGACCTAGGCAAACCTCTAATCAAGTCCTTGCTCGACTCTAGTCAAGTGGTGAAGCCTATGTGACCAAGCCTACGATGCCACAAAACTAGATCATGGGAATCGAAGCAACAAGACACCTAGGGCTAGAAGCGAAGAGATACAAAATCAAGACAAAAGATCCTCTCAAACACGAAATCTTAAAGACAAGCTCACTAGAGGAATCTAAAACCCTGACTCACCACTCTTAAATCTCACCTCTAGACCCTCATCAAGCGGTGAAAGCGAAGCGATTATATTTCACCACTTACCAAAGCGACGCCCTTGAGCATGAATTTGTTGTTGACGCCAAGATTGTGCCCTTTGCTATCACGGTCCCGTAGAAGCATCCCCAAATGTGATCAATTCATTGCGGATGCACGTGTGAGGAGAGAACCATCTAGAATCCCTAGTCATATGTCGAGAACACCCGAGTCAACAATCCATATGTCCTCCTTCCTCGCACGCCGAACCTAATGAGCACAAACAGAAACATATGTGCCTCGATCTCAAGGGGTTAGTGATAAAAGACTTGGGAATCGATCTTGAGTCACATGATGCTTAGGCAAAAGCAAGAGAAGCGGCGAAAAAAGCGGTTAGGAACAAAATCATAAGAATGCACACGTGAACCACCTAGACCTCTCCAAACGATCTACCAAAAGATCGGTACTCCCCCTAGATGCTACCCGTGGTCTCTCCTCATGATATCCTAAACCGTAGCGCGCCTAGAGCCACCAAAAGAGTCAAAGAAGTCATCTACAAACCTAGGCCTATGTCTAGAAGGAAGGACAGTCGCTGGCTCTAGAGACTACAAGAGGTGCAAAAACTCCTCTAATGGACCTCAAAGCACTCATCCTCTCATTTCTCTCAATTTTGGCTCTACGAAAGCAGAACTCAACAATATGACCATTCTTCTTGCAGAAGGTGCAATGGTACTTGACCTTTTGAGGGGTCTGATCTGATGAAGCAGAAGCACCTATCTTGCTAGAAAGGGTTTGAGCAAAACCAACAGATTTAAAGACTATCTTGGATGACTTAGGTGGTTCTACCTCAATCAAAGCCACTCTCAACAAATCTAACAACCTTAGGTGGATGATTCTTGGAATGCTCTAGGAATCAAAACCTAGGCCACTATTATTCACACTCACCTTAGATTTGTCTAGAATCATGTTGAGTTTCTTCCTCCCACCAACAAATCTCTCAAGAGTCCTTTGAGGTAATCATTTTGTATGGCTAGTTCATAACAAGAAGCACACTTATTTGACTTGCTAGCCCTATCGACTTTTCCTTATAGTGAGCTACCTCGGCTTTCAAAGCCTCACAAGACACACAATAGTTATCCCTAATCTTATCCAACCGCTCTTTGAACTTAACTCTAAACGCTTCTTGTATCTTATCTACACTATGCCCAAGTTCAATACAAAGAGTACAAGAATCGAGAATCAACAACTTTCTTGGAAGCAATCATGGACATGGATTGTTCAATTTTAGCCTTTTCTTCTAGTGTCTTGTTTAAAGCATCATTCTCAAGTGTGAGTTTAACACGTTTTCACATGAAGCGCTTTTAGAGTATAGAATCATTTCCGACATCTCCTTCATTTTAATCTTATTTTTCTCACAATGAGAGCGAGTGTGACTAGCATCAAATTTACTCAATTCTTTTGTAGCACTATCAATTTTAGTTCAAGCAAAGCACAATTTGAACAAGGCAAAGGGATAGCATCAACAGTAGTCACATCTAAAGCAATGGCATTCATGCAAGCAGGACTAGACTTGAGAGTTTCTAGTTCATCCAGAGCATCTTTCAATTGATTTGTAACAGAGGAATGAGCAAGTCTTAGAGTTACCAATTCATCATACATTCCAGAACAAGCATCACAAGCATCTTCAGGACTAATTGATTTGAGTGTAGCAACTTCTAGTTTCAAGTTATCAATCATGATGTCCTGATTCTTAAGCATTCTAGCTTGCTTATCTAATTTTCGTTCAGAAATGACCAAAGCACGTTTCATTTGAGCAGGTGAGGGACATACCTCATCGGGATCGCTGAAAAGGTCGTCGTCGTTGGAGGAGTCGACGTCGTGGCTGTCCTTGGCCATGAAGCACATGCCGGTGAAGTCTTGATCCTTCTTCTTGCCATGAGAGTCGTCGTCGTCCTCCGTCCCCGAGTCCACATCGCTCATGTCAACAGACTCAAGAGCGGTAAGGACCTTGCTGACGAACTTGCGATAGTTCGGCTTCTTGGGCTTCGCATCCTTAGCTTGAGGACGCCTCCGAAAGTCCTTCTCCATCTTGCCCTTCAGCTTGGGGCAACTGGAGCGAATGTGGTTTGGCTCACCACACTCAAAGCAAGTGTGAGGCCACCTCTCATACATTCCTTACTTTGTTGAAGACTCTCGAGAATTTGGTGGTTAGGAGGGCTAAATCATCCTCAGGTATTTTCTCTAGCTGCTCATCGCTCAAAGAATGCAAAGCGGACAAAGAAAGACCAGATGAGCCAAAGTCCAAAGAATCAGAAGAGCTACCCTGAGATGGGTCAACCACTAAAGCCATCGACTCTATCTTAGGGAGTCACGAGATGAAATCAATCTCATGCGACTTCAACCTCGAGTAAAGCTTATCCATGGTAAGCTTACTCATGACAGTGTTGTCATTGATGGACGTGATCTTCATCCCCCAAACTCTCACATTAAGAGCACCCAAGAACTGGCGTGCATTCTCAGACTCAGTAAATGTGAGACCAACAGCACGTAAATTATGAAGAATCTTGGAAAACCTTCCCAATAACTCATCCAAAGATTCACCAGGCTTTTGTTCGATCTTTGAGTATTCTTTCTTGAGTTGGTTCTGTCTCACTTCCTTGATAGTCAGAGAGCCCTCGTGGTAATCACAGAGGGTCTTCCAGATCTCATGAGCGGACTTCAAATGAGACACACGCTCAAACTCGGATCGACTAAGCCCTTGAATCAAAAGTTCCGAGCCTTCTTTGTTAGCCTCTACATCGGGGTTGATTACATCTTCATCGGTAAAGCAAGACGACATAAGCATTTTTGACCTTAAGCCAAATTATGTGCCCTTGAGCCTCGATGTAGGCTTGCATGCGAGCCTTCCAAGAAGCAAAATCAACTCCATCGAAAATATGAGGTTTGAGTGAATACTTGTCGATCGCCATGGCTCCAAAGAACGGTTAAGATCTATGAGAAGAGCTAACCTGCTCGATACCAATTGTAGGACCTAAAGGCGACTAGAGGGGGTGAATAGGAGCACCAATTCTTTTTGCAAAGATAATGGATTCAACTCAAATCGCAAATCACTCCAATAGCTATGAGAGCTATGAAGATGAATGCTTAAGCACAGTGGAAGACTTGAATGAATCCACTCCTAAACCCTCAAAGCATAGCGACAAACTCCTAAAGAAATCTGAAAAATCGGGGACAAAGGTACTACCATCATTGTAAGTGCGGTACTACCAAGATCGCAGTACTATCATGAGCAAATGTCTTGATACTACCGCATCGCAGTACTACCTCGAGCAAAAGTGCGGTACTACCGATTATCTGACGATGAACGTAAACACTGAAAACAAAATCGAAAATCGACGTAACTTTTAAACCGTAAGGCCAAACTCCACCAAATTTGGAACACACCTTCCTAAGGGTATTAGGAACCTATTCCAAGTGGCGATCGTCCAGATCTACATCAAAGTTTCGATCTTTTTCAGTTTTACCTAAGAAGGGCAAAGAACCGAGCAAAACGAAAAACTTGATCCAACTCTTGCTCGTGGGAGATTGATGATCTAGGTAACCTTAGATACGTTCCCACATGTCACAGCAAGGAGTAAAAGTGCACAAGAACAACCAAAAACCAATGGATCAAGGAAGCACCCAAAATCATCAAAAGAGAAGGAAGAGCACAAGAGGGGAGCTCATCTTTGGAAGAACATCCATAGATTGATTCATGATGTTGTTGGTTACTGACCACTCCCTCAAGGAGGACAAGAGCTCCATTCAAGAGCATACACATCAATCCATCTCTCTAGAGCCTATGCCTCTCTTTTCTTCCCTAAACCCTAAAAACCAAACTAGGGTTTGCAAATGAAGTGCTTGGGCTGCTGTGAACAGCACCCTCTCTATTTATATGAGGCCTAGAGCTTCTAGAAGACTTAACCCTAATGGGCTCCCATTAGGCCCAATAACAAGCAGGACACACACGCATACGCATTTTAAAGCGCCGTCTTCACTTTTCTTGACCTAAACCACTTCTTGGCCTTGCGTCTTGCGCCGCTGGTTGGCATTAGGTCACCAAGGTGGTATTTGGTGAAATTACCAAAATACCCTTCTCGATCCTTCTCCATGGACCGAGTCCAATCTCGTCGGCAATCGCTTTGCTTTCATGCGTGTAGGTTGATCAACGGCTCTCATCATGTCGGCAAGTCTCTCCGTCCAATCCCATCGAACCTCCAAGGCACTTGCACCGACCCCGCCGCTTGATCCAACCAACAGATCGAATCGCGGTTCGATCCATCTCGCCCATTCGTGCCATGCTTGAGTCACTGACCTCACCCGCATCCATGATCGTTTCGGACCTCGGCTCTCCTAGCTTAGTCCCGATCCTCCTCGCCGCTGACCGTCGTTGACACGCAAGCCACCGCCGCAACAATAGACCAAGAAATCGCCTCCGGAACAAGTTCTTCACAACTTGACCCACGTTAGCTCAAAACATGCAATATGCAACATATATGCATTAACAAACATGGAAATGACATAACCCAAAAACAATTCTCCAAGTTAAACGAAACTCGAAACCAAATCGGTACTACCGCCATGTTATGGCGGTACTACCAAGATCAACTTGATAATCAAGCACCCATAATCACGGTCGTCTGCGCACCTCAAGGAAATCCAAAACTTCCAAAAACACTTGTTCGGAAAAACCATACCGCTCACACAGCGTCGTTCAAATCATCTTGGTACTACCGAGCAACCATAGCACTAGTACTACCGCTCCTCGAGAAATCCAAAACACAAATTACACCCGTTCTGGAAAAACCATACCGCTTTGCTTGCGGTAATACCGACCAGCGGTACTACCGCCAAACACAAGCCGGTACTACCGCATCGCGGTAGTACCGCGCATTACACGCCGGTACTACCGATTATCCTGACACTTGCTGAAAATAGGATTTCAACAAAACCGAAAACGATCGTTTCGACAAACCAAAGAAGCTATTGCCAATTGTACCATCACATTAAGATCGTGAGCATATCCCCATGATATCCACAGGAACCTATTCCAAACAAGGATCGAATAGATCCACACAAAAGTTCCAACCTTTTAACTATTTGACTGAAGCTGTTTCAAGAACTGCTCAAAATACGAAAACTGAGATTCAAATGAAGTGGGACTTGCTCGTGGGTGGAAGATCGACAAGATGGTCTCAGATGTATACCCACTTGTTACAACAAGCCAAAGCACATCAAGAGCACAGAAGAAATCTCACAGATCGAAGAAATCCCCAAAAACAAAAATAAGGGAGAAGAACACAAAGGACAGATCTTGAGCAAACTGACATGATTGATTGAGATAGATGGAAGATTGATGGTTACAGCCATTCCAATCTAGGAGGACAAAGCTCACCGCGTGAGCACACGATCAATCCACTCTAAAAACCCTAGCTCTCCCTTTCTCTCCTCAAAAACCCTAAAACACAATAGGGCACACACAAGGGGTTTTGGTGGCTCTCCCAAGGCTTGAAAGAACTAAGCGCAGACCACCAAAGACCCTCTATTTATATGGAGACTAGCATCTAGAGTATATTCCATTAGGGCACCCATTAAACCCTAAACACACAAATGGGTTAACACACGCACGCATCTCAAAGCACCGTCTTCATCTTCGATTGACCTAAGCCGCTTCACCATGCGCCGACCCGCGCCGCGGTTCAGTCAAAAGATCACCAAGGTGGTATTTGGTGAAATTACCAAAATACCCCTTCTCGATCTTTCTCCAAAAGACCGAGTCCACAGATCGTGAAGCAATCCCATGCTTCGCCACGTGTAGGTTGATCAACGGCTCCATGTCGTCAAGTCTCTCCCATCCGGATCCCACCGGCACCACTGAGCACTTGCAACGACTCCCGCGCCGCTTGATCCAACCGATCGCCGACCGAACCGCCTGCTCGGTCATCCATGTCCATTCGTGCCCGCTTGACTCCTCGACCTCCCGGCATCTCGATCGTTTCGACCTCGGCTCTCCAAGCTTAGTCGATCCACCTCGCCGATTGACCGTCATAGACATGCAAGCCACCTACACAGCAATAGACCAACAAACCATTTTCGGGAACAAGTTCTTCACAACTTGACCCACGTTAGCCAAAACATGCATCATGCAACACATATGCACTGATGAACATGAACTTGATCTAACCCAAAATCAAATCTCCAAGAAATTTGACAATCAGCACAATTCAATCCAAAAGCGGTACTACCGCCACATATCCACCGGTATTACCGCAACGCGGTCATACCGCTCAAGCAACTGCGGTCGTACCGCAACCTGGAGAAATCCCAAAATCTCCAAAACACCTCCTTTGGAAAATCCATACTGCACACATGTGGTCATTCCGCCATGCGGTACTACCGGCAACTAAAGCACGGTACTACCGCTCTAGGAGAAAATCCACACTCCAAAGACACCTTCTCTGAAAATCACAACCGCCATTTACCTTGCGGTACAACCGGCTCGTGGTACTACCGCCACTTCCCCAGCGGTACTACCGCTCCACTTAAACACTCAAAAGCCTCAGAACAAAGCCCTTTCATCTGGGCCATCCGATCTCAATCGGACACCACAAGAAAACCAACGAGGCTAAGAACTCGCGGTAATACCGCAACTCACAAGCGGTCATACCGCACACCGGTAGTACCACAGCTTCAACGCCGGTACTACCGATTTTCCTAACACTTGCTGAAAACTCCATATTTCAACAAACTCTCAAAGCAATTGCCAATTGTCTCATCACTGAAGATCATGAGCATGTCCACATGACATCCACAATGTCCTCATGACATCCACAATCTCCCCCTTGATGAACACATTGGCAATTTCCCAAAAATATAAGTTTGATGGTTTGAAAATGAAAAAACTTGACATTTTCGCGCAAAGGCTCAACTTGGCTCAAATACAAGAGAATGCAATGAGAAAGACCAAGTTGGCTTCAGAATTGTTTCAGCAAGTGAGACACGGCAAATGAAGCAAGAAAAGCTTCAATTTCCAGAGAAGTAACAAAAATCTCACTTAAGGTCTATATGAAAGAACAATTGTTCTATTTGACCCTTGATCATTGTGAGTCTTCAAGAATTGCAATTCAGATTCAGAAAAGACAATAAGACCAAAAGAATGCAATATGAATGCTCCCCCTCACTATGATCATCATTTTTCAAGAGAGAATTTTAAATGTTCAATTTCTCCAATTCTCTTCAAAAAGCTCCTAACTTCTCTCCCTTACAAAACTTCTCCCCCATAACCAACAAGCTCTTTATTAACATTACATTTTTGCTATATCTTCTTCCCCTTTGATAATGGATTCATCAAGGAGTCAAGCCTTCCTCTCATCCAGAGAAGACAAATGCACAAGAAAGGAAGAAGCAAAAGAAAGAGCATGCATGAAATGCAATGGGGTGACTTCATTTTTGTTTTGATTTTTCAATTTTTAGGTAAAAGAAGCTTTGGAGATTACTCAAATGAACAGGCTAGCATTTCTACCATTACTCAAGATACAACAAGCCTGACAAAGCTAGCAAGATCATGTTAAGACATATATAGCAAAGCTAGGCTAATGAGCTCAATATATCACATGTTGTTGGATTAAATTAAGCAATGCTTCAAAATTAGCAAGTTCAACAACAGGTATTCTAAAGTGATAATGGCCATGTCATAATGTCAATATGAGATCAAGAAGCTAGCAAAGGCCATCTAGGAGACAAAAGTTCTGAAAAGAAACATTTAGCTCAAAATGCCTCGAAAGCCCAATTTTCAACTGTTTTTCATTTGCAATGAATATTCAAGTTGATTAAAAGTCTATCTTAGTAAAGAAGGTTCTGGACTAGGAGCCATCCACAACCTCTTTCTAAGCTTCAACCAATTTGCCAATTTGTATTCTTAGCCATGTGCTAGATCTCAAGCCTTGCCGCGATCATCCCAAGCAACAAAAAGCTTAAAGGAGTGATCTAGGTCATCCAAAACTCCCCCTGAGTTCATGCCTAGTACAATGGCAAGCCGTCGCATGAGAAAGAATTGGTGAGATCAGTTTTTTCGCACAAAAGAGATCATTTTTCATTTTGCACAAGGGCTATTTTAGATTCTTTAATGAACTGAAAGCTCAAAGATGTTCAATTCTAGATTCCAGAGCTAACAAAGCAATTTTGACAGGACCAATGTCACAAAAGGATCACTAATTGTGCAACTAGCTAAAAGATCCACAAATTGCAATTTTCAGTTCAAGTTAATTAACAGTTCCAGCTCACATAACAAAGACATTGCTGCACATGTGAAAGCATGATAATTCTAGCAAGTTAAAAACTAAACACAATCTTGAGCAAGAATTGAAATACTAAAGCTCAAGAGGGTAATAAGTAAAGCTTCATCAATTTAAAAGATGAGCAGTAAAGCTTATATTACAATGCATCTTTTTGGTCTTTTCATATGAATGCATTACGATACAATGAGATGCACAAAAGACTTAAAAAGCCTAAAAAGATCAAAAGGATCTGAAGAAGATACCACTTGAAGAAGGTATCAGAAAAGATCCACAAAAAGTTCACATGAACAAGGAAAACTCAGATGAACAAGGAAAGTTCAGAACCAAACCAACTCCCCCTCAAACCAACCCATAGGGATAAATTATCCCTAACTCACTTCTCAAGGTGGCAAACCTTGTTGGGTCTAAAAGATTTGAGAGGATATCTGCCAATTGAGCCTTGGACTCCATAAAACTACCACAAAGACTTCAAACACCACACGATCTCTAGGGAAAGCAACTCGAAAAGCTAGGGAGCGAAACACCATCACTAAAAAGACCTACAGGCAACTCAAAAACCAGCTAAGGACCAGTGACTGGGAGACAAGCTCGACCTAGGCTGTGAGAAGAGTGCATCCTAGAAAACCAAGGGATAAGAAGAGTGCCTAGAAAAGACACGTGCTAGAACAGAGCCTCCTATCTACCCTGAACACAACAAACCCAACACCTGACACAAAACAGATGTTATGCAAGGTAGACTAGGGATACCATACAGAAATGTAAGGTATAGAAGCTCGAACCTGAGTCGCACTGCTTGGCAGTGAGATGTAGTCATGATGGATGAAGATCCATTCCTTGAAGCTTCAGAAGGTAGTTGCTCTCACCCATCATCCTCATCTCAAATTCCTTCGTCTCCGAGAAGTGATAGTCATCATTGAAGGCACAAATGAAGAAGAACCAACAGGTTGAGGTGTTAACACTTGTTGGACCACATGTTCTTCTTCTCAGCTGAAAGACTACACCAAAGAGACAGAAAAAGTCTATGCCTTGGTACTGGGTTAGTGAAACAATATCTAGGGAAACAGTACCAAGACACATGACTAGCAAGGATAGCAGCAAATGATCCAAAGCTCATAAAAGCATATAATCAACAATTCAAGACATGAGCATGAAGATAGACAAAACAATTTCAGCACATGCTATCCAAGATATGACAAAGCTCAACCTATCATTAGTCCACAATAAGGCATAGGAGTAAGCAAACAAGCACATAGCATATCACCCATCATATATACAGTCGAAAGTAAAGCATGCTAGTGAAAGCTATGGCAAGACCCATGTATCCACAATACCATGAGAGCAAAAGATATGTTAAGGAACAAATCATGGAAATCAAGTTAGCATGTGAATACACAAGTCAAAGATCAACAAGAGCAAAATACAGAATATACAAGACAACACAAGCTCATGAGGACTAAACCAAGCTTATACATCCATGAAACTAGTGAATAACAATATAATACAAGGATACATAAGCAAGAATCAATCATGAGCAAGATAATAAGGGTACAAGACAGCACAAGCTCATGATGACAAAATCAAACTCATATACCCATGGAAATTAGGAACAACTATGAGATTCATGGATATACAAGCAAGGTAAAGGAAAAGGCATGATGACAGATATCATAAGAGAAAAACATGCCAATATGGTACAGGTGAGTACAAAGACAAGCACAACATGCCAAGTATGAATAATCATGAAGATAAAGGCATGAAGGTATAGGATAGCTCACCATACATGTGAAAGCTCCAATTATGAAAGCACATGCCTCTTGGAGGCCATCGTTGAGGTGGAGAACCATCAAGTGACCCGATCATGTGATGAAGCAAAAGATCGGAATCATTTAAGTCCATGTTCTCCAACCCGCGTTCTCGGTACCCGCACATGAGAAAGGCAAGGTGTCCAAGTCTTGGATCCGGAAGGGTTAGAGAGCAAATGCTTGGGAACCCAAACCTTGGACACACCACCACCAGAGGCAGTCGAACCATTATGTGAGATAGCATGATGCAAATGATGGTCCATGCAAGAAGATCCAATCTCATCCTTGGAGGCACGCCGTGAGTGGACAACTCGAAGAGGAAAACGAGGTCCATCTATAGAAAAGCAGCGATGGCCTTGCTTGAAAGCACCAAGATGAGAACCAACAGAAGCATCAAAAGAACTCACACAACCTCGCCGTGGGTGAGTACCTCGATGAACAAAACGGGGTCCACCTCTTGGACAACAGCGGAAATCCTGCCTCGGGACAGCTCGTGGACCAAAACCAAAACTATGCAAACCATGTCCACGGTGCTGTCCAACACCACTAGAAAAGGTGTCAAAGAAGCCATCAACAAATCGAGTCTTCGTGCTTGGCTCTTTAGTGTGCATGTCATGAGAAAGACTATGTCCACTAGGAGACTTAGAAGCATGAGCTCGACGCATCTGTTTTGCACGCCGAAAACAAAAGTCAACAAGATGTCCATTCTTTCCACAAAATGAGCAATGGTGTAAAGATCTCCTAGGAGACACGGTCCGAGAGGATGAAGCACTATTGTTGCTCAAGGAAGAGGTCTTGGAAGAACTAACATCATGACTCGTCCTCATATCGACACTAGACACACACATGCCATGAGAAAGACTATGTGTGTTCCTAGAGGTATGACAACGCACTCGATGCTCAAGTTTCAAATGGCGAAAGCAAAACTCAAGAGTGTGTCCATTCTTCTTACAAAAGGTGCAATGGTACTTCTCTTTTGAAGATTTAGTACCATTTGAGAGAGAAGCACCTTTGTCTCTAGAAATACGTTGGACAACACAAGAAGAGTCCGTGAGAGTCGAACTCACCAAAGAAGAGCTATCCAAAGCGATGCCACAAAAACCAACATCAAGTGACTCACATTTGGCACAAGAAGACTTCAACTCCAAATGTAAAGAAGCAAGAGAGATCTTTAAAACATCAATCTCAGAGTGAAGGCAAATACAAGAGTCACATGACTTGGCGCTCATATCATCGCGCAAAGACTCAATTTTGCTCTTCAAAGAAATGCAAGATGTGCAAGAAATTAATGATGCATTTGAATTAAGCTTGCAGTTCAAAGCATCAATTTCAGTTTCTAGACAAGCACAATTCTTGCAAGAGACTAAACCATCCTTAAGCAATTTTTCATATTCAAAGCACATGCTACAAGGCCTAGCTTCAATTTCAATAATCCCAGCCCTAGCATTTTCTAATTGCTCAAGATGCATGGAATTAGTCAATCTAAGCTTCTCAATTTCAGCAAGCATGCCTACATAAGAATCACAATCATTTCTAGCCATAGATCTAAGATTGCCTATTTCTAACTTAGCATTGTCAAGTTCATGATGTAAGGCAACACAAGAATCATATGGCATACACTACAAGATGAACACCCCTTTGCCAACGCATATATGCGTTGGTAAAAATCCAAATAAGCGTTGGTACGATCTATACCAACGCATTTACTATGCGTTGCCATTGAGGCCGTTGCGAGAGTCTATTACAACAGATAAATAAGCGTTGGTAATAGATATGAAAAGGTGTTGCGAAGTAGCAACGGATATAGTCATGTTGTAACTACACTTGTATGCGTTGTTATTTACCATGCATAGATGACTTTTACCATTTTAACAATGGATATAATCATGTTGTCACAACGCATAAAAGCGTTGGTACTTGCCATACAGATGAGTTTTGCTATTTTAGCAACGGATATAATTAGGTTGCTGCAACGATTATAAGTGTGTAGAAGTCAAAGTAAAAAAAAAATCATTATCTGTCATAGCATGGCTAAAAAGAACATTCATATATTATAAACAAATTGTTGCATTACACATAGAACCATCCACATAAGACATGATATAAATATTTTACTTGAACAACATTTCCTAATAAAATGAAATCTAAATGTAATGAAGATCTTGAACATCATTTCCTAACAGAAGGTAATCTAAATGTAATGAAGATCATCTGTCTATGTCACCATTCTCGTATTGAACATGTCATCCATAGCATTATCCATTTATCTTATCAACCTACAGTGAAAAATTAGAGTCCATTAATGCACCATTAGGAAGAAACAAAATCACAATATTAAAGTAACAAAACTAAAATGAGCACCGTACATAAGTTGATGGCCACGCAATACCAGCTCATACTGCATGACCAATCAATTTGTAGCCTTTGTATGGCCGTATCAATTCTTCACATTTCGTAATTGCAAGATCGACATGCACCATCCAAAATTTATTTCCTAGCTGAACGCCATCAAGTTTATCTTTTGAATCACAACTTATGATTGTAGCAAGAGCCACATCCTTATTTGCATTTTTCTAGCTCTTTAAGAATACTTTAGTGCCAACCTAGTCCACACATATAAGTACATGATCAAATATTTTACAAAGGATGCAATTAAATATTTTGAAAGAATCACATATCAAATAAACATAAAGATTGTCATACTGCTATCGAATTGGTAGCCAACCAATTAAATGTACTGCGCTATTGTTTCTACAAAAGATATTATGTGGAACATTAGTATGCAATTTAAATAAATTATTAGCAAAATAGAAATAGATGAGACAAATTTAGAAGGTGTATCTTATACATCAACAAGCATGGTTGCGCTAGCTCCTTTTGCGTTTTTTTTTTGCTCTGGACGTCATGCTAATAACAAGAGGTCAAATAATTAGAAATAAACATTGAAGTACTGAATAGAACAGAATGTGTGTTCATATTTAATTATTTGCTAAATATGTAATCAGCAGAAACATAATTGCTAAGAATAATTCTTACCTTGTCACGAGCCATTTGATGTTTTGAGCAATATGAAGGTGCTTCATGATCAGCAACCAGTAGTGTATGCTGTTTTAGTAACCTCACATTCTTAGAGAAACCCCAAAAGCATTTGTAGTAGAAATAATATCAGTTACCTTAATAGCATTACTGTGGTTGTTTAGGACCAGCCTGGTATGATCGTGGACGTGACTTTCTTTGGTCTGCCATACAACCATAATAACTAGTGAATTCATGCAAACTATAACAAGACAAAAATGTTATTTGTATACATGATGAATGGTAAAAATAACCTTGTGTGCAGCAGAAACTTTATATGCCTATATTGTATTGTTATCTTGGGTATAAATTTCCTTGTCCTGTAGTGAAAGACAACAATTCATTACAATCAAACATTGTGCGAGTTTTAACTGTTAGATCACCATGAAGGCAAGAACTGAGAAAAAAAACATATTTAATATCATCAATAATTATTATCAGTTGTGTATGGCTAGCTAACAACGCTAGCCAGTGGGTTCCATAGTGGCACAGCGTCTAACTGCATGCATATTGCCGCACAAATTATATATGCTAGTTTCACGTCATTAACCGGACTAAGACTCAAGGGAACGTTCCGATCGAGCTAGTTTCTAAGAATCTTCTAGACGCTGGGACTTTTCAAAGTCTTAATTAGGAGTCAGGACTGCCATAACAATATATTACAAAGTAAGATAAAAGATGCCTAAACAGAGTTGCTTAGTATTTATAATTTATCATGTTTTAATGACTAGGAAAGAACAAAAATCTATGCTAGAACTCAATGAACTCCGAAAGAATATACATAAATACTAAGATGATTGCTACCAGATCTAATTTTGTTCAGGACTGACACATCGGAATATACATAAATACTAAGATGATTGCTACCAGATCTTATGTGTGTGTGTGTGTGTTTAGTGACTATTTACATGGTGTTTTTGTGGCTTAAGTATGTGAGCACTGGAATGTGCGCACCATATATAGATCATCTGCAAGTTATTTACATACGGTGTTTCTCAGTAGTTGGTTACGAATTGATGATAATATAGATGAGGTGAAGTGATTTACTGCAAATACTTTTCTTGATGCAAAGTTGAAGTAATTAATTTAAGGCATGAAAAGGTAGCCTAATTTTATATGAACCTTAATTAGTTTCATATGGCTTCCATGGTTGGGCATGAGTTGATTATAAGAAAAGGTTCCACTTTTTTGTGACAAATACGTACTTTTCTTGACGAAGGTTCCACTTTTGACGTAAGGGATAATTTAGGTCATTAGAAGTTTAGAACTAATATGTTGCATACTACCGAACTGGCTTCCTTACTGAACGGTCCTTAAAATATCTGACTTCTCACATCCTATCTATTTTAAAGAGATCAAAATATTCTCGCAAAAAACATCTCAATAATTATATAGTCATGTTGAGCTTATAGAGTATATCCCGATTCAGTATATATGCATTTCTGTGAAACTTTGGGATGTCAATCATAGGATTGTACCTATTGAAGGGCCTTCAAAATTTCTATTGCAAATGCATTCTGTTGTCATCGTCCAAGAGGCATTTCATTGGTTTAGAAGTGGTAAACTTCACCCGGCTTATACTAAAATGAAAATGATTTTTTGTGTGGATGACAACCTCAGGCAATGAATGGGCGAGCTCTGGCGATGTAAGTGTAACGGAGGGGTGCCATTTTCTTCAGAGATTCCAACAACATCCGTGCTAGTAATGAGCTCCATTTGTAGAACGATTATCTATGTGAAAGAAAAAAGATAGCGTCAGCAAAAGCTCATGTCTGATATAGAAGGAGATAACCAATAGGTTAAAATATTACTAAAAGAACAGAACACATATTTGGAAAATGGAAAATAAACAAAAATGTCGCTTTGAATAGTAGATGAATTGGCATTCTCAACTAGTAAAATGCGATGTATCATAGTCCTATTCGACCAAAAGGTCAAGAAACATACAAGTCAACCCAATGTTAGAATTCATTGGTTCCTACAATTTATCATGATACAAACTCAAGATGACGGAAGAAACGCATACGACCTAATTAGAAGATCCCCGCACATAATCAACAGAGTATGTATTAATTTTGTTTTGTCCTTGAAACAAGTTTTTCCTACCCCGATACCCATGCAAAGGAAGACAAGAACTCTATTCGGGCATGACAAAGTTCTTGAATAGTATATACACAAACCGAATGGGACCTGTCTAAACCATACTATGCTCTAGTAAATGTGAATCATGTTAATGTACCTTGACAACAGAAAGAACAACCGCACAGCTTTGCATGTTGGAGACGGGTGTAACTCGTTCCATCAGATTTTCTGCTTCCCTTGCATCTCGCTTTGTACCTTGACAGAGAATCAAGAATGAAAACTTGTCCCCACCGCAAAATTACCAAATATGTTAAGCGACCTACATTAGAAAAATGCAAAGGAGTTCAAAACCAATATAGCAAAATTGCATCATACTCGTGCATTCATTCAGAGCGAATCGAAGCTTTGATTGGTGTATGGTCAGTGATCTCAAAGATTGGACGAGCACTCTTCGTCTTGAATCTCTTAAAGCAAAGAACAACATTTGCAACTACCATTGGATTATTGTCGAAATTAAGTCTTTAAGGGCCTCTAGAAATCCTCTGTCCTCCACTAGCTCAAGATTTATATCATAAAGCTTAGCAACACAAATAGTCATTGTCTTCCGCACATACGGATCATCATCCTGTGGAAACAATTCAAGACCCAAATATATATTTATTTAGATGAAAGAAGTTAGTTTAATTTAAAAATACTGTAGAAGCAACAAAAAAGACCTTGAGGCATCTTTGAAGAGGATCATAGAGACCTCGTGCAATGAATTGTATCTAGAATTGATTGCGAGGAAGCAATTAATTTATGAGGCATTCATTCTTATAGCTTAATCAAAAGAACAGAACTACAATTAAAACAAATCAAGATCTTCCATATCCACTTGCTGACAAAACTATAGCTATATCAATCAGATGCTCGATTCACGAGAAACAATCGGCGACAATTGGTTCTTTCTACTTCGTGCATGGTTCTCTCTAGTTAGTGCAAGAGTGTACAACATAGGGATTGGTATCAGTCACACATTTAGGAAAGAAAGTCAAAAGGTTCAGTGATCACATAGAATTTTTTTTGTAGGCTAGATCTCTTTTCAATCAAGTAGGCGTCAAACAAAGAGGTCTGTTAACATTTGCTCCTAACATGAAATAAAATTGCTTATCTGTTAACATTTTCTCCTAACATGAACCAGCCTTTGTCAAAGTAATAAATAAATTAGCAGCAATTTCAATCCTAACAAAACCAAATTAGCAGAAGTTTAACATTGACATGCATACAAATACAATGTACCAGCTAAATCCAGACAGGAACGAGCTACCATTGCTTGATACCTTAATCAACTGAACTTGGCAGAAACTAATCAACCATTTGCTAAATATCTACTAGGGATGCCGCACCATCGGAACTGCAACCCACTTCCACCAAGGCGGAGATGGCCTTGGCACGCGTGGCCGAACCGCCATGGCCACGCGCGCACCATGCGTGGTAGCGCAAGCCGGGAGGCGCGACGGGCGAGCCGAGGGAGGAGCAACCACAGCGTGAAGCGAGCCTGTGGTAGGCGCGAGCCGAGGGGAGGAGAAACCACTGTGCACCGGTGGCGGAGATGGAGACAGGAACGAGGTGGGCGGCGAGAGGAGGGAGAGGCTGGGACAGGGAGGCGGCGGCAGGCAGGGGGCGGCGTGAGGGGAGGGGAGGGAGGCGGCGATTGGGTAGGGGAGAGGCGTGGGGAGGAGAGCGGAGGGGAGGCGGCGGCTTTGGGGGACAGAGATGCGGCGTTGCGGGGGGGCGCGGCGGGTAGGGGGTGGCGGCGGCGGGGGAGGTAGCGGCGTGGGGAGTGGAGCGGATGGGGGCGGCGTGGGGGGAGTGGAACGGATGGGAGCGGCGTGGGCAGCGGCGTGGGCAGCGGAGGGGAATCGGAGAAGATGTCGCGCATATGAAACAGAAACAACAAACAATCTGGGAAGATACTTGTATTACAATGTTATTTTTGTAGATAATTTCGGTGCCAAACGATTATTTTATTTCACAAAATTTTCAGCAAAAAGAAAAATAAAAAATTAGGCATTTTAAATGTTTGCAACGCATAAGGTTGCAACGCATGTTATCTGTAGCCATCAACATGATTTACGACGAATAGGTTTTGCAACACATATTATGCGTAGCCATAGTATTACTTTGCAATGCATGCATAGAGCGTTGTAATGTATGCGTTGGCAAATGGGTGTTCATCTTGTAGTGATAGAAGCATTTGATCTCAATAATTCATTTTTAGATTTTAGGCATGCAAGAGAGTTATTCAGGTTCTCCATGTCTACAAGCAATGAATCATAAGCATTCATGGAGGTTTTTAATTCGGAGAGCTCATGAGACAAATCATTCTTTTGTCTTTTCAGCAATTTCGTTTTCTTCCTAAGAGTATGCAATTTGTATTCATATGAAATCAAGCCATCAATGAGTTTTTCTTTGCTCACCTTACTTAGCTTGAGTAGGGGATCGTCCTCGGAAGAATCATCATGATCATCCTCGAAATGCTCTTCATCATTCTCATCCTCAAAAGCTACAGTGCATATGCCAACAGGCTCCTTCTCTTCAGGCTGCAAGCGAATCTTATCCCTGAAACTAGGACAATCAAAATGAAAGGGATAGCCACAAATATTGCAGGTGAATTGCTCCTCAATTGACATCCAAAAAATCGTATGTTCAAGCCCCTTGTCATGACGGACATCAACGGCAGAAGAACCACGACAAGATGCAAAGAAGCGTTCACAAGTCCTCATGTTGGTCGCCATGCTCAAAGATCGGTGAAGATCACAAAAGAGCAAACTTGGCTCTGATACCACTTGTAGGACCGGAAACAAGCGACTAGAGTGGGGTGAATAGGAGCACCTAATCTTTTTCACTTTGAATGGATTCAACTCGCAAATCAATCCAATAGCTATGAGAGCTATGAAGATGAATGCTTAAGCATAGTGAAAGTCTTGTGTTGAACCCTCTCCTAACCCCCAAAGAGCAGCAGCAAAAACTGAAGAAGGTCTGCAAAAAATTCAGGAATCGGTACTACCACAGTGTAAAGAAAGGTACTACCGCACTGAGGTACTACCACAGTGTAAAGAAAGGTACTACCGCACTGAGGTACTACCACAGGCAAATGAAAGGTACTACCGCAGGCAAATGAAAAGTACTACCGATTGTCCTAACAATGAACAGAACAAAAACTACAAAAGTCCTACAACCGGTACTACCGCTGTGTTAAGTGAGGTATTACCGCGTAGCGGTACTACCGGCTAAAAACCTGCGGTACTACCGATTGTCCTGGAGGATGAACCCGACAGCCGAAAAACCAAATCTAAAATTGGCACAACTTTTGATCTACTCGGGCAAACTTGATAAAACTTGAAACATAGCTTCCCTATGAGGTTAGGAACCTATTCCAAACAAGGATCGAATAGATCCACACAAAAGTTCCAACCTTTTAACTATTTGACTGAAGCTGTTTCAAGAACTGCTCAAAATACAAAAACTGAGATTCAAATGAAATGGGACTTGCTCGTGGGTGGAAGATCGACAAGATGGTCTCCGATGTATACCTACTTGTCACAGCAAGCCAAAGCACATCAAGAGCACAGAAGAAATCTCACAGATCGAAGAAATCCCAAAAACAGAAATAAGGGAGAAGAACATAGAGGACAGATCTTGAGCAAACTGATTTGATTGATTGAGATAGATGGAAAATTGATGGTTACAGCCACTCCAATCTAGGAGGATAAAGCTCACCGCGTGAGCACACGATCAACCCACTCTAAAAACCCTAGCTCTCCCTTTCTCTCCTCAAAAACCCTAAAACACAATAGGGCACACACAAGGGGTTTTGGCTGGCTCTCCCAAGGCTTCAGCAACCAGCGCAGCCACCAGCACCCCTCTATTTATATGGAGACTAGCATCTAGAGTATATTCCATTAGGGCACCCATTAAACCCTAAACACACAAATGGGTTAACACACGCACGCATCTCAAAGCACCGTCTTCATCTTCGATTGACCTAAGCCGCTTCACCATGCGCCGACCCGCGCCGCGGTTCAGTCAAAAGATCACCAAGGTGGTATTTGGTGAAATTACCAAAATACCCCTTCTCGATCTTTCTCCAAAAGACCGAGTCCACAGATCGTGAAGCAATCCCATGCTTCGCCACGTGTAGGTTGATCAACGGCTCCATGTCGTCAAGTCTCTCCCATCCGGATCCCACCGGCACCACTGAGCACTTGCAACGACTCCCGCGCCGCTTGATCCAACCAGT
This sequence comes from Phyllostachys edulis, assembly GCA_036346405.1. NCBI lineage: Eukaryota > Viridiplantae > Streptophyta > Magnoliopsida > Poales > Poaceae > Phyllostachys > Phyllostachys edulis. The sequence continues at coordinate 27,890,864 of CM070565.1, forward strand.
CGCACCGAACCGCCCGTTCAGTCATCCATGTCCATTCTGTGCCCCGCTTGACTCCTCTGACCTCACCCGGCATCCTTGATCGTTCTGGACCTCAGCTCTCCAAGCTTAGTCCCGATCCACCTCGCCGTTGACCGTCATAGACCTGCAAGCCACCTGCACAGCAATAGACCAAGAAACCATTTCCGGGAACAAGTTCTTCACAACTTGACCCACGTTAGCAAAAACATCATGCAACACATATGCACTGATGAACATGAACTTGACCTAACCCAAAATTAAATCTCCAAGAAATTTGATAATCAGTACAATTCAATCCAAAAGCGGTACTACCGCCACATATCCACCGGTATTACCGCAACGCAGTCATACCGCTCAAGCAACTGCGGTCGTACCGCAACCTGGAGAATTCCCAAAATCTCTAAAACACCTCCTCTGAAAAATCCATACCGCACACATGCGGTCATTCCGCCATGCGGTACTATCGGCAACTAAAGCACGGTACTACCACTCTAGGAGAAAATCCACACTCCAAAGACACCTTCTTTGGAAAATCACAACCGCCATTTACCTTGCGGCACAACCAGCTCGCGGTACTACCGCCACTTCCCCAGCGGTACTACCGCTCCACTTAAACGCTCAAAAGCCTCAGAATAAAGCCCTTTCATCTGGGCCATCCGATCTCGATCGGATGCCACAAGAAAACCAACGAGGCCAAGAACTCGCGGTAATACCGCAACTTACAAGCGGTCATACCGCCCACCGGTAGTATCGCAGCTTCAACACCGGTACTACCGATTTTCCTAACACTTGCTGAAAACTCCAGATTTCAACAAACTCTCAAAGCAATTGCTAATTGTCTCATCACCTAAGATCATGAGCATGTCCACATGACATCCACAATGTCCTCATGACATCCACAACTTAAGTATGGAAATTCCGGTCCCAGGACTCCCCCTCCCCTTCTTTTCTAGGTCTATATGCATCCTTGTCTTGCTGTAGGGATCTCCAGACCATTGGCACTTTCGAATGGTATGTCTTTCCAAAGCTAAACCTTTCTAACACCTTTCGAGTGTAGGTTGACTTATGCACTAATATCCCTTCAGGGGCATGCTCAAGCTGCAAGCCTAGGCAATATTTGGTTTTACCCAAATCTTTCATTTCGAACTCCGACTCCAGGTAAGAGTTTGCTTTCTTAATACCTTCCAGGATTCCGGTGATATTCAGATCAACTTCATACTCTGAGATTATACAAAATCCATCTTGGGATCATCGTATAAATACACATGGATTGTTCTCATTATTCGCGTAGCCTTTCTTGCATAGAAAGTATACTACATCCTGCCTGATTGCTTAAGTCTGTACAGTGACTTTCTGAGTTTCACACTATACAGATTTCTATTTGCTCTGTCTTGGTTCGGGACAGGGATACATTTAGGTACATTCATATAAATGTCCGAATCCAAATTTCCATAAGGTATGCAGTTACCACATCCATCAATTTCATTTTTAAATTCAAGTTTGCTGCCATTGAGATTAAATATCTAAAGGTAGTTCTGCCCATGACCGGAAAATAGGTTTTTTTATAATCAACTCCTGGACGTTGAGTGAAACTTTGTGCAATGAGCCTTGCTTATTTTCATTTCTCTATCAAACAAATTCCCACTTATGCTCTACGGGGTGCACATGGGGAGGCGTGCGGCTTACAGGCCCAAACACTTCTCTTTCATTCAGAGATAATGATTTAGTTTCTATTGCCTTCTTTCAATCTTCTCAATCTGATCTTTTCTTACATTCAGTGAGTGATGCAGGCTCTGGATCAAGATCGATGATTGTGGCAATTTTCTTCGTAAAGTAAATATCGACATTGGTTGTTGTCTTATTCATAGATTCTCCCGTGGTCACCAAGTTTATAGCTATTTCTTCATGTGGCGATTCTTCTAATGCATCTAATGCTTCTACTTGCCCACCACTGCTTCCAATTAAGGGGGCAAGTCCCTTTAGTTTTTTAGCTCCGATGTGTGCGCACACATCCATGCTAATATCTCTATTCGTGGGAATGTTCAAATCCGGTATGTCTTTTACTGAAGGTTCCATACTGGTGCCAGGTCTCAACTGGCTCCCCTTCTAGTTTTAGGGAACTTTAGTGATTGGCTATGTCAAGTCCTTTTATTCCTTTTTCACCAGGCGTCCCCGGTTACTTCGGATTCAAGGGGCCAGAGTTCTCGTCATTTCTTAGGCCTCAAGACGGGATTAGGGATACCTTTTTTATTCTTCGATATTTCAACCCTCTCCGGTGCATTGCGTGCAGGCATATGCGACTTGGTCACGCTCTTCAAATCACTAAAGTGGTCAGGCAGTTGATTCGCTAATGCTTGTAAATCAATTATCTTCTGGACTTCAATTATCTTTTAGACTTCAATTGTCTTCGAGACTTCAATTATCTTCTGGACTTCTCTATTTGCTTCACTAGTACGCAGGTCATGTGTATGGATTTCAATTATCTTCTCGACTTCCCGTGGCTTGCTACGTTATTTGTTATTTCCCGACATTTTTCATCAAGGGGTTGATTTCCTTCCCCGAATGACAGGAAAACAATCCCCATCAAATATTCTATCAGCGAAGCGGACTGTATGCAAATCTCCAGTCATGGGATCCAAATACCTGATTGTGGATATTGTCTCATAACCAATGCATATCCCAGACTTTCGAAGAGGACCCATTGCAGTTCACTACGATGGTGGTATAGGTACATAAATGTTGCAACCAAATCTACAAAGATGAGAAATTTTCGGTGCTGACCCTTGCGCTAGTTGCATAGGTGAATAGATGTTATATACCGATGGTCTAAAATTGATGAGAGTTGCTACGTGCAGGACTGTGTGTCCCCAACATGTAGTTGGTAAATTACAATTCTTCAGAAGTCTGCTAGTCCATTCTGGGTGTGGAAGTACAGAATGCTCATCGTTAATTCCCATTGCTAATAATCATCAAATGCCATCGAAGTAAATTCTTCGGCGTTGTCCATTTTGATGGACTTCACATGATGATCAGGAAAATTATTTCTAATTTTAATTATCTGCGAGATTAGCTTTGCAAAAGCGTGGTTTCTCGTAGACAATAAACATACGTGCGACCATTTCGGGGAAGCATCGATGAGCACCATAAAATATCTAAATGGCCCTGACAGGGGCTGTATAGGACTAGAAGAGTCTCCCTGGATACGGTCCAGGAATGTAGGGACTCCATCCTTTACTTTCAGAGCAGAAGGTCTAGTAATTAATTTTCCGATAGCACATGCGGGGCACATAAAATCTTCCTGATTCGGGATATTCTTTACATCGATATTATGTCCCTGTGAATTGTTAATTATATTTCTCATCATCCTAAGACCTGAGTAGCCTAATCTATCATGCTAGAGATAGAAAAGTTCAGAGCTTCTAAGTACGATTTTCAGGGCAGTATAGGCTGCAGGTGCCTTAATATTAGTGTAGTATAGCCCAGTTTCATATGAAGAAAGTCGTTCTAAGACCCTTTTGCACTTTCTTCACGCTATGCAATGAGCAGATATTCCTTACTATACTCTTCTTCAGTCTCTACGTGGAAACCGTTAGCGTGAATATCGTTGAGAGTTCTGATCGATTCTAGGTACAACAAAGCTTCTTTAATGACCAAAGTTGTGCCCATCGGGAGTATAATTGTGGCCCTTCCTGAGCCTATTATACAAGTATCACTGGCCGTGATTGTCATAAGACTGCTAGCATTCTTGCTGATCGACTGAAAGAATTTTGTCGCTCTCAAGATGATATTTGTTGTGCCGCTATTAGCTAAGCACACTTCCTCCATAGGGCGCAACACACATTCTAATATAAAGTATTTTATTAATACGCAGCAGGAAGCAAGCAACACGTAAATAAAATACTTCAGATATCAAAACATAACTTGCAATTATAAATACAGGAAAATAAGCCTTGTAGGACTCATCATAAGAATTTAATGCTTTGCTCTCTTAAAGCTTGCAACCATTATTCAAAGAATACAATAATTCAATGTTTTGGTTCAATTACAAACTGCAAGTTACTATAAAAGATCCAAGTGCAATGCTTGCACTAGATTGAATCAACGAAGTATTCAGAAACTTCTGCCCTAGTCTGCTCCATGGCGATCTTATCCTCTTGGGCAACTACGGTTGCAGCCGCTGCGATATCCAAAGGAGGGGAGATGGGGGCTGCTACTGGGCTGTCCACATCCATGAGTGCAATTAATGGCTATAGATCCTCTGTGCCTGTAATAGCGAGGTGTGCCTCATGCTGTCCTTTACTCTTCTTCTTAGACTGGAAAGCATCAATAACGTGCAACACACGACCTTATCCTTCTTGCCCCTCTACTTCATGAGAGGCTTCCTCACCTGGTAGCTGCTAGCATTGGCTTCATGGCCAATATTGCTACTAAGCGGGTGTGAGATGTAGTTCTTTCTTAGAACATTATCTTAAGCTTTCTCAACTTGCATGATGTCAATCAATTCGACATACTCCTTGTAGTCGTCTTGGTGATAGTTGCATGCGGATTGCACCGCATTCGGGTGAAGGTAGAGAGAGTCTTCTCAATCTTCTACTCATCCGTGATTACCTTACCACAGAGTTGAAAACTAATACAAATTCTGTGTAAATTCTGGCCATGCTGTGGCCAGCTCTTCAAACTCCTGGTTCGTGATGCCAGTCACCTCCATATTCATACAAAGGGTTCATAAGATTACTACTAGTAATTTGCATAAAATGGTTGCAAAATTATCATAATATTCTTCAAACTCCCGGTTCATGATCCCGTATTTTTCTATGCATTTTTCACGATTTACTGCTATTTTCACTGATTAAAAGCAATATAAACAAGTGCAGATAATCAAAACAGTAAATACAATACATAAATTGCATAGAAATAATAATAACAAAGTTAAACATGCTTCAAATGCTGAAACCAATTCAAACTTTGAATTCCCGAGGCCATTTTCTGCTGGAATATAAATTTTTTGTGAATTCTGCAATTTTCGAGTGCTAAAGCGCTAATTTTTAGTTTTGAGAAAAATTTTCGTGTAATTTTTCAATTTTGAGGGGTTATTCTGTAAGAATTTCTTTCCCAAAATATTTTCTCATAATTTTCAGAACTTCAAGGGTTTATTTGCAAGTTTTCAGTTCTGAATTTTTTTTGCGCAATTTTAGAAAAACCTGATGGCCTTTTTTTGCAAAAAAATGGGGATTTTCCCTCCCATTTTTTTCCTTTTTCTTTTTTGGCCAATTTCCATGGCCCATTAGGCCTTTCCCCAGGCCCAAATTGCCACCTTGCTTCGGTCGGTTCATAGGGAGTTGAGTGGTAGGGTTTCCCTACCCCTATTCACCCGGGTGGCGGTGACGCTTCAAGCGCTAGGCGGTCGGCGCTTCGACGCGGGGTGGCTTGGCAAGACGGCGTCCGGTCAAGGGAGGCCTTGAGGTCATGCGGCGATGGCGCTTCTGAGCGATGTAGGGCGCTCCATGCGAGGAGCCATCGGCACTACGGGTAGCTGGGAAGGCGCGACGTGATGGGCAGTCGGGAGCCGGCGGGAAGACCAAGCGAGAGGCTAGCAAGTGGTTGTGCAAGGTCGAGAACGGCGGGGCCATGCGAGGGCGAGCGCATTACAACCATGCTGTGTCGGGCCGACGCTGCTTCATGCGGGACGCGAGGCCGGAGGCGACGGTGCTCGTGAAGGAGACACTGAAATAACCCAAAATTTTGAAATTTCAAAAGTTTTTGAAGCTTTTTGTTTGAATTCGGTTCTCTTTCCTTTTTTGGAAATTCCTTCGCATTTCTGCTTTCCTTTCTTGGCAATTTCGTCTTCCCCTTCTGTTGGCGCCTTTTGCCCCGGCGCCTTCCTCTTCTTTCTTCTTCCACCGCCACGTGTGCGCGTCATTCCCACCGCCGCCATCGTCGCTGTCGTCACCACGCCACCTCCCGCGCCACCGCATCGCCTCCACAACCTTCCACCGTCTTTGCAGCCTCCACCTCACCCCGCCACCTTGCTGCTCGCGCGTGCGGCCGCCTATGCCGCCGCCCACACGCCGCGCCCCCATTCGCCCAATCCCTAGCGCAACCGCCTATCCCTGGCTACAAAAGCCCGCCTGGAGCTCGCATTCATCCTCACCTTCAACCACAACACCTCCCCTCTACTTCTTCTTCACCGGAGCCGCCCAATTCCGAGCTTCCATCGCCGCCTCCCTCTTCTTCTTCGACGAAGCCGACGCCAATTTGTCACCCTCATCCACCCAAGCTCCAAATTGAGCCCGCGGTAAGCAACGTCCCACCCTCCTGCTCCTTTCCCCCACCTCCCCCGTCACCCATTCCCGTTGGAACCTCGCCAACACCGCCCCTTTCCACCGCCCTTCTCGCGACTCATGCCGCCACGCCGCCTCGGACCTCCCTAAGCACCCACACCACCACCTCTATGCTCTCCTACCCCCATTGATGCTCACCTGCCCCTTGCCATGGCCAGAACATGGTCGGAGCGCCGTCGCACCACCGCCCTGTCCCGGTCGAGCACCTTCGCAGCCGCACACCCATTTCCGCACCTCCACCACCCGTCCAATACCCCAAAATGGGTTCACCTTGACTCCATGGCGCTCCCTGGACCACCCACTCCATGCCGCCATAAATCGTTGCCGCCTCGGGCCTGACCACCTGACTCAAAATTAAGGTCGCTAAGCCCGAGCCTTTTACTACCGCCAAGTGGTCAGGCGACAAGAATGGGGCCACCCATTCTTTGTTCAATCAAAGCCAACCCATTTATTATTCGCTCAAGGATGGTTTCCTTTTACTATTCACCCGAAAACCAAAAAACTATCCACAATCCGAAAAACAGTAAAAACCATTTACTGTTTAGCCTATTCACTATTCATTAACCACAAACAGTAAAACCCATTACTGTTCACTAATCTTATTTCATGAATAGTAAAATAGCACTGTTCATAGACCGACACTTTTTACACCGAAACCCAAATTTGACATTATATGTCAAATTTGACCATCTCGAACCCATAAAGCCCATTCTTAACTCCGTTAAGCTATATCAAGTTCCCAATAAATCTTTTCACCTTTCTATAGGATTCATTATCTCTTTATTATATTTTTGTTGTACTTGGATCCAAATCTCACAACTCCATTCAGTCCAATTAAGCACCAGATAAATCCCCACCCTCCCACACCACCTTTCTTTGTGTTTCTTTTTCCGGATTTATTTACTTGCATGTTGTTCCCAGCTCATTCCTTGTCGAGCCGGATTTTACTTGGTTTGTTTTATTGCATTGTTTCTCGTTAGGTCACGACTTTGACGACCAGACTCTAGAAGACATCGGACAAGACCAGTATTTAGAAGATTTTGTGCAAGAAGGCAAGTCGCATTCCTCGAACATTTTGAACCCACATTTCATATATTTATTATTACTTTCATTATTGTATTTGTGTCAATTACTTTAAATATTAAAATAATACTTTTAAATGCCATGATAATTAGATAAATCCTATTACTCCACAAACAAACTCACCTAACACTTGTATGCCATATTCACCTTGACAAAAACCCAGCACTTGTAGGTCATATTCACCTTGACAAGTTCACATGAAATATTATCTATATAAGTAGCTTTATCACAAATGTGTATAATCCTGAAAAACAGTATTGGTGGTTCGCCAATGGTTTTGGTGGAGAGTTGAGGGTTGTGTCCAGAAAGTTGGACAACTCAATAGACTTGTGTTAAAAGTGAGTCATCAGTGAGATCTGGAGGTAGACAGCCACGAGTTGGTGTTGGGCCATCGCCTCACTGGATGACAAGTAAGGACAAGAACCTTGTGCCAAGTGACCGACACAGAAAACCGCTCAACCACAAGCGTGGTCATTACTCCCTGGCTAAGTACACTGCTCTTGTGTGATAGAGTAGTTGCGGAACTGGGGTGTGACAGGAGTAGGCCTAAAGGGACACTCGGTAGTCAACACAACAGTAGGTGCCATCAACATAGGGGTGCAAGATCTACTGGGGCTGGTGGAGTCTCCCGAGGGCTGTATGGAGTTAAAACCTACCGGGTAGAGGCTAGAAAGGTTGAGCAGTGAAAAGACTTTGTTATCCCAAACTCAGTCGCACACTAACGTGTTGCGTGTCTATAACTTGACAGTACGAGTTTGAGATATCTTGTGGGTAAAGTTGGGCAGCTCTGCAGTGTGATTAATTAAAGGTATTTGAATACATCGTGCTTTCGGTTAATGAAGCTGTGTTAATGGGTGATTCTAGTACATGAGGCATAAGTAGAGTTTTTGATATGGCAAGTTGGTAATTGAGTTTGTTGAGAAACCCCTGATGCTATTATTTATTATTGTTTTACTATTTTAAAGATAAATTGCTTTAACTGCAAATTGCATCCACATATGCCTATTAAGGTAAACCTTAACCATCCATTGAACTCCTTACATGTAATTATTTAGCTTTTCCATGTGGCTTGTTAAGTACGGAAGTTGTACTCATTCTTGCATAATCTGCAAAATCATCTACAAAGGAAATATAGGAAAACCTCGAGGATCTTGATGAGGAAGGTTTTGGTAGGATCACCAGACGGTGATGATTGCTGATTTAGGTCTCGACTGTGCTTAAGTGTGCCTGTGGTTTGATGTTCTTTTGTCTTGTATTGTATTAACTTTATACTTGGATGCCCGTGTCAGTGTTAAAATTGGCTGTTAAGCCTTATCCTTGTGTAATAAAATATTGATTTTTGTTGTAATCGAAAGTATGCTTAAGATACTGTTTAATTTGTAACTGTTTATCATAAATGGTTGTGAAGATTTTAAGGATCCGGAAATCAGGGCTGTTACAACTCGACACAACACGCGCTCGTAGGAAAATGGAAAGAGGGAGGGGAGGCACGCACCGACATCCAGAAAAAGGCAAAACGGGATGGTCGTGCTTGCGTGTGCGTTTGCTGCGTCCAGAAAGAATTCAGCCTCCCACGGTTTCTCGTAGAATGCCTTCAGACTTCGGAGTGCCATGCCGTTTCACATGTGTTAGGGACGATAAATCGTGTCTTTTTGGTTTTCTTGAGAGAAGATCAGAAAATCTTCAGAAAGAAAAGAAACTAATATTTTTTTAAAAGAAAAAGATATGCCAGAGGAGCAGATATGCACCATCTGTCATTTCAAAAGTCAGTACAAATCTTCTATTTTCTAGAGGAGTTAGTATAAATGATCTGAAAAGTTAGTACACATTAATAAAAAGAAAAATGCACTATCTGACTCGGCCTGTGAGCACCTGAGGTGCCCGCAGCTACAAAGTTACTAGCACAAATCGTCTCTCTTTCCTCGCTTCGCCCACCACTTCTTGGCTTGATGGCCTCCTTGCTCCCTCGCGCGCCCTGCCTCGCCTCCCTCCCCAAGCTCACCGCCGCCCCCTCCTCATCCTCGCTGCGGCCGCTCGCCATGTCGTCCCCCGCAGCCATCCCAGCGGCCGCAGCCGACGCCGCGGCGGGGGCGCCCCGGCCGAGGAAGCTGCCGGTGCTGCTGTTCGACGTGATGGACACCGTCGTCCGCGACCCCTTCTACCACCACATCCCCGCCTTCTTCCAGTTCCGTACACCCCCTATTCCCTATCCCTCCGCTTGGCTAATCGTTATCCGTGTGTTCTTGTGCTCTATGTATGCCTTGCCGTTTAGGTGTTCGACAAAATTACTGTTAGGTTCTTGGTGTTGGTGTTCTACTCAGAGACGGGTGAATTGGGCGTGCGCTTGTTCTAAGATGTTGTGATCATGGACTGTGGGAATATGATGACCTAGGCTGTGTTTTGAGTTTTGGTTGGTGCTGATTTACTGGGATTTTGCGGATTGCAAAAGGATTCATTAGTAAATAATTGAAGAATGTTGACCCATTAAAAGATTGATTATTCAGAATTGCACAATGTAAAGATCTGTGAAATAGCGGGATGAAGTGTAACTAGGTGTCGAAAATTATTTGCTCAAATGTTTTAGGACCTCAATGAATTTCTTGAACTACGAGCTCAATTCCTGTATGTTTTTACTCTGGTGTTTACCTATCTTGCATTACTTTTTTTTAGACCTCTATCTTGCATTACTTTCGAGCCATATGTGTTTCACACCCTTTCTGAGTTCTAGTTGATCCACCATTTTTCTGTAGAATGTCCATGAAGGAACTCCTAGAAAGCAAGCATCCAACAGCATGGTCCGAATTTGAGATGGGACTGATTGACGAGGTACGAACTCTAGAATCTTGACTTATTGTCCATCCATATGAAGTGTTGTATTTGTATTGATGTTATTCATGCTAGCCGTCTATACTCAGTGTACATTTGATTTTTCCTAGTCTAGGTTTGAACTTTCGATGTGAAATACACTCGTAATCATGGAGTTGCTTTGTGCATAGGCATGTTGTACTCTTTCATTCTTGAAATGCCTTTGATTCATGAAAGGTATTTGGTGTTTCCTTCATTAGCTCACTGATAATTGCTTTTGGATTTAGTGAACACTCACCGTTGTAAGGAAGAATTTAGATCATATCATAGAGTTTACACAAGGGAAGGTAAAATTTACAATATGACCTATGGATATTCAGTACAAATAAAAGAAAACTATATGCATTGGAGAAGGAGAAAACAATTGATAAAAATGCTATGTGATTCTGCATGAGGCAAATTTGTTTTTGGAGAGCAGCGCCATGGCATTAACCTTGGTCAGAGTGGAAGGGCAGCAGTGCCAATTGATTTGATTTGCAGCCTGCAGCATAGCATGGATACCATCATATGATGAACTTGGTCAGATGGCACAAGTCCTGAATATTTTTAGCCCTACTACCCACATATGGAGGAAGAAAACATGATTGAAACATGTATTCGGGGGACTTATGTAAATTTGTAAGCACTGTTAAAACGACATGTTTATTTGACCATGAAATAGTGAAACTACTATCCTGGCTGTACATGCTTGCAATCATCTTCTTCAGTGCACCTGTAGAGTCACAACAGAAAAACTGGAAATGGCAAAATATCCTGCTTCTTCAGTCTATGCCTATATGGTTAAAACTGTGACCGGAGTTGAAGGATTTAAAACAATGTTCCATTACTGATAATTGCTCTGCTCTGACATTTCTTCTTCTTCTTCTTTTCTTTTTTTTGGAATTATACATAATTTTCTTGACAACTTCTGTCAGCTGGCATTAGAACATCCCATTTTTTTTTCCACACCATAGAACATGAGGAAATCACTATGCTGTCATTTTATTTGCTTCTTTCAGAATCAGCTGGCCAAAAAGTTCTTCAATGATGGCAGATCTTTTGATTTGGAAGGTGAGAAGGTCAAATTAGAAGTGCCATTTAGGGTACACATTGTTCCCCTTTAGACTGACTAATAAATCTCTGTCTTCAAGCATAAAGAACGTAAATTCTTGATTTTATGAATTGCCTCACAATTGCCAATAGCCTACTTTAGTAGTTTTCAATAGTAAAAATATAAACCCATATTTTGGTGCCTGTCTGGTTACCTACACCTATTGTGATATAAGTTTTCCACAAACCCCAGTTAATTAGTTTACTTTATATCTGACTGAGAAGAAGTTTCTGTTTGTAATCCATTTTTATGCTCTGTAGGTCTGAAAGAAAGCATGGTGAGAGCATACGAGTATGTCGATGGTGTTGAAGAAATTCTTTGCAGTTTGAAGCAAAATAACTATGAAGTGCATGCTTTTACAAATTATCCAGTGTGGTGAGTTTCAGCTTTCTTGACGCATTTTTACGCAATTACTTGTTCCTAAGAAAAGTTCTGTAGGTACCAGTTGGTCGAGGAGAAGTTAAAGCTCTCGAAGTATTTGTCATGGACATTCTGTTCTTGTCTAATTGGTAATACTCCATCTCAGTTTTTGTTTTTCTGGATGAAATACAAATATTTGTCAAGAGATTGCTGTTTATATGAAGTCTTTTTTTATGCTACAGAATGGGTAGCTTTAGCATGTTGGTTCATTAGTGGATAAATTTAGTATGAGCAGAATGTAATCATCATGTAATTTAAGAGTTTCAGTTCTTGGTTTTAAGAAACTCTTGAAAGGACAAACAAGTCCTCTAAAAATCTTTTACAAATAGAATCTTGGATATAATCCATCAATCTTGACCTCACAATTACTTCTTGTGTCTTTCTTGCTGTCATTAACATTTTGAGGTGGTTCGTATTTACTGATAGTAATAGGCACCAGTTTAGCCATGATTTGGGAGCTTTGTCACTTTCAAGCCTATATAATTTATCCATCCCAAAGCTGAAGTAGAAGGTTTGCTGCTCTATCTTTTTATGCCATCATGTTGGTCAGGGAATTAGAAGTTTGGACATGGTTATTAAGGCGTCGCTTAGGCGACGCCTAAGCGTCGCCTAAGCGGTAAGGCGCCGCCGAGGGGCAAGGCGTCCCCCCGCCTTAGGCCTAAGGCGTGGAAGAGGGGGAGGGGAGGACCTTGGAGCACGACGCATTGCAGCCGCCGCCTAGGCTCGGGAGGCGGATCCAGCACCCCGTCGTCGGCGCCGCGTCCTCCTCCTCCATCGCCGCTTCCTTCCTCCTCCGCCGCCTCCCCTCCTCCCCGCGTCCATGCTTATTAAGGCGACGACGTGGATCCGGCGTCGGGAGGTGGAGGCGAGGTTGATGTGGCTGGATCCAGCGTCGGGAGGTGGAGGTGGGCTCGATGTGGCCGTCGGCGACGAGGATCCTGCGTCGGGAAGTGGAGGCGAGCTCGACGTAGCCGGCAGCGAGGTGGATCTGGCCTCAACTTGGGGAGATGAGCTCTGTGGGAGCTCCGTGGGAGATGGCCAGATTGGGGAGATAAGATGAGCTGTGTCGGTGGGTGACTGGGTGTTTGGTGAGTTGGGCTAATGAGCTGGGCCAGGCCACGTGACCTTTTCTCCTCTCCTTTTCTTTTTTCTTTTTGTTTCCTGTATGTAACGCATGTGTGTACGCATGAGAATGCCGCCGTATGCGTCGCCTCAGCTCCGCGTAAGGCGTCGCCTCAGCGTCCAAGGCGTCGCCTCAGCGTCCAGGCGGTGGCGCGTCGCCTCAGTTCGCCTTAGCGCCTTAATAAGCATGAGTTTGGAACTGTTCTTTTGATATACCTGAGCCTGAGAAGTTCGAACTTGTTTTGGAGATCACTTAGCGATTCTGCTGGAGTTCCAATGCAGGTGGTTTATGTATAAATTAGTGCTGTCTAACCTTAGATATGTTTGTTGTTGTCAGCTAAGCAATGAAAAAATAGTGCACTTATGTTTTCATTGTAGGTCATTATCATGCTGCATGATTGCCACTTAGTCTGAATCTATTAAATAAGAATCTGCCTCTAATATTATATTTGCTATTGTCACTACATCATGCAGGAAAGCGCAAGCCTTCACCTGATTTTTATCTTCAAGCTGTGGATTATCTCAATATTGATCCAGGGAACTGCATTTTCATTGATGACAGGTTCATTATTTTTATTTAACTCTGGTTTTGCTTGTGGAATAATGTTGATTTTGTAACATGTTTTGGAATTTCGCCGCTGCAGGATGGTAAACATTGAAGCAGCCGTTAGTGTAGGAATGGTCGGGTTGCATTTTAAGAATGCTGACGTCCTCAAGAAGGAATTGTGCTCAATAGGAGTTGAATTGGCACCTCTTGTGCATGAAGGTGAAATGCAAGTACAATAAGGTTGCATTTGTATATATGATCATTTTCTCTCTTTGGGAACCATGTCAATAACTTGATGTGCTCTGATTGTCATATTTATACATTATTTATATGTTTAATATGTTAACTGTACATATTTTCTAAGCATTTGTTCCATGTCTCCAGTGAGTAAAGGTCAAAGCTCAATAGATAAAACTTTACCCTAAGCTCAGTTCAGGATGAAAACAAATCAATTTTGCAGGGAGTTTAAGTGTAATTAGTTGTCTGTCTGATATGAAGCTAAGCCATACAAACTTGAGCGTGGCTCAGCAATGGTTGAGAACAGTTCTATGTACACATAATATCAAGTTGAGTATATTGCCTATATAACTTGCAGCTAGGTTAATGAAACAAACATGAGTTCACCAGAATATGTTCAAATCCTGCATCACACTAAATGTGTATATCCATTTACTTGTATGACATGTAGGGATGAAAACCGATACGAATTACCCGTATTATTCGACAACCCTATTCGATAGGATATGAATACGGTATAGATTTTTCCATCCGTTTAACAATCTCTTCTATTCGTATTTGTATTCGAATTCGCACAAAAATATGGATACGAATATGGTATGGAATTTTCTCATCTAAATTGTTATTTTATCCGAACTATTCGTATTCGGATTCGATGAAGCAATATAAGTATTTTATTGCAGTATACCTAATTAATTGGACAAGTATTTTAGATTCAATGTGAATTCATGTTCCTTTAGGTGGAATAAATAGATTAGAATGATTAAGTGTGGCTATACAACGATAAAGTGTCACTAATATCTTCACATTACATAACTTATGAGGATAGCTGGATCCAACCGAATTGAGTATATATTCGATTCGAATTCGTATTCGTTATAACATTCGATTTGCATTTGTATTTGAGCCTATTCGAATTCGTATTCGTTTAAAAAATACAAATGTGAATATGGTTTTGCTACTATTTGATTTGTATTCGATCTGTTTTCACCCCTAATGACATGTATGAGAACTCATATTCATATATATTATTAATGATACTAAGCTAGGTGAAAGACAGCCTCTATCATGGTTGGAATCAAATACCAGCGTCGCTGTAAGTCCAATGCACGTGTTCAGGAGCAGAAGGATGCGACATGACTTTGTAACCGACTCGGTCTAGTCGATTGTGAGTTCAGTTAAAAGAGTTGTTTAGGAAGCTGAGTACGCAAGTTAACAGGAGTCCTAGTCAGGAAGATGCCAATCGGCCAGGTTCTAGCTACATAGAAGAGCCATCGCTTAATCATTTTGGCTTAAGCAAAGAATTCTCTCTCATTTCGTCCATTCCCTGTTCTGGGCGCAAGCCAGAGCCTAGAACCCTTTGTCTATATGGCCCCCTGAGCATTTTTTTTCTCCCAAACTAGTCCTCTCCCGCACAAAATTGCATTTTTGGCCCTTCTCCTCCTCATTCCGCGGTCGGGGAGTGCGGAAGGTCACTTTCCACGCTCCCCGAGTGCGGAAAGGCACCAGAGAGGCATCAGAGCTAGCCCAGCGCGGGACCGGTCACTTGCCGCGGTGCGTAATCGTGGGAAGAGCTTTTCCGCGGTGACCGAAGCGCTGATAAGTGGCGGTTCATGATCGCCGTCCATTCCGTGGAGATTCATACGATCGTCCCCTTCGCGCTCACCTACATGGTAAGAGAGGAGGAGGCTAGATTTGCAAAAAAAAAACGGTATGGGGTTATTTTTGTAAATGCGTGGTGTCAGAGGCCAAATACGTGATGGATTGCAGAGCCTAAGCCGTCTCTCTCTCATACATACCTAATACGCTCGTTATCATAAAGGACGTGACAATTTGATATCAGAGCCAGGCATCACACCTTCCACGATGAGCGACAAAGGGGAGGCCTCCAACGTACAGCAAAAGCTTGATCAGAACATGTCGTAACTCGCTACTTCGACGACGAATCTAGCCGGGTTTCAGTCGACCTTCACCGGACTGCAGACGCGTGTCGACATGGACAACCGCCAGCGCCACCTGCAGCATGCAGTGGGGCGATTGGAGCAATTTATTGTATCAATCTGAAGACATGTGCAACAGTTGAGGGTGCTACCCACTTTTCTCCTCTTGTCCAGTGCGGTGGTTTTGATGGTAATTGGTTTTCTATTTCAATATCATTTAATTTATTTTGTTTGTTGCTGGTCCAATTTGAATACATGTACAACAGTAGACTAAGTTATTGCTCATATTTGCATACATGTCACCAAGGAGTTTAACACGTGTGCAATTTTTGTGAAGTTGTAGATGTCATTTTTTGTTATTTTAGATGGCTTGCTGTGCTAGTTCTGAATTCGTCTTTTCAAAATCGTGGTTATAAACTAATGTCTATCATCAGCAATAGTCTGTTTCATTTCGGGTTGTCATATTCTCTTCATGACCCTCTCACCAATGCTTATTGCCCATGATGATGATTAGTTGATTACATAAATAAGACCCTGTTGCATTGTACTCAATTGGCATTTGGCAAGAAATAATTGGACAACTCCTGAAGCAACTATACATGTCTTACTGTCTATGTGTAAATTATGTTTTTATGCCATTTTACATATTTATTTTAATTTGTTTTTGACACTAAATTTGATAGCTTCTCGATGGAAATGATGGCAATCTGCCACTTTGTAAGATGGGTTGGTGCTTGTGATTTCAATGTCACTTGAGATGCTACTATTGTGTAGCTTGAGTTGCTACCCATATTTAGCTTGAATTGCAAGGTATTGTTGTTGAATCACTGCCAATCAATACGCAAGCCAATGATTATGTGGCAAAATCTTGATATGCCACACCTCACCCCGTATTACTTTTTTTCCTTATCAGGATCTCCCCTTCTCAAGCTACAAACTAGCACCAACATAACTCTGCAGTTTTTATGTCTTTCTCTACTGTTTATTCCTCTTGATCTTCACATATGGTGCAAATGATGTGGAAGATGACTACTGTCACAATCTGTGTATATCCTTCTTGCCCAGATGCCCACTTATATAGCTTGTGTTTTTTGCCATTCGATAAGTTGGATTGCATTTAGTTTACAGCTTCAATTGCTGTCAGTTTACTCTCTATGATGGTGCAAATGATGCATGCGTCACAATCTCAGGCTCATGGATTCTATGCACCACCCTATGATTTGAATAGGTAATTAAGCCCTGCTTACACTTGCTTTATTGTTGGAGTACTAGGTGTGCGAAAGTAGCGAGGTTGTCAAAGACCTTTTGGTATAGGAAAGCAACGGCATCCACAATGTTGGCCGTGACAAGTTTCTAACGAATTCAGTATTGCAAACTCTAGATTGTCCATGGAGCCAGTTTGACTTCAACGCTGGCTCGATGCCTTAGCTTTCACTTCAACCAACTTACTTACCTGGCCATAATGTCAGCCAGTTAACCTGTAGGTGCAAATAGAGAGTTTTGTGCATATTTCCCCCTTTATTTTTCATGCCTCTCGGGAATGGCCGACTCGTCGTAATTTGAGGATATTGAACACCCCTATTTGAGGAGAGGCCAAGTTGCCTACATCCTGTTCATGTCCCATGGGTGGGTTCCGGAGTGCAGTGCAGTGAAACGGACAAATCACTCACGGTCCATTTGGGAGATGGAAAAGAAAGCAAGATTTTCGCACACATGATGGTGACAACACGAAGTGCCAAACGAAATTGCACCTAGCCTTTGTTTTATGCTTCAGGTGACTGAAATTTTTTTATTCATCAGTCACTTTTTCTCACTATTGGATCAACATTCTATGGACCAGATTGTCTTTTTTTAAAATAGACAAAAGTATTACGAGAAAAATACAAAAAAAATTCTAAACTAGACAAAAGTAAATCTAAGTGAACCCTACAACCCTACGAATACAAAAAAAAATACAAAAACAAATAGAACTAAAAGTTACAGTAGAGTTGTGCTAAAATTGCACATCACTTAGTACTGCAATTTTAGATTTAGTACTATGCAATTGTAGATGACTGACGGATAAGAAAATTTCAGGCAACTGAAAATTAGCAAATCCGTTTTTTTATACGAATGACAATAGTGGAGGCAATAAAAAAAATGAAAAAAAAGTTACAACCCTCTAGGACAAAGATCATTAGGATATTACTTCTAGCCAATTAAACATTATCTATCTATGTTCTTCTTTACTTGGTGCACATGCAACACGAGTTTATTCTTTGAAAAAGCATTACCGTATTTTCATGTAGAAATATTTGGCATGGGCCATTAGCATGGAAGAATAGGACGGCACACAAGGAACTCGAAAACAATAATTGGATAAGGGCGCTCTCAAAAAGAGAGAATGGATAAGGGCGCGGAGGTGCTAGCAGAGATTCAACTGAACGAGAAAAAAAATTCTACAGGAAGGGTCTTGGGAGGTTCTTCCCCTATTTTTATCTATTTCTCCGTCCTTCTAGTCCAATGGCTCGGGAAAGGTATCACGGTGAGATCCTCCCCCAGATAATTTCCTTCCACCACCAAACGAGCAGTTAGCTATGGGCGAAAAACCATGAAGTACAATGTTGAATAGTGAAAAACACTCTGACAGACAAATTTGGGAACTCCCCGGATTAGAGTACCGGGGGGAGCCAGAACATATTGGGACCGGAAACAAAAATGTTATCCTTTTTTTTCTTTCTCACTTGTGCCTGCAGATGTATGTATAAACAGTATTTGTAGTAGCACTGTTTACAAGTAAGTGTCACTTATGCCCTTGACAGGTTGTAGGAAGCCTCCCGTGTATTAAGGGCAGTTTGGTCCTTTCAGGCGAAGCGTCAGTTTCGGCTGACCACTGAAGATTAAAGTTAACACAGCTTAGTGGATTAGTACACAGTCCCATAGTTACAGGTTAATTATCATCCTAATGGGTATGGTAACTAAAACACATGTTTGCGGGTACTAGGCATGAATTTTTTTTATTTAATCCTTTTTTTAATAATATTTTAAAGGTAACCCATCGTTAACTTTATTTCCAATTCTGACTCTTTTGGTCACGCCACCCCCTGTGGCTTGGGCAAACCGTTCTGTCAAGCTACCGATCTTGGCGTGACCAAGCATGTCACGCTAGCCCTCATCCGCGTGCCGTGCCAGCATGGAGGGCTTGCATGACTGTTGTCACGCCCTTACTCATGGTGTGTCAAGACAGTCTTGTCACGCCAACTCGAGTGGCGTGACAGTGGCGACTTAGACACCGCCGCCCACCCAGTTCGTCATTTTTCCCAAACACTTGTTCCTCCTGAGCCTCTTCTCTCCTCCCCAAATCCCTTCTCACCGCCGCACATCCCGCGGTCCCCGTCGACACCTCTCGCCGGCCCCCTATGCCACCGTCATCCCCGCACTGTCCTCCACCCTACGCCGGTGTCCTCCCTCTGTTGGCCTCCATTCGCGCGCCGTCCTCCTCTCCGTGCCGACATCCTCCCTCTGCCGGCCTCCTTCCCGCGCCGGCCTCCTTCCCTGCATCGGCCCCCTCCCCGCAGCCCCTGCTTCCTCCACTGTGAAGGTAATAACCTCTTTCGAAAAAAATGTTCAATATCAAGCCCGAATTAGACAAGCACTCTCTTTTCATTAAAAAATATTAATTGTTGGGACGTGAATGTTTTACATAAATTACACACACAAATGAACTCTACAGTGACTCATTGTTATTTTGTATTATCACACTATCAAACAAAGAATATCTGGATACGTCAAGAAATTTGCAAGTTTCCCACTGTTTTGCAATAACCTATGTGTCCATGGGGAGTAATTATTCAATTATCTCTCTGCCTATGGGACACTTCAAAATAGAGACCATCACAAATTATCCATTCAAAAAATCATCGGAAATATCTGTCCCTCAAATTTTATGGCACGTCACAGAACAATCAAAACACTATTTAGAGAAATAGTTGGAAAAAAATTGGGCATACACTTTTTTTGAGGAAACAAATTCAGAGCGCACAACTTGAAAAAGAAGAAGAAGAAGATGGAAATCAGAGAGAAAAAAATAAGAACAGCAAGATGAAGTAAAGTACATCCATAACTCAAACATTCACATCAACCATGACCTATATAAAGTTTTGGACGGTTCTATTTTCCTTATAGCTTATTTGCATATCTTCTGTACTTCTAAAACATCAAGAGTTGAGAGTATGAATTGCATGCTTTTCCTTTCAAAAAAACATTGAGATTAGTTATCATGTACACCCTAGAGTAGCAATGTAACAAAAAAAATTTAGGGGCTACTGTAACAGTAATTAGAGTGGATATTTTACATTCCAAATTCATGTTGTTTGAGTTGTTTCAAATAATACTTATTGTATCTAGCAAATAGCACATTAGCACTTATGCTAACCATTGATGTATCTTATGTATATTGAAACAAAGATTCATGTTGTTCTATATCAAAATTATAGTTTACCCCAGTGTACTATAGTGGCTTTCTACATTAGATTTTTTTTATTGTGTTCTTGTCCTCAATTGCCCAAAGAATCTCTCACCTCATCAATTGCCCAAAGAATCTCTCACCTCATCATCAAACCAACAATAAAAACTCATTATATAAACGACTCTTTCTAATCGACAAGTAGGTTGTGATATCAATCAACTTCGGAGGCTCACTTCTTGTGAGATCTAGTCATAGGATTGCCAAAAGAAAAATATACTTATTGGCTTTAGTCATACATGGAATGTTTAGTACTACTTACGAGAGTAGTTCGTTCATATAGCATGCAGTACTGACTTTGTAATGTTTTATTTGAATTATTGGATGTAGATGGATAAAGTTGTACGTGTTTGTACTGGTGAGCCTGTTAAGTGATCGTTCTTGTGTTTCGAGAATCACCAGCTTTTCAACGTCTTTTGACGAGGATTAAGTCGACCTTTGGATGGGATGAGCCATGGATCGTTGTTGGAATGTAGGGACGATATGACGCTGGGTTTGGGTTCTAAGGTGCACGCCTTGTTGATGCCAATCTCATCTGACGATGATTGGGACACGTACAAGGAGGTTGTGCTCACATCTCAGGTCCAGTCATTGGAGGTTGTGGTGGAGAGGACAATCGTTGGTGAGGATTTGCGAAACAAGTTGGATGTGGTTAATGGCAACATGGAGGAACTTGATCCGCTCTCGATCTTTCGCAAGGTCCCCTCAATGGAGGAGCAACCATCCCAAGAGTTCATTGGCGTCGGTCTTAACAACGATGCCCCCCCTCCTGTTGGTGGATCTGTCATATGTGTCTGTTTCTTCGCCGCATCATGTTAGTGACTCCGTGACTGATTTCAATGGCGTTATAATGAACAACGAGCTTGAGAAGGAGATGTTTCGAGATGGAACAACCCGTGACCTTGAGTCCGACGAATGCTAGAGCTCGGAGAAAAACGAAGCTCCCGCTCTGCTTTTCTCCTCTGAGGAAGGCCGGGTTCTTTGCAATGTAATGGGTGAGGTCCCATCGGTGCATGCATTCGAGAATGTTAGAACAATTGATAACACAGTCTGTGCAAATGAGTTGAAGAGTAGGAATGGCATTACGGACCCGTAGAATGACCTAATACGCAAGAACATATTGTTTTCAAGCATGGAGGATATGAAGGTTTAGCTGCAAGAATACTCGGTGCGGCATCATCGTCCGTTTGTAGTGCAACATTCCGATGTGAACAAGAGGTATACCATGAAGTGCGAAAGAGGGTGCAGATAGAAGGTCTGGGGACGTAATACTAGGGACAAGCAATGGAAAATAGTGAATGTGAAACAACCTCACTTTTGTGGGACTGCACAAGTGTCCGGGTAGCACCTTCAGGCAACCGCTAATTTCATTGCAAGGCGCATTACGAGGGTAGTGGTTGTCAATCCTGATGTGACCGTCGCCACCCTCATTGAGGTTAACTTTGGGTTCATTAAGTACCGCATGAAGTACGGGAAAGCATGGAGGGCAAAGCAGAAAGCGATGTAGTTACTATGGGGTGATTGGAAGGAGACTTATTGGTTGCTTCATCGAATCCTAACCGTTATGTAGGCCAAGAATCCGGGCATGGAGTTTTATCATTGCCACGAGAACTGAACAGAACCCAATGAAGGGGGTTATGAAACATGTTCTTGGTGGGTGTACTGGTCCTTTTGGGCAATGTAAAGAGGCCTTCAAGTATTACAGGCATGTCTTATCAGTTGACGCCACATTCCTAACCAAGAAGTACTATGATGCCTTGATACTCACCGTGGGTATTGATGCAGAGGACCAGCTAATTCCACTAGCATTTGCACTTACTAAGGGTGAGAACAATGCAAGCTGGCTATGATTCATGGATATAGTACGTCTACGCCTTGTTGGACCTGGACGGTAGGTTTGCATCGTCTCGGACAGGTACTGTGACATTCTAAACGTTGCGAAGAGCAAACTTGACGGACACCTGGATGTGGTTCACAGGTGGTGCAAGTGTTACTTAGCGGCAAATTTCTTTAAGCAGTGCGACAGGGAAGATTTCACAAAAAAGTTCAAGCTATTGTATGATAGTTTAGGAAAGAGGGACTTCAAGGTCAAGTTGATGGAGCTTAGGGAATTGACCAACGAATAAGGGAATAAGTGGTTGGACGAGGTCTTGCAGCAGAAGACTAAGTGGGCACAGGCATACGATGAAGGTGGCTGTAGGTATGGTATGATGACAACGAACATCTCGGAGGTGTTCAACAATGTTCTTAAGGGCATCCGTGCTATACCAGTGTCGGCTATCTTGGAGTACTCATTTAGGAAGACCAACTCATACTTTGTGGATCAGTGAACCCGTGCAAGGGATGAATACAATGCCGACGAGCGTTGGGGGCAGCTGCTGCCAAACACCTTGCTATGGTGGAGGAAGAGTCATGCAATCAGGAGGCGAAAGAATACGATCTGAGTTTGCATATCTATGCCGTCAGGGCAACTGAGGGCACATCGATAGGGGATGAGCATTATGGTCGCTGAAACCATAGACTGAACCTGATTGTTGGATATTGTACTTGCGTGGTCCCAACTTTGCTACATGTTCCATACTCTCACATCGTCATCGCCTGTCGCGTGCGCAGCGTAAGTCACCTTTCTAACACATTCATTGCGGAAGAATTCTCAAAGCTAGCCACGATGAGGACTTGGGAGAAGAGATTCGAGCCTTATCTTGATTCCTCACATTGGCCACCGTACGTGGGGAAGGAATACATTCCTGACAAAGAAATGGCGAACAAGCGAAGCGGTCGAAGGAAGAGGAAGAGGCTTCATAATGATATGGACCTCTCACAGCAAGGTGGTAAGGACATGTACAGTCTTGGAGACTTCGACGACGCCACCATAATCAACAGGTGCTCGGAGTGTCACGAGCATGGACACACTAGGGCAAAGCACACGAGTAGGGATTGCCAGCCGTGTAGGGTAAGGCGGCGCCGCTCATGTGTCCTGCCCTCCTGAGGTAACCACTGGTCTTGTTGTGCGAAAATGATTGTTGTTTATTTATAGAGTTCACTCCATTGTATTTTCCTATATTGGTTTGTACCTCATGTATACTAAATAATACTTTTCCTGTAATGCAGGATGCCGCAGCATCCGCAGTACGCATTGCTCCTCTCGGAGTATGATGCCGACCACCGCGCACACCGCATAGTCGACAAGGGTGTGGTGAGATTTGCTAATCTATTATTCGATCATGCTTCCAACTTATTGACCATGTGCTTGTTTCACTTATTTATTTGCATATCTCTCTAGTAGGTACTCTAGCCACTTCACCCTAGGACCCACACCCCTCTAGATTGGGATGAGCGGTACGTGCCATACATCTGCGATGCCGGTGTCCTTCCTTTGGTGCAGATTGTCATGAATGGGCTTCCCCGTATGGACAGTGCTGCACTTACCACACTATTGGACCGATGGTGTCCGGCGATGTGCACATTCCACTTACCGTCAGGCGAGATGACCATCACGCTTCAGGATGTTGGTATGATTCTGGGCCTCCCCATAGACAGTCTTCCAGTGACTAAGGATATCAATAGTGTGGGTTGGCGAGACCGGGTGCTCATGTCCTGCCATCCGCGGTGCTTGCGTTCTGGCTGCGTGCACACTTCAACGTGTGCCCACCAGATGTAGATGTGGTCATAGTGCAGCACTTCACATGGGCATGGGTTTGGCATCTGCTCAGCTCCTTCCTTTTTCCAGATGGTATCGGCAACGCCGTCTCCTAGATTTACTTGCCCATGTTGGCTGATTTGGGAGCGGTAGGCACTTACAGTCACGGTACCTCAGGTGTACAAACGAGCTTGACTTCATCACTCAGGACTAGGTACAGTTTGATAAGTTAGTTTGCTTGCTGCATTCAACTGTTTCAACTATGATTTCACCACTACTGTCTTATTCATATGGTGCAGGTCATGTGGCTGACATACACCCGCGACGAGGTCCTCGAAATGGAGCTAAACCCGATGTGCGAGCGGGATGACGGCTTGTGGATGACGCTCTCATCACTGATCTACTTCCATGTGGTGGAGTACCAATTGCCCCATCGGGTGATGAGGCAGTTTGGGAAGCTTCAGGACTATCACCAATGGAGTTTCTCGACAGATCAGAACCTTCATGGGTAAGGGTACCTGTCACCATTCCTGTGCAGCTTTGGTAGCAGTTTTCATGCTAACAGTTAGATTGTGCCCGTGGCAGGATTAACCGAAGGCGGAGGCACCAGCACACCGACTGTGCCCATTATCACCATGCCTACGTGTTGGAGTGGGCCGACCGGTCCAATCGGTCCAAGGACGTGCCGCAGATCCATCAGAGGCCTCACTTCATCAGCTACCTCTAGTGGCTCCACGATGTTGCGCGCCTCTAGGGGAGGGTGACTCATCCGAGTTTCATCCCACTACTATTTTGCAATGTCACAGTGTGCAAACTAATTTACTTTGTGGATCCGTTCACAAGGAAGGTAGCTCGCACGCATAAGCAACGAGGCCAGTGAGGTCCTCATGCTACTGGAGGGTTTGGAGGGGAGCTTCCAACGCGCGAGGCACTTTGTTGAGGTAACACACCATTTGTATTTATGTGTTTGAGCATCTTTGTTGGATGTGTTTTCATAATTGAACTAAACATGTGTATTGTTTGACAATGGTAGTAAAAGATGCTTTATCTTTATCTTGTCTTAATAGAATCATCTGCAGTGCTCTGATTGTTTTTCATGGTATTTTTAGCATCTTTTAGATAGTTTTTCATGGTTGTGATGTTTCTATATTCATTTGCTTGTTCCAAAATGAATAGGATTGAACTTGATCTGTTTGAAATATTTAATATTTTTATTGAGTTGATTCTTCTAAGTGCGATCTTTAGGTTCTCTTCGCAATGGTGCATTTTGTCTTCCATTAATTGAAAGAGTGATACTAGTATGATTTTTTTTCATGAAAAGATATATGTCCTTATGTCCCTTTGGAAATCTGCTCTGGTCAACTAGTTGATGTTTACAGAGCATGTTCTTTCATGACCTCTTGGTTAGGGTGTAGGGCATGCACACTCATTGACAGAGCTAGCTCTTTTGCTTATTTCTTCACCTATTCTTTTATATTGTAGTACTAGTACATAAGTGGTCAGTGCTTAGACCTAGAATCATTGGAACTTACTTTAGGAAGAGGGTTGTTTCTTGGGACAAGCTGAAATGGGCTCATGATTATTCATGCAGTGCTTAGTGGTAGAATCACTGTTAACCCTTTTTTTTCATAATACATAAGTTTTGTGAGGGATCTGAAGTAATATGGTTTTCACTGCAGACATAAGATGTAATCTATTTTCCCCTTGCAGATGGTTCGCTGCCAATGTCGGCGAATGGTGACTAGAATGAACTGTAGCACGACAGCAGAAGATGTTGTTCAACTAGCCCTGGCTCAGAGTGGCTCATCGCGTGCAACATCATTACGAGCAACGACATCTATTTCGTTCGCACGACACAACAAAGAGGAGGACGAGGAGGATGAGCATGACGAGGATGTGGATGCCAGGTGATGAGGACATCAACCCTAAGGATGTAACCACTACTTTCACTCGCTGCACTGCATCCTCTACTTCAACCACATCTTCTCCAATAGGACTTTCGGCTACTGCAATGCCATATTCCCCAATTAGACCGAGCTACTTCTACTCCTACGAACCGAGCTATGTCTATATGCCATCGTACTACGTCCACATGCCCTGGTGCTGCGTCACCTCTTGTTGGTCCATGGGCTATGTCATGAATGGGCTGACTTGGCCCATATGGCCCATATGCTGGCTGGCCACCCTAGGGAGCCCATACTGTTCACGTGAATAGTACCACCTCCGCGTGAACAGTACCCCACCCTAGGGTTTCCACCTCCTGGCCGTTCTCCTCATATAGGAGCCGCTGCCCTTTAGTAGAATTCGGGTTTCTTTTTAGATTATTCTGCATAGCAGTTTCATCGCACGTTCGGTTGAGGAACCCCAACTTTGTGAGCTTAATCATTATTCACAATACAATTTCAGATTGCATCTTCTACTCTCATGCTTGTGTTCTCGATTCGCTTGCAGGAGATAGCCTTCTTGGCGAGGTCAACCGAGTTCGGCATGGTTGATAACCATCGGAGCAGTGGTGTAGTGATTGCGAGGGGTTCGATTTGTTTGGTCGGAGCCTTTGGATCATCAACGTCGTGTTCTCCACAATCGACATATCACTACCTTTCGGAAGATCGGGCCATAGTCACATTACCAGGCTTCCCGATGAGATGGTCCTCTCGGACCTTATTGGTTCCATTCCACAAATCACTGATTACACACGCGCATAATGGCAATCAGAGATGCAATGCATCTTCTTTCAATGGATCGACGGCCCGGAGTTGTACGATAGGGCTTTTATCCAACAAAAGCACATGTTGAACTACTCGATGCGAGTCGAGACCTTCGAGTGGTGGACACCTTACGTACCCGACCCCGACCCAACTGAAAAGGCATCGGACGAGCCCAAGAAAGCAGATGAGTACAACAAGGGTAAGCGGGCGGCGGACAAGGGGAAGGCTCGTACAAGTGAGACCGTGGGTCATACTACTGCTCTGTGTTGCCCGGGCACACTCTGGATCGAAGAGGTAGGTTTTGTTCATTAAGCATCATAATTGTTAATTTGGCCCGACGTTGCGTTATCCTAACATCGTTCAACCATACAGCCTGTCTCGCAGGACATGGATAACTTCGAGACTAGCTGCTGCCACCGCGGGCAGCAAGGGGACAAGGGGAAGGCTCCTGAAAGTGAGACTATCGGGTGTACCACCGCTCCCTGTCACCTGGGCTTACTCTGGATCCAATAGGTAAGTTATGTTCAGTATGTATCATAATTGTTAATTTGGTACGACGTTGTCTTATCCTAATATCATTAAACCATCCACCCTGTCTCGCAGGACATGGATGACTTCGAGACTGACCGCCGCCGCCGTAGGTAGCAAAGAGATAAGGGGAAGGGAGTGATGGGCCGCCGAAACAAATGATCTTTGTTCCAATCGAATTTATTTCCATTCCAAAAAGTCGCATATGTATCGTAGGAGTATTTCGGTTTGTTGCATCATGCAAGATGTCGTTTCTTATGCGCATAACCAAACCCTATGCGCCATGTAATTTGCAACTTTATTATAAAGTCTATTTCAATTCGCAACTGCTTTCTAAACTCAACTTCAAATCTAGCCGTCTTTTCGCATTCAATTCTTGGCGTAGCAAGGAATGCAACAACATATATAAAAAGGTCCAAAATACGTGTTCGAAGTAGGCATGAAATGGTCTGTGACCCCAAAGTGACGACGAGCACCACCTATCGTTGCAATAAGATGGGATGTGCCTGCCTAATCATCCATCTACTCATTCAAACTAACAACATCGTAGGTCCAAAATAAAATCTACTGTCTAGGATTGTGTATTCACTTAGCACCGTTCAATTCTTACTATCTCAACTCAGGTTTAAATTTTTTGGAACAGATGTCTGTGGAAAATCAAATGCTAAAAACAAGGTACATGAGAGTGAACTTGTGCATTACAATTTCATCTTTCGTGCCAAATGGTCCACATATCTGATGCAACAAATGTAAGATTTCATCATCCGAGAACACCTTCAAATAGTGTTCAACTCTGTCACACGAACTATCTTGGCGTGTTCATCATCTGTGCTTGTCACGCCATGGGTGCGGCCATGACTACTGCCACGCTAGCCCTCCACGCTGGCATGACATGCTCGGGAGGGCTTGCGAGGCAGGTTAGGCTACATCGAGACTGGTGGCGTGATGACACGGTTTGACCACGCCACGAGTGGTAGCGTAGCCAAAGGGGTCATAATTGGAAATAAAGTTAGTGAGGGGCTGGGTTTAAAATATTATTAAAAAGGATTAAATAATAAAAAAAAAAGTTCACTAGGCATTGGCGGAGTATTTCTTCATTAGATATGCACTGAGAACTAGATAAATTTCCATGCAATTACACGTCTAGAATCCATATATTTTTATTTAAAAGCAGACTTGCATTTGTTATACAACTCTAATACGTATGATTATTGAAAGCGGAGTTGTATTTCTTATATTACTCTCTCTCTCTCTCTCTCTATATATATATATATATATATATATATATATATATATATATATATATATATATATATATATATATATATATATATATATATATATATATATATATATAAAATGGTATGGTACTCTGGAGTACATATTCCCACCTCTCATATACCACTCAAATTGTATGATGATACCCTTTATCAATTTAAGCATACTCCAATAATGATTATAAGATACTCCAAAGTGAGTTCTATGAAAAATTTCATCAAATTTCACTTTTTATAGCAAAATTTGTATATATACTTCTTTTATATATGAAAAAGGGTATATAGAAAAAATAAAGGCATCAATTAAAATTTTTCAATCAAGTCGTATTGGAGTATTTTATAATTGGTATCTAAGTATACTAAAAGTGATAAAGAAGTATAATATGTTAGTTTAAGTGGTATATTGGAAGTGAGATCGTACTCCCACTTCCAATATACCATTAAACGAACATATTATACTTCTTTATCACTTTTAGTATACTTAATTATCGATTATAAGATACTCTAACGTGACTTGATTGAAAAAATTTCATTGGAGCCCTTTAATTTTGCTATATACTCTTTTCATATATAAAAGAAGTATATACACAGATTTTGGTATAAAAAGTGGATTTTCATGAAATTTTTCATGGAACTCACTTTGGAGTATCTTATAATCATTATTGGAGTATAATCAAATTGATAAAGAGGTATCACATACGATTTAAGTGGTATATGAGAAGTGAGTACTTACTTCCGTGAGTACCATACCATTAATACACACACACACACACACACACACACATATACATATACATATACATATACATATACATATACATATACATATACATATACATATACATATACATATACATATACATATACATATACATATACATATACATATATATATATATATACACACACACACACACATAAGTTCTTTCTCTTATTTTCTCCGATTAACATAATAGATTTTATCCCTTCAGAGCTAAAGTGTGTGCTTCCTTTCCTATCATTTTAATAATATACTCCCTCCGTTCTACTTTATTTGACGCCCGCTAGTTTGTTTAGAGGTAAGGGAACGTCATATATATTAGAACGGAGGGAGTAATACATTTTCCTAAAGATATCTAGCGGAATCAGGGGAAATATTCTCATACCGATAGTGATCATAGGAATGGTAATGGATTTTCATTTGATCTATTTATTAATTTTTCTTCATATACTTATCGCGACATCCACATACAGCTCTGTGTACTTAGGCTTGTATTTTGTGTAGTGTAACACTCTGGTCCAAAGTACGCTCAATGCCCGGCCCTACCTATGGGGCAGACCCGCACATGCATTGTACCGCACTTACACCTTCGTCATCGCTTCGTGTAGAAGGGTTAACTCGGAAATGCTATGTTTAAACCCAACATATATTATACGCTACTATAACTTACTTTAGACAAACAAGATGGAGTTAATCCCATCATCACAACTCCACATGGACCACAAAGAGCTGTATTACGAATGGACCGGGGCGTTACACTCACGTAAGGGGGAAGCCCTTGGCAGCACACCGTACACACGGCAAATTACCAGAGCCACCCCTCGGTGCAACCTCCGTGCCGTGGGTACCCACAAATGGACCCACACCTACACGTGCCTGTGCAGCAAGGGTTAATGCTTTGATATCATCTGTAACACCTAGACCCAAAATCCACACAATGCTTAGTCCACCTATGGGGTGGACCCGCATGTGCATAGCACCACACTTACACTTTCGTTCTCGCTTTGTGTAAAAGAATTAACTCGAAAGTGCTACATTTAGATCCAACATGTATTATATACTACTATAACTCACTTTAAATAAACAATGTAGGGCTAATCCCACCATCACAACTCCATATGGGCCACAGAGGCCGGACTACAAACAGGTTAGGGTATTATACTTGTAGTCCTTCCCCTCTCTTGAATGGAAACTCTCTCCGCCGCACTTTCAAAAAGAGAAAAAAAGATGGAAATATCTAGAAGAAGATATTTCAAGAGAAAGTTATGGGATCTATATTTTTTCTTGTGATTACAACGAAGATGTAACATCCCAAAAATCCCAATTTTAAGAAATGAGATGAAAATAAGTAGAAGAATAATTTTGAACATGTTTACATGAGGAAAAAATTTATTTAAGCATACTTTGTGAATGTTCATCAAAGGTAACAATGCATTTACATAAAAACATAAACTTATAAAAATTTTCGAGAAAATCACAGAGCACATAAAATCCTAAAAAATTTATATAAGCAGCTATACTAGGTCAAGAACCCTCACAAATATGGGAATTGCTATATAACTTCTAACAGTTTTTTGAAGCCAAAACTATCACTTTTCTATTTGTTAGATGTGCTATAAGGTTCGTGTTGTTGATGTGCTGTAAGAAAAAAAATCATAATAGTTGAATTTTTATTCGTCCGATATGCTTTGAGATTTGCACTTTTTCCCATCTAATGAATTGGATCCAAATTTATTATGATTTTTTATTCGGAACATAACAGGTTCACCATATTGCCGTATTTTGTTGGTATATAATTTTATTTTTTATCTTTGTTTTTGGTCAACCTCTCAAAGTACATATGAAGAATATAACGGGTTCACCACATTGTCGTATTTTGTTGGTATAATTTTTTTTTTGTCTTTGTTTTGGCTCAACCTCTCAAAGTACATGTGAGATTTTGAATTAAGTGATGGAAATATGAGTTATTAAGACTTTCAAGAATAATTATAGTGACCAATAACCAAAATTACATAAATAATTTACTGTAATTTATGTATAATAGAGTTGTAAATAAACTTTCAGAATGTGACAGTTTTTTACCGAGAAAACAGTCGAATCCTGTGTAGACAGACCCCCACAAATATACTATTCAAGAGTATATTTCAAATAGGATATTTAATTTTAAATCTTACTTGATTCTAAGTTAACACCGGACAACATCTTTCTCTAATCAGGAAGTTATAAAGGTCAAAATCAAATAGGTGACAACTGGTGGTTCAGGTAATATACCAACAGATTTTCTTTTCGCAGTTTCGTATGCATTAACCTATCAACCGAATGTGAGTGCACGGCGGGGCCTGGTAGAACAAGTTCATCCGAAAGCTGAGCTCCATCAACAATTTAATGGAAAACCAACACACAGCGGTTGATGGAAAGCGGAGGTGGTTGGGTTACGAGCGATGATGCCTTGCCTATCTCCTTTTCTTCATCCATTCGCTCTCTTAACGACTAAGCCTCCATTCATTTGAAAGGGGAATCCGCAAATTCTCATGTCTTAATTGGTTTGTTCCAGCGGCCGGCGAGGCGGCGGACATCATGCCTAATATCACTAACAGTTTGCTTAAGTTGCTTTGCTGAATTTGGAGGATGTACTTGCTCTTTTGCGGTTACTCCACCAGCGTCTCTCAGGATGTTAACAAGTTATTCATTGTTGAGTTTCTCAGCAATAGCAAGACCGGTCTCCCTAGATCTATTAACTGCATTGATGTCAATCCCCTCATCTGATAGTAGAGTCTGCACTATCTGTATGGAATTACACATTTATAAGCCAAGATGCAAAAAGTCAAAAATATGAGCTAGAAAGTTCTTTTAAAGGCTAGGTAAAAACAATTTTTAAGAGCCAGCAACATTCTTGTCCAAACAGCTCACAACTTCATACTATCATTAAGTTTCAAGGAAAATTGATTTTTTGGGGGGAAAACATTATTGCCATTCTAAGCAAAGCAAGGCATTTACAACGAAGTAACTAATAAGTTATATGCTAAAAATCATACTGACCAAAATTACGCTCAGGGAGTAATATGACAGGATAGAAAATAATTGACAAAACAATATAGCTGAAAGAAGGTAAACATATAAAAGATAATTGCCAATATGCAATCACCTACAATGATATTGCCCTTCCGAGTACCAACATGCAATGGTCTGTTCTCCTTGTTGTCTTTAGATGGATAATTGAGACATCAGGCTTCAACAACTCAACCACCATTTGTGCATTTTGTCCTTTTGAAGCCATATGCAGTGTTGTTTGTCCCTTCTTGTCTGTTCTTAAACCAATACCTAGATCCTTATTTAATAACGATCTTACAACTTCCACATGGCCCATTCTTCTTCTTTGAATGCAAACTGTCTTCCCATTATTTCTTGCCATTTTGGCAAGGCTAGCATCGATTTCAGTAGGAGATTGCACTACTACGTAAATGCTATCTTGGGCGCCGATCACGCAGCGGTTCATCGAAACCGCTCAGATAAACACAATCTCGAGCGGTTTTTGTTTACCCACCGCCCGTGTTATTCTCGCGCTAAAAACCGCTCAGGAAGATGTCATATCACGAGCGGTTCATGTTTGGAACCGTCAGTGATACTTCACGAGCGGTTCCTAACATGAACCGCCTGTGATATTACCCAATATCACATACGGTTTTTGGTTAGAACCGTCTGTGATACTTCACGAGCGGTTCCAACATGAACCGTCGTGATATTACCCAATATCACGACGGTTTTATTAAAACCGTCGTGATAATTAACTCATCACGAGCGTATATATAGCTCCGCCTCCCGCCCATGAGATATAGTCTTCTTGATCTCCATCTCTGGCGCTACTGATAGGTCCATCGCCGTTCGTGCGGTTTGAGTACATCGCCTCACCTCACCGAGCCGGCTGGTCCATTTCAAATATATTGTCGCCGAGGAGCTTGCCGCCGCCTCTCTCGTTCACCGATCGGCGACCCAGCCACGCCTTGGACCTTCCCCGACTTTCATTGACACCTTCCTCGTGATCGAGGTGAGATATACTGAAGCATATATAAGCATCCTTTAATTTGAGTAGTTTCAGGCATTTACGCTGAAATCGCTAGTTTCAATCAGGCGCCTCCATGGGACATCACCGTCGGTTCGCCTGAGGCGAGACCTTAGGGCCGAGAGCCACGACTATATAGCAATGCGATGTCACCCCTAAGCCCAGTTTGAGCTTCAAATTAATGCTACTGTTTAATTTTAATCATTTAGTTAATAAACTAACGAGTCTATGACATGTGGGACCGCCATAGATTTTATAAATAAAATCATGAAATAAAAAATGAGTCACTGACAAGTAGGGCCCACTTGTAAGTTAATAAAATCGAAAAAATGTAAAAATGAAAAATCGTAATTAAGCCTCGGAAAATACGCTTTGAAAGTCATCACCCTTTTATTTATTTTCGGGGTTTTCAATACGAACCGTGTGATGGACCGGTTTGGATGTACACCGAGAACCGTGTGAGTGAAGAGTACATTAATGGCGTGTCTGCTTTTACAAGAGGCCGAGGAGGATATGTTGAATAAGGGGCGGAATATATGTACCGTCCATGCATTGATGCGAGAATCAAGATGTTTAACAACCGAGCGCAAATCGAAGCACACTTGATTCAAGGGTTTCAAAAGGGTTATACATGTTGGACCGATCCACGGTGAAGAGCATATTATCTGAAGTCAACAATATGCATATTATCTGAAGTCAACGATATGCCGCCGAATGATGTCGATTGTGGTTCCGATTCGGATAGTCTGCACGATGACAATCTAGATCGAGATGCTTCGTGATGCGAAGGAACCGTGATGAGAGGGAGTATGTTCAATTCCGGCGTGATGGAGGACTCGGAGAAACCTTTGTTCCCGGCCGCAAGTCGGAATACACAAGGTTGTCATCGTGCTTAAACTAGCTGAAATTGAAGGCAAGCAACGGTTGGTCCGACAAGAGTTTCACGAGTTTATTAGGTCTCTTAGCGGACATGCTACGGAGAAGCGAGTTGCCCAAAACCACCTACAAAGCCAAAAGGTTCTTTGTCCATTGGGAATGGAAGTAGAAAGAATACATGCATGTCCGAACGATGTATCCTCTACCGTAACGAGTATACAAACATGCATGTATGTCCGGTATGCAACGCATCCCGATACAAGTGTAAGAAGCAATTAGATGACGACGAGGGAATCGAGGTGAAGAAAGGACCTCCTACTAAGGTGGCGTGGTATCTTCTTGTAATTCCCCGTTTGAAGCGGTTTTTTGCGAACCCAAAGAATGCAAAACTGCTGTCAGATTGGCACTCGAGGAGCGTAAGAATGACGGAAAGTTAAGACACCTGCCGATTCCGCCCGGTGGAGAAACATCGATAGGAGGTTTGCGACTTCAAAGCGGAACCGAGGAATATAAGGTTTGGATTGAGTACAGATGGAATGAATCCTTTCGGTAACATTAGCGTGAGCCGACATAGCACTTGGTCCGTGGCGCTCTGTATCTACAACCTTCCTCCTTGGTTGTGTATGAAGCGGAAGTATATTTTGTTGTCGATACTTATCCAAGGGCGAAGCAACACAGGAATGATATTGATGTGTACCTAGCACCATTGATGAAAGATCTAAAAATCTTGTGGATTGAAGGGTGCAATTATGGGATGCGTACAAGCGAGAGAACTTCACTTTACGTTCCTTGTTGTTACGCACCATAAATGATTATCCTGCCCTTACTAATCTGTCGGGCGAGTACAAAAGGGGCCAAAGCACAGACTCCTTTGCTTAGATGATACCGAGAGTGTGTGGTGAATCACTCGCAAGAAAACCGTGTACATGCGTCATCGTAGGTTCCTTCGGAGGGCTCACCCATACCGCAGATGAAGAAACAATTGACGGAGAGAAGGAGGACAGTTCGGCTCCAAGGCATTTAAGCGGAAAAGAGGTCTATGATATGGTGAAGGATTTAGATGTTGTGCTTGGAAAGGGATGTAAATCGAGGACAAGTAAGAAGAACATGTGGAAGAAGAGATCAATATTTTGGGACTTACCTTATTGGGAGCACCTAGAAGTTCGCCCTTTGCATCGACGTCATGCACGTGAGAAGAATGTATGTGATGACTTGATTGGTCTCTTCTTGAACATTCGTGACAAAACAAAGGATGGTGTCAACGCACGGCTTGACTTGGTTGATATGGACATCGGACTGAGTTAGCACCAACAAGGACCGATAAAGCGACGTACGCTTCCCCTGCTTGTTACACTCTGTCCAAGGCCGAGCGAACCGAATGTGCGGTGCTTGCATGGCGTGAAAGTTCCGTCCGGTTACTCCGCCAACATGAAGAAACTTGTTTCGATAAAAGATTTGAAGTTAATTGGCATGAAGTCTCATGATTGTCATGTGTTGATGACACAAATGCTCCTGTTGCAATTAGAAGTATTTTGCCGATCAAGGTCAGAGACAATCATGAGGTCAGTTATTTTTTAACACAATTGCTCGAAAGGTCATCGATCCCGGGACTAGATGCTCTGCGGGGCGAGGTGGTGACGACTCTATGTGATCTTGAGATGTATTTCCCTCCGTCGTTTTTCGATATCATGGTCCATCTCATTGTTCATATTGTGAGGAGATAAAGATGTGCGGGCCGTGTTCCTCGTAGCATGTACCCGCTTCGAGAGGTTCATGGGAATTCTCAAGTCATATGTACGGAATCGATCTCGGCAGAGGGCAAGATCGTCGAAGGTTATGCAATCGAAGAGGTCATTGAGTTACGCCTCGATTACATGGCTCAGTCGAACCGATAGGTGTGCCTCGATCTCGCCATGAGGGAGGCTCGAGGGTATCGGGACCATCGGAAGGAAAGCAATCACTCCAAATATGGATCGTATGCTCAAGCCCATTTCACGGTCTTGCAACACATGGTGAAGTGTCCCAGTATATCGACCAAAGACAAGGGCGTGCTTGACAATAGAATCCGGTGCGGCGGATGTTTGGATCACGAGACAACACAATGAGCGGTACAACCAATGGTTGAAGGAGTGACTTGCTAGGAGCTCGTCAAGTGATATCTTGACATGGTTGGCAAAAGGGCCTACATTCTGAGTTATAACATGGCGAGGATACGACATAAATGGGTACACATTCTATACGCAGCTCGTGGATATAAAAAGCACTAACCGAGCAGCGGTGTCCGCATAGATGCATTCAAGATGCCGATGGGTCGAGGAGCTCTTACTATGGGCAAATAGAGGAGATATGGGAGCTCGACTCGTGCTTTTCAAGATCCCCTATTTGGTGCCGTTGGGTCCATCTCCCACGGTGAAGGTCGACAAATGCACGGCGTCATTACCGTGGACCTCGAGCGTGTCGGATACAAAGACGAACCATTCGTCTTGGCTAACCAAGTTGTTCAAGTCTTCTATGTTACCGACCGGCAAATAAGAAGCGCCACGTAGTTCTTCATGGAAAAAGGAGGATTGTCGGAGTTGAGAATGTAGTGGGCGAGAAAGAATACAATCAATTTGACGAGTTGCCTCCTTTCGGAAGCGGCATAAGGGTCGAGGAAGAAGAACATGACGAAACTAGCTACATACGCGTCGATCATCATGAAGGGCTAATTTTTAAAGATTAATTGAACAATGTGTGTATATGTATATGTATGCGTTACGATGAATGGTTAATTTTAGTTCATTTGAGTTAATTAATTGATTTGTCTTGTGAAATGGATGTGATTGTTTCTCAAATGAATGTGAATTGGATGTATATACATGTACTTTTGTCTTTTACGCTTGTTTGAGAGGGCATGGCTAGCATTTCACGAGGCTAGCCAATAAGCAATCGATCTAGCTAGATATTAACCAATAATATCACAGATGGTTTGAACTACAAACCGTCTCACATGTATATCATGAGCGGTTGTTTATTAAAACCGCTCATGATACATCCATATCACATTTGGTTCTAAGTGAGAACCGCTCAGGATGATATCACATATCACGATTTGTTGTTTATTAAAACCGCTCAGGATACATCACATATCACGAGCAGTTCTAACTTAGAACCGCTGCAGTGATAGTGTATCCTGAGCAGTTCTAATTTAGAACCGTCTGTGATGTCCATCCCTATTTACATTCGGACTCTAGCTAGGGTTTGCGCGCGCTAGTACTCTCAAACGATTAAGTTTCTCAACTCCTCTCGCTCCCTCCTCCCCGAGCCTGCCGCCACCGTCCTCGGCGCGCCTCCTCGAGCCCAAGACGACTCCTCCCACGATCCCGTCGGCCGCCTCCTCCTCCAGGCCCGCGCGCCTCCCCGAGCCCACCGAGCCTCCTCCTCTGACCAGTGCGCCTCCCCGAGCCCACCGCCCTCCTACCCCGGCCCGCCGCCTCCTCCCCTCCCAGGCCTTCGCGCCTCCCCTTCGGCCCTTCGCCCTCTGCTCGTCTTGCTCCTGCTCGTCCTTCTCCTCGGCCCAAAGGTAACCAATGCCGAAGTTACCGATCGACCCCCACGCCCTTTCCTAACTATTTCTATCAATAATCTGTCATGGTCCTTCATGATAATTGTACTTGTTTTAGGAATTTATATTTGTTCTAGTCAGTTATTCATATGGTATTTGTTTTGATACTGCTACTGGAATACATTGCAATGTGGTGTGGTGGGCATGAGATGAATGCTCTGTGATGATAATAGTCTTGTACTGAAATTGTTTTGATAATCGAGTTTGTACTTGAGCTCTAATTGGAATGCTTACTCTACATCTGATAGCAATATCAAAATGTTAAATCTTAGCTTTATGCTGATTTCATTTGTTCACATGATGTTCTATTTCTTGTGAAGATGTCTTCCGCTCATTCTGAGTCAGCGCCACCTCATGTGTCTGATGATGCACCATCCTCTGGAACAATATCCAACCGCGGTAGAAGAAGAGGAATATCGAAAAGGCCCACGGGCGATTTACCATCACGGTCGTCGATCACCGGGACCCTATCAATCCTCGCCGAGCAGCATCCGCATTCCGGAGAATGGTCGGAATAGTTGCACGGGAACGGGTCAAGATCACCTACGATTCGTGGAAGGTGGTGCCCGGACCACTGAAAACTGCTGTGCTGGCGGAAATTCTCGCATCGTTTGACATCCCAGAGAACTCACGGACTCCGTCGCGACGACACGCAGCGTTGCTACAGGCGTGCAAAGCGTGGAAGAACTTCAAGAGCACGCTTGTCAAGAACTACATGGAGAAGGATCTGAAGCCGCCCTTCCACAAGTATCTATTCTTGGAAGAGTCCTGGGCCGAGTTTGTGGCGAAGAAGACGACAGATGAATTTAAGAGTGAAAGTCGCGCGCACGGCCCTCGGGCAAAAACAAGCACCCCACGGACTCGGCACCGGCGGGTATGCGGGTAAAGCCCCAATATGGAGGATCGAGAACAGCGAAAAGCGGTTTGAATCTCTCCTGCTATTTCGAGATCAGCGATGTCTTGCGACAAAGTGGTTATTTGCGAGGTTATCTATTCGCCCACGGAAGTGTACTTTCCAAACCCGAAGACCGTGAAGTGTCCCAACGCTGGTAAGATATCGAACTACCTAGTTTGTAATTACTCCATAACTTCATAGGAAGTGAAATGACATGTCGGGCTATATTGCGAGATAACGCCGAGTGCACAATCTTCCCAAGGCTCATTCGAGCAGATAGGGAGAAGATATACTCTCTGCGGCCCTAGGAAACAAAGTGAGCATCCGGATTACGAGAGGCGCCGTGTTTTTGTTACATGGGAACAATGGTTCCAAGCGGACTCGGATCGTCATCGAGTAGGAGGAGAGCCAAAGCCGAGCACGATGCAAAGCTACGAGAGGATCTTCGTGCATCCCTCAGAGATGAGCTCACCGAAAAAATCAGAGCGGAGGTCAGTGAAAAAGTCACACAGGAGGTCACTCAATCCTTTGAGGAAAGGATTCGTGCGTTCGAGCAAAAGCGAAAAGAGACCTTTGAGGAAAGGATTAGGGATTGCAAATGCCAAGTCGGTTGGAAGCCCTCGCCCTACTATACCGCTAGCCAGCCCCCCAAACATCCGAGTAGCTGCGCGTCCAACCCTAACCCTACCACAATAGGTGATGACAGATTTTCCGTCGATGACATCCAGGTAATAATTATTATCTCTGGAATGCTCAATCCATTGATAGGCTTTGTTGGAGTAGCTAATTTTGTATTGTTATGTACGTGGGTGGCTCTGATGCAAGCTCCAAGTGAGATATGTCTCTGTTGCCCTAGATCTTTGCTTGGGGCTGTGTATCCATCCCAGATGTCAGACTTTGGTGCACGTGCAAATCTAGCGCCGGGTTTATAAAAGTGAATGTGGACGCTGTTTGTGCCAATTTCGAGGCCGTCCCACCAAAATTCCCCAAACGATGAGGTCATGACTCTAGGGCAAGCCGTTGGAACATTTATCCGAAGGCCCAAGGAGGACATCTGCACGAGCTACCTACTCGGTGTCAACTTCACGGAATGTCTGCGAACGGCATCAAGTCCACAGACTGGACCGCACCGGTTACTGCACTAACACGGCAAGGGCCCGCTGCATCACATGCATCTACACCTCGTGCTCAGTCGTCTCTTGTGAAGTCGACCTATACAAAGCGAGGCAGCAAGGGCAAGGGCAAATCGAAGACAATCGAGTCCTCTCCTGATATCCCCTTCTTGCCGTTGGCCCGGAAATACAAGCTAGGCGAGCCGTTGCTCGAGAAGTTAAACGACCCTACCCTAGGACCGGATTGCACGGAATTGCATGCATGGTACATGGAATACCCAACAAGCGGTTGATCAACGACGCCGGGTGTCACCGTCAAGTTCAAGGAGGATCATTTTAACCACGTGTATCAAGACGCCGTCTTCACGGTGACCTTCGACGACTTGTTCTGTCTCTTCAACCTCGGCGAGCTCGGCGTCTCACTCATACGATCTTTGACAACGTAAGTGTGTACAATCACGGTCAATGTTAAGTGTAATATCGATAAATGTTATATATAACTCCTAGCTTTTGTATAATAGATACATGATCGTGAAGCCGAAGAAGGAAATCACCGGTAGGTTTCCTCGACCCACACATTGTCTCCGAGCAAAGCATCATGGTGAATGCAACATTAAATCGAGAATTACGTTATAGATTTTTTCAAGGCTCACCGCAACAAGGAATTCATACTTTTGCCCTACAACCGTAAGTAAGTAGTGTTGCACTCTGGCTATACTTGTTGATTTGTACTTTATAAGCAACACGAACTTAGGTTTAATGACCATGCTTGACATACATCTTCAGAGGTAC
This sequence comes from Phyllostachys edulis, assembly GCA_036346405.1. NCBI lineage: Eukaryota > Viridiplantae > Streptophyta > Magnoliopsida > Poales > Poaceae > Phyllostachys > Phyllostachys edulis. The sequence goes on from CM070565.1 coordinate 27,931,283, forward strand.
CATTGGATTCTAATTGTAATTATACCAAAATGGAAATACGTAATATACCTAGATTCCCTCTGAGAGGGACACTCACAACTTCACAACTATCCGAATTTAATCATCGTAAACACATTTCCTCCATAGAAACTCTATTGTAGTCTTTCCTTCCTTTGCAATGGCTAAGGCTAACTTCTTGGAGTCACGTGGGTGTTCGACATGTTACATGCTAAAGGATGGAATACCAAGGGAAGGACGCTGCAACATGATCAAAAATTCCCGGTACTTGCTAGCTAGTACACATTAATCCTATATAACACTTCGTAGCAATGCCTCTCGAACTAACCAATTCTATTTTTGCAGTGCCACCAGCAGCCGCCGGGCCGCAACGTCTGTGGATACTATGTTTGCCACAACATGCAACTACTCATCGGTTCCGCGATCACCAATGATCCTCAGGTTTGTCAATCTTTCAACAATTATTTCATATATACTTACCAATTTATATAAGCCCGAATTTAACCTTCATATCGACAGGTTGCGACCATCGTTGAAACTGCGTTGGAACAGAGCGAGCTCATAAAAATTCGATCACACCTTGCATCATTCCCTAATGACATGTGTCATAAATCCAAATGGGAGTTTCCACGGTAGCGCATTGAACTTGATTGGGATAGATTGAACATAATGGTACATGTGTGTAAATTAATGTACATTAATGGTTAATTTTAGTTAATTGATTTGTGAATTGGATGTGCTTGTTTACAAATGAATGCAATTTTGATGTGCTTCGAAATGAATGAGAATTGGATGTGCTTGTTTGAGAGGGCATGGCTAGCATTTCTGAGGCTAGCCAATAAACGTAAATAGATTTAGCAATGCAAAGATTACCACAGACGGTGCAGAGATGAAACCGCTCGTGATAGTCCACTATCACGCACGGTTTCATCTGAGCACCGTCTGCATGGTAATCGATTATCACTGACGGTTGCATCTACACCGTCTGTGATGACCTAATGCATTATCGACCCATAAACTCGCAGGCGGCTCACGGAACCGTCTGTGATGGCGTTTTTGAACCGTCTGTAAAGGCCTTTTCTGTAGTAGTGTTGACAATATCAATGTGACCCTGAATGGCGGCAGTGTCCAAAGCTGTAGCATTTATAGAATTTCCAGTAGGAAAAGCCTGCAACAGCTCCTTCGAAACTTCTGCAAAACACAGAAATGGAAGAAGATACCTGAACTTGCGGTGGCGGCGGCGATGGTGGCGGTGGGGCAGTGCTAGCGAACGGGAGGGAGTCCTTGATGACGAAGCTGCCATGGAGCCGGTGCGTGGACGGAGAGGTGGTGGTCGCTACGAAGGATCCGGGTGAAGACGAGGCCACGCCAGCCATGTCTCCTACAAGCTCGGACCAGAAGGCCACCATCGCCACATCTCGTCTGATCTGATAGGCCACCCCTCGCCAAAGATGCGATCTTTTCAAGAAACCAACAACAATCCCAGCGAATAGATGCAAAAGTCACACCTAAAAGCGGCGGGCTTTGATGCACCCCAGAAACGTTTGAGGCGCTAAGGACCAAGAAATCCTCGAGAACTTTCGGTTGGGGCGAGCAAGCAGGCGATCACGAAGGGGAGCAGAGGGGAAGAGCCAAAGAATTCTGGGGATCGACTGTTGCTGCCAGCCGTGCTCAATCCCGCTTCCCCGCAGCCAAATCGACCTCGCTCCGGTCGATCCCATCTGATCACCCTCCATCAGCATTAGGCTGGACCATGCTAAATCCTCCCTCATCGCCAAAGACAAGAGAAGCGTGAGGACAAAGACCTCGGCGGAAGCGAAACCCGCACAGATCCATGGAGGAGGAGCCGTCGGCCGCACAAAAGAAACAACACACAATACAAGCATAGGTCAATGGAGAACCATCCTAAAAAACAGGTGCGACCGATAGTAAGAAAACGACAGGAAGAGAGGAGGCGAAGGATAAGCGGCAGCAACCGAGGCGAAGCGATGAATAGGGCGGAAGAGACGCTGGCGAGTGGCGACACAAGTGAGGAAGAAGAACCAGAGGGCATGATGGGGATTGGGGAATAAAGCAAGGACGCGACTAGCGCTCTAGCGCTGTACGCCATGCTGTGCCATCTAATTTCACTTGCTTAATCTAATTTCACTTGCTTAGCCGTCTATCTTGCGTATTCCAGACAACAGTAAAATCTCATGTAGCTCCATCTGATCTCGCTCGTCACTAATCACCATGTGCAATAAAATACATAAAAATAGAAAAATGATGAAAAACACCTTCTCTCTAAAATTGGATTCAACCTTGAGTATAGAATTTAGCTAGATTTTAAAAATAGTTCAGAAATCACAAACAAAGAAATTTACAATATCGCAATACTATAACATTTAAAAAAAATAGTTGCAACATTTTATGGTTAGTCATGCAACATTCGGATACAATGTTTGCAACATTCGGTAAGCAGCAACAATTGCAATGAGAAAAAAAAATACACCTCAAGAATCTGCTACTGCAACATCCAAAAGATATAATACCAACATTTCGAATCACCTATTGCAACAAAAACCCGCTCTAGCTGCAGCATACTCATCGCAGAAATTAAAAGATGCAACAAAATCAAAAAAAATATCCTGCAACACTTCGAGTGATCACGTGCAACAAATCAAGTGAACGCTTGCAACGAATCCAACTAATGCCTGCAACAAATCGTACCTACATGTGGGCGTTGTCGATGACCGAGCTCATCGGAGGAGACACCGGCTTAGCGCCCTAAATATGGCGGGGTTGAAGCCAAACTGGTGGCTCTCATCTGGCCCTCCATTTGCCATTCCCTTCGATCTGCACGGATTCGGCGCCCTGGTTCCTCTAGCGTGCTGCCTTGACGGAGAGGCGGGGAGGGGGGAGCACGCCACCGTGGAGAGCTCCCCAACGTCAAGTCATCAGCAGATAAATGAAGTGTGGTAGTGGATGTAGGTAGAAAAAAGATGTGGAGGGGGAGATGTGCTGGGAGGAGGAGGAGGTGGTGGAGGTAGGTAGAAAAAAGATGTGGAGGGGGAGATGTGCCGGGAGGAGGATGTGATAGTGGAGGTAGATAGAAAAAAGATGTGGAGGGGAAGATGTGCTGGGAGGAGGAGGATGCTAGCAGACTGCCGAGTTAGACACATATATAGTGGGGCATCCGACATGATGCCAAGCATTATCCATAAGGCAACGATGCAGCGGCAGTCGGGCACACGTGGAGACGCGGGGCAACGAACAGCACAATCGGGCGGCGGACAGCACTGGATTAGACGCTACCCTGAGAGAAGTCCCTTTCTGCATCCTTTTATAAAGATAAAGAAAGATGCACTTTCCCGTGGGTATCTGGTAACTACATACGTAGGGGGTATAATCGGCCATTTGACAGCATAAGGAATAATAGGAAATCAGTTATATATGTGTCACGGGCTCGGTCTCATGATCGCAAGTTTTAGCTATGCGATACTGGAGGACGCTCAGAACGACTATCGCGATCAATCTAACGATCCGTTGCGAAATTCAGAGAAGCAGAATTGGGGATAGTTGAATACTGGAAGCGAGATAACAAGAATAGAAGACAGAAAAGCCGAGTTTGAAGATATCTTTCTTATCCTGTAACTTACAATGTATACGCTTATATAGCTAGCCTATCTCTGTAAACAAAAAGAAAGAGGTCTGTTGCCGTATTAACACAGGAAACCAAAGCCAAGTCCTTGTCTAATGACCCAGCCGAGTCGGTTGCTAACTTGGCTATGTCATCCAATCCAGTGGCATTAGCTCTCAGTTTGTGACGTCTGCGTTTGTAGGTACGCCCCCACATGACATCTCCCTCATCGTGAAGAAACAGCTTGTCCTCAAGCTGAAACGAAGGGTACTGTTCCTTGAAATTTGGCACATCCTTCCAAGATGTATCGGCGGCAGACAAACCATCCCAACGTACTAACACCTGCCATACTCCCCTAGCTTTACGAGCACGTAGCACTTCACTGGGCATTGGAGCAACCTTGCCATGATACAAAGCTGGCAACGGTGGAGGATCTTGCGGAGGAGTTCCAACAAAAGTTTTCAAAAGACTAACGTGGAATACATTGTGAACTTTGTTTTGGCTGGCAAGCATAACCGATACGATACTTCTCCGATTCGCTCAGATATCTTATAAGGCCCATAAAATTTGGGTGCTAATTTTTCGGGAGTTTGAATTGCCAACGACGAGATCTTCCTGTGCTGAATTCATAACCATACCCACTGATCAATGGCGAACTGTATATCCCGATGATTAGCATCATAGAAATGCTTGTAACGCTGCTGGGCTTGAAGCAAACGATCTCGAATATCATTGATCAAGACATCACGGTCCTGTAATAACTCATCCACGGCTGCCACTTTATCACTACCCGGCTCATAACAACGAAGAGTTGGTGGATTTCTCCCGTAAACGACTTTAAAAGGAGTATCTTTTAGCGAAGTATGAAACGACGAATTATAAAATACTCGGCCCAAGGAAGCCATTGTATCCATTGGCGGGGTCGGTCACCAGTTAAACACCTCAAATACATGGTAATTACTTTGTTTACCACTTCGGTTTGACCATCCGACTGAGGATGAAAAGCAGAATTCTGATTTAATTGTACGCCTGATAGGCGAAATAATTCCTCCCAAAACTTACTAGTAAAAATGGGATCTCGATCACTCACTATGGATGAAGGGATACCATGTAAACGCACAATCCCTTCAAAAAATGCCCGAGCAACCGAACTTGCTGTGTATGGGTGAGCCAATGCTAGAAAATGAGCATATTTCGATAATCTATCGACAACTGATAAAATAACGGTTTTACCATTAACCTTTGGAAATCCTTCAATGAAGTCCATGGATATGTCTTCCCAAATCTGAAATGGTGTAGGCAATGTTTGCAAAAGGCCTGCTGGATGTAAATGAGTACTTTTGTTTTGCTGACAAATTGAGCAAGCTTGCACATATTGTTGAACCAATTGGCGAGCGTGAGGAACAAAAAAATCAGCACGAAGCCGGTGTAATGTTTTCTGTACTCCTTCATGTCCAAGTGTATGTGCAGCTGCAAGTATGGTTGGCAAAGATGGTGATGATTCCGGAACATACACACGGCCGCGACAAGTAATTAACCCATCGACAAAGTTCCAATCGGTTCCAGCCGTGCCATTATCCACATTGTCACGTAGCTTGAGCAAGGTAGCTGACTCCAACAACTCAGTGCGCAGTTGCTGAAAGAGGTCAAAGCTAGTGGTTGATAATGCACAAACTGTTACTTTGGCTGAATCCCATCGGGATAACGCGTGTGCTACGACATTTTGCCGACCTGGTCGATATTCCATGCGGAACATATAACCCAACAATTTACTGACCCACTTATGTTGAGGTATTGTCGCCAATCGTTGGTCCAATAAAAATTTCAAACTGTAATGGTCTGTTTTGACCAAAAATGTCTGAGCCCATAAGTATGGACACCAATGTCGAATCGCCTGAACCAATCCGATAAGTTCTTGTTCATATGCTGCCAACTGTTGATGGCGAAGAGCCATAGGTTTGCTGAAAAATGCAATCGGCCCGCTACCTTGATGTAACACTGCTCCAATTCCTGTGCCGGAAGCATCACATTCCACAATGAATTCTTGACTAAAGTCGGGCAATTGAAGAACAGGGGCAGAAGACAAAGCCATTTTTAAGAGTTCAAATGCTCTAGAGGCCTCAGATGACCACAGAAAATTTTCTTTTTTCAGCAATTTAGTAAGAGGTGCAGCCAAAATGCCATAATCTTTGATAAATCGACGATAATACCCAGCCAATCCCAAAAATCCTCGTAAATCCCTCACCGAGCGTGGAATCGGCCATTCTTGCACAGCAAGGACCTTCTGCCGATCCATGGCAACACCAGAACACGTAATCACATGCCCCAAATATGGTACCGACGATGTCCCAAATAAACACTTGAATCTCTTAAGAAAAAATTGGTTGTCCCGAAGTACCTGGAAGACAATGCGAAGATGCAGCAAATGTTCGGACCATGAGGCACTATATATGAGGATGTCATCAAAAAACACAAGCACAAAACGTCTCAGATAGGCACTAAGGACCGCATTCATCAACGCTTGAAATGTGGCAGGAGCATTTGTGAGCCCAAACGGCATTACCAAAAAATTCAAAGAGTCCTTGATGCGTTCTGAACGATGTTTTCTCAATATCAGATGGGTGCATTCGGACCTGGTGATAACCGGACCTTAAATCCAGTTTAGTGAAAAATTTTGCATTCTTGAGCTCATCCAACAGTTCCTCAACAACAGGGATCGGAAATTTATCCTTGACGGTTTTATCATTTAATGCCCGATAGTCCACACAAAATCTCCACGAGTCATCCTGTTTTTTTACCAACAACACTGGAGCGGAAAACGCTGAAGAACTCGGACGAATTGTCCCCTTCAAAAGCATCTCCTGACATTGTTTTTCAAGTTCTTCCTTCTGTGCATGTGTATAACGGTATGGCCTGACTGCAATTGGAGGAGTGTCAGGCAGCAGATGAATGCGATGATCCAACGATCTTTGTGGAGGTAAGCCCTGTGGTTCCGTGAATAATATGCTAAATTCCTCCAATAACTCTTGCAACAGATCTGTGTCATCATGCTGTAAGACCATCAACTTGTGCCCTGCTGTCGGTATTCCATGCCAAGAGACTTGTCGGTTATGATGCCAAAAGGACAGGGTCAAATGTTGGAAATCCCAGAGTATCGGACCCAATGTACTCAACCACTGTACCCCTAATACCATATCAAAGCCTACTAATGGAATCGAATAACAATCCAAGTAGTAGAGCTCTTGCTCGATGCGTACCGGCAGGTTAAGGCAAAGTCCTATGCTGGACAAACTATCTCCATTGGCAACAACTACCCGCAGACCTTGTTGTGGTTGCAGACATACACCAACACGTTGGGCAGCTGTGTCAGAGATAAAATTATGGGTAGATCCTGAGTCCAACAAAGCAATTAACTGATTTGAGCCAACTAAAACCGCTAGCTTCATCGTGTTGGTCGAGCGTGGCTAAATATCGGATAGCGCATGAAGAGATATTGCAGGGGCTGGTTCATCCGGACAGTCCTCGACTAGACAGTCATCAGAATCATCAGGGCGCACCTCGAGGAGAAATAATCGCTTGCATCTATGACCCGGAACAAATTTCTCTTCGCAGTTGAAGCAGAGACCTTGTCGGCGGCGTTCGGCCATCTGCGCGGCTGTCAGCTGTTTGCGGGGCAAAGCGGCTGGCGTACTCACTGTTGGATTGTCGTTGTTTGCGACTAGAGCTGGTAAGGCACGTTGCGGAAAAATCCCAGAATGCATTTGCGTGCCCTGCAATGGCCTTAGTGTGCTTTGGTTGGTCTGCTTACCTCCCGATCTGGGAAGATTGGAAGTCACCAGGATGCGTTTCTCATACACCCTAGCTAATGCCATAGCTAACTGAAGGCTGCCCGGATTTTGGAGCTCTACATCGGTACGGACTGGCTCCATGAGACCGGAAGTAAACAACTAAACTTGTTGTGCTGGTGTCAAGGAATCGGCGTGACATAGAAGACCCAAGAACTTCTCTTGATAGTCATCCACGGTTCCCACTGCCTGAAGCTTAGCAAGTTCCCCCAAAAAATTATTGCGGATCGGCGGCCCGAATCGGAGATTGCAATATTCTTTGAACACCCGCTAGGATGGTTCACCTTCATCATGCTCCAACTGAAAATACCACTATTGTGCAATGCCAAGCAAATGATACGAAGCAAGCCATACCTTATCCCGTTTTGGCATTTGTTGTCCTCTGAAGAAGAGCTCACAACGACTAAGCCATCCCAAAGGGTCATCCTTGCCATCGAAGGTGGGAAACGATAACTTGTGACTGCGCAGACCGTGATTACCACCAATTGCTGGATTCTGCTAAAAATTGAGCGGCTGGGTGGGTAATACGCCGGTTGGTGCAGGCAGTAAGCCATCGCCCGATTGCATCGACCTTTTCTCTATTGCCCCAATACGCTCTTTGAGGCCTGCCACTTCTGCTGTAATATCCGTCTTGAGTTCTTCCAATTTGAATGTCATGGCTGCCGTGAGTTCGGCGATTTGTTGTGTCAACGCCGTCATCTTCGACGATCTAGCCATGGGCTCTGATACCAAGATGTCACGGGCTCGGTCTCGTGATCGCAAGTTGTAGCTATGCGATACTGGAGGACGCCCAGAACGACTATCACGATCAATCTGACGATCCGTTGTGAAATTCAGAGAAGCAGAATCGGGGATAGTAGAATATTGGAAGTGAGATAACAAGAATAGAAGACAGAAAAGCTGAGTTTGAAGATATCTTTCTTATCCTGTAACTTACAATGTATACGCTTATATAGCTAGCCTATCTCTGTAAACAAAAAAAAAAGCAAAGAAACCGGATCATGTCCGAATAAAATTCTTATACGCCTTTGAGGTCTGTTGCCGTATTAACACAGGAAACCGAAGCCAAGTCCTTGTCTGATGACCCAGCCGAGTCGGTTGCTAACTTAGCTATGTCATCCAATCCAGTGGCATTAGCTCTCAGTTTGTGACGTCTGCGTTTGTAGGTACGCCCCGACATGACAATATGTCAGCTGGGAATAGAGAAATGAGGAAATCAAGTTTATATTGGTTTTAGTCCTGGGATTCAGCTATTAGAATATTGGTTTTAGTCCTGCCAAGAAAATTTTGCTAATCACAACTACGAAAATGAAAACATGTTCAACTATATCTAACATGCCTACTTGACTTAACGCGCAACTTAGTTTTGGCCGTTCAGGCCATTAGAACTATATAATTTATGGAGTGAATTTTCAGGAAAGAGATTTCAATAGAGAAATAGAACAGGGGAAGCCAAATAATTTTGGGGATGTTACACCACAATTTTATTCTCATCACCAATCTCACATGCTAGAAGGCGCATCAGGCAGTAACGACAATGTCGGCTTTGACGGCGACCTTGATCTTCTCGATGACACAGCAGAGCCGCTTCCCGATATTGTCGACGGACTCCTAGGCGAGGTTCTCAGATGGTGGGCCGCTCAGCAGTTTCTGGTACATGGCGGTGACGAGCGATCCAGTGCTGCTGTTGTGGCTGACGGGAGCGCTGGAGGATCTCTGGGCAGAAACTGGAGGCACCCGCGGCTCGCTGTGGCCGTCAGGGAGGACAGCGAACCCAGACGGCAGGATGGAGACGGAGGCGTGGCGGCCGCCGTTCATGATGGCCCGCATGGATTTCTGGTCAATCGGAGCGTACACCACCAGTGAGCATAACGCGTCCGTGGACGCCTCTTGCAGGATCAGCTGGTTGCTGTTGGTTCCATCAGCAGCCTGCGAGAAGAGCAAATGCGTCAAAGGATTAATTAAAGAATTGGAACAGAAATTGCCAACCATTAGAGATTTGCAGAAAGATACTACAGTCTTAATGAAATCTCACGTGACAGTGGGATAAAAATGTGGGGAAACTAGAAGGCAAACTCACATTGGGGCGGAGGACAGATACGGCATTGGCATGAAGCTGGCCTGTGGTAACATAGCCCTCGTCCTCCATGCCCACGCAATTGGTGAGTGTGTCCCAGTCGCCGCGGCGATCCCCATCACAGAGGTGTCGAACACGCGCTTCGCCGGTGTGCCGGGGAGCCACACCGTCGTAGTGGCGCTCAGCACCAGACCAGCCTGCTCCCCAGGTGCACTGCCACCACTGCACAGAGTCACCATGCGCACGGCGACGTTGAACCTCTCGGTGCTGACGCCAGAGCTGCCGTGCCACTCCTGGATGTTGCTCGACGTGTGGGCAACCGGCCGGCAAATGGCTGCGTAGAAGCTGGACCTCATCCGCTGGGCCAGCTCTAGGATACAGCTGCGGCACAGTGGTCTCGTCGTACTCGGCATTCACAATCCATGTCACCTGGTAATGGTATATACAAGAAGCAAACGGCATTGACATCTTTAACATATGATAGAAATAATCCTATGTTTATTATAGTATGTATGGCGATAGAATACCTTGCAGTAGCCATTGTTCATGTCTTCAATAAGGCACTCAGTCGGCAGCAGCCTGCAGGCTGTGTACCCGGCCGGCACGCCGCGGTTCTGCGCGTTGCAGTCAACCGTGCTGCCGTCATCCTATACAAGGATGCCATCAACGGACACGTCCACCACGGCCCACTGGCTCGACTCCAGCAGCTTGCTCTGCCTCAGGAACTTGACGATGCGAACCGGCACCCGCGGCGACTGCACCCTCAGCTCTGCATTCATCTGCAAGTGCGCCAAAGAAATATTTGTTAAGCGCATCACCGGCGATCAATCGCGCGCTACAACTAAATACAGTGTACAGCAGCTAGTGCGTAACTCACGAGTTGAATCAGTCCGTCGTGCGAAGCGCCTGCAGTGCCGCCGGAGACGATGACGTCTCTGGAGGTCGCGCCTGCCACGACGCCAGGGAACATCTCAGACCAGCGCACCTGCAGAACAATGCAAACACACACAAACATCATATATGAATGTGACCACTACGAGCAGTACTGGAATAAGCATGGCTTTGACGATGTTCTGTTCATCTACACCAATACAGGAAATGGAGCAGATAGGTGCGTACCGCATCTGTAAGGATGCCGACAAGGTCGGCGGCGGTGCCCATTACCATGCCAGTCTCCCTAGTGCCCTCCAGGACGAACCCCGTCGGGCGGAGCCCGAGCAGCCCCGGGAACGTGGCGGCAGTGTACAGCTGGTCGTTCAGCACCTCGCCGTCCGTGGTCGGGAGCCACATCGGCTCGCTCTTGTTTACCAGCATCATGAACTCCTCCATCGCACGGTCCACGTGCCGGAGAAGTGCGGCATGGTCGGCGTGGCTATTGGCTGCCGCACGGCCATGTACGGAGCCGTTTTTTTTTTTGAAAAGGGAGAAAATCCTAGCTTTTGATAGAAAGCATCATTACAATATCTTGAAACTGAACAAAAAGAAAAAAGGCGACTGGGATCACCTGTTTAGCCATTACAAGCAACCAACAGCCACCTCAGAAGTCACTCCAAAAGAAAACAACACCAGCAGCAGAATGTTACTGATTACAAAAGGTCTTGGTCCAAAACTTGACCTGCAGTAAGAGACGGTTCATATTGTTTTTGTCATCACTTTTGAGAAGGACAGTCCATCGCTGCAAACAAGATAGAAAATTGTAGATAACTTTCATTGGATACTTAAGGAAATGCTTGTCAAAAGCCATTCGGTTCCTACATTTCCAAAGATTCCAAATCGAAGCTGTAAAACTAAACAGAACAAGATTGTAATCATTAGAGTCCCTATTCTCTAACCAGTTCAGGTAAAAATCATCTAAACAGCTGGGAGCTCTCTCCCAACTTAAACTCTCCTTCATGCTAAGCCAGAAAAATCTAGATAGACAACAATTAAACATGACATGATCAAGAGTTTCAACAGACCCACAGAGAACACAAATATTGTCCCTTTTCCACCCCTTTTTAGTAAGTTGATCAAGAGTCTGAATTCTATCATGAAAACACAACCACAAAAAGATTTTAACTTTCAAAGGAAGCTTACTCCTCCATAATTTTTGAAACTTTCTACTGGACACACCTCCAAACATCAGGTTTCTATAAAGAGATTTAACCGAAAAAATACCAGATTTTTCAAAGCACCAGAACACAGAATCTTTATTAAGATTGAGCTCTACCTCCAAGAGATCATTCTTAAGATTCTCCCACCGTAGAAATTCCTCAAACCCCAAACTTCTCTTAAAAGGAATGCTCCACATACTTTCCAACAAACAATTAGCCACACACATCAGGGGCCTGATAGCACAAAAAAAGCTTATCACACTTGATCCTTAAAGGGCAATCAGCCAGCCAAACATCTCCCCAAAAAGAAGTATTGCAGCCATCCCCAATCTTAAAGGCACCCCCCTTAAAAAAACAATCGCTTGATTTTCTGAATACTCTTCCAAAACTAAGAACCATTCAGCACATTAGCATCTCTAAAAGCACCCACAGGAAAATATTTAGCTTTAATGATTCGAAACCAGAGTTCATTATCAGCAGTATGTATTTTCCAGATCCACTTAGTTATAAGACAATTATTCATCACCCGAGTGTTAATAATCCCTAAACCCCCAAAATCTTTGGGTCTACAAATAGCCTCCCAGCCCATCATATGATACTTAAACTTGTTACTAGCACCTCTCCAGAAAAATTTAGATCTAATAGAGTCCATTTTCTAATGCACCCCTTCATTAAATCTATAGAAACCTATAGTGTAAATAGGAAGACTGCTTAAACTGCTATTAAACAACACTAATCTTCCCCCAGAAAACAAAAGTTTGTTTCTCCAATTGTAAGTCTCTTGTTCAGTTTAGTAAGCACATTCTCAGCAGCCTTCATCTCAATGTGTCTATCTTCAATCAGGATACCCAGGTAATTCATAGGGAGCTACGCCAGTTTACAATAAAAAATATTAGCCGTCAATGACGCGAAGAATGGGGTCCTTGAGAGCGGAAGCCGGATGCGCAGACGGCAGCGGCACCATGGAGCAGTCAAGCACCAACGTGCCGACGGTGCCAACGACCGCAAGGCCGTAGCACCGCACAGCCGAGGGGCAGTCGGGCATGGGGATCGGTGCCACTGCTGCCTTGTGGGACAGATTCTTGAGAAATGCAGAGGCACGCAGGATTGCGTCTTTGAGCCTCGCGTTCTCCATGCGCAGGCGCTGCTGCTCCGGCGTCTCCACTGCGGGCACCGTCGGGCCTCCGCATTTTGTGCAGGTCCACTTCAGCATCCCCTCCCTCGTCGCTAGGTTCTCAGCGCGCAGCAACTCGTTCTCTCCCCGAAGCACTTTGCCCTCCTGGCGCTCGAGCTGAGCCTGCATTTTATCAATTTCAGGAACGATATTTGTGATGATCTACACATGTGGGGGCCGGTTCTTATAACAAGTAACAACGCATTTATACGCTCCTTTTAGAGAGAAAAAAAAACAAGTAAAGCTACAGATTTTGTCCATAAAAATTTGAAGTATAACTCCATAGCTTTGGTAAAATTATACAATAACCCCATTGATCAAATATCAGTCCAACCACTGTGAGACATGAGTATATACCTTCTTCTGACAGCGTCGGTTTTGGAACCAGTACTTGACCTGAATAGCCTCCATGCCAACCCCCCTGCTAAACTCCAGCCGTTGATTCTCATCTGGGTGCGGGCATGCGTTGAACACACTGCACAACACCAGAATGTGCATGTGCTGTTTCATATCTTATTAACACAAAAAAAGAATGATTAATTATGTTTTTTTTTAATTGTACGCTTCGAGTTCTTGGGTCTGTTCATTGCTGTGGCGCTTGAAACGCTTGTGCGCCGTCTTCTTGTGACTCTCGCTCGCGCCACGGTTGTCGTGGTCGTCGTCTGCAGCTGCATCTTCAGTGTTGTCCACATTGTTCTCGGCTGCAAGAAGGTTGTCCATCACGTCCCCATGATTGTTGCACAGCAGGTGGTTGCCTTCATTTGCGGGGGCAAGGTCAAGCTCATGCACATCGACGTTGTCTTGCTGCCACTCGCTGCCCATGGCGGTCTGATAACCACAAAGCAGGATGTAAACAACAATAGCTAGTGGCGATTTATGCCGAAAGGGGCACCAAAAAATAAAATAACAATTGCTCAAGGGGAAAATATTAAAAAAACATTAACCAGAAATATATTAATGTGTACGTACACTAGGAACTTCGTGAGCATTTTATAAGTCTCAATAAAATACGTAGATAGATATCACGTGATGTTGACTACTACAAAGCGATGGCAACAATCAAATAGCAAATTTTATCTATATACAATGGGAGGTGGAGCCGGATCTCGGGCCTCAGGGGCAATAACCTGAAGCCTAGATCAAAATATCGGCGAACATCAGCACCATCGATGATATAAAACAGAACAGAGAGCAAGCCGTTCAAGCTCCACGACTGGATCGGCCCGAGGCCTGACCATGGGCTAGAATACCATCTTTCCATAAAGAAAAGACTGAATTAGTTTCATGTACTTTACGTAGCTTAAACATATCCTCTAACCAACTACTACACTAACGCTTCCAACAAGAGAATATGACCAATCTACCTTGTGTACTAACAGCAGCTAATGAAAAACCTCAAGAAAGCAGAGAACTCAGTTATAAAAAGGTGTTAATTGATATAGGCTGCTATGCAACATAACACATCCAATATCTTGTGGTCTCACTTCATTTATACTTTGTTGAAGTGTTTAGTTAATAAGCGAGTCGATAACTCATCAGCATGCAACATGTTACAGATACACTCCACCAAAAGACATGTTTATGCCATAGTAAGATGAGAATTAACTATGGTTCAATCACCATGGAGTTTGACATGCTCTGCCTGCTAGAGTATATAGGACATTAGGACAGTGACATTAACTCTAGAAAACATACCAGGAAAACTGCATGCTAGTTCAAACCTCACCTTTCACCATAGTTTCACTCGAATACCTCTATGGCTCTACCTACTTTTTCAGTACTCCATGCAAAACTATCTAAATTGTAACGAATAGCTTCATCTGTATTGAATGTTGCGAAATTGGTTAAGTGCATAAAATTGAATGCTCAGGAGAGGACAGGAATGTAGAAGTACAAAAGAAAATTTTGACTTTGCTACATATGCGGATATGCCAAGAAATTTATGGGCACAAATCATGAACCTAAAATAAAGAACATATGCGGAACACATTAGTGGGATATTGAAGACTACTTAGGCTGATCACAAATCAAGGTACCATATCTAGCAAGCATTCATGAAATATATCACTAATGTCAGTATATTCAACACACAGAGAAGTAGCCAAATGCCTTCAGAGGAAAAAGAACGATAATAGCAAAAGTCATATTCTTCTGTAAGAAATAGATAGGACAATACGGCTAATGAACAAAGATTTTAAAACCTCAAGTGCATAATTTTGAAACAAAAATCTAAACAGCCTAGCAAATACTATCATTCTCAGTAGAGCTTTCAATCCACTCAGCTCTATTCATACCTCAAAGTCTATTTATTTCAGGTTGCTACGTAGACATAACTTGTAAAACATCAATGCACTCAAACCCAGAATCTATCTTAAAGAGTGTGCTTGACCAATACCTAGTCTCACAAACACGATTCCTATCGTTTTCCCGTATTTCTTCAGCTAACCCACCAGTTACCATGCCACACACCTAACAGGCACCTAACAAATAAATAGTGAAGAAAGAGGTTCATCTTTAGCAGATTACATATAATTATATAAATCTACAACAAAAGCAAGAAGTACTGTTGAATTCTTTACAGTATATTCAGAAATTGCCAAAACTTGCAGACGTGTTGATTGCATTATATTATAGAATATATACACCTAAACTCTAGTCTTTATTAGTTAAGACATGTCATTTATACCACCAAATCGTATGCGATTCATGAAATTGCATTCTCACGATTAGTGATTGCTAATTGTTTGCTGACAAAGTAGAATAGGCTGAAGCAAATAGGCAAACTATAAAGTACCTTGGCATGAATAAACAACAGATGGGACCATGGTTTGGCTAAAGCAATAGTCCCTAGTTGCACAAAGCACATGGGACTATGCACAGATATACAAGTATAGTTCCAGAGTACTGACTCTTAAAAGAACCTGAAACCTGAATGCAGAACCAACAATATGTATACACTCTACAGTTGTATCATGGACTTTTTGCATGTGTAAATAGCCAAGACTATTTCTTGTTTACCTTACATATATGCACACCAAGATTTCTGTGTACCCCAGAACACTATGTCATTAGACAGGAAGCAACTTAGCATCTATTAAAAACTTCCTACAACATCATTCTGGTTAAGCTTGATGATACCCGCAATGTGTAGTTTTTGTGTGCGAAAATATTCTGAAGCAAAAACATAGATCTGATTGGTCCGCATCAACTTTAATGGTTAGAGAACCATCTCACGAGCAACCCGTAACCATGCTCAAGGAGTGCTACTTTTTGGTTAGAAGAACCACTCTACAAAATAAAAATAAAAATAAAAAATTGTTGGAATAATATCAATCAAACACACCCTAAGCATGTCAATCATATCATGCTAGATTGGGTATTTGAATAGTGTTATGGGGGGACCTACGGATGGTCTACTATTATGTTTGCAATAATAGTATAGCATTCCTCGACTACAAGGACAAAGAACCACCTTTTCCAGTCACCTCTCAAATTTGAAGATCTTGCTTGTAGCAAGAACTTGTAAAAAGAAGAATACACGATGTGTTAAAAGAACATGCAAAACAAGAATACACGATGTGTTAAAACAAACAACCTTTGTTAGCTTAAAAAATGAAAGGAGAAAGGCAGCTATGTGAATAATTGGAGAATTTAGTAACCAAGAGTGCTGCATTGTACTTCCTGTAATCATAAACACAAGCATAAAGACCTGAGTAGCTGATTCCCACTCAGCAAGACCAAGGATAATATCTTGAAGCTGAATAGACATTCAGATGCAAGGATAATCGATGGTGCATCAGTGGCAGAAAATATTGGAGTATCCAACTGCAGCGTGAGCTTCTTTGGAGTGAGCTCATCCACCGGATTCCTCTGCACCTTCTCGTCCTCCAGATTGATCTCCAGCCCTCTCCGAATCCTCTCGCCATCTTTCTTCTCACAATTTCCTCTCCCCACCTAACATTGAACCAAAAGATGAAACAATTTTACCAAAAAACATTAGCAATCGACTACATGGGCACTCGAAACAACTAAAGCATGAGACACAAGAGCTCTTTATTATTTGCATGATCTAACTCTAATTGATATTCCTTTCTCGGCAACTGAGTTCTTTTCACAAAGATGAGCAATTTTATTTCTTAAGACAGCGCTAGTGAAGTGCATAGGACAATCTGATCCATGATCTAATTGGTTAATCAGAACTCACTACTCTGATCACATCATCAACAGCAGACTTGATGGCCTCCGGGTCAGAAAGCTCCCCAAGGTTCTGCTGAAATGCAAGCTTCCGGTAGTTCCACGCAGTGTAGGCCTCTGGATTTATCTTGAGAAGCTTAAAACTCGGATCGAGTGCCTCCTTGGTGTACCCACAGCCCCGACCATCCAAATAAGTTCATTGTGTCATTAAGCACAACTGCTATAGCCTAAATTTAGGATCTTTTGTATCTCCTAGAATGCATCCACCAAAAGAACGTGACGCCAACATCATCAAAACTGAATCTTTCCACCTCAAACATCCACAAGAACAATCGCCGAATAATTACAGCCTAGTCGAATTGCCGAATTCGATCTTGCGAGACCAGGAGGTTTCAAGGCACGGTCCTAGATTGAGCAATAAGAGGAGGATGCTTACGCAAGGGAGTGGTGATTGTGTAGGACCTGGGCCCGAGGTCCTGAGTTTGGCGGCCTTGTAGGCGAAGGAGGCGCTGGGACTGGAGCGGCGCGGTGGAGGAGGAGATGCGGGTGTCGCCGATCGCCACTCATGGTCGCCGCTTGACGTGGCAGAATCATCGGAGGAGGCGGGGGCGGTTGGGCGGAAGCAGACGGCGACGGAGATCTTCTCCATGGGCGCGGAGGAGGATGACGAGGGATCTCGGTGTATGGAGGCGGCGGCTGAGGGGCGAGGGGGTCGCGGCGGGCGAAGGCGGCGCGGATGGGAGGGAGGTACGGGCATGGAGGCGAGGGGCGAGTGCGTAGGGATGGGAGGGAGGGACGGTCGCAGAGGCGAGGGGGTCACAGCGGCGGGCAGCGCGGCGCGGGGTGGATGGGGAAGGGTCAGCTAGCGGTTTGGTGTGGGGTTCACGGATGGGAGGTGGAGGAGAGGAGAGGTGGCGAGGTGAGAGAGGGGGTCTCGACGGCGGGCGAGGGGAGGGCGCACAGGCGAGGGAGGCGGGCGAGGGGAGGCCGCGCAGGCGAGGGTCAGGCGGCGGTTCGCGGAGAAGTGAGGGGAGAAGTGGGGTGTCGCGCTCGCATGTTGAGGGAACGATCGCTGATTTAACTGCGGCGCACGGAGAAACCGAGAAAGGAGTTGCAGATCCAATGACTCACATCGCATGAAGGAGAATAGATCCAACGGCTCACATCGAATGAAGGAGGACGGACTGCCACAAATTACTTCTTTTAAGTAGTAGAGATATATAGAGATAGAGATAGTACAATGGTATTTACAGGGTCATTGTTTACAGAGAAAAGACCCTATGGCCCTTCGGCAGTCGGTCTTGACAACGCCATCTACCGAGGGCAGGCTGATCCTTCCTCTCCTTGTGGTATCTGGTCGACGTCTGTAGAGGATTAGCTCTAATCGAGTTAGTTGTCAAAGGTTAATGACCCGCGATTACTTCTAATCATCTCTTCGGGGGTGTACCCTACAAGTTTTGTTCAGTGGTTTGATAGGAATTGCATGTCGATCTCGCCCCCGTGGCGGCGCGGACGAACTTGTACAGATGTTCCACTGGGGATATCGACTTCGTCCTAGGAATTCCCTTATGTAGATGGCGATTTAGCCGTATGGACGGCGATTTTGAGGACGGATACCCATACAGAGGGTCTCCACAATTGGCCGAAATCCATTACATCCATAGGCTGAAATCCACTGTATCCATAGTAGCCCCTCGCGGTCTGGAATACCTCGCTTAGGCCTTCAGGGCGAGGGAGTGCTCCGGGCCGTGGCAACCGATCTTGGAGTTTGGACTGATTTAGCCTTGTAGCACTTTTTAATTCCACTTTTAGCCTCCGTAACGTCAAAATTCCCATTTTAGCCCCAGGAGAACTTGCTGCCAGAAGTGACAACCAAGATTCTTTGCCGAGTGAGGCGGCAGCAACTAGGTGCTACTGTCGATCGGCAACAACAATTCTTCTGCTGCTGCGGCGACAACTCCCCCCCGGAAAGAAAATATATTTAAGAATATTTCTTGGAGGAATTTTTAAATATAGAAAATTAGCTCAAAAATTATAAAATTTTTTGTCGAGACTCAGAACAGTGTAATAAATTTTTCAAAATTTTATGAGTTACGATGTTTTCTAGTAAAATTCATTTTAAGTCCTTATACAATGTACTTGATTGTGTAATTTTTCCATAATTTTATATGTTACAAAATTATCTTGACAAATTAAGAGTTTAGGTATCGAAAATTAGGATGAAAGGTTTCTAAACCCTTAATTTGTCGAGATAATTTTGTAACATATAAAATTATGGAAAAATTACACAATCAATTACGTTGTATATGATCCTATAAAAAATTATAATGTTTGGACCTCATTTTCTATATTAGAAAATTCCTACAAATAGTATACTTAAATGAATTTTACAGAAAACATCGTAACTCATAAAATTCTGAAAAATTTACACAAGCAATTACACTGTTCTAGGAGTCGCCACAAAAAATTTCATAATTTTTTGAGCTAATTTTCTATATTTAAAAATTCCTTCAAGAAATATTCTTAAATATATTTTCTTTCCGGTGAGGAGTTGTCGCCACCGGCAGCAGAACTGTTGTTGCCGATCGGGACAGAAGCACCTAGTTGCTGCCGCCTCACTCGGCAAAGAACTTGGTTGTCACGCCTGTGGCGCGCAAAGTCCTCCAGGGGGGCTAAAACGGGAATTTTGGCGCTACGGGGGCTAAAAGTGGAATTAAAAAGTGCTACAGGGCTAAATCAGTCCAAAACTCCCGATCTTGGGTAACTACTCAGGCCACGTAGAGAAAAACATGCCGTTATCTTCTTCTTTTTTGTGAAGCGACGCCTCGTCTCACAAGCCGTCGCCTTGGTTATTGAACCATCGCCTTCCACCGGCAGGGTGAGGGTTTATTTACAGAGGATGGGGTCCCGGAAACCAAGGATTTCTATGGTTGCCCAAGTGTGCTATGTGGCTGAGTTGCCCCTTACCGGCAATAGTGGATTTCGTTCAGTCGTTCGACGTTGATGGAGTCGCAGGTACTCCGTTGTTCTGTCGTGTGGCGCAGTTGGGTGCTGCTAACTCCGTCTTGCTTTCGTTTTCGACATGCAGGGTCTCCTCGTCCGTGCCAGAGGACGCGGGTCAGAGACTAGGGACCAGGGGCGGTTCTAGTATAGGGATATGGGTGTACAGATATACACTCAAATTTTTTAGGAAAAAATCTAGTATTTAGTAGGTATATTAGGTATATATACTAAAAAGTATACCAAAATTCAGATTTCAATCAGATTCGATAGAAATCCCGTCACAAGCAAAAACCAACTCCACACCGCACCAGGCCAGCCCACCACGCGGTCCACGCGACCACACCGCACCAGCCTAACTAAGCCCACCACGCCACGGTCACAAGCCGCACTCGGCAGCCCCAACCCCAACCCTACCTTTCCTCCCGGCCTCCCTTTCTTTTCTCATACAAGCGGCATGCGGCGGCAAGAATCACAAGAAGGAGGCGCGGCTGTTTGCGCAAGGCAGGCAAGAATCACAAGGAGGCTCGCTGCCGGCCTCCTCTCCACCCCGCGAGCAAGCGGGAGGGCCAGCCTGTAATGTCCCGTTTTCTTTAAAATTTCTTGCCTAGTTTTCAAAAATAAAAGTAACCATTTGGCTTTATTGAGAATCCAAAGCTTAATCTGACGTTTTGAAATCTGGAGAGTTCAATTGGAATTAATTAAACCTTAACTAAGTTCTTTGTTGGTGTTCCTTGCTGTTTGAGGCTCTCTGTGGTGTCTTTGTTGCCCTCGGGCTGTTGGTTCTCCGAAGCCTCTCTGTGTGTCCCTGGGTTTGTCTCTTCTCTCTTAACTTCCTTTGTTGGTTTGAATCTCTTTGAGATCCAGACCTCTCTCTTATCTCTCCTCTGTTCGGACCTCTCCCGTGCTTCGGGTTTTCCTGTTAAAGACCCAGCTCAGGTTTGTGTTTCAAAACCTCTTTGGTCCCTCCAAGCCACGCTTGGTTTTGTTTCTTTTGGACCTCCCGTGGACCTCTCCACGCTCTCTCGGAACCATCGAGTTCTCTTGGGCGCCTCGAGTCTCTCTCGACCTCCCAGCCCCCTTTGGGACCCTCCTAGACCTCCTCGTGGCTATTTGGACCTCCCTTGTGTTCAAATAGACCTCCTCTGCCTCTAGAGACTTTTACGTCAGGTCCTTCAGACCTCCTCCGCATCCTTTAGGACCTCCCTTGTTGAGATCTAGCCGCTCGACCTCCTCTTGTTGAGATCTAGCCGCCGGACCTCCCCTTGTTAGGATCTCGCCATTAGGACCTCCTCTCGGGAGATCTTAGCCGTCTGTGTCCTCCCTTAGTTGGATCCAAAGGTTCCGACCTCCTTAGGTCCAAAACCTCCTTAGCGCTTGGACCCATCTTTGACTCTCGTGGTCAGACGCTTGAGGCTTTGCCTTCATAACCTTAGGACCATCCGATGTGGTTTGATGGCACGATCCTAAGGGCACGTTAGTTCGGTCCGAACGCCCCTTTCTCTTAGCCGTCCGATTTTAATCGACAAACCTAGTCTCGTTGGTCTGTTCGCTTGGTCCGAACAGCCCCTTTGTTGTGCACCATTCGATCTGGATCTGATGGCTCAATTGTGAGGTAACGTTTGGTCCGAACGTTCCTTTCCTTTTTGGGCCGCCCGATTCCAATCGAATGGCTCTGCTTTGCTGCGCGTTTTTCTTGTTTCTAGGACCTCCTCCTGGTTGTTTTGCAAAGACCACCTCCCTGGTCCTTGCTGGTCTTTTATAAAGACCACCCTCCTAACCTTGAATATTCCTGTTGGTCGACCTCCCTGCACCTTTGATCTCGACCGTTGAGGTCCTCCCTTTGAGATCTTGACCGTAGATCTCCCTTTTGGAGATCTACTCGTCGGACCTCCCCGCACCCTTTGATCTCGACCGTTGAGGTTCTCCTTGAAATCTTGACCCTTAGACCTCCCTTGTGCAGATCTAAGTGTCAGACCTCCTCGTTGTGAGCTTTGAGGACCTCTTGCCCAGACCTCACAAGGGTCTTTATGGGAGTGACCCTTGCGGTGGGACCATACCCTTGACCAATCAGACACCCTTTTGATCGCCCCACTTGCCACCCTCTCCACCTTGCAATTATTGCTCTTGCCTCGAGAACTCTATGCGCATTTAATAGGTGTCGGGTCGCATTAAATGCAGTCACATCTGAGGAACTTTATTTCAATTCTTTTTGGGCAAGCCCTGCCCAAGTAGTCCCGTTTTGCCAACACGTCACTAGGTTTTCTTTGTGGTGCACACTACCAACTTTGGCTATATATGGCCTGGGTGGGCAAACCCTTGTAACCTCTTTGCTCCTTTGCCCACCTTGCTCCTGCCTTGTTCGCTCCTGGTTGGTGCTCAGGAGTTTCACCAAGAGTGAGCCGCAAGTGTTGGCATCTTCCTTGGAAAAACCTCCTCGCAGTTTTTGCTGGTCTTTTGCTTAGAGACCACCCTCCCTTGTTGTGGACCTCCCTTGTTGCCCCGAGCCGCCTGTTTATCTGGTTTTGGTGGAGTTTTGTTTAAGTTCTTTTAGAAGCTCTTTTGGAGTTCTTGGCCCAAAGGCGGTTTTGCTTATTTGGTTTTCTTATGTGACGTAGATCACGAGATTGAGGAGATCTTGGACCCAGCTCTCTCTCCTGAAGGCTCTCCGCTGCTTGACCAAGGCAAGCCACAGACCCCCTTTTGATCATCTTGAACCAAGTTTCGTAAATGTATTTCGGTTTTACTTTATCATGCATGGCTATGTTTATATGAAAATGGTTTGGGCTGTAGTTACTTGCCTACTTGTTGTTATGCCTCCTTTATACCTTGTCTCCATCATGTTGTCATGTTCACCTTGTGAGCCTTAGGGTGGATAATTTAGTTGGTGTTCTTTGTTAATTGCCAACATGGGGGCCGTAGGTCTTATATAGCCTTGCATTGAAAACGTGGTTCAACGTATCATGCTTCATCTCTAATAATCTTGACTAATAAGTTATGAAATGTGTGGTCGGTGCCATTGTTGAGCAAATATGGCGGGATGCCTAAGTCATGTTGACCATGGTGTGAGACCACTTGGTTAAAATTTGTGTGCCAGGACTGGGTGGTCTTTTGGCATGGGCTAATACAATTGTTTTGCTGAGGCAAGAAGGCAGGGAGTGAGTAGTGGGTGCTGCGCACACTTGGTTGTGGAAGTCTTGCCTTAGCACAATTAAGGACTTCACTTTGTGTCTCATTGAACTGGGCCAAATAGTGCAACCACAAGATCATTTTATGGGAATGGTCTGGCTGAATAATTAGCAATGAGATGGCTTGGGGCTGTTGTGCTTGAGCGCAGGATTCGTTGGCGCAGAGGGGGCACCCCATAACCTGTGGGATTTCTAGACCACTTTGGAGGGGATTATAAACCTTAGCGGGCAGCCCTAGTCGGCTCAAAGCTTTGTAAAGGCCTTACTGCGCTCTCTAGACTGCCACCTTAGGAAGTGAGCAAGGGTGACCTAACCCGTCCCGCTAGAGAGACCGTGGATTGTGGGTAAAGTTGTACACCTCTGCAGAGTGAAAGATCTATTATTCATGAATGCAACCTACACAAGGCATAAGGGCTAGATACTTCAATGTAAATACTTGTTACCGAGATAGCATTGGTTTATGATATGAATTGATATTCCTCAAGCTTGGCTCTATATTTTGCATATGATGGAATCCACCTCTCCATGAGTGAGCCAAACCTCCAATACTTCTCCAAGTACCTATTAATCATTTAAGCATCTTTTGGTACCCACACTCGGTTGGGTTCTTGAATGTTAGTCACAATAGATTTGGGCACCCAAATGGCCCTAACAATAGTTTTATATGAGCTAACATTCCTAGCAAATACATTGCCATTCTTATCCTTCCTAAGCAAATAATGATCATTGTAAATAGTTGGCTTAGGAGTGATACCTTTGGGACATTGTTTACCAATGTGTCCCTTTTCCCGGCAATTGTAGCAAGTTGAGCTTTTGTTTCCCCTTGATATCTTCTTATCTTGCTCAATGCCGGCTTGCCTCTTCTTGAATGATATTTGCTTGTCATTCTTCTTATTTGGGCACACCGAGACAATGTGACCATTCTTCTTGCATCCAAAGCACTTGATATTGTTGAATTGTTTTCCTCTTTGCTTTGGGTTGCTCTTCACCTTCTCCTTGGTGACGAAATCAAGTCCTCCCTTGTCATTTTTCTTGTTAGGACACACGGAGGAAATGTGACCCTTCTCGTGACAATTAAGGCACTTAATATTCTTCGTGTGTCTTGCATTGTGCCTCATCTTGCTATTCTCCTTCTTCTTCTTGGGAGTAAAGCCAATACCACTCTTATCTTGTAAGCACTTTTGCTTGCTCAATATTTCATCAAGAGTGACCTTCCCTTTATAGCTTCTTTCCAAGTCAATTGTCAATTTCTTGACTTGGGCCTTGAGCTCATTATTTTCTTCTACAAGGTTAGTATCACAAGACATAGAAGAAATAGAAGCATCTATATTTGAGCAACAAGGCATATCAATTAAATCATCACAAGAAGTGGATATATTGATTTTAGATGAAATGCAAGAGTTAGCAATTACACATGGCATATCATCTAATAAATCACAAGCAATGCCAATATCCACTTTAGGCTTTTTAAGTTCATTTAGAAGGAGAATTTCATGTTCATCTTTTAAAACATTATAATCATTTTGAAGTGAGACATACTCATTCTTCAAAACCTTGAATTTAGATTTCTCCTTTCCTAAATAATCATTTAGTTCTTCTAGCATATCTAACAACTCATCATATGAAGGTTCATTATTATTGTTTACCTCCTTTTTACCTTTTAGCCAAAAGCAATGAGGCGATGTTGATGGAGTTGATATGTCATCATTGTCGGAGCTAGAAGTTGATGTGGAGGGGCTTGTGGACTCTTCATCGTCGGAGTTAGAGATTGAGCATTCTTCTCCGACGCCCACTCTTGTATGCAATCCTCATTAGTTGAAATGGACCTTTCATAATATTCTTGAAGATAGGTCCACATCTTATGAACATTTTGGAGATCACATACGGCATCAAACACATCTACACTCAAAGAACTAAATAAAGCGTTAGTTGCTTGAGCGTCAAGATGTAAGCATTTCTCTTCCTCAATTGTTGGAGCAAATTGATCCAATGGAGGAGAAAAGCCAACATCTACAATCCGCCATATATTTAGGCCCATGGCCTTAAAATAACATGACATGCGGATTTTCCAATGAGCATAATTTGTGCCATCAAATAAAGGTGCTTCACCAAGGTGCACTAAATCTCTAGTCGCCATCCTTTACTCTCTAGACGGTTAAGTCTAATAAATGAGAGACCAAGCTCTGATACCACTTGTAAGATCGAGGAGGCCGACTAGAGGGGGGTGAATAGGCGGTTTTAAAATTCTTTTGGCTAAAACCGATTTCTAATGCGGAAGCTAATACAAATACGGTTTTGCACAATTAAAGCCTAAAACAACTAGGTTCAACTAAGTGTGCCAACAATACAAGTCTATTGATGAATATATCAATTAAACATATGACTTGAGCAATTCAATTCTAGCAATGGTGAATAGCACAATGAACTATTGCAATCATACACAATGAATAAACAATTTACTACAAGGTATATAAATTGCACAATGTAAAGCAAGCATTCATACACAATGAATATACATGCAATAGTGAGACACAAGAGATCAAACCACAATTGACACGGCGATGTTTTACCGTGGTGATCGGAGACTTGCCGGTCTCCCCTAATCCACGTTGAGGTAAGCCCAAACTAATTGGACCGGCTCCACGAATTAAGCCAAACACCTCAATTGCACTAGTGGTAGCTCTTTCCCGCTCCGTGTAGGTGAGCTCCAACCTTCACAACACACCGGGCCTTCTCACAAGCTTCTTGAGAAGATCACCGGTCCACGACGCCTCCACGCCGTCTAG
Organism: Phyllostachys edulis; assembly: GCA_036346405.1. Taxonomy (NCBI): domain Eukaryota; kingdom Viridiplantae; phylum Streptophyta; class Magnoliopsida; order Poales; family Poaceae; genus Phyllostachys; species Phyllostachys edulis. Next base: position 27,957,256 of record CM070565.1, read on the forward strand.
GTGTCGGCAAACACCAAGAGTAACAAGCCAAGCCCCTTGCTTGACTCTCATCACGTGCAATGAATGCACAAGCTCAAGTGGATACGAAATCCACCTCTAGATGCAACACATGCAACTAGAGACCTCTCTCTTGCTCACAAGGTGCAACACATGCACAATTGAGAGGAGAGGCTCACACTAGCTCAAGAGAGTGAAATGGGATGCCAAAGGTTGTCTCTCAACCGCCAAGGGGTATTTATAGCCCCTACACCAAAAACTAGCCGTTGGGAGACGAAACAGCCAAAAACTAGCCACATAGACCTCGGGGTCGTATCAAGACTCACAAGGGGCGGTACAACTGTTCTGGGCGGTCGTATCGCTTTTTACAGCTGGTCGTACCGCAGCTCAAAATCAGCATGCATTTACACTCGGTAAAAGGTCATAACTTTTGACTCGATGTCGGAATTGAGTGATCTTGGACTCTATGGAAAGCTTATTAAGAGGGCTACACAACCCTCCTATTTGATTTGAACTCAAACATATTTTATCAAATCAAAAAGTACAACTCCAAGAGCCACTACCATGGTCTAAGTCCAAAGAATTAGCAACAAGCAATCTTAGACCATGCCAAGGGAAAATACATGAATCCCAACAATTTGCAAAACACATTTGCAAACTTAGATCATGCCACAAGGAGTAGGTACATGGACTTCAACCATTTGCAAAACACATTTGCAAAGTATAGTCACATGCTACAAGGATTAAATGCATGAGCATCGACTATTTGCAAAACACATTTGCAAATAATAGCATCATGCCATGGTGAGCTAGAGCAAGTGAGATTGAGCTATCAACACATGATGAGACTCAAGCTACTAGACAAGACCCCTCTTAATAGTACGGCAACCTATACTAGCAATCCGGTCTTTCAACCAAACACCAAGACCGGTAAAAGACTAGGAACACATCCTTAGCCCTAGCTAGTCATACCTTTGCCTTGAGCATCTTCTTGAAGGTTGATGACGCACATCTTCACTTCAAGTCCGGGTCATTGTCTTGACATGCATCAACTCATGATGCATCCTTTACTTGACCTCAATCAACACATGATGAGTCTTCTCTTGACTTGATGATCAACTCATGATCATCTCTTCTCCGAGATCTTGTTATGCATCAACACATGATGCATCCTCTTCTTGATCCTTGACTTGATGACGATCAACTCATGATGCCATCCGAAGTCTCCATTACCCTAGAACATAACCTATTCATCCAACTCATGGAAAATGTTAGTCCCATAATGATTAACATCAATTACCAAGATATACCCGCAATAATGATTCTAAACAAGTCATTGAAAATCCTGGACCGGTACTACCGCCAACCAAGTCGCAGTATTACGCTATCCGGTCGATCAAGACGAAGGAGGTACTACCAATGCGTGGTTTCCAATTTGTTGAAGATTACAAGTGTTCTGGAAATTTTGTACCGCCATATAAAAAACGGAATGACCGCAGGCTGGTACGACCGTTCCCAAAAGCGGAACGTCCGATTTCCAGATTGAGATTCTCAGCAGATTTACACTTATTCTATTTTTATTGAACCGCCTCACAAATTTCGGAACGACCGCACAACGGTACGACCGTTGCCCACGAGCGGTACGACCGATTTTCATGAGAGATTCTGAGGCGATTTGCAACGCTTCTGGTTTTATTGAACCGCCAACTAAAATGCGGAATGACCGCGATGCGGTACAACCGCTCAAGCAGCCGGTCGTTCAAGATAAGCGCCATTGGCTATTCCTTCAAAATCCGGTACTACCGCCAAGTAAAGTCGGTCATATCAAGATCAAACGGTGCGACAAGAATTATAATCAAGCAGTACTACCGATTTTGAATGTAGCACTTAAAGCTTTCAAATTCAATTTCAAGTTTAAATTCAAATGCATGCATGATCCTAAATTGACCCATATGGCACAAGGACATGCTATCAAGCTACTAGCCATGATTCCTCTATTGTCATGCATTTCCATTACCATGTCGCCATCCATAAACTGGGACTAAGCCTTTAAACATCTTAGCACACATGTTAGTCCCACAACACAATTGCAAATAATTGAATGTAGATGGGTATGAGTATATAAGCACTACACAAGTTGTATATACTCATATGAATATATATAACTACACAAGTTATATATAATCAAAGGATATATGAGCACACATGTCTCAGATATACACATGAATATATTAACTTCACAAGTAATATATATTCAAGGATATGTGAGTACACATGAACTACACAAGTTATGTTATACTCACATATAAGTATATTTAGACTACACAAGTCTTATATACTCACATGAATATATTAACTATGCAAGTTAAATCTATTCAAAGGATATGTTTCAAAGTAAAGATCCCAAATATGTGTGGAAACAGAATATGGATCAATACTAATGAAACCTCAAAATATAGAATGAACTCCCCTATATGTGTGCATACATGAATATGTAGTGGAAACATATGCACATATTTAGGTTAATCTTTTGGTGGGTTTCAACCTATATTTTGGATCCAAGGAATGCAATAATATATAAGAACTATGAAGTCTAATGCATACCTCTTTTGTTCTTTATATCCAAACGAGACTAATCATGAGATAAGGCAAATAGAAGAGTTAGTCTCACAAATGATTTATCATTATAAATGCATACTGTTTGGATTTTCCTTTTGTTTATCCAATGAATTGGATTTGTCATTAATCACATGCATGCCTTCATGGTTTTCACCTTTATATCCAAATAAGACTACACAATATGTATATCAATGAAAGTGTTAGTTCCACAATTAGATTTGTCATTAATCACCAAAACTCCATTAATACATAATGGCGGGTCTAGATCCTTCAATTAGGGATTTGGGGGAACCAACGAGGAGGTGTAATGAGAATACGAGATGCAGATGGGCTTAGCTGGGCCGGGTATGGGCTGTAGGCGATAGGCCTTCTTTGGGCTGTGGCCTCTTGCCTCCTCCTCTCGACTCTGCAATGGAAAGGGCCGAAGGGAGGCTGATGGCACTGGCAGTTGGGGCTAGCCTCTGGCCGTCTGTCGATGGGAAGAAGCAAGGGTAGCAAACTAGCAGTGAACGGCACTTGGGACTGAGGCGGGGGGAGGGGGGTCGCCGGCGTTGCCTACCTCGAGCGGCCGCCCAGCCTTGCCCGATTGCTGGGGGTCCTGGCTGATACAAGAGACTAGTTGATAGGTCAGGACCTCATGCCTCTCTTGTCATCGGCAGATTAGTTGAGGCAGCTGGTGGCACTGGTTGACCCACCCGATGTGTCCACTCCACTTCTCGCAGCCTTCCAAGCAGGGATGGCAACGGGGCGGGGTCTTCGGGACTCCTCTGCCACCCCACTCTGATTCCCCCTAGCCATGCCCCGCCCCATCTCGTTATGCCTGTCACGGCAAGACCTTCTGTAACCATCCTGATCTGAAATCTAGCAAGACCAAAAGTTAATGTAAGATTTGCAAAAGTTTAAAATCCTAGATAATCAACCTTACATAATACATTACTTAAAGATAAGAGTACAAATATAATATAAAAGTTCATCTCAAAACACAAATATAAGATCTTAGAAGTACAAATATGATCCAAATCTTATAAGCACCGTACATGTCGAGCCCTCATAGGCAACCGTAGGGTGCGATTGCTTCTCAACCCCGGCCCAGCATAGTAACAGCCCCAGCCCCGTGAACCCACAGGTAGGGGTGCAAACGGAGCGGATATGGACAGATATCGCTCATCTCGTATCCTTTTTCATATTTTTTCTTGGATTTGGAATCGGACACAGACAGTGCCGGATACGAATACGAATGCGGATAGTCTCAGTCACAAATACGGACCGAATACATGCCTAACCGAATACGGATCGTCTCGGTCACGAATACTTATTCGGATATTGCGCGAAAACAGAAACTATATATGTCGCACAAATAAAGATCAATCAACCATACTACATGTCCAAAATACAACTAGATTAGTAGTTTAACAACCGATTATATATATATATACACACACACACACACACACACACACAAGTTGAAACAATAAGATTACCTCTCGACATGATCACCAAAGAGCTTCCATTATTCGCACTAGCCAACGCAGTGATATATTAATTTCTCTCCCACTGCTCCATTATCCATTCCTAACAAAGCACAAGCAAGATCAAACTTAAAAGTTGTAACAACAAAAAACAACATCATGCAAATGACAATTGGAATATCATAGAAAAGGCCTGATTAGTAAGTATTGCTACCCAACCGTACATAAAGAAAAGTACAATCTGGAAAGTAGGATGGCTTGAGCTAATTGCTTACCTTGTGAAGAAAGTAATGAGAAAGTTCATACACTTGTAAAGTAAAACCAGTGCCAGCATCCATAATTATAGCCCACAGATTTGAGCAAGAGGAAACTGAACTTATAAACAAGCCATCTTCATTTCCTTTTTGAATAATTATGTGATCGACTAGTATTTACAATCGATTATCATAAGCCACTGAGACCAGAGGTCAGCAACCCCAAGCTCATCCAAACTGCATGATGCAAGGTGAAATGATACATTACAAACTTATTATTCAGATTTTAGGAAGAAATTTATAGTCTGTAATTAATAGGTAATAGTTTAATACACAGAAATAAATAAACTGTTTGAACATCGAGAATTAATTTTAAGAAAATACGCAAGCTTCATTCAACATACCTGAGTGTCGTAGGGGCAAGCTTCATTCAACATACCTGAGTGTCGTTTTTGAGCAAAAGTAAACTGGCATCAAATATCTCAGCAAAAGTTGCATAATCGCAAAAATGGTATATTTCCTATCCAAAGTTCAAAACACAGTTAGATGTGAAGTTTCCCTTTCACTATTGCTTGAGTGGATAACAGACAACCAAACATTCATTTTTAGTTCCATGATAAAGATCTACGGTGTCTGGAAGAGAAGATGGTTGAAACAATAACATTCACCATGGCAAGAGATGGAACAAATATTTAGACTAAAGGTCAAATATTTATAAATGCTAAGTACACACGATTGAAAATGAAATACATAATAGATCTACCTCTTATAAGTGATAGAACATTCTGAATCAAAACTTGAATAGCATTTTTAATAGCAAGCAAAACGAGATATATGCTAATTACCTGTTCTCTTGAGTTCCTCTAAACACAACAACGACAACATTGATATCATTAGCAAAACCAATGTACGCCTGCTTGTTCATCAAAATGTGTTCAACTTAAAAGATACTAAAGACATGGAGATAAAGGTACGGATTACGATGAACACAAGTAGGGACTAACCTGTAAGCAATTCTCCACATCTATGATGAGCTCTATCATCTCGAACCCCTGCGTCATCAACAGGTTTACTTCACCTTCCATACCAGTATTGTATGAAGTTGGCCAAACGTTTAACATAAATCATGTCACAGTTGTTAAACATGTCATAGTAAACAGAAAGGACATCAGTGGTAAGAAGGTTTACCTCGATCAGGTCACCACATCTAGCACATGTCCAAGTAAACAATTGTGTCAAATCAGCAGTATAGATCTGCAGGACATCACCAAGTTTTAAATCCAAAATACTAGAAAGGAAAGGCAGAAAGTTAACAACAATGCATATTTTTTGTAGGAATTTGCCAAAATACTAGAAAGAATTTGACAACAATAATCCATATTGAACTAAGATAAAGAAAAGGTGAATGAACTTGCAGCAGAAGCATATTCCACAAGTGTCTTGGTGAGAGTTGAGTTATATATGGTAGTGGAGGGGTGATGTTTAATCGTAAGTTCTATATAAGAAAAGTAAAGCATCAACATCAAGAGCAACATGGAACATGGAACATGCTGAATACATGGAGAAAAGACACAACCTAGTGAAGCAAAAGAAAGAAAAAAATTATGTAACATGAGAAGATGAACAAACATATTATTGTAACAGTAAAACTTTTGAAATCAAAGTTGAAGAGGGCATATGTAATAGTTTTGAATCAAATCTACATGCAAGAACTCCTGTAATTCTCTCAGAATGACCCTTTGTTTTGTCGAAGGAATTTGGAGTTTAGTATTACTTGTCAAAGTCAAGATGAATCTGACTAGGCTACAAAACCATACCAACTAGACACAGTTCGAACCAGGCATTTCAAACCTGAATTGCAAGGTCAAGGTAATTTTGTACTGCTGAGAATGGGATAAACGTAAAAACAAGAGCAGAAATATTTCAATCAAATTTCGACACTAGAGTATAGCACCAGAGAGAGAAATGTGTCGATGTATGGAAATTTGTTGTGCATAGTATATATTTTCGTTTGCTAATATGATCAATTTTCCAGTTCATCCCATTATTTCTGGAAAAAAAATGGTCAAATTAATCCTATGCACCGTACTTAGTTGCAGATTTTTACATATATTCCCATTTAGAAGCAAACTAAACCAATTAAGAACAACAAATAGCTCTAAATGCCTCGCAAAAAAACAAAGTTCTAAATGCAAGCAGGAAACAGCTCCAATATAACATCTTGAAGCCAAGAAACAAAAGGAGGGCTAATCATTTTTACCTCTCCCGAAGCAAAGCACAAGCAAGCACACCAAAAGTGCCGCCTTTAGCAACCCGCGGCGCTCCATGCCCTGAAAACACAAGAAGATATTTTGGCTAATCTTGGCGCAAAACACAACGAATTCCCTCACAAAGGCAGCTAATCTTGGTCAAATATGGATCAAAGAACCGCGGAATCGCCTTACCGGAGACCCAAATCGGCTGAATCCACATCGGGTGGGGGGAGGCAGAGATGAGGAGGGAGGTGAGGGAGGGAGGGGAGGCGGTAGCGGCTACGATATTCGCAATTGTGTTTTCAGTTTTCGCGTTGTTGAGTTCGAGTCCATCGTCGGTGTCTTTGTTGCTGGTCTAGTCATCGTGATCTAGTTTCTAGCATCGAGTCTTTGTTGTTTTAGTCATCGTGAATCTCAGCTTGCCCTTGGCTACATCCGTTGCAATTAGGGTTTGTCTGCTAAAGCCGAGATTGTGCAACACCCCCCCCCCCATTCGACCACCTCCTCGGATTCGACCACCTCCTTGGGTTTGACCACCTAGTCGGATTTGACCACCTACTCGGGTTCGACCACCTCCTCGGGTTCGACGACCTCCTCGGGTTTGACCACCTAGTCGGATTCGACCACCTACTCGGGTTCGACCACCTCCTCGGATTCGACCACCTCCTCAGGTTCGACCACCTACTCAGGCTCGACCACCTACTCAGGCTCGACCACCTAGTCGGATTCGACCACCCATTTGGGTTCGACCACCTAGTCGGATTCGACCACCTCCTCAGGTTCGACCACCTACTCGGGTTCGACCACCTACTCGGGATCGACCACCTTCTCGTTTTTGTCCCGACAACCTCCTCAGAGACTATCTGTTTCTGGTTGATCTCGAACACCCAACGCACTCATCATATCATGCCCTGCCAAACAAAGTTCGAGAAGAATTCCTGTAGCCGAAATAGAGCTAGCCAAAGTTGAAAGAGCGAGAGAGAGAGAGAGAGTATCTTTTTTTTAACCTTTATACCCCTACTCTCCGGAAACAGTTTGTGACCCACTCACCTCATTGGTCCCAGAAAAGGTAGCAGAAGAGTTTTGAGCTGCGTCACATTCTCAAAAAAAAAAAAAGAAGCAAGAAGCAAAGAGTGCAAAAAGGAAAGGATTAAAAAAAGGGATTTCAAAAAAAAAAAGGAGAAATCTGTTGCTTTGCGAATTTTGTTCCACTGTGCTTGTATCTATCCTATTTTTCGGCTTGCTTGAGCTAGTTCTAGGAACGCGTTCGGGCCAGCAACTGTGACGAGTACCGTGGACTTTGATTCAGCTTTGCTAATCTGATTTCATTACTGCTATTCCTTGCTACTAAATTTTACCTGTCTGAGCTCCACATACTTTCGGCCCTCAGATTTGGATCCTTGCATTCGCCTTCGCCGCGGTCATACATCCCACCTTCTCCGATCATACCACCTGCTGCAATTGGTAAGAAATTCATAAGAGCTTGGTAAGACGCTTGAGAGTGTGTAATTCCACCTCCCACCACCTAGTAGTTGATAGGGATAATATCTTTGTGTTGTCTTTTGTCTTCTACTAACCATGGTAGGTGAGGAATTGGAGGCGCAAGAGTGTGTTTTGAGGGAAGAGCTCACGGGGGTGTTGGATAAGCACCGCCATGCTATTAATGACGACATTGATAGGAAGCTTGCGGAAACAAATGATACACTGAAGCAACTCAATGATAGTATTGTAATGCTCAATACACGCATTGATGGTTTGGCCAATCAACCACCGAACAATGGGCGTGTGGATCCTCATGGTGCAGCCTATGACCATGAGTTTGACAATGATAATGAGATGCACAACCACGACGCCTTTGATGCACGACAATGGAACCGGTTGAACTTCAACCGTCAAGGTATGAGAGGTAATAACGTCAGCAACATAATGCACGTGTTAATAATGATCCATATGCTAAAGTCAAGTTCACTATACCATCTTTTGCGGGTGCTTATGATGCTGAAACATATCTAGATTGGGAGTTGACGGTAGAACATAAATTTAATGCTCACTTAGTTCCTGAAGTGCATAGAGTTAGGCAAGCCACAAATGAATTTAAAAACTTTGCCATCATTTGGTGGAATAGGGCATGCAACGATGGATTAGCGCCTACTACGTGGGATGCTTTAAAGGTTGCTATGCGTAACAGATTTGTTCCACCTTCTTTTAAACGTGACTTGCGTAAGAAATTGCAGCGCTTAAACCAAGGCAATAAATCCGTAGAAGAATATTATCAGGAGCTACAAATAAGTATGTTGCGTTGTGAGATTATTGAGGATGAAGAGACTGCTATGGCTCATTTTTATGGAGGATTAAGATGTGAAATTTATGACATAGTTGATTACAAAGAATATGATAGTGTCCCTAGATTGTTCCAACTTGCATGTTTGGCAGAAAAGGAATTGCAGGGACGACAGCAGAGGCCAAGGAACAATTTTGGAAGCACGTCTACACCAAGATCAACGCTGGGGCAAGTTAAAATAGTCCCACCTTCGGCTACAAGGTCTGCTGCCTCCTCCTCAAGTAGGGCGCATTCAGCAGCACCTCCGACACCATCACATGCACCCGAGGTAAGCAAATCTACTAGTGTGCAGGCCCTAGCCAAGAGTTCTTCTTCGGTTGCTTCCACAGGCCGTATGACCGAGATTGTTTGCCACCGTTGCAAGGGAATGGGTCACGTCATGAGGGACTACCCAAGTCAGCGAGCATACCTTGCCACTGAAGACGGTGGTTATGTAAGTGCTAGTGATATTGAGGATGAATATACTTGCAGCTAACCTTGCAGGTGGAGGAGACGAGATAGACAATGATGCTGATGATGTAGAGGAACAAGTAGCTGCTGTTAACACGGGGAGTCATGTGAGCCTTGTTATTGCAAGTCTTTGGCCGACAAGTGGAGAAAGCAGAGCAAAATCAGCAGCACAACTTGTTTCAATCTAGATTTCTCGTGAAGGAGAGAGCCTACAGAGTCATAATTGATGGAGGAAGCTGCAATAACCTTGCAAGCTTCGAGATGGTTGAGAAGCTTGGCTTGACCACACAGCCACACCCACGTCCCTACTACATCCAATGGTTCAATTCGTGTGGTAAGTTAAAGGTAAACAAAGTTGTGAGAGTGCAATTTTCAGTTGGTAATTACAAAGATAGTACTGACTTTGATGTAGTGCCTATGCAAGCATGCTCTTTGTTGCTTGGTAGGCTTTGGATATATGATAATGATGTTTTGCACCATGGTAGAGCTAATACCTACTCGTTCTCACATAGAGGTAAGAAGATTAAGTTGTTGCCTTTGACACCCGCTGAAATTTTTAAAGATGAAGTAGAGCGTGCTGAAAATGAAAGAAACACCAAAAAGCATGATTCTGAAAATCAGCAAGTAGCAAAACGTGTTTTCCCACCTAAGGGGGAGAGAGTGGCACCTAGTTCTAAGTTTGAGGGAATTAAATTGAAGGGGTGTGTTATGCTTGCCACTAAATCTAAACTTGCTAAAATTTGTGATAATGAGCTGCCATGCTATGCTTTGATATGCAAAGATGCTTCATTTTCACTTGAGGAAATATCTAGCTCTTTGCCTCCTGCTGTTGCTAACCTTTTGCAGGAGTATGTGGATGTATTTCCAGCTGAGATACCCCCGGGATTACCACCTATTCGAGGGATAGAGCATCAAATTGATTTGATCCCGGGAGCGACTTTGCCAAACCGTGTTGCATATAGGACCAATCTGGAGGATACTAAGGACATTCAGCGACAAGTCTAAGATCATTTGGACCGTGGGGAAATCATTCGCTTACTTGGAGTGCCCAATACTATTGTCTCAGATCGAGATGCGAAGTTTTTGAGCCACTTTTGGAGATCACTTTGGAACAAATTGGGGACAAAACTGCTGTTTTCTACTACGTGCCATCCCCAAGCTAATGGACAAACGGAGGTTGTCAACCGCACGTTATCCACCATGTTGCGGGCTATTTTAAAGTAGAATTTGAAGATGTGGGAAGAGTGTTTACCGCATATTGAGTTTGCTTACAATAGGTCGGTACACTCCACCACCAAGGTAAGTCCGTTTCAGGTAGTGTATGGTTTTAACCCCCGTGCTCCTATTGATTTACTACCTTTGCCTACCTCTGAAATAATTAATTTAGATGCTAAGAAACGTGCTAAATTTGTTCTTAAGTTGCATGAAACAACTAAAGAGAATATAGAGTGTATGACTAAAAAGTATAGGGTTGCTGGAAGTAAAGTTAGAAAAGAAATAAAATTTGAACCGGGTGATTTAGTTTGAGTGCATTAGAGAAAGGATAGGTTTCCGGAATTAAGAAAATCAAAGTTGATGCCTAGAGCTGATGGACCGTTTAAGATAATTACGAAGATAAATGACAATGCATATCAATTGGAGCTACCTGCAGATTTTGGGGTTAGCCCCACATTTAACATTTCAGATTTGAAACCATACGTGGGAGACGAAGATGAGCTTGAGTCGAGGATGACTCCAATGCAAGAGGGGGAGGATGATGGGGACATCACTCTTTCGGATACGTGCAACACTTCTCCTCCAGACATACAAGGACCAATTACAAGAGCACGTGCGCGACAATTAAACCATTAGGTGAACTTGTTACTCACTGTCCATACTTGCTTGGTAAAGGATGGGATGCTACTATATTCTTGTGCTGGTCATCCTTCGTAGGCCAAGTCTACTCGGACTTAAGATTAAGCTCAAGTCGGACTCCAAATTCGGTTCGGAGTCTCAGGACAGCACGTCAATAAAATGGGCATAACTTTTGCATACAGAGTCCAATTGAGGCGTTCTTGGACTTGCTGGAAAGCTTATGACGAGCCCATTCCAATGGATCTGATCTCACACTTAGATTCATTGGGAGTTAGTTAGAGTCATTGAAATAAGGTGTTGCGACGCTATTTTGGGCCTAATAGGGTCTTGTAAGCGTGTCGAGTCGGAGCCCAGGTTGTGTACACCTCTCCCCATGGCCGCACAACCCTAGGTTGACCTCCTCATATCCACCTATATACATACAATAGCTTCTATAGTTTAGGGTTGTGTTTTTCTTAGATTATTCTGCCACTTTGCAGTTTCGCCAATTGTTCGGTTTGAGGAACCCCACTTTATGAACTTAATCCATATTCGCAATATAATTCAAATTCTGGCCATGCTAGGCCAACTCTTCGAACTCCCGGTTCGTGATGCCATTCATCTACATATTTATGCAAAAAGTTCATAAGCTTACTGTTGGTAATTTGCATAAAATGGTTGCAAAATTTTCATAATGCTCCTCGAACTCCCGGATTGTGATCCCATATTTTTTTTATGCATTTGTCATGATTTACTGCTATTTTGCAGTGATTAAAAGCAATATAAACAATCACAGATAATCGCTCAAAATGATTCAAAATTTGAATTCTTGATTCCCTTTTCTGCTGGAATATGAATTTTTGGAGAATTCTGTAATTTTCAGGGGCTAAAGCGCTAATTTTTAGTTCTGAGAAATTTTTGCGTAATTTTTTTCAATTTCTAAGGGGTTATTCCGCAAGAATTTCGTTCCCAAAATATTTTTGGGTAATTTTTAGAACTTCTAGGGTTTATTTGCAAATTTTTTGTTCTGAGAAATTTTAATTTCAGAAAACCCGAGGGGTTCAGCCGTTCAGGCGCTAACGTGCTGATGGTTACGAAAGGTTGCCACAAATCGTCGTGTTGGTTTGCCACGAAAGGGGCGGGCCTCAAGATGTGCGTCTTGTGGCGCCTCCGAAGTGTTAGGAACTGAAGTTAGAAGAATGAAACTCATCTCTGCTGCGCGCGCGGGGGGCGGGGGGGAGGGGGGAACGTTTAAAGCATTATGAAGATCCAACGGCTCAGAACATGGTCTAATCGGCACATGAGAGATCTAACGGCACATAACATGGTCTGATCGGTACATGAGAGATCTAACGGCTCATAAGCACCTAGTAGTTTACTGTGCTAATTTCTTCTTAAACGCTACAGCTATTTTTGCTTTTCAACCAGGAATATTCTCCTGTAAGAGCTATAAGGCTCAAAATGCGTGGTTCTCCGGCTATGACGAATATTATGATTCCATTAGCTTCTAGATAAAGCACTTTAGCTCTGTAAGAATACTTTCCCCTCTCTTAATCAGAGTTCAATATTTGGAGCTATTTTTGGTGATTTCATTCGTAGTTCTTGTATGAATCTCTGAAGTTCCTGTCAATTGGTATCAGAGCCGTAGATCCTCGGCAAAGCGGAAGCAACTCGTGATTATGCAAGTAAGGGTTGGTGAGTTCTTCACTGTAAAATCCCCAACCTTGAATATCAGATCTAGTAGCAGAAAGTCGGGTGACGGCTACAGCAGTAGAATCCTTGAGCCCATAACCAGATTGGAGGGTTATGACGAGGGGAAACAACAGGTCGGGTGTGGATCAAAGTGAGAGCCTAGAGGCAACAGTGCTCAAGAAAGAGATCGCAGAAGCCTACCTCATGATTGATCAAGTGCAAAGCCAGATTACGGCGGTACAAGATAAAGTTGACAAGCTGGATGATATCCCGAAGAAGATCGATAATATGGAAGGTATGTTGAAATCTATGATGACCCGATTAGGATTTCCAACTGTAGATCCTTCAAATTCATCATCTCGAATTCAGAATAGAAATACCAAAACAATTACAGAACAGCAGGAAACAAACAGACCCGAAGCAGAAAGAGATTTGATGAAAAGAATGCGCAAAGTAAGAGGTGTCAAGACAAATAGCACTACGAGTATGATTCTGGAGGGATCCGCAGAAGACAGGATGGGAGAACATGATTGGTCTTTCACTCCTTTTAGGCATGGACAATATGCACATTCAGTATCAGAACCTGTCACTCCCACATTTCAGAGAAACAGAATGGTGACAGAAAGAGATGAGCAGAATAATGTGAGGAGAGAAAGGGTGAACCAATTCAGGAGATCGATTGCGAGAGGGCCAAAGTTGGAGTTTCCAAAGTTCAATGGTGAGAATCCTTTGGGGTGGATCAGACAAGTAGAGAAGTATTTTGAGATGACAGAAGTGCCAGATGAGTGTAGAATCGATATGGCACAAATGTATGTTTCTGGGAGAGCTGACATTTGGTTACAAAGTTCTGGAATACTGAACAATCCACCTCCATGGCCCCAATTCTGTCAACTTCTTTGCAATAGATTTGCTGAATGTGGTATATATGATGTTATGGATAATTTTCATTCTCTCAGATAGAATTACACTCCAGTATCCTCTTATATTGATAAGTTTGAAGAGGGAATGGCAGTGGTAAAGAAAGAACATCCATACCTAAGGGAGCAGTACTATGTTGTCAGTTTTGTCAATGGCCTTAAAGATGAAATCAAGTGCCACCTCAGACCTTTAAGACCCAACAATCTTACTGATGCTTACTGGTTAGCTAAGGATTATGAAAAAGGTCAAAGGTCTGCAGTACAAAAGGAACATCAAATGGACTGGGATAGGACAATCTAAACAAACTCAGTTCCAATAGGGAAGGGTCCCGGTGAAGCAAGAGTCAAGAGATATAGTCCAGAACTGAAACAATCTAACTACCAACAGAGTGAGAAGACCAGGAGAGTGCTGGAAATGCTTTGAGAAATGGTCACCACAACATAAATGTAAGCAAGCACCTGTTGTGGACGCCATGATCACTGAACAAGAAGAAGAAGGTACCACACAACTCGAGCAAGAAGAGGCAATTGAGGAAGAGCAGAATGAGTCTGTTAAAGAAGAAGAAGTAGAGCAGTTGATGCATCTGAACAGGCAGTCAAGGGAATCACAAACCCATCTACACTGTCAATAGTAATTACCATTGGAGGAAAAAGAGGTGTCGCATTATTGGACAGTGGAAGTACGAACACTTTCATAGATCATAAGTTTGCCCTCAAAACCAATTGCAAGGTCATTAACAATGAGATGACTAAAGTAGTGATTGCAGGAGGAGGAAAACTACATACATGATCTCATATTAAAGACTACCCGTACAAGATTCAGGGTGAGACATTTTGTGATAATTTCAGATTGCTAGATCTGAAGAAGTATGAGGTAATTCTAGGAGGAGACTGGATTTTTCAGCATAGTCCTGTGACCATCAATTTGAGAACGAGAGAATTAACCATTATGAAGAAGGGTGTTCAGTCCATTACTTTCTCAGAGGTAACTCAATCAAGTAAGTCAACAATGATAAACTCAAAAGCTGATGTATAAAGACTCAATAGGATTTATACTTTTGACTAGCCTAGTGCAGTCAGATAAGAGTCAAGAGGAGAGAACAAAGACAATATATAGTGAGATAGAAGAGTTACTTGATCAATACAAGGGGGTTTTTATGGAGCCTACTGGACTTCCTCCAAAGAGAAATTGTGACCATGCTATTCCCTTGAAAGAGAACTCTGAACCACCTAATATCAGACCCTATAGGGTTCCCACCAATAGAAGGAAGAATTGGAAAAACAGGTTAAACAATTGTTGGACTCGGCAATTATCAAACTAAGTGAGAGTTCATATGCATCACTAGCTATATTGGTTAGAAAGAAGGACGGCACTTAGAGGATGTGCATTGACTACAGAAGGCTTAATGCTCAAACCATCAAGAACAAATTCCCCATACTAGTGATAGAAGACCTTTTGGATGAGTTGAATGGGACTACTATCTTTTCAAAATTAGACCTCAGGTCAGGGAACCATCAAGTGAGAATGAAAAAGGATGATATACACAAGACCGCCTTCAGAACTTATTTTGGTCACTATGAATATCTAGTAATGCCTTTTGGCTTATCCAATGCTCCTGCTACATTCCAATCTCTCATGAACACAATTTTTGCTCCTCATTTAAGAAGGTTTATTCTCGTATTCTTTGATGATATATTGATTTATAGCAAGAACCTACAAGATCATGTGCAGCATCTACTCATAGTATTGCAACTACTAGAAGACAATCACTTATATGCTAAGAGGAGTAAGTGTGTATTTGGGGTGAATCAAGTAGAGTATTTGGGACATGTAATTCATGCAAATGGGGTATCCACTAGCCCTGATAAGATTGCAGCAGTACAAGAATGGCCGACACCACCGAACATCACTCAGTTGAGGAGTTTTCTAGGTTTGACAGGGTATTACAGGAGGTTCATCCAAGATTATGGCAAAATCTACAGACCCCTACAAGATATGCTCAAGAAGGATTGCTTTCAATGGGGTAATTGTCAAGATGAAGCATTTAAACAATTGAAGCACCGTATGGTTAATGCACCGGTTTTAGCAATGCCAGACTTTCGGGATTCTTTTGTAATAGAAACTGATGCTTGTGGCAATGTCATTGGAGCTATACTCATGCAAAGGGGAAAACCTCTCACTTATTTCAGTAAAGCATTGGGGCAGAGATCAGCTGCACAGTCTACCTATGACAAAGAGGTGATGGCAATTCTTGAGGCTTTGAAAAGGTGGAGACATTATTTTTTGGGCAACCAACTGGTCATCAAGACAGACCAAAATTGTTTAAAATACATCACTGAGCAAAGGATCTTAGAGGGGATTCAACATAAATTGATGCTCAAACTTCTAGAGTTCAACTATACCATTGAGTATAAAAAAGGAAAAGAAAATAAGGCGGCCGATGATTTATCAAGAAGGGAACATTGTATGGCAATATCAGTTACAGTACCTACTTGGATTGAGGAAGTGGAAAGAAGTTATCAAAATGATCAGCACTGCAAGGGGATATTGGAACAATCAATCATTGATGGAAATGCAGTACCACCCTATACTATGCATGCTAGGATTCTGAGATATAAAGGGAGATTATATGTTGGAGCTAACATCAACCTGAGGACCAAAATCATGGAGTCATTACATGCTTCGGCTATTGGGGGTCATTCGGGCAGAAGAGCAACTTACCAGCGAGTAAAGAAGATATTCTATTGGCTCGGGATAAAGAAATCAGTGGAATCATATGTCAAAGAGTGTGCGGTTTGTCAAAGATCTAAAGCTGAGCATTGTCATTACCAGGGGCTACTGGAACCATTACCTGTCCCTGATATGGCGTGGACTCACATCTCAATGGATTTCATCGAAGGATTGCCAAAATCAAATGGAAGGGAGGTGATATTAGTTGTAGTGGACAGATTCACTAAGTATTCCCATTTCATAGCATTGTCACATCCTTATTCAGTACAAACGATGGTACAAGCCTTTACTGACAATGTGTTCAAGTTACATGGGTTTCCAACAGCTATACTTTCAGATAGACACCGGATTTTCACAAGTAAGCTATGGCAAGAAATATTCAGATCTTTAAGAGTAAAACTGAGGTTTAGTACCGCCTACCATCCACAAACGGATGGTCAAACCGAAAGGGTTAATTAGTGTTTAGAATCGTACTTGAGATGCATGGCGTTCAATGAGCCTCGAAGATGGTACTATTGGCTATCACTGTCAGAATGATGGTACAATACCACTTATCATACCTCCTTGCAAATTACACCTTTTCAGGCTTTGTATGGCTTTCCTCCTCCGTTAATCAGTGAGCTATCAGTTCCCGGACCTGAGAGTGAAGAAGCCAAGGATTTCTTAACTGAGAAGGCGACTATGCTGCAACAATTGAAAGAAAATCCGAACCAAGCTCAGAATAGAACCAAGAATTATGCTGATAAAAAGAGGTCCAAAAGGGAATTTCAGATTGGGGATCTTGTTTATTTAAGAATGCAACCATACAGAGCAACCGTACATGGCCTTCGACATTCATTGAAACTCACTACTAAATACTATGGACCATTTCGGGTAATGCAAAGAATTGGCAAGGTAGCATATAAACTGCAATTACCGGAAGGTGTGGGTATTCATCCAATTTTTCATGTTAGTCAGTTGAAGAAACATATTGGTCCTAACGCAGTCCCGAGCCCGGACCTTCCCATGGTTGGCAAAAATGGCAAGGTAAAGACTATACTGATCCTGGTACTAGAGACTCGTTCAAATCCCAGAAACCGGCAATTGATTACCCAATGGCTGGTACAATGGGAGGGATTAGCTCCTGAGGATGCGACGTGGGAAGATGCTGATTTTATAAAGGGGACTTTTCCTGACTTCTATCGGGCAACCATTCGTGGCTAGTTTCCGGAATCCAATCCTTGAGGACAAGAATTGTCTGAACCGGGGGATACAGTACATGAGAGATCTAACGGCACATAACATGGTCCGATCGGCATATGAGAGATCTAACAGCTCATAAGCACCCAGTAGTTTACTGTGCTGATTTCTTCTTAAACACTACAGCTGTTTTTGCTTTTCAACCGGGAATATTCTCCCGTAAGAGCTATAAGGCTCAGAATGCGTGGTTCTCCGGCTATGATGAATATTATCATTCCATTATTTTCTAGATAAAGTACTTTAGCTCTGTAAGAATACTTTCCCCCCTCTTAATCAGAGTTCGATATCTGGAGCTATTTTTGGTGATTTCATCCGTAGTTCTAGTATGAATCTCTGAAGTTCCTGTCACCGAGGGGGTTGCGCAGGTATACATGTCAACGCGTCTCACGGCTGGTAAGAAGGCTCCGGCTCGGCCAAAGGCTGCGGTGTCTCCATAGATGACGGAGGCGACTGATCGGGTGCAGTACTGCGCTTATTTGGGCAAATCTACCGTGACAGAGACTGTTCTGGACCAAATGAAGGAAAGGGGTGCAGTAGAAGCCGGCAATGATCGAGAGCCGCGAAAGGAGTGACGGTGAAGACACTGCTAGTCTGTTTAGAACATGGGAATTTGTAAGATTTCTATAGTAATTATAAGGATTTTTTTTTGCAAAATTGATCTGAAATTCCCGTGTATAAAAAATGCCAACTTCTATTTGTTGAGCTGATCGGGTCAGCGGGTCATACAACAGTGGACTCAACCGTTTAACCGTAGCTTGCTGTACAATTCTTTCACGGAACATACAACTCGCAAAAACAGAGAGAATTGTATGTTCTCTTCGAATGCCAACCCTTTCTAAGTACTGTATGGCTTAAATTACACTACATCCATTCATAAATATATGATATTTTAGAACACGTGTAGTCAAGCTCCCAAAATTTGACCACTAAAATAAAAAAACGGTTTGTATTGATCATATCAAAATGATATCATTAGATTAGTTATGAAAATTTTTTTTATAATATAATAATTTTATATTATTTTATGAACATATGTATTAATATATAAAAAAATTGTCAAAGTTGTATGTTAGAGACCGTATCAATAGAGTATTTGGCATCATCAAGCAAGCACACAAACATCATCAAAATCGGCAAAGCATAAAGGCATCTGGTCAGGTGGATCTCGAGCAATGCACACCTAAAGAAAGATCGCATCCATCAAGACGACCAACATCATAGAGCAATGCGCTTGCTCGTTACTCTTCTTCGGTGAGTGATTGCGGAGTGTGTTCTAATCACGTCAATGCCTAGTATACAGGGCCAGTAGGTTTAGCATCATACACCTTACATGCAGCAATCAAGTCGTGACAAAAAAATCAGCATATAGGCATTCCACTCAGGTGACCTTATTGGTGTTTACAGCTGCTCAACATATCATGTGCATTCCACAGTTAGGTTTGTTAGAATTGCATCTATAAGTGTAAAGACTCATTTATTCCTTAAATTTTAAAGCATGTATGGTTTAGTCCCATATTATCTAGCCAAGTGATGGAAGAGTAATTTATAAGGTGGAGTCCTTACCACCTATTGAAACATATGACACATAGTATAGGATGAAATGAGGACTGTACCTAAAGTCACACACATGCACGTACGCACGCCCACGCATATATGTGTGTGACAATTGCATAACTTGTGAGTTGCGACACATGATCGTGAACGTGTCGTAAACCTAGTGCACCTTTCTTTTGCTAGCCATGCATTTCTCTCTTTTGATACTAGTCAAACTAAATTGATCGGAAGACTAGTGTGGCCTTTGGAAGACCAGTGTGGTAACTCGAAAGACCAGTGTGGTCACTGGTCGGAGTTGTAGAACGGAGTATAGTCAGGAGCTAATAAACATGACTTAATTACCATTAACTGGTTTTTCAATTAGCAACTACCAGTGGTTCGTTATGTGCTTTATTATGCAATTACTAGAGAGTAATTGTCTCGACCTTAAAAGGACCCAGAGACGTTCAGACCTAAGACCAATTGATTCACTCCCATTTCTTCTTTTTCCTCTATGTTCTACTGTGCTGGTGTGTTGTGCTTAGAGGTGTTCATGGTGTGCACGGCCGAGCCCGACCAGTCGGGCCGGGCACTGGACTCTATTTTTACCAAGGCCCAAACCAAAGCCCATGGGCCTGACAAAATCAATTTAAAATATTAAAAAAACACCTTTTTTATTCTTAAAATGAATTAAATATTACTTTTTATTTTGAAAAAACATTAAAATAACACTTTTTTAGTGAAAAAGGTAGATTTCGGGCAGAACGCCCATTTACTAGGGCTTTTCAAGCCCTACCAAGCTTTAACCCGATCCGACATTTGAACAGGTCTAGTTGTGCTATCGAACCAAGCCATCCCTTCTTCTCAGCGTGCACCGGGAAGGCAGGTGAGCGGATATCTCCGAACCATTGCCGCAGAGAGTATCTACACGAGACGACAATAAGGTTTCTGGGTAGCATATCTACGTGATCGCTCACTTCACTGCTTCATATACGTTCTACACTACATCGAGTCTGCGCTACTTTCTGTTTTTCATCAAGTCCGACTGTAAGTTGGTTGTGTGTTGTGCTGTCGAACTAAGCCATCCCCTCTGCTTAGCATGCACAGGAAGGCGGGTGAGCGAATATCTCCGAACCATTACCGTAGAGAGTACCTGCACTGGACGGCAATAAAGTTTCTGGGCAGCGCATCTGCATGACCGCTCGCTTTACTACTTCATTTACGTTCTGCACTACATCGATTTTATGCTATTTCTTGTTTTTCATCAAGCCCGACTGTAAGTTGGTTGTGCGACCAAACTACTCTGTTATAATTCTATTATTGTGCATGTTTAGAAGTACAACGAGTTTCCTGCTATTAGCATTGTTTTATGCATCTTTAGCTATTTGTGATATTTGCCTCATAATAAAATCTAGAATTAAAATATTGTTCATATTTCCAAGGTTAGATTGTAATCGTGTAACCAAGGGTCAGTTGGGGCACCAAATCAATATGAAAAGCTCCGAAAAAATGATGATGTAGTCTATGGAGTGTTACAGCACCCTTCAAAATTTTAACTTCAAACTGTGTTAGAAGACACAAGAAAGGTATGTTTGTTGTGTATGGTAACATTTATCTTTTTTTTTCCCTTTTTTACTTTTGATTTATTACTTGTCAGAATTTTCACTTTTTTTTTCTTGACTTAGAACGGATTTGAACTTGAAATTTTATACATAGTTAGAGTAAATCGAAAGTACATATATATATTCTTCTGGAATTTTTCACGTTGATTTAGGGCTGCGAGATTACACGCTAAGGGTGGGTTGCACACCTGATACCTTGCCTTAGAATCAACATAGGAGAAACTTTTGTTTTGGCGCCTCCAATGCCTGATCCAACTCACAAAAACACAAAGTCTGGTCGATGCCTGTACACATTCATCTAAAACCCACCGAATAGGGCACTCAACTGCGCAAGAATTAGTCTGCTCCTTGGCTTCTCCGCAACACCTCCCATCATTACCTCCCCCTTTCTCACAACTGACTTGACACTCCACACCTCAGCTTTGCTTCCCTTCTACTCCCCTCCATCGCTGCCTCAGCAAGTCAGCGAACCAGCATGCCTCTCTGCCTGCCTTATCACCCATGCCACCCATTTAACCAATTCCGGGCCCCACCATAACCACCTCCTCACTACCATTGCTAGCATGCTGTTCAATTAGCACTGTTCACCGGCATGGCGCTGGCACCATCACCAACCGCTGTGGGCTTGGCCACTTAGGTACTGTGTGTGGGGCCGTCATGTCATATGGGGTGGGCGAAAAGAAACAAAACCATCATGGAGCTCTGCTTAGCATCATGCATGTATGCACAGTTTCTGCTTAATCCCCCACATATGCTTGTCTATATCACCCCTTAAATACACTTCCCCAACCAACCGCACCTCTCACTACTACATAGTGACACAATTATTATTGCATATTTCCTTCCATTTGCATCTCTCTATCTCTATCTCTGTGTCTCTCTCTAACTCTCACTCTCTCTCTAGACACACATACACAAGCTTGGCACTGGCTCAAGCAGCGAAAGGAACCAATTGCAAAGGTCAAGGCACAGCAACAGTGGTGGTATTAGATGAGGAGCCAACTACACTCACTTGGAATAGTACTACCGTTGCTTCTTGTGCTTGCATCGTCGCCGCTCCCACCGGTGGCGACGGCGCTGTCGGCCGACGGGCTCGCGCTGCTGGCGTTAAAGTCTGCGGTGACCGATGACCCGTTGTCGGCGCTGTCGGCGTGGTCGGACGCCGACGCAGACCCGTGCCGCTGGCCGGGGGTGACATGCGTCAACACGTCGGCCTCGGAGGCGCGCGTCGTCGGCGTGACCGTCGCCGGGAAGAACCTCTCGGGGTACGTCCCGTCCGAGCTCGGCTCGCTCGGGTTCCTCCGCCGGCTCAACATCCATGGCAACCGGCTTTCCGGCACCGTCCCGCCGGCGCTCGCCAACGCCACCTCGCTGCGCTCGATATTCCTCTACGACAACAACCTCACGGGCGGCTTCCCGCCGGAGCTCTGCGACCTCCCGCGGCTGCAGAACCTCGACCTGTCCAAGAACTCGCTCACCGGCGCGCTCCCGCCGGAGCTCGGGCACTGCAAGCAGCTGCAGAGGATGCTCCTTTCGAACAATGACTTCTCTGGCGAGATACCGGCGGGCGTCTGGCCGGAGATGACGAGCCTGCAGCTGCTCGACCTGTCGTCCAATTCCCTCACCGGCACCATCCCGCCGGACCTCGGCAAGCTCCTGGCGCTCGCCGGCACGCTGAACCTCTCCCGCAACCACTTCTCCGGCGCGGTGCCACCAGAGCTTGGACATCTCCCGGCGACCGTCACCCTCGACCTCCGCTTCAACAACCTCTCCGGCGAGATCCCGCAGTCCGGGTCCCTCGCCAGTCAGGGCCCCACCGCCTTCCTCAACAACCCCAGGCTCTGCGGCTTCCCGCTCCAGGTCCCCTGCCGCGCGCTCCCAGCGTCGTCGTCCTCCCCGCCGCCCCCGTCCGCCAACGGTTCCGGCGGCGCCGCAGGTGGGCCTCGGCAGCCGATAAAGACCAGCCTCATCGTGCTCATCTCGGTAGTCGACGCCGCCGCCGTCGCCCTCATTGGCGTCATCGTGGTGTACATATACTGGAAGCTGCGTGACCGGCGCGGGGACGCGGACGGCGACGACGAGGAGGAAGGGCAGCTCTTCCCCTGTCCGTGCATGCGCGCCGACGCGTACGGGGAGTCGTCAGAAGGGTCCGACGCCGGCGGCGACGCGAAGTGCAACGGCGGCGGTGGCGACGGCGATGAGGGGGAGCTGGTGGCGATCGACAAGGGGTTCCGGATGGAGCTGGACGAGCTGTTGCGTTCGTCAGCGTACGTGCTGGGGAAGGGCGGGAAGGGGATCGTGTACAAGGTGGTGGTGGGCAACGGCACGACGCCGGTGGCCGTGCGGCGTCTCGGCGGCGGAGCTGCGGCCCCGGAGAGGTACAAGGAGTTCGCGGCTGAGGCGGGCGCCATCGGGCGGGTGAGGCACGCCAACGTGGTGAGGCTGCGCGCGTACTACTGGTCGGCCGACGAGAAGCTCGTCGTGACGGACTTCATCAACAACGGCAACCTCGCCACGGCGCTGCGCGGTGAGTCCCATCGATCTCTCTCCTTTGAATTCGCGCTTTGGAATACATAGTTCCGTTTACGGTTGCCCACTTGCTCTGTTTTTTGTTTGGACTATGCCGTTGGATGCAATTTTTTTGCTACAATTTGTGACGCGTGTAGTCTCCAATTATAAATGTCGTATGGCCCACCTGCCAGTCGGTGGTACCGTTAGATCTTGGGCCCAATCGTCAGCGAGTGTTATGAAATTCGACAATAAACACGTATATTCGTGTGAGTGGTTGAGCTCTTAGTGATACTACTGGCAATAGTGTTTTAGGATTTGTGCGCGGAGATTTCGGAGAGCATAGAAGCACTACTCAATAGGAACGACAATGGTGTGAGCCACCGAAAATTTTCAGTCTAGAATGTCTCTACATAGCCCATAAATGAACAAATCGGCGCAAGGCTGTATTCAGTGGATTATGGCGTCTCCACTTTGATTGTCAATACATGCATTGGCCGAGGCTAGAATAACAGTGATCATCCATCCTCCCCTCCCGGAGGAATCCAAACAGTTAGGCCCTGTTTCGAATACATGATTTTTTTTTCCCGACTTGAGCTGAAATTGAATTGTTTTCTCTGAAATTTCTGTGTTCCAAACATTACCTTCCTTACCATCTGTAACTCATGAAAACTAACCAACATTTACCCAAACACCAAGACACTGCAATTACGGATAGGCCCTCCTCCTAGAGCAGCGTAGCGATCTGGATTTAACCTGTTGTTCCAAGTGGTACTCGTACCACTAACTGGTACTGAACTACAGGGCGGCAGTGTTAAAAAGCTTCCAAGAGGGCCAGATGGGAGTGTACATGCACTCTTGTCCATGCATGCCATGGACCACAGCACAGCCTTTGCCAGTGTTTGTTTGGGCACTGCTGTACAGGATCATGGTCCATTTGGTCCTTGCCCTCCCTTATCAATCAGTGTCGCCGTCAGTGTCGCCTTTTTGTGGTGTTGTTCCTGCATCTGCCATGCATGCATTGGCATGGTGTTGGGTGGTGAACTAATTTGGCCAGGCTTTTGTTAGATAGATGAGATGAGATGTAGTGAATCATGTGATCCACTCTATTTGGTATATGTGCTGTGGCTAACTGCAGTCTAGATTCAGTAATGCATACATATGTGTTTTTTGCTCATGTGTTTTTTGCACGATGAGGGGGAAAGTAATGTAGATGGCGGTACTTCCTGTCATCAAAAAGCTCTTAAAAAACTTACAACATTTCTCAGCTTGTCCAATTCTAACAAAAATAGAGACTGATTATTAGGCTTTGGACATGTTTGCCATCATCTTCGTGTCAAATCATGGTCCAAAGGTGCCTCTTTGGCACAACACAAGTAGACACGAACAAAACAGAAAAGGGTTCCGACCCAACAGTGGAAAAGGCGCCTCCCGACGTCTGACCCTGAAACAGGGGAAGCCAAAAGGCTCTTTTTAGGCCTGAAACTCTGCCGTGGTCATGGCCTGGCAGCAATCATCTTGCAGGCCTAGAGCCTCAAAAAAGTGCTCATGGAGAAGAAAAGGCGCAGAGAAAAGGTGCAACAAATTAAAGAGAGGGGATAAAAGAACTTAGAGGCGTGCATTAGTGGTGACCCATGCTTTTTTCCACTTGATTAGTGATGAACATAGTACAAGGCTGCTTCAGGTTACGAGGCTCAAGAAATGGAGGCAGCTCTGCCAAACAAGAGGAAAATGGCACAACAATTCTTATAAGACTCGTGAGTATTAGGTAGTCTGTGAGGACATAATTTGTCCAATTGATCCACTGATGTTTTTCCCACAATTAGTCTTGTTACGTGTAGGAATTAAGCTTTGGAACAGCAGTTTTTGTAACGAAAATTCCATTTTTACACACAGCCTTTCCATCTTCCTAGTGCTGGCATAGTAGTACTAGACCACTAGTCAAGCAGGGGACTACGAGAACAGTTGTCGAAGGCTATATCAACCATCTTAAATAGTATGGCACATCACATCAGCGTCAACTGGAAGAAACTACCAGTATAGCACAATTTATGCACTGAGTAATAACTTGTGGCAGCCCACAAAGCTATAAAAGAAAAACCTACTCCTAATGATAATCAAGCAAAAACCTCTAGTCAAAACTCTGCTAAGCAAACTGTTCACTTCAAAATATGAATATGATCATTCACAGTGGAGATGCAACTATAGGATGACTATACTTGGACCGTCTAATCAAGCAATGGACGGTCGAGATCACTAGTCTGACAAAAACCGATGAAAATTATAGATGTCGACTTTTGATCGAAAAGATGTCTGGATAACTACAGTAGATCCGAGCACTTGGAGGTAAAAATGATCAATATCCATGTCAAAGTTCCCCGACAAGTCTGAAAAAAAGTTAGTATAGTACCACCCAGAGCAATGATCAGGCTGCAAGGGTCTCAGGGAGGTTCCTGTCTTTTGGGGGGGACACCATGTAATAATGTGCATTGACAGTGGCTGCGTCGACGGACAGCTTCCTGGCTGTGGTACAAGGAGGATCCTTCTGTCCTGCTGCAGATATTTATTTAATCAGGCCTTTTATATTTTGTGCATCCAAGAAAGCATCACGTGTTGAAGATTGGGTAACAATGTGGCCTCCACATGTTAACTGCAGGATTACCTACTTTTGTGCTGCAGCTATCATATATGTAAGGAGGAGTACGGTAATCATAGTAGATGTATTAGTTAGTGTATGCCTGCTATCTTTTATTGTTCTTGCCTTTGCTTGCTGTACTGTCCTAGCTCCTTTCAAGGTTCTCCTAGGTTAGGATTGTTTTTGTGTTCGTAGGATCGGGATCATAGGATTGGATGGTAGTATTATGGTAGAATCATACCTCAAAAATTGTGATTTAAAATATATGATCCGAGCCACTATTTTATATGATATCACCAGATTTAGATCAAACGTAGGATTGGATTTGAAATGGTACGGCATTACTGGAGACCGTGACCATCTTGATTCTAATGCCTACTTTTTTTGGGGGGAAATTATAATGCCTATTTTGTTATTGTTAATCTGCACTGAACGCAGTATCTTAAGATGTTGTACGAAGAAAGAAAATTCCGATAAATATGGTATTTATTTCTTTCCATGTAATGTATGCACCCTTGAATCCTTGATGACAATGGCACGCATGCATGTGATGTATGTGCAGGGCGGTCCAGGCAGCCGAGCCTGTCGTGGTCACTGCGGCTGCGGATCGCCAAGGGCGCGGCGCGCGGGCTGGCGCACCTCCACGAGTGCAGCCCGCGGCGGTTCGTGCACGGCGAGGTCAAGCCCTCCAACATCCTCCTCGACGCCGACTACAACGCCCTCGTCGCCGATTTCGGCCTCGCCCGCCTCCTCACCATCGCTGGCTGCACCGACTCAGCGGCTGCCGGCGCCGGCGCCGGCGGCATCATGGGCGGCGCTCTCCCGTACACGAAGCCCGCCGCGCCGGACCGGCCGAGCGCGTACCGTGCCCCCGAGGCACGCGCGGTGGGGCCCCAGCCGAGCCAGAAGTCCGACGTGTACTCCTTCGGCGTCGTGCTGCTGGAGCTGCTCACGGGGCGGTCGCCGGAGCACGCGTCGCCGCCCGCGTCACGGTCCGCTTCCTCGTCTTCGGTGTCGTTCTCCGGGCCTGGCGCCGCCGAGCAGCCGCAGGGGCAGCAGGAGGTGCCGGAGATCGTGAGGTGGGTGCGGCAGGGGTTCGAGGACGCGCGGCCGCTGTCGGAGATGGCCGACGAAGCGATTCTGCGGGATGCCGGCGCGCGCAAGGAGGTCGTGGCGGCGTTCCACGTCGCCCTCGGGTGCGTCGAGGTTGACCCGGAGCGGCGACCGCGGATGAAGGCCGTCTCCGACAGCCTCGGCAAGATCGGGTCTTGACTCGTGAGAGTACCGAGGAATCGTGACAAAGTTGGTCAGGGTTTTGGGTTACGTTTTTGTTTCTTTCCCTCAAATTTCCCTATCATTGTTCTTCTCTTCTTTTTTTCACCTTGGCATTCTTTCGAATGCAGTGATTGTAGTAATATAGAAGTGGAACGTGTTTCTTCCCCCTTTTGTGAAGGTGTATTGCTACGTTGATTATATGCGAAAAGCTGTTGAGAATTTGAGATCAAGTTAATGTGGTTATGGAAGCATAGTTGATCTCTCTCTCTCTCTCTCTTAATGGATTCGCCAAATCTCAGTCAACTGAAAATTTGCTAAACTTCAGTCGATTTTACTCACCTTTTGATCGGCTAGGAGATTCGTGTTCTTGTGGTCAACACATGGAGTGCTTGGGAGTGCATAGCCAAAAGCATGCAGTGAGTGTGAGGCCAAGAGCGACTCGTGGTGAACGAACTGCGGGCAGCTGAGGACATGTGCAATCTGAACACATCCATATGTCGCTCGGAGGAGAGGCTACTACTACCACCGCCGGGAGGAGTCGACGCACGGGTGTATCAGCCACCCATGATTGGGCGATGTGCTCAACAACACAACAGAGGTGACTACTGTACGGAGCTGATTTGGAGGACAAGGAGTCTGTTGGTCGTGGAGGCTTTCCGCGACGACCGAGGCGTAACTCAATGGACTGACGTGGAGGTAGGGGTGATAACAGCTGGCTCGTATCGGCTCGGTCGAGCTTGTTAAAAAACTAAGCTCAGCTCGACTCGGCTCGTTAAGCAAAAGGACTATTGATGATTTATCATTAAGTTTATGTGCAATTGTTATTTTGTCACTTCATGTTTCACTGACATGTAGATCCCGGGGCCACATATCAGTGAGACATGGAGTGTCAAAATAGCAATTACACATCAACTTCTGTGGCAAATCTGTCAATCCCCCTTAAGCAAACGAGCAAAAAATGTCTGCTCGGCTCGACTTGTTATGAACTCGCGAGTTGACTTGTTTGGCTCGGGACCGCAAGAGGGTGCCGGGCGGAGGCCGGACACTATGTGGATATGATAGGGTTGCGGCTTGCTGGGTTGAGTTGGTAGGCTTAAGTTAGACCTGTTCTAGTTTGGCTACTAGGCTTGTTGGGTTGTGTTCTAATATAAATGAGCTAAACGAGCTTAATGAGTTGCTTGCGAGCTGGCTTGAACTCGAGTCGTTAAGATAATGAGCAGAAATGTCAGCTCGGCTCAGCTTGTGTATGGCCCGAGTTCGAACCGAGTCCTTAACAAGTCGAGCTGGCTTGCGAGTTTTGAGCTTTGTTTCTACCCCTATGTGGAGGTGTATTTGGAGCGGGAGGCCACACGAGGCAGGGGAAGGGGGAGTGGGTGACGCCGAGGAGGGGTGGTGTCTGCGGCTATGGAATGGGAGGGAGCGAGGAAGGAGGAAGATTAGGGTTATAGGGTGCATGAATCTTGAAGCCATCTTAACCATAGAAAGGTGACTGATTTTGTTTCTCCTCCTAGTCTCATTGCTTCTCCTCCTCAAACACAACGTCGCGGGTGATGTGTAGCTTGCGCGTCTTGGGATCATATACGTGGTAGGCCTTGGCACCCTCCTCGTACCCGATGAATACCATCGGCGTTGACCTGTCCGACAGCTTCGTGATGCCGGGCCCGACCTTCTTGACGTGTGCAACGCATCCAAATGTTCTGAGGTAGCGCACATTGGGCCGCCGCTTGTGCCACGCCTCATAAGGCATCATGCCGTCGAGGCTCTGCGTCGGTGCCCAGTTTAGTATGTACACGGCGGTCTTCACCGCCTCGCCCCAGAACACAGCCAGCACGCACATGCTTTTCAGCAGCTGCATGCCATCTCGACGATCGTCTAGTTTTGGTGCTCCATGACGCCGTTCTGTTGTGTTGAGTAGGGAGCGTTGGTGTACCGCTTGATCCTATGCTCATCACAATAGTCGCCGAACTCGATGGAGTTGAACTCCCCACCATGATCTGTGCGGAACGCCTTGAGCTTGACGTCGCGTTTGTTCTTAGCCAGTGCCTTGATCTTGCAAAAGAACCTGAACACTTCGTCCTTTGTCCTCAGCATCTCCACCCACATGTACTTGCTGTGATCATCCACGATCAGAAAAAAATACTGGTTACCGCTCGATGTAGCAGGTGTGATGGGGCCATAAAGATCGCCATGCACTAGCTCCAGTTTGCACTCGGCACGGTAAGACGAAGCCTGAGGGAACGGAGCCCGGTGCTACTTGCCAAGTGCGGAGCCATCGTAGAATTGCTCCATGCGATCGATCATGGGCACGCCATCCACCCTTTTCTTGGTGGTGAGATCGTGGAGCACGCGAAAGTGCAAGTGGCCATAGCGCGCATGCCAGCGCGACGCCACGTCGTGTGCTTTTGCCAGCAGACACATTGGTACAGTCAGGTTTAGGGCCAATGTGTATAGCCTGTTCCTGAACCGCAACACTCGCGCCAGCAGCAGTCGCTCACGATCGATGACGATCTTGTAGCCGCTCTCGTCGAGCTGTCCAAGGCTAATAATGTTGCTTCGGAGATGTGGTATGTAGTATACCTCGGTGAGCACCCGGTGCTCCTGGTTCTTGCACTAGTACATCACAACACCTTTGCTGCAGATTTCTACCACCGTGTCATCGCCGAACTTCACGGTGCCCTTCACCATTTCATCGAGCGACGTGAGCGTCGATCGATTGATGGTCATGTGGTTACTGGTGCCAGTGTTGAGGTACCATATGTCGCTGCCAGCATCCACCTGGAACACATTCTCTTCGTTGAGGAAGACTGCTTCCTGCTGTGCGCCGTCAGTAGCTTGCACGAGCACATGGTGCTCGACCATGAGGAGAACCAGTTGCTCCTCCTGAGCACGTGACAGGTTGGCCTCCTCCTTGCGTTCGCAGCGTGGCTTACGGCATTCACGAACAAAATGCCCGTAGATGCCGAATTTGAAGCACTTGCCCTTTTCCACTGTTAGATGCACCAACCTTGCCACCGCTGGATGCGCCGTCCTTGCAGCTGCCCTTTCTGTGGCACCTGTAGTGGCACTTATCGCCGCTACCATCACCGGCCTTGTCGCCAGCAGGCTTTCCACCGCCAAAGGAGTTTTCGCCCTGCTCGCACTTCTTTATGCGCGCAAGCCATTCCTCCTCGTTCAGGAGCAGGTGGCCCTTGGAGCTGCCGTGTCGCCCAGATCGAGACGCTCCTCGGTGGCCTTGAGTCACCTAGTCAGTTCCTCCACATACAACGTGTCCAAGTCCATAAGGGTTTCAATGGACAATGCTATCTGGGAGTACTTGGGCGGTACCACGCGCAGAAACTTCTCCACGACCTTCTCCTCGTCGAGCTTGTCACTAAGGATGTGAAGGTTGTTAACAAGCCCGGTGAGCCTTATGGCAAAATTATCCACCAACTCACCGTCGTGGAACGCAATGCTCTCGAACTCCAAGCGGAGCGACTGAGCCTTGGCCTTGCGCACGCGCGCTACGCCCATGCGCATGGTTTTGATGGCATCCCATGCCTCCTTAGTGCTCTCCTTAATGGAGAGCGTGGAGAGCATCTCCGGTGGCACTGCTCGAAGAATCGCCTCCAGCGCCATGCGGTCTTCATGGAAGTCAGCGTCGTCATTCTCAAAATCCCACAGGCCTCGCGCCTGCATCGTGACCTTCATCATGAGAGCCCAGTCTCCATAGTTGGTTCACATCAGCATCGGGTACTGCGTCGAGCCCTCCAACTCCCTCACCACCCGTGATACAACCAGCTCGTGGCCATTGACGTCGCCGCCACCGCCGCTGTTATTGCGGGTCTGGGAGCGCTCAAGTGACTTGGACTTCTGGGGAGACCTCGAGCCATCTTGTGACATCCTCACAGGTACGGGAGCAACGAGGCTCTGATATCACATGTTGGTACTGGACCGATTCAACGCACACGAACACGAAGGGAAGAAACACAAGGATGCAATGGACTTTTTGGTGCCCCTAGAAGACTCATGTCTCTCCCGGGTGTTTTCTTCTTTTATTGTCATAGAAGTATATGGAAGCTTTGTGCTAAAGATAGCAACAAGTCAAATCACGAAGATTATGGAAATCAACAAATCCTATCCTCAATCGTGCTAATCACAAATCAAAGAATATGGAAGCTAATTCATAGATAAGGAAACTATGAAACGGAAACTTCATGCCATATCTTCAACGTGAATCAAACATGTTTTGACGTAGGCGGCATGAAAGAAAACTGGTTACATGATTAAACTCAACAGGAGCTGAAATTTTCTGGGTATTGTGGAGCTTAATCTCTAGATCAGGGAAGACAACAAAAGGGGGAGAGGAGGTGATAAACACCAAGTGAAAGGTGATACACGCCACCATGGAAACAAGTTTATTTAGGAAGGGGGAAGTGAGTGATCTGAACACCGAAGTCGGGGAAGATGTGTCCTTCGCCACCGCCATGGTCGGGGAAAAGGACGGCACCGGGCAAGGAGCACTCACAGCGAGCAACCACAACTGAGCTCTTCCCAGATCTAAAAACCAAATAAAAGAAAGAAAGAGGACAAAGAAAACCACAAAGGAACTCAGACAGATCAAATGGCTAACGCAGATGTAAATAGAGGGGTGCTCAACCTATTTCGTTCTTACAGTGGTGGAGACACCTCCCTTTCCCCATCTCTTCTGCCGCAGCCCGCAGTGGCGCCACCACTCCCAAGCTGGCTTCATGGCGGCGGCGCCCCTCCGGCCTCCGGTCGCCGCCTCCTCTTGGCAGCGCTGGCGCCTGGCGCCTCCCACTGCTACTCGGTGCCGCCGCCTCGGCCTCTCCTACCTCCGACCCGACCGCCTGCTTCTTGCTCGTGCACCCTGCCGCCTCGGCCTCTCGGTCTCGGTTGCTCGCCCGATCGCCCGCCTCCTCTCGGCCGCCTCGGCCTCGCCCTCGGTGGCCGCCGCTCTCGCCTCGCCCTCGGCTAATTGCTGGGCGGCTCGGTGGCTCCGTCCTCCGTCCTCCCAGCGCCATCGCCTCGCCCAGCCCGCCCCACTCGCCACCTCGCCCGCCCGTGCCGTCGATGGAGCAGGGGTTACGAGGCGCCGCCGATGGAGCGGTGCGGCAGCGCCCTGCAGCGCCGCGGTGGTGCCTCCGCCCCTGTACAGATGGGTGGATCCTGCTGATAAATATATATATATATTTTCCTAAACGACACTATTCAAAACCGAATTAGCAGAAATAGTCTCGTCG
Organism: Phyllostachys edulis; assembly: GCA_036346405.1. NCBI lineage: Eukaryota > Viridiplantae > Streptophyta > Magnoliopsida > Poales > Poaceae > Phyllostachys > Phyllostachys edulis. Next base: position 27,989,863 of record CM070565.1, read on the forward strand.
CAGTCGCAAATGCAAAATCAGCGCAAAAATTCGTTCAGGGATGGGCGGACGCGTGCCGCGCCACAGGCGTTCGGATAGCCCTCGTCCACACCACCCTAGTGTTGACAGTACTATGGACGCCTCGTCTGCACCTCTCTAGTGCGGACGAGCACTGTTCATGCCTCGTCCGCACCTCCCCGATGCAGACAAGGACCTACTCTACGTGCGGGCGAGGAGATCGAGGGAGAAGGGTCAAGGGAGAGGCCCACACGTCTGAGCTCAAGAACAGAAACAATTTTTTTTCTAGGATCGTCGCGATTTCTGCTACGTGGAATGACAAACAAAATATTAGTAGAGATTATTGTTTTCTTAAGGCAACAAAAAACTCATTATGGCTTGGATAATTAAACGTGACGTGGACGAAGCATGAACAGTGCTTGTCTACTTCAGGGAGGTGCGGATGAGGCATAAACAGTGACGTCCGCAGCAACACCAGGGTGGTATGGACGAGGCTAACGTGGCGGCACGACACACGTCCGTGCGTCCCTAGGACAGAATTCCACTCTATTTTTGCATTTGCGCCAGCGAAGAGGCTATTTTTGCTAATGCGATTTCGAACCGTGCCATTGAGGCAGAAAAAAATCGATCCCGCTCCCCTCTTGCTGCAAATGTGGTCGCCGGAATAGTGGGGTAGGCGTCCAGTTAGATACAGAACACCAGAAGAAAGAGAGAGGGGATATGGACAGCGGAGAAGGATAGGTGGAAGCGGTCACTGCGAGTTAGTTCGATATCCTTTTATACGGAAGGTATAAGTTAAGCTGAACTTTGGACCGTCTTCACCCTTTCGACCGAAACTGCTCCTCTGCTCTGCTGCCCCGCCTGCTTGCACAGTTGATGCTCCACTGCTCCCCACTATGTGTCATCGTTGGGAGTGCTACACAATTTGGCTCCTCTTCCTCTTCAAGCTCCTTTGTTTCACTATCTACCCTTTCCGTAGTGTGTTGTGGGCCAAGGCCATTTCGGCGTTTCCAACGGGAATCTCTATCCGGTGAACATTCATTAATTAACTAATTAGTTAACACTTACTTCCTAACTAGTCAAACTATCAATTCGAAAATTTGAACTTTTAACTCAAATTTTAAAAATTCAGCTTCAAAATTTAAACTTTCAACTCGGAAAATTTAAACTTTAACTTGGAAATTTCAACTTACAACTCAACACTTTCACAATATTTATCTAATTACCCTATGCACACATACCAAAAATCACAAAATCTATATAATAATTATGGAATTGAACCGTACTTACACCTACTTATAAATAACATATTTCTGCCCCTCAACATCTTCCGCATCATTAATAACATGGCAGAGGATGGAAAAACTACAATAACTATACCTTCTTGATTTTCACAATGGCAGTGGTAGTAGAATTTTTTTTATTTAATCTTTTTTAATAATATTATAAAATTAACCAATGCTAACTTTATTTTCAATTCTGTCCCTTTGGTCACACCATAACGCGCGGCATGGCCAAACCATTCTGTCACGCCAGTTATCTCGGCGTGACCAAATCTGCCACGCAAGCCGTCGTGTGCATGACATGCCAGTGCGGAGAGCTTGTGTGGCCTAGTCCTCATCCTTGTCACGCCAGTACTAATGGGGTGACAAGCCTGTCTTGTCACGCCAACGCGCGTGGCGTGACAGAGGTGACTTAGGTGCCGTCAGTCCACCCAGTTCTTCATTTTTCCCTAATATTCCTCTGTTCCTCCTGCGCGACCTCTCTCCTCCCCGCCCCCAACCTCCCCAAATCTGGTGATTTGGAGCCGATTCGAAGTCCATAAACCCGTGGAAATCATCCCCCAAGGTAATCTCACCCATTCCCTCCATTTATTTTGGATAAATTTGGTTAGATTGGTGGATTTAGGGTTTTAGCCGAATTGCATGTTTGAGCGGAATTGGTTTGAATCGTTGCACTTCGGAGTGAATTGGATAGCATTAGTATGCAATGGTACTTGAATGTGCGCATATTTTGTTGTGCTCATGCGATTTTTAGCGATTTGTGTATGAAATTGGATGTTGTGGGTAGGGTTTGTTTGGGTAATCGAAATAGGATATGCCATTGTAGTTTCATGTAGTTATGATGGAAATGTGGCTTTTAAATCATAGTTTTGTTTTTTTTGTGATGAAATAATTTTTTTGGTTGCCACGCCCCGGGTGGTGGTGTGACCAGAAGGGCCAGATTGGAAAAATTAGTTGGCGGGGAGTTAGTAATAAAATTTTGCTTCAACAAAGGCCTATTTAGTTCAAAAATTCAATTCCTTGCTTGTTGGATCTTTTGGCATAGTAGTCGACGAACTTTGTGTTCGTTGTATACCGATCAGTATTAGTCATATATGGAATGGTTAGTACTACTTTGAATCGTAGTTGTTCGTTAGTAGTATGTGTGGGAGTTGGTACCTCTGGCATGCAGTACTGACTTTGCAATATTTTATTCACATTGTTGGATGTAGATAGATAAAGTTGTACGTGTATTTACTAGTGGGCCAGTTAGCCAAACGGGTAGTGGTGTCGAGTTTGTTGGCATGAAAGTTATTGTACTTGTGTTTCGAGAATCACCAGTCTTTCAAACTCTCACGACGAGGATTAAGTCAACCCTCGGATAGGATGAGCCCGGGGTCGTTGTCGGAAAGGAGGGACGATATGATGCCGGACTGGGTTCAAAGGTGCACGCCTTGTTGTAAGATCGAGGAGGCCAACTAGAGGGGGGGTGAATAGGCGGTTTTTAAAATCTTTTTTTTGTGGCTAAAACCGAGTTTTAAGCGGAATTGTAAATCAATTCGGTTTTTCTCAATTAAAACCTAAAAACAACTAGTCTGGACTAAGTGCACCAACAATATAAGACTATCTATAATGATAGCAAACATACAAATACATGTAAGCAATTTAATTCTAGGAATGTAAATTGCAATAGAGTAAAGCACAAGAAGGCAAACCACAATGACACAATGATGGTTTAGCATGGTGTTCGGAGACTTGCCGGTCTCCTCTAATCCACGTTGAGGTAAACCCAACCACATTGGACCGGCTCCTCGATTGAGCCAACACCTCCAAGGTAAGTCCAACCAAATTAGACCGGTTCACAACTCGAACCAACATCTCGATCCGCTCGGGGTTGCTCTTCCTCCACTCCGGAGATAGCGAGCACCAAACCACTCACAACCGCCCGGGTCTTCTCACAACCTTCTTTGAGAAGATTACCGACGTAACTCCACCAAACCGTCTAGGTATCGGCAAACACCAAGAGTAACAAGTTGGAGACGCTCACTTGAACTAATCAAGTGTCTAAGATCAAGTGGATACACATTCCACTATCTAATGCATCACATGCACTTAGGATTTGCTCTCTAAGCTCACTAAGTGCAAGACATACACATAAGAGATGAAAGGGTTTGCTCTTTGCTCAAGGGAATGAATAGCACCGGCAACAACACTCCCACAACTGGCCATAAGGGGTATTTATACCCACATATACCCACACAAGGAAAACTAGCTGTTGGAGAGAATCTGTTGAAAAAACAGGGAACCCCGGTCTGACCGCCAACCAACGACCGATCAGACCGCCCTTGCTCCAACTGCTATAAAACTAGCCGTTGGACACACATCCGGACTGACCGCTAACTAATGGCCGGTCAGACCGCTCCAACCTGGTCAGACTGCTAAGGGTGTGGTCAGACTGCTCCCTAAAGGTGCTAACAAAATCCAGAGAACACCTTCTCTGGAAAAAGCTGACCGGGTCACATGACCCAGAGGTCCGGTCAGACCGACCAACACATGGCGGTCGGATCGCTCCACAAGGGAGCAAGCCAAAACCAGAGGAACACATTCTCTAGGAAAGCTAACCGCGGGTCTATTCAGACCGGCCAACACATGGCGGTCAGACCGTGGTCCCACCGGTCAGATCGAACACTACTGGTGGTTAAACCGGCAGTTCACAAAGACTAGCACCTAATTTGGTCAAACTCAAGGTGCGCTGGTCAAACCGCCCAAGGGCTTGTGGACAGACCGCTAGATCTGAAAAAGACAGATTTTTGCATTCCACTTCAACTCAATTTGTAAAATACATTTGCTAGTTGATGCGCAATGCAAACAAGGGATAAATGCGAGATTCTTAACAAGTTGCAAAACATATTTGCCAACTTTTAGAATCACACCACAAAGAATAAGGTACATGTACTTAAACCATTTGCAAAACACATTCGTAAACTAAAGTCACATGCTATAAGGATTATGTATGAGCCTCAACTATTTGCAAAACACATTACACAAATATTGGCAACATGCTAACAAGATCTAGAGCAAACAAAACGAGCTATCAACACATGACACACTCAAGCTACTAGTCACAACCCCTCTTAATAGTACGACAACATATACTAGCAATCCGGTCTTCACACCAAACATCGAGATCAGTAAAAAACTAGGAACACATCCTTAGCCCTAGCTAGTTATACCTTTGCCTTGAGTATCCTCTTGAAGCTTGATGACACACATCTTCACTTCAAATCCGGATCATTGACTTGATAATCATCAACACATGATGATTTCCTTTACTCCATGTTCTAGACTTGAATATGCATCAACCCATGATGCATTCTTGACGTGCCCTTTATCAACACATGATGGGTCTTCTCTTGACTTGATGATCAACTCATGATCATCTCTTCTTCGAGATCTTGATATGCATCAACACATGATGCATCCTATTCTTGAACCTTGACTTGATGACGATCAACTCATGATGCCATCCAAAGTCTCCATCATTATGGAATATAACCTATTTACTCAACTCATGGAAAATGTTAGTCCCACGATGTGATTGTCATTAATTAGCAAAACATTCTATTAACTCATAATGGCAGGTCTAGATTCTTCACTTGTTGATGCCAATCTTGTGCGACGATGATTGGGACACGTACAAAGAGATTATGCTCGCATCTCAGGTGCAGTCATTGGAGGTTGTGGTGGAGAGGACAATCACTAGTGAGGACATGGGAAATAATGTAGATGAACGGTACCATGGAGGAAGTTGAATCTGTTGTGGAACTTTCGCAAGACCCTCCAATGGAGGAGCAACCATCCCAAGAGGGTATTGGTGTCGGTCTTAACAATGATGCCCCTATTGGTGGATTTGTCATATATGCTTGTTTTTGCGTCGCACCATCGTAGTTACCCGTGACTGATTTTAATGGCGCTGTACTGAACAACGAGCTTGACGAGGAGGTGTTCCGAGATAGAACAGTTCATGATGTTGAGTCCGACGAAGGTTGGAGCTTGACCGAAAATGAAGCGCCCACTCCGCTTTTCTCCTCTAAGGAAGGCCGGGTTCTTCAAAGTGTAATGGGTGATATCCCGTTGGTGCATGCATTCGAGGATGTCAAAACAGTTAGTAACGTGGTCTGTGCAAATGGGTTAAAAAGCAAGGATGGCATTGCGGAACAAGATAATAACGTCATACGCAAGGGCATGTTTTCAAGCATGGAGGATATGAAGGTTTGGCTACAAGAATACTCTGTGAGGCACCATCATCTGTTTGTAGTACAACACTTCGATGTGAACAAGAGGTGTACCGTGAGGTGCGAAAGGGGTGCGGATGGAAGGTATGGAGGTGGAAAACTAGGGACAAGCAATTGAAAATAATGAATGTGAAGCACCCTCACTCTTGTGGGATTGCACGAGTGTCCGAGGAGCACCTCCAAGCGACCGCTAATTTTATTGCTAGGCACATAACTGGGGTTGTGGTTGTCGACCGTGATGTGATTGTCGCCACCCTTATTGAGGCTATATTTGGGTTCATTAAGTACCGCGTGAAGTACGAGAAAGCATGGAGGACAAAGCAGAGTGCGATGCAGTTATTGTGGGGTGATCGAAAGGAGGCTTATGGGATGCTTCCTTGGATCCTAAGTGCTATGTAGGCCAAGAACCCAGACATGGAGTTTTATACTTGGCACGGGAACCGAACGGAACCTGGTGAAGGAGTGTTGAAACATGTTCTCGGGCGAGTGTATTGGTCTTTTGGGCAATGCAAAGAGGCCTTCAAGCATTGCATGTCTGTCTTATCAGTTGACGTCATATTCCTTATCGGGAAGTCCTTGTTGGTGATATGCCCTAGAGGCAATCATAGAGATGATTGTATCACGTCTATGTTTATGAGTTATAGAATAAATGTTATTTAAGTTACTTGAATGAATCATTAGTTATAAAGATTAACAAGTATGTGACTTCTTGGTGAAGCTCTTTAACTTATATGATGTCATTCTAAATGTATCCCTGGTCAGATGTGACTGATTGGAACACTAGTGGCCTATCGACCAGCATATGTATTAATTGATGATCATGTTTCACTGGTCAGGGATATAGGATCAATAATGTGAACACGTGTTAGAGAACATGGTGTTGGATTGACCCACCTTGAGATACTATTGAGATTGTTATGACTTTATGTGTCTTCAGTTGGTCTTAAGCAATGATGATGTATAATCCTTAAACCTGAGATCAGCACGGTTTCCTACATGTGTAATAGTACACTTAGGGGTTGCCAAACGCTACTCCTTAACTGGGTAGTTATAAAGGTAGCTTCCGGGTATACTATGAAGCATGCGGAGGGATGTGACTGGTCGGATATGAGATTTGCCACTCCTAACATAACAGGAGCGATATTTCTGGGCCCTTTGATGCGGTCGAATAAAGAAAGTGCATGGTCATGCCACTAGTAGTAGAAAAATCGACCACATGAAGTTATCCGTCAGTTGATCGAGAGAGTATTGAACTGTCTATGGATGACAAATTATATCACCTGGAGTTCAACCAGATATCGTGAGGCAAAGGGAGAATACATAAGAAGGTCATTCAGTTCGACTAGATCTGGTGGTTGTATGGAGATCTGAAATGGTTGTAGATCGTCAAATATAATCACTAATCGGTAAATGGTCGTAAGGAGTTACGAACTGGTTATGCCCATATATGAACTGGTCATATAGAGATACGAGCTGATCATAAGTGATAAGGACCTACTCGTAGATCATATTACATTAAGGTTCATCTGATATAATTTATGTGTATTCGAGAATCGTTATGTCCTGCTAGTCGCTAGGAACCGTTGTCGACTCGAGGTCGGACAAGGGTTTCCGAGTAACAACCGATTACGCAAGAACCTACAGGGTCACACACTTAACGGGTTGGAACACGAGTTTGAATAGGATCCGTCATGGGCTCTATATAAGGGGATGCATAAGGCTATTGAGAGAGAGAGAGAGAGAGAGAGAGAGAGAGAGAGAGACGGACGATGTAATTTGCTCCACCGAAACCCTAGCCGCCATCTTCTCGAGAGCCCTACCGTGCGAGTTGTTGCTAGCACACCGGCGTACGGTGTTCCATCCCTAGACGTGTGAATACCATAGAAGCGATGCTGCGGTTGCTGTTACGCTCAAGGACGATCCAGGACTTCGCAAGGAACGCGATTGGTTGTTGGAGGAGACGATCGACACCAAGGACATTGGACGATTGTAACATCCCAAATGTATAAATGGGTGTGTGTTTTAAATGTAAGAAAATGTGTAGAAATTAAAACTTTTTCTCACATCTTGAAACTCTTGAACTCTCCTACAATTCTTGTCAAGAGTTGTGGAATTCAAAAACCTAAACCTCCTGTTGACTAAAGTCAACCCCTTTATCAACTTGGCAAGAATCTGGTATCCAACCTTTGGAAATATTTTTCCTAGGTTCTTGAGATACTGTGTGACCCCTCTAAATTATTTCATAATTTTTAGAAATTATTTGATAATTTTTGGAGGCAAGTCAAACCAATTCTTCAATTGGTCAAACCCTAGAACATCCTTGATGAATTTCTAGAGAAAAATACAGTGCATAAAAACCTCTAGAAATTTTATGTAAGGTTAATCCTGGAGTGAGGAAACTCCAGTTAAAATTTCAGAATTTTTAGAGTTAGTTTGCTACCTCTAAAAATTCCTCCATTCTCAGCCTTCAAATTTAAATTCAAACCATGCACTGTTCCTCGGGTCCGAGCCACTTTCCAAGTGGGTCGAACCCAACCCACTTCACCAGCTCACCGCAAGCTCCTCCTCTCGCGCGAGGTCGTGCCCGTTGGATCAAGATCTCACGGCCACGACCTCCGCCACAAGACCTCCCAGCTCAGCCCTGTCCTCCCCGTGCGAGGTCGTGTCCTTTGGATCCGCATCCAACGCCCACGACCTCCCCTATCCTCTCATCGCCGTCAGATGGAAATCTCGCGGCCAGGACCTCCCCCTCCCTTTCCAGTGTCTGGCCTAACGGTCCAGACCTCCCGCACGAGGTCGTGCTCCGTTGGATTAACATCAACGACCACGACCTCCCATCTCATCTCGTTGCCGTCAGATCAAGATCTCACGGCCACGACCTCCTTTGTGTCGTGCACGCCAGCCACGACCTCCCCTCAATGTCGTGCTCTGTTGGATGAAAATCCAACTGCCACGACCTCCCACCTCTGTTGTGTGCCGTTGGATCAAAATCCAACCGCCACGACCTCCTTTAGCGTCGTGCGTAATCGCCCGACCTCCCACTTCTGTTCGTAGCCGTTGGATCAAGATCCAACAGCCACGACCTCCTCACCCCTTTTTCCGCGTCGTGCGCAACCGCCACGACCTCCTACCCCTGTTCGTCGCCGTTGGATTGACATCCAACCGCTACGACCTCCCATCTCTATTGTGTGCCCGTGGATTGAAATCCAGCGGTCACGACCTCCTTTGTGTCGTGCGCAACGCCCACGACCTTCTCTCCATGTTGTGTGCCCTTGGATGTAAATCCAATGGCCACGACCTCCCCTTCAATGTTGTGTGCCGTTGGATCAAAATCCAACAGCCACGACCTCCCATCGCGTATCAAAGTCACACGCAGCGGTTAAGACCTCCCGCCTCTGTTGCTCACCCTTGGATGCAAATCCAATGGCCATGACCTCCTATCCCTTTCCACGCGCGACCTCCCCTTTTCTTTGCGCCACTGTGCGATGAAGATCGTGCGGCTTCGACCTCCCCCTTTCCTTTGCAGGTCATACCGTTTCGAATCAGATCAGAGGGTTATGACCTCCCCCTTCGCTTATCCAATGGTGGCGGTGAGCTCCTGTTCTTCTCCTTCCTCGGGCGCGCGCTTGCGCCATGGCAGAGGAGGAGGGCAGTGACCTGTCACTTCCCCAACAGCTCTTTTGTTGCCAACATTAAATGCTGATCAGCTTTCCGCCCCCTAGGTCTTGCTCAGACCTGCCCCCATCACCTCCACGTCTTTGTCCGAGCCATGGACCGAGCCATGGGCTAAGCTCACCATGGAGCTTAACCCTAGCTCATGACCTCTGCTCCCCGGGCTATAAGACCTCCTCTTGTTCCTCCTTGGCTTCTTTTACACACTTCCCCTCTTGCTCTCGGTTCTGTGGAGCTCCAATCACCCGAAGCCCCTTGGCCGCCATTGTTGCACCTCGGAGCTCCTCGGTGCCAACTGGGTTCCTGGGGTCCTTCCTCAGCTCTCTGTGTTTCCTCTTGAGATCCTCATCGCCCTGGTGTTTTCCCCTAACTCGAATTTAGCTTGTCTCCACAGGGGCGGGCTAATTTGGAGTTGGTCTCCTTGCGGCCGTGAGCACCCCCCCTTTCTTCCCCATCGCCGGTGAGTGCTCTAATTCTCAATTCCTCTCTTTAGCACCTTTCTGGAGCTTGTTGAGAGCCAATGTGATGACCCGGTGCTGTTGAAATTGCCCAGGTCATCCTCAGCCTCTCCGCGACCTCCAGGTACCTCCTGGTAGTCCCCTAGTTGTTTGGCACCTGCTTGTATGGCTGCTGCGGAGCTCCTTGTCTTGTTGTCATTTTGGCCGTGTGTTCTGCGCGCCCTCTCTCGGCGCCGGCGCTCGTCCACCCACCGCGGTGTGAGTGGTACCGATGGAGTGCGCTTGCTATTGCGCACCCGTACCTAGCACCCACTCGCACCGCCGTGGCCTGAGTCACCGGCAGTGGCCATGTCTTCGCCGTCGGTTTCGTTGTCGGACGAAACCGACAACTGTAGCGTTATCCCTGAGCCGTCCAGCTTTAGATATGGGGCTCAGATCTCACGGGCCGTGCGCGTGCGCTGTGTGCGTTGGTCGCGAGCCGTCCATCTCGCGATCAACGGCCACGACCTCCGTCCCCGTTCGCGCGCGCGAGTTCCAAACGCACGCGTTGCTGGGAGGACATGAGCCGTTGGATTCAAGATCAACAGCCTATGTTCGTTGGACCTATGCGGGCGCGAGCGCGCGATGCCGCAGGTCGTGAGCCGTTGGATCCAGGATCCACGGCCCACGTTAGTCGATCTCGCGCGGATGAGTGCGCGTTTTCCCCGAGGTCTTGGGCCATCCGATCTAGGATCAACGGCCTAGGCTTTTCCACGTCGTTTCCTATTTAGGGGATTTTCCGATGGACTTAATTGTAAACTGAAAAAGGTAATAATCTTTGAAAATGCATAACTAATTCATTTTAGCTCCATTTAAGTTGATTCAAATTTTGGTGGCTCTGGTTTGAACTAAAATTTAATCTAAAAATGGTTGTAAGTTTAGTTCGGCTCCAGAAAATGGTTTTGCAAATTGGTTTAGAAATAGACTTTAAATGTTGCTCTAAAAATTGCAATTAACTTGTAAAATGCATAAGTAATTCTCTATAGATCATTTTTGAGTGAATCCAACTTTGTTGGCTTCCTCTGTTAGTGAACTAAATGGTAGAATAGGATTTAGGCTTGTCACTATTTTCAAAAGAATTGTGGGTGCATTTTATTTGTGCTCTTTTGCATGTCTTTGAAAAATCATGAAACATGCATCATAGCTCCAAATGAGGTGAACTCAATTGTGTTATTCATCTCATGAGGTGCTTGACTTACCATAAAAATCACAGGTGCAACACCTCTTTGGAAAATTGTGCTTGAGAATTTAATTTGGTTGAGCGATGAATCGATTTGAATTTTCCAAAGATTTTCGGTGAGCAGAATTATTTTGGCCATATCTTTTGCATTGAGAATCCAAATCAATTGGTTCTTATTGCTAAATTCTCTAAAAATGATGCTCTTGCTGCTGTAAAAATTTTAGAGCATTTGGAGTATGTTTGCTGTGGAGTCCTTTCGGTTTTATTCGTTTTTATCGGTTCTTTTCACTTTTTCGTTAGGTGCCGACGAGTGTGTTGATCCCGTGAGCGATCCTGTGTAGAATAGTGAATAGCCCCAGCAAGGCAAGCAGTTTAATCATATCCATATTGTCCCATTACTTTAAAAGTTTAATACTTTGTTTCACTTGTATGTATGAATGCTACTTTGTGTTAAATTATCGATTGGTTGAGCCTATAGATGCATACTCTGTAGGTAAATGTTCATTCTCTACTACTAAGTCTAGAATTATCTTGCTGTGATTTAGAGTTCGATGGATGGACTCTTATCACTTAGTAGTTTACATTGATGCTTAGAAATGCTTAGATAATGGTAGAAATGGGCGGTTGTCGACATTATGTCGATGACCTTGATCACACAAAAATTATTATTCCATTATGTCCAACTTGTGCTTTGTTACTTTGTAAACAAATAAAATAAAAATAAAAACAAAATTGTTTCATGACTTGCGCACAATGGATGTTGGTGTGATATGTTGGGTGTGAATGGAATGGTGCCTAGGTCCCCAAGGACCGAGTTACTTGTGTCACTAAGCCAAGTGCTTTTGCGTGCTAACCACACGAGGGTATTGGGAACCCCTCTTGGCTAAGTACTTTGGGAGGTGTTAATTGTGGGTCGCAGGTGGTTAAAACTGTTTTTATAAGGGAAAGAGCACCCGCAGTTGCTTAGGCTGGGCCAGTGTCTCCTACCTTTCGGGTTGTCGCGACTCTTAATTAGCATCATTCATTAGAAATGCCTCGTAGGACTTAGCCATGCCGGCATACCAAAGGAAGTGTGCTAAATAGCTTGGCGAAAAAGGCGGCGACGTGGGTACATTGGTACACCCCTGCAGGGTTAAAACTATTCGAATAGCCTCGTCCTAGGTTATGGACATGCTTGGTAAGGTCGTGCAAGAACTAGACTAAACATTTAATTAAAACTTGTTGGGTGGTATGAATTGGGTGATTCATGCTATTGTTGTGGTGGCTATTGGGTTAGTCACTTCCAGGATTGTTGTTGTCATCTATCTATTGTTATTATGTTGTTGTCTCGTTGTTATTTGCAAATTAAAAATGAATTGTAAAACTGCTTTGAATCTATTTAAATATTGCAAATGAAAACTTGCTTTATGCTAAAATGAGCCTAAAGCCTTCCACTTAAATAAAGCTTGCATGTAGCATATGTATAGGTCTCATTACCTTTACATCGCCTTGTGAGTACATTTTTGTACTCATTTGTTTTGCTTAATAACTTTGTTGCAGAGGAGGTAGAGCCCCAAGGGCTTTACTTTTGTGAGATGTGCTGCGGTTGGGAAGACTAGCTAGGCGGCCCGGTCGGTTGCCTTGTGGGCTTAAGGCAAACCCTATGGCCTTCTTTTGTTTATTGCCATCTTATGACTTTTGCTTCCACTGTTGTTTATCTTCCTTAGTTGTATTTGGCCGGTCGGCCCCTTTTGTAATAACTCTTTATTATGTATGTCTTTTATTTAATCTAGTTCGTGCTTTGGTTCTATGTCTTGTATGATATTGATGCACGATTTTGTAAAGGGGTGTGTATACTGCATTTCTGGGAAGTATACATATCTCGAAGACACGGGTTATTTTGTTTGTGATGTTAGGGTCAATGGATGACTAAACATTACAAGCCAAATAAACCGGGGTACTCACAACGATCGACTACGACCACTTCATCGACATGCTCCACGTTGGATCAGGTTGCTTCAAATCTTCTTTCGCTGCACTATGAGTCTAGTGGTAATGATATATGATATCTTGCTTCCATGGCTTCCTGGTTTACGTGGTAGAATTTTTAAATTACCAGCTAGTGTAACCTACCCATATCCCTTCAGTACTATGGTGCCTTGATGGTCGCTGTGGGTATTGATGCAGAGGACCAACTGATTCCACTAGCAATCGCACTTACTGAGGGTGAGAATAATGCCAAATGTTAATGATTCATGGATATAGTTCGTCTTCGCCTTGTTGGGTCTGGACAGAAGGTTTGCATCATCTCGTATAGGCACCACGGCATTATGAACACTGTGAAGAGCAAACTTGATGGACACCCGGATGTGCTGCATATATAGGTGGTGCATGCATCAGTTAGCGGCAAAAATTTTAAGCAATGCAATAGGGAAGTTCTCACAAAAAATTTCAAGTTGTTGTGTGGATGTTTGGAGAAGAGGGGCTTTAAGGGCATGCTGAAGGAGTTGAGGGGACTGACCAACAAACAAGGAAATAAGTGGTTGGATGAGGTCTAGCAACACAAGAGGAAATTAGCACAAGCATATGATAAAGGTGGATGTAGGTATGGTATGGTGATCATGAACATCTTGAAGGTGTTCAACAACATTCTGAAGGGCATCCGTGCTATGCTAGTATCGGCTATCGTGGAGTACATTTAGGAAGACCAACTCATACTTTGTGGATCAGTGGTCCTGTGCAAGGGATGCATACAATGCTGGCGAGCGTTGGGGTGCGGCTACTGCCAAACACCTTGCTTTGGCAGAGGACGAGTCATGCAACCAGGAGGCGGACGAATACGATCCGACTTTGGATATCTACGTCGTCAGGGCAGTGGGGGGCACATTAACAGGGGGTGAGCGTTATGGAGGCTGAAACTATAGAGTGAACCTGACTGTGGAAGATTGCACTTGCATGGTCCTGGCTTTGCTACATGTGCCATGCTCGCACATCGTCACCACATGCCGCAAGCATGACATGAGCCACCATTCGAACACCTTCATTGGCAAGCAATTCTCAAAGCTAGCCACGATGAGGATATGGGAAAAGAGATTCGAGCCTTACCTTGATCCCTCGCATTGGCCACCCTACATGGGGAGGAATACATCCCTGACAAAAAATGGTGAACTTCGTAACGATGTGGACCGCTCACAGCAAGCCGGTAAGGACATGTATAGCCTAGGGGACTTCGACGACGCCACCATAACCAACCGATGCTCGAAGTGTCATGAGCATGGCCACACCAAGGCAAAGTACATGAATAAGGATTGCCAGTAGTGTAGGGTTAGGCGACGTCGCTCCAGTATCCAACAAGACATGTCTTGCACCCCTGAGGTAATCGCTGTTGTCATTGTGCAAAGAGTTTTGTTGTGTCTTTATTGTGTTCACTCCAGTGCATTTTGTCCATTATTTTGTACTTCTTGTGTACTAACAATTTTTTTCTTCTATTATAGGATGCCTTAGCACCAGCAGTACTTGTCACTCATCTTGGAGTACGACAATGACCACCCACCGCGCACACCTTATATCTAACGAGGGTGTGGTGATATTTCTTGATCAGTTGTTTGATCATGCATTTAACTTATTGACCATGTGGTGCAATTCACTTATGTCTATGCAAATTTTTCTGGCGGGTACTCCAGCCACTTCGGCCTTGGACCCACACCCTCTCTGGACTGGGATGAGCTATACATGCCATATGTCCGCGATGTTGGTTTCCTTCCCTTTGCGCGGATTGTCACCAACAGGCTTCCGCGCATGGACGGTGCTACACTTACGACACTAGTGGATCGATGGCGCCCGGAGACGCACACGTTCTACCTCCCGTCAGACGAGATGACCATCATGTTGTAGGATGTTGCTATGGTTCTTGGCCTTCCCATATTCGGGCTTCCCATGACTGCAGATATGAATAGCGCGGGTTGGCGTGACTGGGTTGGCGAGTGGCTTGGTGTACGGCCGAACGATCCGGTTGAGGACTCTAGGGACAATCGGCTATCCGTCGTGCTTACATCGTGGCTTTGTTCAAACTTCAATGTGTGCTCGTAGGTTGCAGATATGGTCACAGTGGAGTGCTTCGCACGGGCTTGGGTGTGGCATCTACTTGTGTCCTTCCTTTTCCCCGATGGTACAGGCAATGCAGTCTCTTGGGTATAGTTGCCAATGTTGGTTGATTTTAGAGCGACAAGGACTTACAGTTGGGGTTCTGATGCACTAGCTTATTTGTACCACCACTTGTGTCATGCATGTCGCTCATGGAGTGCTGATGGTAACTTAGGTGGCTGTGCATACCTCCCTGTCGTGCTACCTTGCAATTACGAAAATTTGTGTTTTAACAGATTTGTTCTCGTTCAATAAACATGCAACTCAGATATATCTCCATGCAGGAATGGCCCCTTGACGACCCTGCGTCATTTCTGACGATAGCCTACCTTTGGAGCTCCATCATCCCACATACTGGCCGTCCAAAATCATGGTACTTAGGCTACAACAATGAGCTCGACGTCATCACTCAAGACCAGGTATAGTTCGATGAGTTACTTTGGATGCTGATAATTTGGTTTTAACTATGATTTCATCAGTAATGTGTTGTAAATCTTCTGCAGGTCACGTGGCTGCCAAAAATCCGCGATGAGGTCTTGGAAATGGTGCTGAACCCGATGTGTACGCAGGACGATGGTTTGTGGATGACACTCTCACCGCTTATTTACTTCCATGCGATGGAGTACCACATGCCCCATCGGGTGATGAGACAGTTTGGCAAGCTTCAAGGATGTCCATCGATGGAGTTCTTGATTGATCTGAATCTGCAAGGGTAAGGGTACCTATCACCATTCGTTTCCACCACGGGTTGTGGTTTCAATGTTAACAATGAACTTGTTTACATGGCAGGATTAACCGAAGGCGGAGGTACCGGCACACCGACTTGGCCCATTATCACCGTGCTTACGTGTTGGAGTAGGCTGACCGATCCAATTGGTCCAGGGACATGCCACAGATCCATCGGAGGCCTTAGTTTTTGAACTACCATCGGTGGCTCCACGGTGTCGCACGCCTGTAACTTCGACCTGCCATGACCTAGGCGGGCATAGGGGAGGGCCACTCATCTGACGAGGATATCATAGACGAGTACGAAGAGTTCACATGGACGGGCATGCAACTGGAGAGGGCCCCCATCAATGCCTACTATGTGAGTTAATTATAGTCCAAATGGAAATTTCCCATGTCACGGTTGGCGAATGTATTACCCCAAATTTATTTAAGTGAGAAGAAAGAATTTAGGAAGGAGAACCAATTAGAAAATGGATTTAATAGAATTTTCAGGGGGAGGGGGTTTGCAAAGTTCAGACAACCTGGGTTGTGGGCTCTCAGCCCACAGCATTTTGGCCTAAAGGGGGAAGGGGGCAGCCGACCATATAAGGGGGGAAACCCTAGGGCGCCTCCTCTTCCCCCCTTTGGCCACCACTTATCCCCACCCTATGCCTCCCTCCCTCCCTGTCTAGCACCTTTGGCTGCACCTCCTCCCCCTAGTGTATCTCCCTGCTGCCGGCCAAGAAGATCTCCATTGCTGCCGGCCAGTTAGAGGAAGGGAGAAAAATCTCCATTGGGGTGGCCGGCCAAGAAGAAGGAAGGGGGAGAAGGGATAAGAGAAGGGAGAGGGACCTCATGGTGGTTCTTGCAGCCTTTAGCACATTCTCCAAGGGTAACCCTCAATTCCATTCGATTAGTCTTGTAGTTTTGCGATTTGGCAATTTCGGGTATTAGATCGATTTCAGGCAGTCTGTAATGCTCGGCAGTTTTAGGGTTGTTAACTACGAATTTCAGTCTTGCCATCTCCTAGAGAATTGTGGGCAGTGTCATTAGCTTTCCGTAGGATCTTGGATCAAGTCATTTGGATGAACGGATCATAAGTTATGGTTTTTGCAACGTCGCTGTTCAGAGGCTCTATCAGAATTCTGGTTGCTAGTATTAACTGGTTATTAGAAATTATCTAAAGAATTATTTAGTGGATTTCACCAATATGAAAGTTGTAGGTTATTTACTAAGGTTTCCAGAAAGTTAGAGAACGTAATTTTTTCGATGATTATACTGAAAGTTATGTACATTTTAGTTCTGCTGTCCAGAACCTCTGCCAGGGTTTAGCAGTTTTAGTAATCGGTTTGGTAGAGATAGAGGATGACAGAATTTGGGAATCTTACCAACTAGTTTTATGTGGATAATTTAATAAGATTTCCAGATAATCAAAGAACACCATTTTTGGGTAACTAGACAAAAAGTTATGATTTTTAGAAGAAGACTATTCTGTTTTGGGACAGATCGATGTTCATGGGAGTTGGTGTTTTGGGTTGCGCTAGGGAGCGTAGTTAATCGTATATTTGTTTTTAGCAATGTATATTTTTTTAGCAATGTCTTGTTCAGAAATATCCTCTTAGTGTGGTTGTTAAAAATGTTCAGGTGGTGGTTTGATTCCGGGGGCAGCGCCCTCTTCGCGTCATCAAGCTTCACACGGTTGATGCAAGTACAATTAGTGGGTAGAACAATTAGAGTGAATGTTCATGAATGCTTGTATTATGATTATGTTCTTTACTCATGAATATCGCTGCTGGTCGTTACATGCTTATGTTGGATAAATGAATAAACGCATATGCATTATGTCATTATCCTTGAGACTTGGCCACGTGGTGTCCAAGTATTGATTTTGAGGTCCCCGTCATGTATTAGACGAGCATGAGATCTCCACACTAGTGGAGTGTGGGCTTATGGTTCCTGTGCTAGAAGGCACAGGCATGAGTATGTATCGACGGATGCATACTCCGCATTACCAGTAAATGCAAAGAGAAAAGAAAAGGTGCATCTGTGGCATTTGCATTGCATGAGCATATGAGCTGATTTGATATGAAGTATTGTGATTGGTTGATTGTGTCAAAGTTGTATATTGGATTACTGTCTTATTTGTACTTTGCTGAGTCATGGACTCACACTTGTTGTTTGTTTATATTTTTAGGTACCTTTTACATGGACGTCATGCATGGGAAGGGCTAGTAATAAGAACTGATGCACTCTACCACGAATTACTCATGAATGATAAATTTTGGATTATGATTTCATAAATTGAGCAAACTACTAAGATAATTTTATTGGTTATGTCCTTATGCACCTGTTGCTGGTAATGGAGTTGATTATCGTTTCATGAAAGTTTCTATGATTATGAATTAAGTTGGATGTTTGAAATATTTGATTATGTTATTGATAATTGCTAGAACATCTTGTATGGTTAACTATACAAAGGAGGTTCTATTGAAATTTAGTATAATGTCTTAGATTTTAAATTGTTACTTTGTTATTTTAGTAGCATTCCAGGCTCATGTTGGGCTGGGGTGTTACAGCGAAGTTATTAATAATGTTTACCCGTTAACAGGGAAGGCAGCTGGCACACATAAGTAACGAGGCTAGTGAGGTGCTTATGCCACCTAAGGGTTCAGAGGGGAGCTATAGCCGCATGAGGAACTTCGTTGAGGTATCCTAAGCCTTCATTACCTTACAAAAAAGACAAATGCTGCTAAAAATGAAATCCAAAAATATATCTTTCTAAAATTTGTGGCAATAGAACTAGAAATAGTGATGTGATAGAGCTCTCCGTCGAGGTTATTTGATCTTGCTCTCTACTTTTTATAGTCAATTCTTGATGTGATTAACTCAATGATGCTAGATTGATGTGATCCTGCTTTGGGCCTTTTATCATTCATTCATGCTGAGATCAACTCAGTGATGCTAGATGCTGATGTGAACCTTATTTATGCCTTTTATCTTTTATTTGTGTTGTGATTAACTTAGTGATGTTGAATTTAATAGTCATTGAAATGATGTTTATGTAATCCTGTTACTTGATGTGAAATCATAGCATGTAGTATTGAACGGATTGCCTCTATGTATGAACTTAGTGATGTAACTAAGGACGGACATGATCTTTCGTGTGCTGTTTCCTGAAGCAGGAACAGTGGGTTTTTTTGGTGCCATTCAATTGTTTGTGGAGACATCTTGTTTGTGAGGGTCTTTTTGCCTTCTGTGTTAAGGTATCTCAGTGTTGCTATGTTCTTGTTGAAGATGATGATATATGTAGTTTACTTGAGAAAAAAATTGTTCGGATGTTATTTTAATCTTTAGTACTAGCCTACTAGAGAACTGCTAAGCTTGCCCTTACTCATAGATTTGGTAGCGATGGAAGTTGTTTAATATACAAGCGTGGTAGGACTTAGCCCCAGAATCAGAGGTCGTGCTTGCAACGCTTCTGGATTTGGCCATGCACTGGTGTAGCAGCACGGTTATGCTACACCAGTGACCATGGCATGTCAGCTGGTCCTATCACGCCAAGAGTGGCGGCGTGGCAGGACTTAGCCCCAGATCAGGGGTCAAGCTTGCAACACCTCTGGATTTGTCCATGCACTAGCGTGGCGGCACGGTTATGCCATGCCAGTGACCATGGCTTGGGAGCTGGTCCTGTCACGCCAAGAGTGATAGCGTGGCAGGACCTAGGCCCACATTTGCTGACCAAATTTGTAGACCGAAGTGACAACACACTGCGACGCTAGCTTCTCAGATCGAAATGATCACACTCTGTCACGCCACAAATTCAGACTGAAAAGACCGCACCCTGTCACACCACACACTGCCATCTTTGCAGACCGAAAAGACAACACACTTCGACGCTAGCTTGTTAAACAACAATGACAACACTCTGCCATGCCACCTTTTCAGGCCAAAGTGACAACACACCGCGACACTACCTTCTCAGACAGAAATAACCACACTATGTGTAACATCCCTATTTTCTGGGCTTTTTGAAAATTTTGAAAACTTTAAAAATTAACCATTTGGTTTTATTAATTTGCCAAAGCTTAATTTGTAATTTAGAATTTTAAAAGCAATTTAATTTGAATTAATTAAAACTTCAACTAATTAAAGTTGGTTTAGTTGAGTTTTGTTGGATTTTAAAGTTGGTTTTTCCTTTTGCCCTAAGTTAAAAATAATTATTTGCAAAAACTAAAAGCAAAAGTTAAGCTGAAAATATTTTTAATAAGTTCTAAATAATTCAAGAGATTTTTGTGAATTTTTCTCGAATTTTTGGACGGCTTTAGCTATTTTCTAAAAAGGTTTGTGCTTTTCTGGTATTTTCTAAAATAAAAAATCCTCAAAATCCCCTTCTACTGTTTGGGCTGAATTCCTTCGGCCCATTCCCCCCCCTCTCGCCCACATCGGCTCGCTGCATTCATGCAGCCATCTTCCCCTCGGCCACCGTCAGGTGGGAATCGACGACTTCGCGATCGCTCCGCGCCTTTCCCCGTTCCGCCCCTCCCTCTCGCTGACCTGCGGGCCCGCCCTGTCAGCCACCGCTCGCCTCCTGGTCATCTTCAACCTCCGTCGCACCCGCCGCGTGCCTCGCCGCGAATCTCGCCGGCTCCCGCCACTTCCTCGCCATGCCCTAGAAGCCTACCTCGTCCCATCTGGTTGCGCCGCCCATCCTCGCCTCCGCTGCACCCGTGCGGCCCCGCTTTTCCCTCCTCTCCGCGCGGTCAAGCCGGCACCCACCGTCCGCCATTAATGGCCGACAACCTCTCCTCCTCCTTCTCCTCCTCCGGGCCTCCCTGAGGCCTATAAATGTGAGCATCGGACGCGCCTCCCTCTCCTCTCTCTTTCCCCTCATCCCACTTCCCCTCTCTCCCTCCGAGCTCACCGTATTTTGAGCTCCAACCGCCACCGCCGAGCTTCGCTCTGCCGCACCCGCTGCCGCCGTCAAGCCTCCTCCGGCGCCGTCGACCTCGCCACCGCCACCTCCTCGTTGCGGCGCACCCGGTGCGCGCACTCACTCCTCCCAGAGGCCACCGGAGCCCCGTCGCCGCCTTCAACCACCGCCGCCGCCGCTTTTTCTCCTCACAGGTGACCCTCCCGTGCCGCCGCGTCATCAAGACCTCGTGCACCCAACTCCCCGTGAGCTCCTCTTCGCGTTGGTGTCCTTGCCGTCGGTCGCCGCGCCTCCAATCGCCGGCGACCATCGGGCCGAGCGCGCCGCCGGCTCGGGTCCGACGTGGCTGCCACCGTGGCGCCCCGTCAGCGGCCACCTCAGCCCTTTTGCTGACGTGGCTGCCTCGTCAGCAAGCCTGCATGGATTTTCCTGGTTTTTCTTTAGAAAATAAATCGGAAAATTAGGAAAATCCATATTTCATCATTTTATGCATTTCCAAACTTTCAGAGGCCATAACTTCCTCATTCGAACTCCGATTCGAGTGATTCAAATTTCTAAATTCATATAAATTCTTTATCTTCCTATTAGTATTTATTTGGTAATTATTTTAATTTTATTTGGGGTTATTTTATTTATTTAGCTTTGTTCGCGCGTGTAGATTCCGGTGTTTCGGACGAATTTGCAGACCCGACGACCGAAGCACCTCTACTCTTCAATGAAGGCAAGTCGTAGACCTTTGATCATATTGAACCCATCTTTATAAAAGTATATTGTTTGATATAAACATGCATCGCTAATTTTATAATAAACGGTTTCGGGAATTAGTTAATTACCTAATTGCCATTATGCCTCCTTGATAATTTGTGAATGACATGTATCCTTGAATGACATAATCCTTGGACACCCTAGGATGGTTAATTATTAGTTGGACATTATTGAAATACCAACATGGGTACCGTTTTATGGTTAGCCAATGCTTTAGTTATACGATAGGTTCATGATCACATACTCAAGAATGATTGAATTTGACTAAAGGAATTATGGAACCATGGCGGAGCCACTATTGATAAAAGATGTTGTGCCATGGCAAGGGTTGTCAATTGGTCGGGTCGAACGAAATTGATTTATGCTCGGACGAGTGGGCGGTGGAAAAGGTGGGTGCGGAAGCACATATGGAATGCGGAAACGTCTCGTCTGAGCAGCCAACTAAGGACTTAACCTTGAACCATTGATCTGGGCCTTAACCGTACAACCACATGTCTAGACTGGGATAGACCTGGTCGACTAATTAGCAATGTTTTGGTTCGGGTCTGTCAAGGGTTGATAAGCGGCGCAAGAGGGGGCCCAGAATGGCGAAACCTCAGCGGGCAGATCTGAGTTAAAATAGAGCTTTGTAAAAGCCTTGTCACGTACTCTAGACTGCTTACCTAAGGTAGTGAGCGGTGGCATAGATATATGCCGAACAAACTAGAGAATTCGTGTCTTGTGGGTCAAGCTGTACAACCTCTGTAGAGTGTAAAACTATTCGAATAGCCGTGTCCCCGGTTATGGACATGCCTGGTGACTTCACGCAAGGGGTAGACTTTTGTCGAAAATATTGGAATGGGTTGGTCGAATCTTGTAGATGGTTGATGGTTGGGAAGTGAACAGGGTGTTTACTAGTTGTTTCAAATAAAATTGATTACTTATGTATTAATCCTTTAAATTGTGCTTTGCAATCTACTTACTGTATTTACTGTCAAATTTGCTTTCTGCAAAATAGCCATAAAGCTATCCTTGTCAAACCCTGCATAAATATTACTTGCATACATTTCTCTGCGACTTGCTGAGTACATTCAAAGTACTCACGGCTTTACGCCCTCTGGTTGATCAGTCACTGAAGAAGAACCTGGAAGCAACGAGTTCTGCGAGGAAGACTACTTTGAAGACTATGCAAATTAGGTCGCTTCCTCCACTCAATTGCCTGTGGGCATAATGGGTGAGCTCCACCAGGTGTTTGGTTTCCGCTGCAAGCTTCCTTTTGTTGTTAAGCCCTGCGTGGCGAACTTTGTAAGACTTGACCATAAGGTCCTTTTGCTAAATACTATTAATTTGTCTACTTCATCTATAGTTTGGTTGTGTGGATTTGATTTCTCCAATGTTGCAACTGTGTGAGCTAGCTACTGATCATGGGACTAGTTCAGAATACACAGAAGGTCCTGAGGTTGCATACTCGGGGTCCCGACACTATGTCACGCCACCTTTTCAGACCGATGTCTTGTCTGTTCTCCCTCCACCCTCAGCATTACACCCTATCTGCTTATGAAAAGAGGGAGAAGAGAGCTAAAGGAGAATACTACACCACCACACCCAACACACTTCACCAAAGCTCACAACAGAGGAAGAATATGTCAAACTTGCCAACGAATTTCTACGCAAAGATGTCGCGGAAGCGCAAGTGGCTTGCCAAGAGAGCTAAACCCTACCCATATTGTTCTATGAAGGATGCATCGGTACCACCGGATTTCCCATGCCCGCAATGTGTGTGTGAAGAACCGGCTAAGATCATCCATTCTACACATCTGACGATCACCGTCCAGGCGTACTACACGTGTGGGAACATCTTTGTAAGTGAATCTTGCACACACTTAGCTTTTTCACATCTTACATTTCTTTCCACAAATCCCTAACTACATCTGCGCATAATGGCAGTCAGAGATGCGATGCAACTTCTTCCAATGGATCGACAGCCAAGACATGTATGATAGGGCATTCATCGAGCAGAAGTACATGTTGAATTATGCGATGCGAGTCGAGACATTCGAACGCTGGAAATCTTACGTACCCGACCCTATCGAAAAGGCACCACAGGAGCCCAAGAAAGCAGGGTGGTGGTGGAGGACCTCCGAACAGGAAGTTGAGTACGAGCAGGCCAAGCGCGTGGTGGACAAGGGGAATGCTCCTACTATTGAGACCAGCGGCCATACTAGTGCTCCCCGTCGCTCGGGCGTAGTCTGGATCGAAAAGGTAAGTTATGTTCAATTTGCATCCTGATTATTAATTTTGTCATACATTGTGTTATCCTAACATCATTCAATCGTCCAGCCCATCTCGCAGAACATGGCTGACTTCGAGACTGGCCGTCATCACAGGCAGTCAGGAAACAAGGGGAAGGGAACAATGAGCCGCCAAGACTAATTAACTTTGTTCCAATCGACCTTTTTTCAATTCCAAAAAGGCACATATGTATCGTAGGTATATTTCGGTTTGTTGATTCGTGCATGCCGTCGTTTCTGATGCACATAACCAAACCCTGCGTGTCATGTAATTCACAATTACATTATAAAGTCTATTTCAAATTTTGTTCTTTTTTTAATGGAACCGGTTCTACAAACACTGCAACCGTGACAACAGCGCGCGTGTGCATACCCCAAACCCAAATATTTTCAAGAGGAGGGCAGATTTTCCCCACACACCCCATCAATAGGAGGGTGGATTTTTCATTCAATTATTGGTGTGGCAAGGCATGCTCAATAGCGTCAAACAAAAGGCAGGGCATAACATAAATATAATGGTCCACAAGACATACTTCATAACTAGTTCATCACAACTACATACGAAAAGTAGTCATACATAAGAGCTTCAAGTGCCGCCATGCTAACATAGGGCGAACAAGAGAGAGCTGCCGGAGGAAGGGGAGGGTTGAAGAGCGAATGAGTTAGGGCTTGGGTGGGACTGACCAGAAGGTTCTATTGTGCTTTGCCACGCCATGTGTCATTGCGTGACAAAGCAGTCTTGCCACACTAATGGACACGGTGTGGCAGGACTTGGCCCCTCGCCGCTCTCACTTGCTGGCATCGCCTCTGGAGTGCGCCAAAGCTTGGCGTGGCGACACGGTTTAGTCACACCATTAAAGACGGTGTGGCAAAGGGTCCTGCCACGCCATGAGTGCTGGCTTAACGGGACTGGGCCATGCAAGCCTTCTACACTGGCACGTCGTGCATACGATGACTTGCGTGGCAGGTTTGGCCATGCCGAGGTAAGTAGCATGGCAGAATGGTTTGGCCACGCCGTTCGTTATGGCCTAACCAAAGGGGTCAGAATTGAAAATAAATTGAACGAGTGGTTAACTTTAAAATATGATTAAAAAAGGATTAAATAAAAAATCATGGTAGTAGTACTAGAAGTGGTGGTAGATTTTTATTTGATCCCTATAATGAAATACAAATACAAAGCTGTACAGAGTAAGAAGAGAACAACCGACATAATACAAACACGTCTATTATTGTCTCATCTATGTTTTGCTGTATAGATTACTCCCCCAGGTTAGCAAAAAAAATTTTTGAGAGACCAGATTAGCAAAATATTAGTAGACTAGTCGCCTCTAGTTAGTGTTATCGCAACAGAGGTGTCTAGGAGGGAATTGAGTACTAATTTGTCAAAGTACTCAAATTTTGAGAGGGAATTGAGTACTAATTTGTGAGAGAGTACTCAAATTTTGAGCTGTCTAATTAACATTTAAAAAACAGGCTATGTGGTCGAGTGCTCTGAGCATTTTAGGCTAGTGTTTTGGGCTGTGTTCTTTCCGTTTATGGGCTTCTTTTATGCAGTGGGCAGCGAAAAACACATTTAATGACATATGTGTTGTTCGAGAATATGAATAGGCTCATATCAAGTTATGCTACCTTATAGTAACGTTATGCTATTTTTTATATAAGATAAAAACATTTTTTACATATACTGCAGTCTGTTTCTGTAAATTTAGTAAAAAAATGTAAGTAAATTAATTTTTACATCGAATTAACTCCTTTTAATGTCAAACACAACTACTAATATATAGCTCAGAGCCACAGAACACATCCACTACTACTTCTAAGAGCTAACAAAGATTTGAACACAACACAACCACAAACAGTTAACTACTACTGTTACCAAACCTTAACAGAAATTGACAAAGATGGAGACTGCTACTACAACTACACTACGAACAGATAACCAACAAAGAACATCATACAAAGATTTCACAGATTCAAAAGGATTATAGCATAGTTGCATCTTATACATCACAGCAAAACTAATCGAATACTGGAACAAGGAATAATTCTTGTAACAAAGGTAAGTAGTAAGAGGAGTAGTAAATAATATTGTTACATTGGAAGGAAGAAAGGAGTAACCGAGGAGGGCAACATTAGTAGAGGAAGATGCAGGGATCTTTCGGTGAAGAAGAGGTAGTAGTCGAGGTCGAGGATGGGATCGCCATGCTTGGGGATGAAGAGGCCGAGGACACCATGTAGTCGAAGTCGAGGGCAAGCAATGGGGTCACCACACCATCTTTGATGTTGTCCCACAAGGCGGCGACTCAATCAGAGTAGGGCTCGATGAGAGCACGCCAGTGTCGATCGTCATCATTGTCGGCCGCATGGGAAGAGGCAAAGCAACACTTGGGATCGAGGTAGAGGAAACAGGGGATGGAGAGGCGGTGTAGATCGACAACGGCTCAACTGAAGCAGAGCTGGACAAGTGCGCGCTAGCGTTGGTCATCGGTGGTGGCCGTGGTGGAGGAGGTGAAGCAGCACTTAGGGTCAAGGTTGAGGAACAGGGGATGAAGAGGCGACACAAATTAGTGGCAATGTGGGTTGGAGTTGGAGTTGGCAGTGGCGCAGAGGAAGGGATTTCGAGATGTGGCGACTTAGTAGAGAGATGGTAGGAGGCGAAGCTGGTGGTGGCGAGCAGACTGGTGAGGAAGTTGGTGCGGAGGATGATGGTGATGTTGATGTTGATGAGGCAACTAGACAGAGAAATGCACAACATGAATTACAAAGCCACCATCTAACAGACAAAAAAATGAGTACTCTATATTAAGACATATTATAGGCGTGTTGGGCTTTAGTATTCGTTTTGGGTCAGATTTGAGGTGATGACAATACCGAAGCTTCAAACGGGCTGAAAACAAATACTTGGGCCGTAGGGGGTGTTGGGCTGTTGCCAAAGGAGTTGTGCACCACCCTCATGGGCCAAGCACCACGTGGGGCCCACCTTATGGCCGCACAAACCAAGGCAACTGCCAGCCACTTCGTATTGCTTTTGGTTTAGGTTAGGTTTTTGTTTGGTGGTCGGTCAGGCTATTTGGGATAGTTATAAAGCCTTGGCCGCCGCCCCCTGTAACTCGGACATTAATTTTGAGTATAAGCAATTTCTTGCTCTATGGTTTATACTTTGCACTGCCACGAGAGTTGGAAAGCTGACTAGTTATCGTTCCACCAGATTACCGGTTACCAGTGTTCTTGTTGTTCCTCACGGACCAACATGGTCATCTTCCTTGGCGTGGTGAGAAGACGGAGATCCAGAGCGTGTTGCTAGTTGAATTCCGGTACACACAAGAGTCTATAATCGAGATAGGCAATCATAAGAATTCACAGGATTTCAGGTTAGCCACATATCAATCTGTAAAGGGAGATCCTACGTCATGAAGATCGGGCACCCCCGTATCATCTTGGTATCAGAGCGACGGGTTGACATGGTAGGATCAATCTTTAACCCTGGTTTAGTTTATTTCTGTCCTATATACAAAAAAAAACCCATAACCCTAGTTTTCAATTTGTTTGCATCTTATGGGTTTTGTTAGTTTTTAATCTGTTAGTTTCAATTGCATAGTTGTTGTCCATTGCATCTAGTGTTTCGTTCACGTTGCTTAATCGTTCTGTTAGGGTTCCTAGTTTTTGCATCTAGAACAAAAAAAATCATGGGTTAGAACTCCTCTAATCCGTACCAAACAGAAACATCATAATCTGAAAGTTGTGGTTTAGACTCCCTGAATCGCAACCAAATTTTTTCCCTTACCTTGCAAAGAGAAGGGGCTGGCCGAACCCATCTGGCAGCAAAGAATAGCTTGCTAGAGTTCAAGACGGACTCACCACAGAACCAAGAGGATTGCTGTGATCTGAAACCCTAGGGTCGGCAAAATAGCAGAAGGATAAAGAGGATGCCGCAAAGAACAAAAGCCGCAGAAGAAAAAAAAGAGAAAAGAAAAGTGTGTGAAAATTGGTGGAAACTTTCTACATATAGCCGCATGCTTTCACAAAAAAAAAATTTGAGCAAATTTGGCCCACGGGATTGAAAGATATAGCAGTTTCAAATTGAGCCCGAGTCGGTTTCGAGTCCGAGTACAATTCTGATTCCGAGACACCTTCAGTAAAGCGGGCATAACTTTTGCGTACAGAGTCCAAATTCGACGTTTTTGTACTCGTTGAAAAGCTAACGATGAGGCGCATCCGAAAATAACTACTTGCTTGCAATAGTCGCCCTCTAAGACCCCCAAAATCGGCCATCTTCAGCCATAGACTCGCGTCACAAGTTTTCGGGTTTTGTTTTTGCTGTTTCTTTCGGCATTCCCTTCGGAATTTGGGGTTCGCCTCAACTACAAAGTTGTAGATCTCATTGAAACCTTTCAAAAGAGTATATATATGCCATATAAAAATTTGCTATTTCATCTCTTAAGACTAGCTGTTGTTTTCTGCTTAAATTAGAGGGTTGTTTACATTGCACCAATATATTGCTGTTTTGTGCTCTACGTCGTGTGAAAAATCTTGTGCCCTACAAAAAAGTTTGAGTAGTTGGCTAGCGTCTCTCCTAGAACTTGTTGTAAGGATTTTCTTTGCTTACATCAAGTTACATTAATCAGTTGCGTGTGTGTGCATAACTTATATCTTGGACATTACAACTAGGCTTTTGATAACTGTGTGGACTGTTTACTAGCTTTACAACATCTTGTGCATCTGAGTTGTGGTAGGATTATACACTGACCCTATCCCAACTCCACATAAACTTGGTGAGTGTAGCTCTTGTGTTTGGTATCCAGCTTGTGACACCTCTGGCTTGTTTTGTCACCGCCCAGGTACGTGCTATTGCTATTTGTAAGAATTGACAAGATACTTGGCCGGTGGTAGTATTAGGTGTTCCTTTGCATAGTATACATTGTTTGTGTTGTTTTCTTGCTGTGCTAACCATGTTAGGGGACATATCAGCTGCGGAGCCACCACCTGGTGATCGCTTTGCTAACATGGATGACGTCAAGCGGATTGTAGAGGGGTTTAATGAAGTGCTTGAATAGATTCGTACTGACTTACAAGAACTAAAAGAATGGCGCAACAATTCTATCACTAACCCTGTTGTAGGTGAAAACACAATGGTGCAGCACGAACTCGATGAGACCGACGCTGAGATGGCTTCCCGAGTTCAACGGGAGGAAGAGCAAGCTCACTTGCAACGACAAGCATGTCTACCTCGCGTACCACAGGATGTACGTCTTCTTCCACCGAGAGCCGCATGTGAGCGAGCTGCTGCACGTGGTGGCACCCGTGGAGGCTTCCT
This sequence comes from Phyllostachys edulis, assembly GCA_036346405.1. Taxonomy (NCBI): domain Eukaryota; kingdom Viridiplantae; phylum Streptophyta; class Magnoliopsida; order Poales; family Poaceae; genus Phyllostachys; species Phyllostachys edulis. The sequence continues at coordinate 28,018,875 of CM070565.1, forward strand.
AGGAGGAGGGATTGGTCACTACGGGCCAAGCTCCGACAACGACGATGCGCACTTCGCTGATGTTCTTACTCAAAGTGGGCACCAATAGAGGAGGACTACGATGCAGACTGGGCACCGATAGATCGTGGCAACTTCCGCGGCCGTGCTAGACAAGTCCTGGTACCATGCGAGGAGGGAGATCCTCTCACTAAGGTAAAAATTACTATGCCTAAATTTGTTGGTAGTGCAGATCCGAAAGCATATCAAAAGTGGTAGATGCGCATGGACAAGATCTTTCATATGCACGATTTCAGCGAAGCCTGTAAAATCAATCTTGCTTCATTGGAATTTGAGGACTATGCACTGATGTGGTGGGAGAAAGTTCAGAATGATCACAGGGACAATGGTCAACCTCCTATCATCACGTGGGAAGCAATGAAGCGAGAGATGCGTACTCGTTTTTCTCCTATACATTTTCGTCGCGATGTTCTTACTCAATTGCAGGAGCTAAAGCAAGGTGCGCAATCCGTCGAAGACTACTACAAGCAGATGGAGCAACTCTTGATTTGGGGTCGAGTTTAGGAGGACAATGAACAAATAATGGCGAGATTCTTGCATGGGCTGAACCATAACATTTTCAAGCTAATCAACTTTCATCCATATTCCACTATGACTGAACTGCAGCACTTAGCGATCAAAGTAGAAAAACAGCTTAAGGATGAGGTGCTATTGCAATCCAGGCGTAGTACCTTCACGCCCAGGCTGAGCTATCCATCTACCTCGACTTACACGCCCAGGGATAGGCCTAAGATCGACATCAGCAAAGGTATGTTCAACAAACCTTCGAATTCCAATACACAATCACATGCTGTGTCTAATGCTCCGAATGTGAACTCTGCTCCATCAACTAGTGCTAAACCTACTAGTTCTTTTAAATCATTGCAATCATTTGCTAGTTCTAACACTAAATCAAGTTCAATTCAATGTTTTCACTGCCAAGGACGTGGTCATTATGCTCGTGAATGTCCTAATGTTAAGTCTATGATTGTAACTGAATCTGCTTCTGATTCTGAAACTGAACCTATTTCATGTGATGATAATAACACTAAGAATGAATCTAATTCTGATGATCAATGTCCTGGTGAAGGTGAGTTTTCTTTAGTTGTTACTCTATGTTTATCAATGCTTGTTGAAGAAGACAATCCATCTCAACGTTGCAATTTGTTCAATAGCAGTGCTAAGGTAAAAGATACTAATGTCAAAATGATCATTGATAGTGGTTCATGCCAAAACCTTGCTAGTGTTGACATGTGTGAAAAGCTTAACCTAAAATTGCTTAAACATCCTGATCCATATTGTGTGCAATGGCTTTGTGACAGAAGTAAAGTTAAAATTCAGCACCGTGTGGAAGTTTCTTTCAAGGTTAACAAGTATGTGGATACCGTTTTATGCGATGTTGTGCCTATGATGGTATGTCACTCACTGCTAGGCTGTCCATAGTTGTTTGATCACAATGTACATCATGATGGATGAGCCAATACTTATAGCTTCAAGTGGGAAGGTAAGAACAGAGTTTTACTACCGCTTACTCCATCCCAAATACATGGCGCTAAATAGAAATGACAAGAAAAATCATAGCATGTTGTTCAGCACGGTAAGCCAAAGGTAAGCACTGAAAAGGTTCTGATTGCGACAAAAACATATCTAAAAGAGGTGAGCAATGATCCTAGGGTTATGTACTTTGTTCTTGTTTATAAGGACACTAAGGTTATGCTTACAACTAATGATCTAAACACTCTACCTAGTGTTGTCCTGTCATTGTTGCAGGCATACAACGATGTTTTCCTGAGGAGGAGCCACCCGGACTTCCACCACTTCGTGATTTTGAGCACCAGATCAACTTCATGTTGGGTGCCTCACTACCAAATAGACCGCCGTACCGCACCAATCCAACCGAAACCAACAAAATACAGTGGCAAGTGCATGAGCTTTTGGACAAAGGGTATGTACACGAAAGTCTTTCTCCCTAGGTTGTCCCTGTTATCCTTGTTCCTAAGAAAGATGGTACGTGGAGAATGTGTGTTGATTGTCATGCTATCAATAATATCACTGTTAGATATCATCACCCTATACCTAGGCTTGATGATATGCTAGATGAGCTTAGTGGAGCACACATATTCTCAAAAATCGATCTGAAAAGTGGATACCACCATATTCGCATGAAAATAGGAAATGAATGGAAACTACTTTTCAAACAAAGTTTGGATTGTATGAGTGGTTAGTCATGCCTTTTGGTTTAACTAATGCACCCAATACTTTCATGCGCTTGATGAATCATGTTTTAAGAGCTTTCATTGGTCACTTTGTGGTCGTCTACTTTGATGATATTATGATATATAGAAAAACCATAGCTGAACACTTAGATTATTTGAAACAAGTGCTTGATGTGCTTAGAATTGAGCAGCTCTTCGCTAAGTTTGCTAAAATGCACGTTTTGCACTGATAAGATAGTGTTCCTTGGGTTTGTTGTTTCTAGGCATGGAATCGAAGTTAATGACTCTAAAATTGATGCAATTAAGAATTAGTCTGTTCCTACTAATGTGAGTCAAGTGCGTAGCTTCCATGGTTTTGCTGGCTTTTAACGTCGCTTCGTGCGAGATTTTAGTACTATTGCTGCCCTGTTAAATGAATTAACAAAGAAGGGAGTACCTTTTGTGTGGGGGGTGGCACAACAGAGCACTTTTGATACTTTGAAAACACATCTCACACAGGCGCCTCTATTAGCTCTACCTGATTTCACTAAAACCCTTGAGATTGAATGCGATGCTAGTGAAATAGGTATTGGTGGTGTTCTTATGCAGGAAGGTAAGCCAATTGTTATTTTTCTGAGAAATTGAATGGAGCTCAACTGAATTATCCTGTTTATGATAAGGAGCTTTATGCACTGGTACGTGCTCTTGAAACTTGGCAACATTACTTATGGCCTAATGCATTTGTCATACATTCTGATCATGAATCTCTCAAGTATTTGAAAGGCCAATCTAAGTTGAACCGTAGACATGCTAAGTGGATGGAATTTGTAGAAACTTTCCCATATGTTTTTAAGTATAAGAAGGTCAAAGATAATGCGGTTGCTGATGCTTTGTCTTGAATGAGCATTCTTTTAACTTAATTGGATACTAAGGTGCTTGGCTTAGAGAATCTGAAAGAATTATATGCTACTGATTGTGATTTTGCTGAACCCTTTGCTCGCTGTTCGCATGGGAAAGGATGGAATAAATTTCATGTTCATGATGGGTTCTTGTTTCACGCTAACAAACTTTGCGTTCCAGATTCATCCGTTTGTTTGTTTCTTGTGCAGGAATCGCATTGCGAAGGATTGATGTGACATTTCGAGTGCGACAAGACGTTGAGCATGCTAGCCGATCATTTCTACTGGCCAAAGATGAGACGTGACGTTGAACGGTATGTACAGCGGTGTATGACATGTCACAAGGCTAAATCGAAGCTAAAATCACATGGTTTGTTTACTCCTCTTCCGGTTCCTACAATTACTTGGGAAGACATTAGTATGGATTTTATTCTGCGATTACCTAGAACTAAGAGGGGAAGGGATTCAGTATTTGTTGTTGTGGATAGATTCTCCAAAATAGTGCATTTTATTCTCTGTCATAAGAGCGACGATGCGTCGCATATAGTTAACTTGTTTTTCATGGAGATAGTGTGTTTGCATGGCATACCCAAGACTATTGTTTCTAACCGTGACGTTAAGTTCATGAGCTACTTTTGGAAGACATTGTGGGCTAAGCTTGGCATGAAATTGTTGTTCTCCACAACTTGTCATTCACAAACTGATGGACAAACTGAAGTGGTGAATCGTACTCTTGGAATGATGCTGCGAACCATGATAAAGAAGAATTTGAAAAAGTGGGAAGATTGTTTACCACATGTTTGAGTTTGCACACAACAGGGCGGGTGCAGCTGGTGGCGCCTGACCTCCCTGAACTGCTGAAGCCACTTCTTCTTCTGACCCCTCGGGCTCTCCACCTGAGCTCAAACTTGGGCGGGCGTTGCCTGGCCTCGTTCGGCACCCTGCCGGCCACGACCACGGCCTCCACCCCTTGCCATCTCTAAAACATCACAAACGACATAAACTCAAATATTAAGTATACATAAAACTAGATTAATCAACAGAAGCGTAGATGCAATGCAAACCCAAACCCCACTACTGTGCTTAGTGTGTCAAATTTAAGATTTCGTTAACCACGGACCTACTACCTGGCTCTGATACCAACTGTAACACCCCAGCCCAACAAAGGCCTAGAATGCTAATAAAATAATTAATTTAAAATATATACAAACTAAAACTTTAAACAAAAATTCGGCACAACCTCCTTTGTATAACTAAGTATACCAGAGGTTCCGTCAGATGCATAATTTATTATCAATATCTCAATATCTAAAATCCATCAAGCAACCATAGTGAATCTATTCAGCTAAAGCATAAGTAAGCATAATCGAGGTTTACCACCCTCATTATTACAAATAGTTCAATGCATTCAAGCATAACCAAAATTATTCCTTAAGCAGTTTGCCTTTGTTAAGGTATGAACTAATGATGATCATCTCTAAAAGAATGTGTGGTAGTGAGTGCATCCTTAGCAAATCCTACTCCCTCCCATGTATGCCGTTCTTGCAAGAAGTAGCTAAAAACACAGCAAAAACAAGAGGTGAGCCCAAAGACTCAGCAAGTATAATAAAAGGCATCAACAATGAGCAACCATGTAAATCAGCAATTAAACCTCTCAATTCCACATATCAACTATCTTACACATGCATGTATGCAATATGCTCAAAAGACAATTCTCTTCCTTCTCTTTCCCTTTTGCATTTTACCAGTACGCAAAGTGCGATCCGTCGATGCACACCCATGCTGTACTATCCGATGCAGGGACCATGCCCATACGCCACGCGTATGGGGACCCTAAGCCCATGCTCTTCAAGCATGGGGACCTTTAGCCCGTCATCAATATGACGGGGACCTCAAGAGATGCTTGGTCATCACATGACCAAGACTTCAATAATTCAGCATGATGCATATGTAAGAACTCTCAAAATCATCACAACATGCATCCACATCAATATTTCATATGAATATCCTATTCATAAAGCTCCTCAACATAGAACTTACAACTATTAGATATCCATGATTAACACGTAATCATAACTCTAGCAACCATGAACATTATCAAACATGCCATCATCACGATCATGAACACACAAATACCCATTATATATATATTAAACATTGCCAATCAGCAATATCTATTATAACCGTCATTATACTTGCCTTAACCGAGAAAGAGTGAAGGATGCGCCGAAGGTGCCGCCCCCGGGACCCGTCCACCACCTGAGTAATTAATATAGCGCATACTAAGATAGCAGTAGCGGAACAAACCAAAGCATACAACAACAATCGCTAACTTGAAGAGCGTCTAACTCGATCCCAACCCCAAGCCTACACGTCGATCTGTCCCCCTCGGTGGACAGTTGACTTCAAAAATTCATAACTATTGATACAGAAGTCCAATTCAGGTTTTCTTAGACTTTCTGGAAAGGTAATTAAATTGCCTAAATAAACTTAGTTGGGGAGCCCTTCTAATTCTGCCATCTACTGCCCCTACCAAGCCAATCTACAGAACGTCAATTATCACGTCGGGTTCTCTGGACAGTACACTAAAATTATCATAACTTTCAGTGCGTGTATCCAAATCTCGAGTTCTTGATCTTTATGAAAAGCTGAGACATTGATCTACAACTTTTATTATACTGAGCTTCTCTGATTTCCCCTTTAACTAATTGTTTCCACCAGATTACTAAAACCTGTCAGAACAGCAACGAATCTGCGGAACAGTCCCACTAATAAAATCATAACGTCTGCTACAGGGGTCCAATTTACGTGTTATAGCCCTTCACGGAAAGGTGACGACGTCCCCTACAATATCCTAAGAGACATCCTGGACCAATTCTGCCATTAAACCCACGAAAAACCCGATTCTCTCTAATCTGTCCTGAGCAGCCCTAAATACCGACATCGCTAGAACAACTAATCGAACACTTAATCGAAGGAGAACGAAAGTTACTAGGGATGAGCTGTTGGAGATGACGAACAGCCCGCGAACCCTTCCTCTTCCTTCTCCTCTTCCCTCCCTCCCTTCCTCCTTCTTCTCCTTTCTTGGCCACCACCACGCGATCCTCCTCTTCTCCTTCCTTGGGCGACCAGCGGAGGAGGACGAGCTTGCCGGGCAGCGGGGAGGTGCAGGGGGCGCAAGGACCAGGGAGGAGTGCCTAGGGCAGCGGCCACAAGGGGGGTGAGGGAAGGGGCGGCCAAGGGAGTGGGAGGGGGTATGGGCGGCTAGGGTTTTGGGGGAAGGCACGGGAAGGTGCCTCCCCCCCCGGCCACTAGGGGCTGTATGGGCCAAGGCTCAGCCCAAGTTGCCCCCAAAGTGCTGTTAACTCCTTTATTATTTGATTAATTGAGAAATTTCTATTTGATCCTTCTTCTAAATCGACTCCGAAATAGACCTTCTCTTTGAATTATTGCTCCCTTCCGAATTATGCATGTGGAGTATTACATTAATATCCTCTCTCAACTGCACTCTCTCCTATGTAATTGTTTAATGCTCATATAGGTTGCTTAATGCTTTGAATCGATTCCTACGTAGAGTCTAGTTTTATGAATTTTTTTTTGTTGGAATCGACCCCCCCCTAATGTATTGAATTGATTCAATATCTTCTCTTTCCTTCTTTGAACCGGCTAAAACAACACATTGGAGATGGTCTTAGACTGGACTTGACAACGACCAATTGCATACTGTCATGGATGTGAACGCTATCAGATTTAAGGAATTCTGCGCAGGCCGTAGGTTACTTCTTTCACATCATAAATCTTGATTTTTTTAAAACTACCAGTTTATATTGTACTTGACCATATTCTAGTACTTGACCGTTGATCTAAAACATTCTAGTACTTGACCATATTCTAGTAAGAATAGACAAGCATCTTACCTTATATTAAGCCTCGTGGAAATGGCGAGCCTAGAGCGATCCCATACGCTAAGTCCTCCCGTCGTAGCCTGCCACATTCGCTTTGAATTCGCTTCGACGACACTGCTACTGGCTGCTTCATCGCGATGCCTGTTTCCCAGTCGCGACGTCTGCAGTCCAGGTCTCATGAAAACCTATTTGTGCGTTGTGCTTCCTGCCATCGCATGCACACGTGTCATTCACGCCTCTTGCTCCACGCCATCGCTTGGCTATGTGTTCCTTCTCATGCTTTCCACCGTGCACGCCACCTCCACCTTCGCGCGCGGCTTGACTTTCTTTTGCGCCGGTCGTCGCGAGAGGCTTGCTGCCTTCTTCCCCTTCGATCGTCTCGTCCCGTTCGCTCGCGCCCCCGCCGCCCACTCATCTGCATCACCCCACGCCTGCCTCCTCCCCTTCGCCCGCATCACTCCCGCCGCCCTCCTTGTCTTCCTTCCTCCTTCCTCTTCAACCGTCTCCTCCCCTTCGCTCGTGCCCCCGCCACCCACTCCTTTGCTTCGCCCCTCGGTCCGCCTCCTCCCCTTCTCCCGCATCACTCCCGCCGCCCTCCTCCTCCCATTCGGCCGTGGCGCCCCTGCTCCCCTTGTCCTGCGCTGCTCTCCCTCGATGCCCGCATACTCCCCTTGGCCTGCGCCGCCCTCCCCTCCCCTTCACCCCTGCCTGCCCTCACCTCTTCCCCGCCCTCGGTCGTGCTGCCCTCGCATTTGCTTCCTCCCCTTCTCCTCCCCCGCCGTCGCCACTGCCACCGCTCCCTTCTACCACTGGCCAATAGTGTGAAGATGTACACCAAAAACACAGGTGATCTTCAAGAGTAGTTCTCTTCTACCTTCTTTCCTTTCGGAAGCCCGTCGTCTCCATCCTCGGCTCCTTCGACAGCCGCCTCTCCGCGCTCGACGCCGCCGTGCACCCCATCCAGGTGAGGTGAGGACGCACGCGGTGTGGACGGCCCACAAAAACATTGACCGGATGGTACGCTCGGCGGATGTGATCCTAGCCCAGGTCGATCGAATTCGAGAGGTGCTTGCTCCAAACCCAAATTCCTTAGTTATTATGTGCTCTAGTTGTATCTGGATTCGGTTGTGCTTCGAATTGTAGCTTCATCCGTACCTCATGAGTGCAGGGAGCATGTAGTTTGCTGTGATCTGTTGTTTTACATCTGAAGGTATTGCTGTATGTCCAGTTCCAAACTGTTAATGTTGATTACCCCTTCCATTCCTTGTGGTTTTTTAATGCATAATTGTTTGCAAATTTTTTCTGGTGTGCTCGAGGAGTGCTGGAGCATGCATAACCCGATTGAATTGCTCGATGGAGCTTCAGAGTTCAAGCCTTTGTCGTTTTCTTCTAGGTGGTCTTTCATGTTTTCCAAGGATGCAAGTGGCATGATTGTAAGCAGAACTATAGTTAGTATAGGTGAGGAGTGAGGGCATGTAGTTCGTGTGATACCGTTTGTCCGCACCAAGAGGTCCAAATGTATCTATCAGATGTATTGCAATTTAGAGCCTTCCGTACCGTTTGGCTAGCACAGGAGATGGCTTCAGCACAATCAACACTTGATTGATGTCATATCCCAATAGATAGTCTGTCCTCTCTAAAGGTCGATATCTCATTTGTTTTTATATGTTTCAAATTTGTTGATGCATGTCATTCACGTAGGAATGTTCTTCACAGAAATCAGATCTTAACATGTTGGCGCGCAGATCTTATTGTGTATTTCGGTTTTACTTTAGTGTACATATGCATGGTTACAACTTTTAACCTGTCTTAGTTTGGGACTCCTTCTTATGTTGTGCTGTGTGACAAATCGGTGAAGTACCCAATTTTTCAAAAACATTCCATTAATTAGGTCTGTTTAAAAAGCCATAGAAGATTTTGATTCGTCAACTCTTTTCTTTTATTCAAAGTCAGTTTGTTAGATGTGCTTATTCAAAGTGCTTACTGCATGGTAAATCAAGCACTGTTTGCAGCCTATGTTTTCTAACACGCATGACATTGTTTTGTGAGACTACTATGTGCATCGGCTCAGTGGCGCTACCAGCCAACAGGTCGCTGTGTTGGGTCCCTTGCAATAATGTCACCAGATACAGACCTGTAGGTGAGATCTTCACATCCCTGTTACTTATGAGCTATTGTCCCCACTTGTGAGATCCCATGCCTTTCATTTCTTCAGTGCCCTACATTATTCAGAAAAAAAAGATTTCAGCACATTGCCGAAAAGATTGCGCTTTTGTTGACTGGTACATCTTCCCTATAGTTTATACATTGATCTAGCCATATTTATCGCATGTGTTCCTTTTTTGTGTGATTGTTTCACTGAACTGTAGGATATGATTGGTATCTCTCATGTTATAGAGGTTTCAGCTCTAAACCGAATATCCTATTCAGATCATTATAGTCGGTAGTATTACTTATTCTTGCCCTATATATTTTCATGCCTGTTTTATTCTAGGTATTCTTTCAAGTTTATATATGTGGTCGTACGAAATTCACAAGATTTGAAGATCCAAAGTTTAGATATCATTCACTTACTAAATTTATATGCTTGGATATGTCTTGCAGGGCTTTACCTACCATGTGCTGCGATTGGCATCTCAGTGTCCGTTGCTGCTGCCAAGGCTTCTCAACCTAAAACTTGAAACAGTAGTACTCTGTTCGAAATCCCTCTATGCTATCTACCAATGTTTCTGTGTTTCATTTCTTGCATTTGTCTTTATCATTCTATTTGCTTTACTAATTTTCACCGTTGAGTGAGATGGTCTACTTGGAAACTCAATAAATTATGGCTGCATTGATACCATTTGATCTAACAAGATGAGTTAAGTCTATGTTGGGTCCTCATTGGTAAGTCAGGTAGTAACTGATCAATTAGTAACAGTGCATTTACTTGCCTTCTCTTCCCCTGTCGGTACTACTATTTTGTTCAATTGGTGGGTCCCACAGCATCTCATATTGGTTTCGAGTGCACGGTTCGATCACACCAAAAAATGCTATTATTTGGCCAGATGAAACTCTATCTTAAGGGAAAATTGCCATCGTTACTATTCCTTTACTAGAATTCCCATGCTTGCTATCTTAGGATAGGAGGTGGCACTGTCAAAAGCTTACACTGATGGACATTACAAACAAGATATGTGATGGACTGCAAGCAAGAGCGGCGCAAGGTTTGTACAGCTCGTTGACTGTTTAAGTTGGATAAATCAATTTAAGAATGGCATGCACATAATTGAAACAGTGAAACAGTTTAGCACTTTATAGTAGACTGATGTATCAATATTAATTTTCAGGGAAGTACCATGGAGTGCTACTTATTCTGGAGGGGCTCATTGAAAGCATTCCAGAAATGTATGCACTCATTCAGCTAGTAATTCTTACGACTATATGATTGGTTGGGCAGTTTGATTTCTTTTAAATCTTATCGGTTTTCCTTCTCATTATTGTTCAAAATTAATACTCTACAGCAATAAAGTTCCAAATAATGAAATTCCATCGCAGCTTTCCCCATGGGTTGTAGCCTTGTGTAGATTCTTTCCACCTTTCATTAGAACAGAGGTCTTGCATTACTTACACATTTCAGTCTTTTGAATATTTTACTTAGATAATTTTTAATATGAAGATCTACAAACTTTTGTGTGTAGTTGCTCCTGCACCAAGAATCTGATAACTCAGCACAGCTGTCCCAGATTTGCACTTTAGAGAGCTTATTTCTTAGTCAGAATTTATCTTATGCAATTATTGATGTCAAACTTTTATTTCTCAGATTGATACAGCAGCCCTTAGCTCATTTAGTACAAGCATAAATGAATACATGAACAGTAAGTTCTGTTACGATCTGAGTTCTACAGCTAGCCTTTTTCATAATTTGGTTCTTTCTGAATTCTGATTGTTTTGCTTCGTTTTTAGAAAGAAGCAAAAGACATCGGCCAACAGTACATTCAACTGCAAGTTTTTGAGATTATGCACAGACCACACGGTACGTTCAGCATCAGACACATGTTTTCCCATCTTGAATTCTTGGTCCATCCATTGGTCGTTCCTGCAGCACCTTACAGCACTTGCATTTCAACGTACTGCTATACATATCGTATGCTTCTTTTATGCACAAACCTTTCTTGGGGATATAAATTCTTACGAAATTATTTGTACTATTTTCGTACCATGCATTGTTATATCAGAAAATGCTTTTCCATGATTTCGAACCATTTTATGGCATGTTGTCTGCATGTTTCCACCTGGTTTGCTCAATCAAAAGGCAGGACTTCATTGCAGACTTAGCTTCTGCTAGCCATGTTGTGCACAGCTTCGGTTGGTTCACATAAAGTAAGAGGTATGTACCCATCATTTTTTAAAAAAAAGAGGTTCAATTTTTCCTCTACCTCTCTGTATTGCTTACTAATGTACCTATTGCCTTTTTCCCTACGGTAATTCCTTTGTTGTTTCCAGTTTGATTCCACATGCTACCTTGTTGTCGTAGATAGGATTGGCCTTTACTAGATACGTGAGTAGCATAAAACAGGCCTACCAGTTTGTACTTCATTGTTTTTAAATTGATCCACTACGATGCTTCCTAGGAGATTCATGCCCATTGAGATCCGTACATTGTGGGGAAATTCTAGAAAGAAAGTATGTGCTAAAAAATCCTCATGTCTTCTCCCTTTACAGTAATATGGTTGAGGATACATGACCATATGAGCCTCAGCATTACCCATATATAATTTTCCTAGCCGGCCCACTGTATAGGAATATTTCCTGGTACTCATGATAGGACAATGTCACTACCTTTTAAGGTCTTTAGCAGTTGTACTTAAATCTTCATACAGATGTTCATCTTGTTAGTTATTGCATGCATTTGTATTTCTCTTATTTTGTCCCATGAATTAACTTACGTATCACCCTGGTGTTCTTTGCTGACCAATTAGTATAAAATAAAACTATATATATTATTGGTTTTACAGAAAATACAATTTTTTTGTTTTATTTCAGCTAGGATCTTTATTGTACATTGCATATCAATGGTTTGTGTTATACTAGACATAGGCAGCTATGTCTAACCATATTTGTTGTATGGAAAATTTAAATGCATCATGCATATGCTATTCTAGACTATAGCATCAACACAACTATACTAACATTGTATCTTCCTTTCGATTAGTGCTTCAATGCTGCGTGTCTTTGAATAATACAGGGGACAATGCATTCATGCCAAAACATTTACAGCACTTACGAGTTGTTCGAATTGCTGTCTGTCAGCCTCCATGGCCTTCCTGCCTATATTATCCAATCTAGGGATTTGTGTGCACTCCTGATTAGTTCATGTTACTATATATTGTTCGCCTCTTTTCCATGTATAGATACCCAAACTCACTATGTAAGTTATGGTGGTTAGTATAAGGACTTGGTATGTCCAGATATTGACATGCCATCTTTGTCTTGTTTCCACATAGTACAACTAGTATTTAGTGAATCATGTATCTGATCTGCAAGCTCCGGTATAAATTTTATTGGCTCGCTGTTTAATACATGCTCTGTTAGTAGAAACGATGCAAAACCGACAAGTATTCACATAGTAGAGCTAGCATTTAACCAATCATGCATCTGAGCGAAGGCCCACAGCCGATCGCACAGAACGATGCGCGCATCACACATGCTAGATCCAAAGAAATACGCATCGTGCCCAATCCTCAGATGACTCATGGCTCTAAGTTCTCACCTAAAAGTGTACCTAACAAAACCTATTAAAATAAGTACTCCTTTCGGTTTATAATAACTCATCTATCACATCATCCTAATATGCTCAACGCGTGCGCAGCGAAGCGCGTCTAACATCCTAGTATAGTACAAAATGCGTGTGAAAAATGTCTTGTCCTTATCTTTGTTACAAAAAGAAAAATACTTCAAAGCCACAGGAGGATGGTTGTACGTGGTGGGGTAGTACTACCTTGTACCTCTTGTGCAGAGCTAATGGATTGACAATGGTTCACAGTGGGTGTGTTTATCGATTTTGGCATCAATTTATAATACAATTGTTCATGTGTTGTGCCAAATTAAAGGTAATTAACCACGAGATATGCCAATTTATAAAACAATAATTTCCTATATATGCATACCTATCTAGTGCTCATCAATTCTATTGATTCGGTGTATATCTCAATTTATTTTTCGAGAACACGCAGAAAACCATTTCATTAAAGAAAAAGAAAGAGAGAAAACACCAATCGTTTGACAAACAAGTGAGCAACGCAGCAGCACAGATCAAGGCTCCCATGAAACTAAATTGCACTACAAGCCCATCTGAGCCCAATTTAACGGGGGCGTATCTTCTGCACATAGCTGTTTCTATGGACATATGCACATGGTTGATCCAGGCGGTCCATCCAGAAACCAGCGGCTGAGATCGAAGCGGCGCAGACACTTCCGGCTTTTTGCGATTTCCCCCTCCCGCGCGACGCCACTTCTCCCGTTTTTCCCGTTTCGCTCCTCCCCCAAATCCTCTTCGGCCGACAATGGAGGCGGGAGCTCGCTAGGGTTCGGAGGCCCCTGGCCCTGCGTCGCGCCGCAGCCCCCCCCCCCCCAGTCCCCCTACGCTCCTTCAGCCCTCGCATTCCTCCTCCTCCTCCTCGGCACCCTCGCCACGGCGTCCGCGTCCGCCTTGTCCGGCGACGACCACCTCCCCTTCACCCTCCTCCCCGCCGACCCCGCCGCCGGGTGCCGTGGCTCCGTGGCCGAGTGCCTAGCTATCAGCGAGCTGGGCCTCGGCGGCGACCTCCACCGCTGCGTCCTCTACGGCTCCGGCTACATCAGCTACACCGTGCTCAACTTCGGCCTTCGGCGACGGAGGCGAGGAGAGCGACGGGGGGCAGGAGCCAGCGGCGACGGAGGTGACCACGGAGTACAAGTCCAAGAACCTAGAGGCCGAGAGGAGGTGGAGGGGCAGGCTCAACAACAACTCCTGTCAGATGAGATTGACCACATCAAAAAACTCCAGAAATCGAAATGGGTATCAGAGAAAGGAGGTCAAGATACATAAATGGGAGAGTTGCTGTGCATTTGTATCAGAAAATTGTTGTGCATTTGTATCAGAAAATGTGAATGAATTTATGTTGGAACATGTCCAAGTTGTAATCTGAAATGTGAATGAATGGCAAGTAATCTGCAACTGAATTTATTGTTCTGGAGCAAGTTGTATACTGAATTATGATGTATTGTTCTAGAGCAAGTAATCTGCAACTGAATTTATGTTGGAGCATAATGCTATTGTTCTGGAGCAAGTACTGCATGCTTTGGCCTTTGGAACATGTTTGAGTTGTATTGAAATGTCTGATTCCTTGTTTGGACAAATCATGAGAAATGGATGATAGTGGAGACAACAGAAAGTGCTGGTGTACCATTCACATTTTCAAAACCAGATCAAAACTATAAAAAGCAATCATTGTAAATTGCTGATGTGAACTCATCCTAATCTTTCTTTGCTTCAGCTTCACAAACAACGCATACAGATTAAACTTGACAATCACACTGTAGAATCATATGGTCTTGTGGCAAACATTGTGTCTTTCCGCAAGGAAACAACGCAATACAGATTTAACACCCAAGGCTTCATATGGATGAGCTCAGAATGAGCTCCAGATTTCTAGTTCTCGTCATGTTTAAACCTTGTGCAGAAGGGGAGATGACACCAAAAGTGGAGTCAATAGTACAAAAATATAAGGACATTTGCTCAGATATGATGGAAGTTGCCGATTCATCTTGCTCAGATACAAAAATCAAGACAATCTGAAATGAACCAAAGCTTCATTATACATATGAATTACAAAGTACAAGTATTTGCTCACCCTAAATTAACTCTAGAGAGAGCACATCAGAATTGTAACTCCCGAAATACACATTATACCAAATCAAGTGGTCTCTGCTAGATCATCATACATCTGACTCGATATTGCATTAGACACTGGTACATTGTACACTTTATATACATCTGACTCGTGCAGAAATCAGAATGCTCGATCTCTACCTATAGTAAGCTAAGTTTAGAAACCCAAAAGAATGTACTAATGTCTCGGCTATAGGTAGCCAGGCATCAACCAATTTTCTCTGTGTTTGTATTGTCTGTTGGCCAAATGACAGTCTCCATGAGCCGCACTATGCACCACATACAACATTCTTCTCTTCTCTTGTTAGCATTGGCCTTCTCCAGTCCTTCCAGCTGCTTCTGAAGATCCTCCAATCGATTCAATCCGTCCAGCAAGACACATGCTTTGCATAATTTCTACAAAGCCATGATTTCATCAAAATGTTCGGTTACTTCAGTAAAAGCATTGAAGAAGTTTCAAGATAATGAAATCAAGGCAGATTCATGCAGTTCAAATCCTTGGATAAAAAATCAAGACATGTTTGATGGAGCGGCGTGAGGGGTGCTCACCCGTGGTCTGGCTCGGCCGGTGGCACACGCAGCCAGGGCCCATTGGCGGATGGCTCATGTGGCGTCGCAGCCAGGTCATGGATCTGGCGGGGGCACAGAGGCGCGGGCGCGCAAGGTAGAGGTGCAGGGCGGCGAGGCACAAGGCGGCGAGGCGCAAGGGACGGCGTGGGGAGCTCGGCTAAGCGCAGGGGGGGCGGCGAGGGTAGCCATGGCCGGGCCAATCGGCATATAAAGGCGGCGCATGAGGCTCGGCCGGAACCTAGCGGCGTTCGATCGAGTGGGCGGCGCGCCGTGGAAGAATGATGGGGCGGGGTTGGAGCATAAAAATGCGAGTTCGCGCCGTCGCCGCTTCTTTGCCATGCACCGCCGATTTCAGGATGAACGACCAGGATGGGTTATGTGCATATGTCCATAGAAACAGCTATGTGCACGGGATATTTGAGCCCATTTGAGCCCATGTATTACTAAATTTAACGCAATCAAGCCCATCTCCTGTTTGCTCACTTGTTAATTGGTTCGCATATATATCATTAACCTATTTAACAACCGGAGGAAATCTCCTCCACCCGCGCGGCCACGTCACCCACAAAACAGGCGCCGTTCGATCGTGCGAGGCACAGCTCACGGTCGCCCGATCTCGCCCATGCACTTCGTGGAAACGCGCGGCCTCGCGCGGGCCACGTCGCCCAGCCAACCGTGTCTTCACGAGGCTTCATCCTGATCTGCTCTCTACTCACGCCGCCTCCTTCACCAGCCCCATTGCTCCCTCCCTCTCCCTCCTCTACCGGCCCTTCGATCTCCTTCCCCGACCGCCGCCTCCCCTCTCAGTCGCCCCTCTCGGCCAGCGCCGCCGCCCCTCTCGGACAGCGCCACCGCTTCCTACCTCTTCTCCCCGGCAAACCCCTCGATCTCCCTCCCCATCCACCGCGTCGATCGCCTCCTCCCGCCATGCCTCGCGCCGCCTTGCCTCTAGCCTCCTCTCTCCCATCCGCCTCGCCTCCGCCCTACTCTTCGCCTCCGGTCCTCACCCTCCTCTTTCTCCTCCTCCCCGCCATCGTCGCCTCTGGGACCCCCCCCCCAGCGCCTCCTCGCCTCCGCCCGCCATGCCTCGCACTGCCTCGCCTCTGTCCTCCTCTCTCCCATGCACCTCCGACCGCCTCGCCTCCGCCCTGCTCTCCGCCTCTGGTCCTCACCCTCCTCTTCCTCCTCCTCTCAGGCATCTCCTCCTCCCTGCCACTGCCACCTCCAGGCAAATGCCACCACTGCGCCTCCTGTGGTGGCAGCGGCCCGCGCGATTCACGGCGCCGTCCTACACCGCCTGTGGATGCTGTCGTCCTTGCCACCCCCAGATGAGGGTGTGAGGCTCCGCCTCCTCTCTCTCACACGCCTTTGGTCGCCTCGCGACGCCTCGCCTCCTCTCTTTCAAGTGCATCCATTGTTGGGTTGCGGGTAGGCTATGATAGCTACAAACAAAAATTCTACCACGCAAAACAGGATGCCAAGCAAGTAGATGATCACAGATCGTTACCACCAGATGCGCAGAACAGCGGAAGAAGGGTTGGAGCAGCCTGGTCCAACGAAGAGCACGTCGATGTAGTGGTCGTAGTCGATCGTCCAACGTCCAGCAAGTCGATGCAGTGGTCGTAGTCGATCGTCTCCTCCAGCAACCTCTGTCTTCCTTGTGAAGATCGTGGATCGTCTTCAAGCACAACAATCATAGTAGCGCCTCTACGGTATCCACACGTCCAGGGTAGGAACAACCGAACGCTGGTGTGCTAGCACCAAGTCGCACGGCGGAGCTCTCAAGAAGATGGCGGCTAGGGTTTCGGTGATGTTTCACGCGTCCCAAACAGCCTCATGCATCTCCTTATATAGTGCTCATGACGGATCCTATCCGGACACGTTTACGAATCGTATTCGTACTGGTTTGTTCCAACCCGTTAAGTGTGTGACCCTGTAGGTTCATGTGTAGTTCGGTTGTGAGTCGGAAACCGTTTCCAACCACAAGTCGTAGCGGCTCCTAGCAGAGCATATCGATTCCCGAATACACACAAATTATATCGGACAAACCTTGATGCAATATGATCTCGACCGAGTCCTCATCACTTACGACCGGGTCCTATCTTTATCTGACCGATTCGTATTTGGTCACGACCAGTTCGTAATTGCTTACGACCAGGTTACGACCACTCTGTGACTACGTTCGACTAGTCTACGACCAGCTCGTATCTGTATACGACCAGTTCGTAACTGTTCGAACTTAAGCAACCTACTTGTGTATACTCCCTTTGCCTCACGATGTCTGGTCGAACTCCAGGTGAGATGTTGTGTCATCCATGGACTGTTCAATTCTTTCTCGATCGAGTGTCGGATAACTTTACGTGGTCGAACATTTCGACTACTAGTGGCATGGCCATGCACTTTCTTTATCCGATCACAACGAGGGGCCCAGAGACATCTCTCCTGTTATGTTAGGAGGAGCAAATCCCATATCCGACCAGTCACATTTCTCTCTATGTTTCACAGCATACCCGAAAGCTACCTTTATAGCTACCCAGTTACGGTGTAGCGTTTGGCAACCCCTAAGAGTGCTATTACACATGTAGGAAACCATGCTGATCTCAGGTCTAAGGATTATACATCATCATTGCTTGAGACCAACTAACGACACATAGAATCATAACAATCTCAATAGTGTCTCAAGGTGGGTCTTATCCAACATCATGTTCTCTAACATGTGTCCATATTATTGGTTTGATATCTCCATATCTACGACTCATGAAATATAGTCATCAACCAATACATATGCTAATCTATTCATATGTGTCCTCATATGTTTCCGACCAGGGATCGTATAAGAATAATTATCGCAGAAATATAGAGTTTCACAACCAAGTCACATACTTGATAATAAATATTAACAATATTATTCTAGGAACAAGATAACACATTATCCAATGTCATGAACATAATGAAATATAATCATCTCTATGATTGCCTCTAGGGCATATTTCCAACATCCACCCCCTTGGTCAGCTCTCCGAGCACCTCTGCCTCCTCCCTCTCCTCTCCCTCCTCTCTTCCTTTTCCTCCCATTCTTCCCCACGCTGCCCACGCCTGCTCCCCGCGCTACCACCGAGGAGGAGCGAGGTAGGGCTGAAGCGGCTATGTAAAAACTTCGCATCCTTGCCTTCAAGGTGTTCAATGTAATACTGCTGTAGACATTAGGTAGTTGTGATGAAACACTAAGGTCAGTATTGTTGTTTTATGAGCTCTGTTCCAGATTTCGATTGCCAGTAACTCTACTGCGTCTATTTGCTGCAGATTAGATTGGGAGATCTCGATGACATCCAGGGACAGGTTTATGTGGGAAACTGTTGTCTGTTCAGCACAACAGCTAAATCAAGAAAGCCAATCTTGGAAAAGAAGAGGTCACAGAATCATGTAGATATCAGCAAGCTCCTTTCTCTTAGTTTCTTTTTTTTTTTGGTAAGAACAATTCATGTTTCGGCTAGGCAGCTACTGATTAGTTAAGGTTCTTACTAAAGGTAGCCTCACTCTAATTATAGCTTTGAAACTTGGATAGAAAATAGGGGGAAAAGAGGCATGTTGTGATTACTTATTAGTAGTAAAAGAAATCTTAATACCAAATACTTAGTAAAAGTCGACAATATTCTTTCTAGCTCAGTATATCAACAAAAAAACAGTATTTGTACTGGTAATCATGCATTTTTATTGCTGTCGATACTTGATACTAAATATTGAGGATCAAATGATATCAGGTAAGGCAGTTTTTAAGACATTCGGTATGATAAACTTCAATTCCTTTTGTTCTTTCCGGGTACTGGTTTAAATGTCGATAATGAGAAGGCCTACAACATGTTTGAATGCTACACTTCAAGAAGAAAAGGCTACTTCACCCAGACTAAAACAAGAAGACATATTGTCATCCTTAGTCAACAAATTTGAAGTTCTGTTTTAGATTTTTCCAAATCAAGGTAGCTTCGGCAGGATAATTTTCCCTCCTTTACTTTAGTATTAGAGCATATGTTCATTAGCACAGTAGTACTTGATATTTGTGCATAGAGGATTTTTTTTCTACTCATAATTTTACCTTATGATACTTTTCCTTTGCCTTAGTAAGTAATGAATTCATGAATCCTTATTTCAATTAAGAGTTTGTGATTTTGGTGGGAAAGAGAATCATGATTTGTTATTATAAAAAAAGAGAGGAGTTTTTTTATTTGCTGCCACATCGTTAGTTACTTGGTGGGTCTTAGGTTACTGCCTTGGGGTTTCATATCCCCTAATCTTTTTCTGAACGGTAAGTGTTGTTATTTCCTCACCTTGTTTTTTTTCTTTTTTGATTGCTCTTATCTCCTAGCAGTTTAATTTTGTTTTTAAACCTCTGTGCAACTGCAACCATAATAACTTTATTGATAGTTAGGAAAGCCAGGGAACTATTATATGCCGAATAGAGCTGTAGATATACATATTCTTTTCTAGCACTCTATACATGCTAGGGAACTATCATATGCCACTAACACTACCCCTACATCTCCTTTTTCAGTTCACAGGATCCTCCAGTCGCACACACCGTACGCAGAGAACTATTTACAACGAAGTCTCCTGTCGAATCCTCTTCTGATCCTCAGGTTCACATTTGAATTATAGCCATCTATTCTATTATACTTTCATCCGATTAACTCAGCTACATCTTTACATGTTATTCACCGTTCACAGCATGTTGCATTCCCGCTTTTTCACAATCCAATACTATTCCTTAAAAGATTTTCCTACAATACTTTTTTTTATCTCTCTAAACATGAAACATCTATTTCATATAAAAAATAGAAACAAACAAAAAAAAACACACCACTGGAGTGATTCTGCATCCTATCTGCAAGTATCTAAACTAACAGTCTTCAATCTTTGAAACACTGGAGCAAGCCTCAAGGTTTACCCTTTGGTTATCATAAGGCTAGAGCTGGTTATATCTTTGGTGTTGTTTTTCTTGAGAATAGTGTTATGATTAGTTGTTTGACCTTTGAAGCCTGTAGTGCTTGCTCAGAAAATTGAGAGCATTTCTAAGGTAATTATAGGGATCAAGACAGATGATAGAGGATTATTCCTAGGTGTGTGCTTGAGGCAAATCTTACTGATTATAGTTGACTGGTTGTTGCTAATAGTAAAGCATGCATCACATCATTGTTTTTTCTCTTTTGTCATTTTGAATTCCTGAGTTGTCATTCGTCGAAGCAAGCTTGCAGCTTACTCAGGGATTTCAAATTATGTTTGTGGTGTTTCAAGCTATGTACAAGTTCTACATTTAGCGTAGCTTATATCTGTAAATACAAATATGAGAAGAGAAGCTATTTAATTTCCTTATATCTGTCACAAATTATTTGGTTTTTGTTCTTTTCTTTTGGCTTGAGTCATGGCTGCAGCTAATCCAAGGCTTATCAAATATGAAACTGTCAACAATTGGTAGCTTCTTGGAAGCTGCTCTCCTATATAAAATTGGTTCAATGTGTTTTCAAAACCTTGCTTATGTTTGATGTATACCTAAAGATCGGAAAACCACTTTTATACTCAGGGCTTAACATGTTTTTGTATTCGCAAATTACATAGCTTGGACATTTACCTCCTGAAACACAACCACAACAGGACACACAAAAAACTCAAGCTCCAGCATCGCTTCTACAAAAAAGGTCTGTTCTCTTCACAACCTCTGTTACAAGTTACAATACGTACTTTTCTTACATATTTAGTTTCTACTTTTTCCTCATCCTCTTACTACTTCATGGACAGGCCTGCCTCACCAGTTTTACAATCTACAACCAACCCACCTGCTACTAAAAGAACATCTGCTCGCAAAAGAGACTGACATCATGTACTTGTGTTGATTATTTTGCACTTGTAACATAACCTCTCCCCCCAGCACTCTAAATGTTTCTATCTAAATGATGCTTCCTATTTAACTGCACCACGCTTAATACTATGTTAGACTTTACCCTGCTTCTAACCACCTATTGCTTTTGCTTTCTATGTATACTCTGTCTTATAAGAATCCCCCAACTTTGCTTGCCATTGCCCAGTGCTTTATAGCTTCACCTTCCATACCAGTTACAACAACTTGATGTTTTCCCTCTCTATTTACCAACCCCTATTTTATTAGATTACAATCCAATTCTCACACTCCAACAATTACTATGCACAATGTGACCATCTTACCCAAAAAAAAAATTCTGCCAAACATAATTCTGTTTAGTGCAACTCCACACCTGATATCCTCATGTTGTTCCCAGCTCTTAACAACAAAATTTCTCATCCTTACAGTTACAGCGTTACATTGAACTACACTAAAAAAAGAGCACAATGCACATTATTATTACACACGCATAATCGTTCACTCAAAAAAGACACATTCAAATACACAATCAACTATCTATTTCCATGCGCCAATGGCGCGGGTAACATACTAGTATAGAGAATTATTGTAGCATTCAAAATGATTGGTAGAGGTGGGTCGCAAATCTCGGTATGGTTTTACTATGTCTAGATTGTGGAAGGATCCCTATAGTCATAAGAAGAAAAAAACCTGCAAGCACTCCATACCAAAGTTAGACGACATGATTGGTTGACTACTGATTGCTTCACCTACACAAATTAAGGCGATTTTGATCTTCTATAGCCATGAGATATTCTCGTGGCCATGAGATATTCTCATGGCCATAGAGAACTCAAGCCACAAGTCAAAAGCAAACTCTTCTAAAGCAAGCTTCACCTACACAAATTAAGGCAATTTTGATCTTCTGTAGCCATGAGATATTCACGCGGCCACAGAGAACCCAAGCCACAAGTCAAAAGCAAACTCATCCAAAGTAAGAGACACATAAAATGATTAGAAATTAGATTATTATTTAGCATTAGATTCTTATATAAGGCAAGGATCTGAGTGCCCAAAAGGTTCGTGAGGGGGGAGTATATTGTGCATGTTTTCGCGTCAGTTTAAGCTTTTCCATACAACCACAAAAAAGCTTGTACCTAAAAACTCCTTGTAATATCAAATTCCAAATACGTCTAAACTTTCTAGGAGCAATATTTAGATTATTCTAGAAGTTTTCTTTGGTTCATGGAACAACAACACATATTTCCATATGTTCATTTCCTAAAGTTTAGCGGGCAAAGGTTCCAAATTGGCACACTACAGTGTTAGACCCGACTTGACAACGACTGATTGCATACTGTCATTGGATGTGAACGCCATGAGATTGCGGGAATTCTGCGCTGGTTATCTTCTTTCACATCGTAAATCTTGATTTTAGTGAACTACCAGTTTATACTGTACCTGACCATATTCTAGTACGGACAGACAAGTATATAATACAAAATGCTTGCGAAAAGTTGATCGGAGCGGTATCCCTCACAGATCAAGAAGCAAATCAGAGACCTCATTCAGTAGTATCAATTTTTGTCTTGCGGTAACAACGAGACCATTATTTGTTGCTATTACAATAGCATCAACAGTATAGACATAACTTCTCATCGTTTAATTGTTTGTCCCTTGAAGCTTCGTAAGCATATTGTGCAGTGGCAACCTAACTTGGGACCACATTTACCGTCTGATGGACCATACAATCGTAAACAATTCACGGCGCACGTGGTGGAGTCGCACTGGTCACCCCCGCCCCCGCCGATGTAGAACGTCCGGCAGTTTGAGCCGGCCATCACGTTGGTCGCCGTATCTGTTTATTCTCAGGAGAACTGAAATGTAGGATTATTAGCACAAATTTGAGCGGGTTACTCATCACGCACGACACAGTGGGTACGGAAGTGTATAGAGAAATACCTGGTGATAGCAATAGAAGGCCAAGAACCAAGAGCAGCAGCGTATGGCTTGTCCTCATCTTTATCAAGGAAAATAAAAAACACTTCGAAGCCACAGAAGGATGTGTGTGTGGTGGGGTAGCAGTGCCTACCTTCTACCTCGATCTTGTGCAGAGCTAATGGATTGGCAATGGTTTTATAGTGAATGTGCTATGTTTACCGACTTTAGCATCAATTCATAATATAGTTGACGATGAGTTGTACCAAATCAAATGCAATCAACCACAATGCTAATATTGTCTCGTCCAGTTGCCTAAATAATCTTACGTCAAAAAAAGTGCCTAAATAAAGCATATATGGTGCACAGTGATTGATTTTATTTGTATACATATCTATAGTCCATCAATTCTCTAGATCTGGTCAAATGCAATCAACCACAACGCTAATATTGTCTCACGCTAATATTGTCTCGTCCAGTTGCCTAAATAAAGCATATATGCTGCACAGTGATTGATTTTATCTGTAGACATATCTATAGTCCATCAATTCTCTAGATCTGGTGTATATCTATGGATGTTATGGGATATGTTCCTAATCTGAGTGATGATAAAGTTGGTAATGGTGGCGAGGGTTTGTTGAAACACTGATTTTCGGCAATACAGAGTTCTATCAGGCGTTAGGCGGTCTGACCGCCCTGGGAGGCTGTTTGATCGGGCTTGGCCGGCGGTTTGACCAACCACCCCTAGCGGTCAGGCCGGCTGTGGGCAGGCCAAAGGGCCAATGGTCAGATCGGTCGTGAGTGGCAGTTTGACCGGCCAAAAGTTGGACTTTGGAATTTTGAGCTGGGCAAAAAATAGAGGGTGTAGGCAAGGGAGATGATTCTTCTAGACATGGTCTCATAATTTTTAGAGCTTTGAGTCAAAAGTTCTATTTGAATTACGTTTCCAAAGAGGCTGCAGATTTTTTGAGTGAAAATTTGGCTAAGTCCTTTTGCCTGTTGGTCAGAAAGGCTAGAAGGGTAGTCAGACCAGGCATGCCCAGAGTATTTGCCAGCAAAACAGCGATGATCATTGGTTAGGACAATTTCATGGGTTTCGGTGTATATATGTTTGCGTGACACATGTTTTGACTAACGTGGGTCAAGATGCAAAAAACTTATGCCTGGAATTGATTTCTTGGTCTATTGTTATGCATGAGGCTCGGAGGTCAATGATGGTCAATAGTGAGGATGATCGGGTCTTCAAGAGCTAAGGTCCAAAACGATAGAGGATGTTGGGTGAAGTCAGTGGACTCAAGCATGGTGCAAGATGGACAAGGATGAATGAAGGAGAAGTTCGGCGCGACAGGTTGCATCAAGCGGTGCAGGGGTCGGCGCAAGTGCCATGGTGGTTTTGGTGATAGCCAGATGGGAGAGACTTGCCGACATGAACAGAGCCGTTGATCAATCAACATGTGGTGAAGCATGGGATTGCTTCATGATGATTGGACTCAGTCTTTGGAGAAGGATCAAGAAGTGGTTTTTTGTTATCTTCATCAAAATACAGCCTTGGTGACCTTTGGCAAAACCATGGTACAAGACGACGCAAGGAGGGGCGGTTTAGGTCAAGTGAAGATGAAGATCACAACAGATGGATTCGGTAAGCCCTATTCGTCATCTGATTTGAGAAGCATGCATGAGTGCAAACCCGTTTGTATGTGGGCTTAATGGGTGCCTGTTAGGGTTTTCTCTCAAAACCTAGTCTCCACTAGAAAAGGGAGAGATCCAGATGTGGAGCCTCTCGTTCATTCCAAGTGAAAACCCTAATTTGTGTTTTGGGGAAAGTGGAGTAGTTGAGGCTATGATTTGTGAGAGATGGATTGATTGAGTGCTCAAGTATTGAGCTTTTGTCCTCTATGGTGGAGTGGCTATAAACCAACAATCTTCTCAAAGCAATCCAAACAAGATTTCCTTAAGATGAGTTTTTCTTGTTCTTGTTGTCTCTTTGATGTCTTTTGTGATTTTGCTTATTTCTTTGGTTTTCTTGGTGTTCATGTCGTGATCTAGCTTGCTAGGTCCTATGAGAATACATCTAGGATTGCCTTGATCATCATTCAACCACGAGCAAGTTTTTGGGTCATAGTTTGAATTTTCTCAGTTCTTGTGCCCCATTGCCCCCATCTAAGAAATTCATGGAACCATGACCATGATCTTTGTAACATCCTAATTTTCTAAAGTTTCAAAACATTTTTGAGTAGTTTAGTACCTTGGAAAATTCACCAAATTTTATTTGAATTTAATTAAGCTTAATATGGACTTTTGAATAGCAAAACAATTTAACTTAACTAATCTGAACATTAATTAATTCCAAAACTATTTTATTTGGGTTCTCTGTGCTTGGAAATATTTTCTAGATTTTTCTAGAATTTTTTCGAGTTCATTTGCTATTTTTTTCATTTGCCTTTTTGATTTACTAGTATTTCTAAATTACAAAAGCTAATTAAAATCTCAGAAACTTTTTGGGCTGAAACCCTATTCCTTGGACCATTTCTCCCGAAGCCCAGCCCATTTTATTTGGCTTTGTTTCTCTGCACTTTCTTTCATTGTCGTTGCACCCCATCACTACCAAGTGTGGCATTGGTTAGTCTTGCAGTTACTGCTGTCGAACTGTGTATGCGCCACGCATCCAGGTCCACTTGTCAGCCTCGTCGCCGCCGTGCTGCCATCTCTGCCTCGGACTATAGCTCTATCGCTGCCCTGTTTCGGAGTTCGTGTCGGGCCCACCTCCCGAGACTATTTAAGGATTCGAGGACCCTCGGGAGGAGCACCCCGAGATCCGTCATCCCCAAAAACCCTAGCTGCCGCCGTCAAATCGCCACCTAGCGTTGTGGCTGTCGTCTTCGTCTTCAGCACTGGCCGAACCACTCTGTCCTCACTACCGCCATTCCAGTGTACCTTGTCGTCAGTGGGAGCTACCTTCTGGATCATCGCAACGCCCGCATCCTAGGTCTACACTTCCTTTAGCCGGAGCGCCACCCAAGCTGCTTCGCCGACGAGGCCGAACACTAAACGCCGCCTCAACCTCACCGCTGGCTAGCCCAGAGGTTCCCTCATGCCCGTGAGTATACCAACGTGATCCAAGTAGCATCCTCTACCTATTACGCTACTTCACCGTCGCCGGAGAGCCGCCGTTCACCATACACCATCGGGTCCAGAGCCCTTGCCGTCAGCAAGTGACGTGTCAGCCGCGTGTACGGCACATCAGCGCCACCTCAGCCCTTTGCTCACGTGTCAGCTAAGTCAGCGAAATGTCAATGCCCGTGTGTCAAACCGTACCCTAAACCAGATCCAAACTTGGGTAGATCTAGTCCTCGGTGAACCATGCCTTTGACATGTGACCCCCACTTGTCAGAGTTACTGTGTTGTAGACCCATGAGATGTAGACCATAGACCAGATCCATGAACTCGGTCCATGCACGCATGGTCCCACATGTCAGCCACTGTTCCTATTTTCTGGTTTTCTTTTAATGCCGAAATTAGGGCTGACATCATGCGGGCGCAATAAATCAGAATTTCCAGTAGAAAGTTAATTCTAGAAATTAGAAACAGTAAAGCCTTTTCTTTTTCTTAGGTTTAGATCTTCCAAAAGGTCGTTCTTTCTCATATGAACTCCGTTTGAGCCCATTCAAATTTATAAATTCATCTAAATTCAAGTTCTACCTTCTTGAGATTTTTGTTTAAGTTTTAGAGTTTGTTATCTCTCTATTTTGTATTTTTTTTATTTGCTTTTGTTTGCGAGTAGACGTTGATACTTTTTGAGGAGGGAGAAGTTGATCAAGCTCAAGACCAGTACCAAGACTTGTTCCAAGGCAAGTTGTACCTTTGACCATATTGAACCCAGTTTTTCTAAAATTAATTTGATTCAAATTACTGCATTCTACTTTAAGTATTTATTTAAATGCTTTGGGTTTAGCTATACACTAATTTGTTTATATCCTGCTCTGTGCCTTTTATCGTTCATTCATGCTGAGATCAAATCAGTGATGCTAGATGTTGATGTGATCATTTCTTGTGCCTTTTATCTTCTATTCGTGTTGTGATTAACTTAGTGATGTTGAATTTAATAGTCATTGAAATGATGTTTCTGTAATCCTGTTACTTGATGTGAAATCATAGCATGTAGTATTGAACGGATTGCCTCTATGTATGAACTTAGTGATGTAACTAAGGACGGGCATGATGTTGCGTGTGCTATTTTCTAAAGCAGGAACATTGGATTTTTTTGGTGTCATTCAATTGTTTGTGGACATATCTTGTTTGTGAGGGTTTTTTATTTTTTGTGGTAAGGTATCTTGGTGTTGCTATGTTCTTGTTAAAGATGATGATATATGCAATTTACTTGAGAAAAATTGTTCAGATGTTATTTTAATCTTTAGTACTTGCCTACTAGAGAACTACTAAGCATGCCCTCACTCATAGATTTGGTAGCGGTGGTGGTTGTTTATATATACCTTGTCTTTATATGCTTTAATTCATTTCAGCTCTGCATATTATTAGCTTGAACTAAGGTTGTTCGTGTGGAAACACTTAATTGGTGATCTGTTTCTATGTCCTTTTTGCTCCACTTTTTCTCAAAAGACCAAAAAGTAAATGATATGCCATCACTGCCCTTTCTTTAACGCATAGTAGTTAGGTAGTTAGGTTAAATTGTGTGAATTATTCATGGAATTGGCCATGGGTTGTTTCTTACTCTCTTTTTTGTTTGTCCTTGTAGATGGTTCGCCGTTGATGCACGCGCATCGCAACTAAAATGAACTGTACCGTCGCGAGGGATGTTGTTCAAGCTACCCCGGCTCGGAGTGGCTCATCGCGGGCAACGACATCCACTACCGCGGCACGAGATGACGGTGACGACAGCGAAGAGGAGGAGGACAATGATGGCGAAGAGGAGGAGGAGGACGACGACGAAGAAGATGCCGTGGATGCCAGATTGCACGATGAGATGGTCATGTCGGATACTGTTGGTTCACCTACCCCAACGCAGTCAACTCAGGCCACGCCTTCGTGGCGTAAATGTCGTGATGTGCAGACATTAGCAGCATCAATGTCATAGAGGGCACTTGCGGTGAGCATCAAGCTGCTAGGTTCACACCGGGCACGGGTCCGATCCGCAAGCGCAAGTGATGTAATTGAGTGTAGTACCAATACCTTTCTGTATGGGATGAATGAATGAATGAAATGAAATGA
Organism: Phyllostachys edulis; assembly: GCA_036346405.1. Classification (NCBI taxonomy): domain Eukaryota; kingdom Viridiplantae; phylum Streptophyta; class Magnoliopsida; order Poales; family Poaceae; genus Phyllostachys; species Phyllostachys edulis. The sequence continues at coordinate 28,047,425 of CM070565.1, forward strand.
TTGAATGGATGGATAATTGGTTAATTGGATGATTGAATGGATGAATGGATGGATGAATGAATGGACGAATAGTTGAATGAATAATTGAATGAAGCAATGAAGGAATTAATAAATGATTGATCTGCCAAAAAAAATGGGTTAGCAACGGCAGTACCCACGGTGTGGCAGCTTAGTACTGTCACGCCAAGCGTGGCGGCGTGGCAGGACTTAGCCCCAGAATCAGGGGCTAGGCTTGCAACGCCTCTGGATTTGTTCATGCATTGGCGTGGCGGCATGGTTACGCCATGCCAGTGACCATAGCATGGTAGCTAGTACTATCACGCCAAGAGTGGCGGTGTGGCAAGACTTAGCCCCAGAATAAGGGGTCGAGCTTGCAACGCCTCTGGATTTGTCCATGCACTGGCGTGGCGAAACGGTTACGCCACACCAGTGACCACGGTGTGGCTACTGGTCCTGTCATGCGAAGAGTGGCAGCGTGGCAGGACTTAGCCCCAGAATTAGGGGTCGGGCTCGTAACACCTCTAGATTTGCCCATGCATTGGCGTGGCGGCACGGTTATGCCACACCAGTCACCATGGCGTGGCAGTTGGTCCTGTCACGCCAAGAGTGGCGGCACGGCAGGACTCGGGCCCACATTTGCTGACCAAATTTGTAAAACGAAGTGACAACACACTACGACGCTAGCTTCTCAGATCGAAATGATCACACTCTGTCACGCCACAAATTCAGACCGAAAAGACCACACCCTGTCACGGCACACACTGCCACCTATGCAGACCGAAAAGACAACACACGTCAACGCTAGCTTGTCAGACAAAAATGACCTCACTCTGCCACGCCACCTTTTCAAACCAAAGTGACAACACACCGTGACACTACCTTCTCAAACAGAAATGACCAAACTCTGCCACGCCACCTTTTCACACCGATATCTTGTCTGTTCTCCCTCCGACCTCAGCATTACACCCTTTCTGCTTATAAAAAGAGGGAGAAGAGAGCTGGAGGAGAACACTACACCACCACACCCAACACTTCACCAAAGCTTCGTTCACACAACAGAGAGGAAGGAGATGTCAGACTCGTCGGTGAATTTCTACGTGAAGATGTTGTGGAAGCGCAAGTAGCTTGCCGAGAGGGCTAAACCCTACCAGATTGTCCTTTAAAGGATGCATCGGTACCACTAGAGTTCCCATGCCCACAATGTGTGTGCGATGAACCGGCTAAGATTATCCAATCCACACACCCGACGATCACCGCCTGGGTGTACTACAAGTGCATGAACATGCTCGTGAGAAAATCTTGCACACATATAGATTTTTCACATCTTACTTTCCATTCCACAAATCCCGAACTACATCTACGCATAATGGCAGCCGGAGATGTGATACAACTTCTTCCAATGGATCGACGGCCCAGACATGTACGATAGGGCGTTCATGGAGTAGAATTACGTGCTGAACTATGCGATGCGAGCCGAGACCTTCGAACGCTGGAAACCTTACGTACCGACCCAATTAAAAAGGCACCAGAGGAGCAAAATAAAGTAGGGTGGTGGTGCAGGACCCCTAAACAAGAAGCTGAGTATGACCGGTCCAAGCGCGCTGCGGACAAGGGGAATGCTCCCCGTCGCCCGGGCGCAGTCTGGATCGAAGAGGTAAGTTATGTTCAATTTGCATGCTGATTATGGAGATATCAAACCAATAGTATGGACACATGTTAGAGAACATAGTGTTGGATAAGACCCACCTTGAGACACTATTGAGATTGTTATGATTCTATGTGTCATTAGTTGGTCTCAAGCAATGATGATGTATAATCCTTAGATCTAAGATCAGCATGGTTTTCTACATGTGTAATAGCACTCTTAGGGGTTGCCAAACACTACTCGTAACTGGGTAGTTATAAAGGTAGCTTTCGGGTATGCTATAAAATATGCGAAGGAATGTGACTGGTCAGATATGGGATTTGCCCCTCCTAACATAATAGGAGAGATGTCTCTGGGCCCCTCGTTGTTGTCAGATAAAGAAAGTGCATGGCCATACTACTAGTGGTCGAAGTGTTGACCACATGAAGTTATTTGACACTTGATCGAGAAAGTATTGAATAGTCCATAGATGACAAATTATCTCACCTGGAGTTCAACCAGATGCCGTGAGGCAAAGGGAGAATACACAAGCTGGTCAGACTGGTCAAACACAGTCACAAACTAGTCGTATGGAGATACGAACTGGTCATAGACTGATCGAACACAGTCACGAACTGGTCGTATGGAGATACGAGCTGATCGTAGAATGGTCGAATATAGTCACAAACTAGTCGTATGGAGATACGAGCTAGTCGTAGACTGCTCGAACATAATCACTAACTGGTTGTAAGGAGTTACGAACTGGTCGTAATTAAGTATTAACTGGTCGTAAGGAGTTACGAACTGGTCATAACTAATTATGGACTAGTCGTGACAAGATACGAGCTGATCGTAAGTGATAAAGACCTGGTCGTAGATCATATTGTATTAAGGTTCGTCCGATATATTCTATTTGTGTTCGGGAATCATTATGTCCTACTAAGTGCCGCTAATGACTCGTGGTCGGAAAAGAGTTTCCGAGTCACAACTGATTACACATGAACCTATAGGGTCGCACACTTAAAGGGCTAGGATTTGATTTGGATGGTGATTCAAATTCTTGTAGGTCACGAGTTCCTAATGGGCCTCAAGTTTGAGACCCATAATGGATGCCTATATATAGAAGGGCAGTGGCATAGGGTGGATGATCTTTTGAAAGAATTCTTGAAACCCTAATAGACATGCCTTCCTCAACCACGCCACCGGTGCTAGCACTCCATCGCGTGCTGTCCTTGCCCCATATGTGTGGATACCTTGGAGGTATTGTTGTGAAGCATCATCACTAGGATGATCCGCAACTCGTGGCGATCTTAGGAGCAGGAGGGTAAGACATGCGGCAAGTACGACTATGACTGCATCAACTCGCTACATCGACTCTACTTCCGCTATGACTCGGCGCATCTAGTTGTAATCTCGTGGTCTATTACTAGCGGAGGTTCCTTGGTTGCTTGGTAGATTTTTGTTTTGTGCTATTGTAGCCTACCCATAATCCTACAACCATGAGTACTGGCTTGACGAGATTGGGCCACGCAAGCTCTCCATGCTGGCACACTATGCGCACGACGGCTTGCATGATAGGTTTGGCCACATCAAGGTAAGTGGCATGATAGAATGGTTTGGCCACGCTGCACGTTATGACGTGACCAAAGGGGTCATAATTGAAAATAAAGTTAGCAATGGGTTAACTTTAAAAAAGGTTTAAATAAAAAAATTCACGGTAGTAGTACTAGAAATAGCAATAGATTTTTATTTGATCCTTGTAAGCAATAAAATACAAATACAAAGTTGTATAGAGTAAGAAGAGAACAACTGACACAACGCAAAAACACGTCTATTATTGTCTCATCTACTTTTTGCTGCATAGATTACTCCACCATATTAGCAAAATATTAGTAGACTAGTCGCCTCTAGTCAGTGTTATCGCAATTGAGGTGTCTAGGAGGGAATTGAGTACTAATTTGTCATAGTACTCGAATTTTGAGAGTGAATTGAGTACTAATTTGTGCAAGAGTACTCAAATTTTGAGCCATCCGATAAACATAAAAAACAGAGCAACATAAAAAATAGAGCGTTCCACCCGTGGGCTATGGGGTTGAGTGCTCTGAGCATTCTCGGCTAGTGCTTTGGGCTATGTTCTTTTCATTTATGGGCTTCTTTTGTGCAGTGGGCAGCGAAAAACACATTTAATGACATATGTGTTGTTCAGAATATAAATAGGCCCATATAAAGTTATGCTACCTTATAGTAACGTTATGATATTTTTTATATAAGATAAAAACATTTTTTACACATATTGTAGTCTGTTTCTGTAACTTTAGTAAAAAAATGCAAGTAAATTAATTTTCACATTGAATTAACTCCTTTTAATGTAAATCACATATACACAAACAGACAACTGCTATAACTACTGACATGGAGCTCACAACCACAAAACACATCCACTACTACTTCTAAGAGCTAACAAAGATTTAAACACAACACAACACACCCACAAACAAACCAAACCTTAACAGAAATTGACAAACATGGAGACTACTACTACAACTACACTGCGAACAGATAACCAACCAAGAACATCATACAAAGATTTCACTGATTCACAAGGATTAAAGCACAATCACATCTCATACATCACAGCAAAACTAATCAAATACTAGAACAAGGAATAATTCTTGTAACAACGGTAAGTTGTAAGAGGAGCAGTAAATAATATTGTAACATTGGAAGGAAAAAAAGGAGTAACCGAGGAGGGCAACATTAGCAGAAGAAGATGCAGGGGTCATTGGGTGGAGAAGAGGTAGTAGTCGTGGTCGAGGATGGGATTGTCATGGTTGGGGAAGAAGAGGCTGAGGACACCGGTGTAGTTGAAGTCGAGGGGAAGCAGTGGGGTCGCCACGGCGTCTTCGATGTTGTCCCACAAGGTGGCGGCTCAACCGGAGTAGGGCTCGATAGGAGCACGCCAGCGTCGATCATCGTCGTTGTCGGCCGCAGGCGAGGTGAAGACGCGGCACAAATCAGCGGTGGCATGGGTTGGAGTTGGAGTTGGCAGCGGTGTAGAGGTAGGGATTTGGGGATGCGGTGATTCAGTGGAGAGATGACAGGAGGCGAAGCCGATGGTGGTGAGCGGACTAGTGAGGAAGTAGGTGTGCAAGATGGTGGTGATGTTGATGAGACAAATGGACAGAGAAATGCATAGTGTGAATCACAAATCCACCATCTAACGGTAAAAAAAAATGAGTACTCGTAGACAAGAAAAACACTCTTGTACCGATTAGCAATCTCCTATCGGAATTTACCACTTTTTAAAATGGAGTAGATCAGGACTCTTATACCGAGAACTATGAAAACAAACATGTTTCATCACTTTCTTGGTTTTTGTCAATTTACTGAAAGCTCGCCCATTTTGATTCCACTGGATTATGCTGTTAGTAAATATTTTCTGTGCCAACAGATCTTATTCATATTTTTCTCCTCAGCTTAATCTTTTGGGTGAACTAGTTGTTGCATGAAATTAAATATGGTTCAGAGCCAAGTGGTTTTGAATTTAAGATCTAGCTAACACAGTATTAAAAATCATAATTGGGCCATTTCAAGTCCACGCGGTAGGCCCCTTAATTGACCTGGCTAATGCAATACTAAAAATAATAATTATGGGCTACTTCCAAACCTTGTCATAGGTCTGGTGGAGCCTAGACGGACAGTATTTTGAAGTATATTGTTTACGTTTCCTCGTTAGCTTAAGCTTTTGGGCGAACTAGCTAGCGCTTAAAACTCAATACATACGACCACAAAATAGGTTGTACTTACAAACTCCCCCGTGATACCAAATTCCCAATATTTCTAAACTTTCTGGGAGTAATATTTAGATTATTCTAGAAGTTTTATTTTGTTAATTGAACAATCAACACAAGAAACATATTTCCATCTGTTCATTTCCTAAAGTTTAGACTGAAAGGGTCGCCAATTGGCACTGTACTAGACTCGGCTTTTTTGAAGACCTGTTAGACTCGACGAGACAACGACTAATTGAAAAATAAATCCTATGGTGAGGGACCTCGACGAGGGTTCCCTGTGGATGTCGTCCATTGGCTAGAGGATCGGACGGTGGAGGGCACCCGCGGGGGGGAGCTCGAGGCTCTCCCCCCATAGAATTTGCTTTCGACTGATTGCATACTGTCATAGATGTGAACACTATCATATTTAAGGAATTCTGCGCAGGCCGCAGGTTATCTTCTTTCACATCATAAATCTTTATTTTTTGTGTGTGTAAACTAGCAGTTTATATTGTACTTGATCGTTGATCTAAAATGTTCTAGTACTTGACCATATTCTAGTACGAATAGACAAGTATATGGTACAAAATGCGTGCGAACGGACAAGTATATGGTACAAAATGCGTGCGAAAAGTGCCTTGTCCTCATCTTTGTTACAAAAATAAAAATACTTCGAAGCCACTAGTGGATGGTTGTACCTCTTGTGCAGAGTTAATGGATTGACAATGGTTCACACTGGGTGTGTGATGTTTATCAATTTTAGTATCAATTTATAATACAATTGTTCATGAGTTGTGCCAAATTAAAGGTAATTAACCACGAGATATGCCAATTTATAATACAATAATTGCCTATATATGCATACCTATCTAGTGTCCATCAATTCTATGGATTCGGTGTATATCTCAATTTATTTTTCGAGAACAGGCAAAAAAACTTGTGCACCATTTCATTAAAGAAAAAGAAAGCCAATCGTTTGACAAACAAGTGAACAATGCAGCAGCACGGATCAACGCTGCCGCGGAACTAAATTGCACTACAAGCCCATCTGAGCCCAATTTAACTTATCATTAATTGGTTGTTGATTGTTACAGCAAAATCTGCTGTACAAGCCCATTTGAGACCACATGATACATATGTCACAATCAAGCCCATCTGCTATTTGATTGGGGGAATTCTGCGCTGGTTTTCTTCTTTCACATCATAAATCTTGATTTTGTTGAACTACCAGTTTATACTGTACCTGACCATATTCTAGTACGGACAGACAAGTATATAGTACAAAAATGCTTGCGAAAAGTTGATCGGAGCGGTATCCCCCACAGATCAAGAAGCAAATCAGAGACCTCATTCAGTAGCATCAATTTTTGTCTTGTGGTAACAACAGGACCATTATTTGTTGCTATCACAATAGCATCAATAGAATAGACATAACTTCTCATCCTCTAATTGTTTGTCCGCAACCGAACTGGTCGCATACGCATACTGCGCACTGGCAACCGAACTTGGGAACACATTTACCGTCTGATGGACCATACTTATCAAAACAATTCGCGGCGCACATGGTGGGGTCGCACTGGTCGCCCCCGTCGATGTAGAACTTCTCGCAGTTTGAGTCAGCCATCACGTTGGTCGCCGTATCTGTGAATTCTCAGGAGAATTGAAATGTAGAATTGTTAGCGCAAATTTGAGTTGGTTACTCTTCACGCACGACACAGTTGGTTCGGAAGTGTATAGAGAAATACCTGGTGATAGCAATAGAAGCTCAAGAACCAAGAGCAGTGGCGTATGCCTTGTCCTCATCTTTGTCAAGGAAAAAAAAAAAAAAAACACTTCGAAGCCACAGAAGGATGTTTGTGTGTGGTGGGGTAGCAGTGCCTACCTTCTACCTCTATCTTGTGCAAAGCTAATTGATTGGCAATGGTTTTATAGTGAATGTGCTATGTTTACCAACTTTGGCATCAATTCATAATATAGTTGACGATGAGTTGTACCAAATCAAATGCAGTAAACCACAATGCTAATATTGTCTCGTCCAGTTGCCTAAATAATCTTACGTCAAAAAAAGTTGCCTAAATAAAGCATATATGGTGCACAGTGATTGATTTTATTTGTATACATATCTATAGTCCATCAATTCTCTAGATCTGGTGTATATCTGTGGATGTCATAGGATATGTTCCTAATTTTGATAAAATAGAATTAGTGCCTACTTTTACAGCCAACCACATTGATTTGGCAGGTGCATGCCTAATGTGTTTCCACCGAACAGTAGCATGACTACATGTGTTTCCAATTAGCTATTACTAAAAATAAAATAAAATAAACATGCCAAAAGTGTTGCAACCGAACATGTGCTGGCCATCTCCAAGTGATTCACGTGAGCATGGTTTCCTAATTGGTTTTCTCACGGTTAGCATCAATCAGGAGTTTCCTTTTTTGTCTCCACGTGTTTTGGCAACAACTAATTCTTCCTTGACGTTCTTCCTTTTATTTCCTCACGGTCAGCCTTTAATCCCCATGCGTTTTAGCACATTTGGATTTTCCTTGACTTGCTCCAACTGAAATTCTTCTATCGTTGAATCTTCAAACTTTAGCACAATCAAAATACTATTTTTGGGTAGTATAAAATTCTCGTTAAAATTAATGACACGTTCATTAAGGAGCAAGTTCACCTGATCTTATAGTTTTTTGACACGTGCTCTTATAATTGGCCCAGTCGGCAACTCGATGCATATATCTTGAGCATTAGGTGGAGGAGAAGAAGGCGTCGTAGGGATGCTCTCATCAGGACTCAAGCATGGTGCAAGATGGACAAGGATAAACGAACGAGAAGTTCGGTACGACGGGTTGCATCAAGCGGTGCAGGGATCGGCGCAAGTGCAATGGTAGTTTCGGTGGTAGCCAGATAGGAGAGACTTGCTGACATGAACAAATTAAGTCGTTGATCAACCAACATGTGGCGAAGTATGGGATTGCTTCATGATGATTGGACTCAGTCTTTGGAGAAGGGTCGAGAAGTGGTTTTTTGTTATCTTCATCAAAATACCGCCTTGGTGACCTTCGGCAAAATCGTGGTACAAGACAACGCAAGGAGAGATTGTTTAGGTCAAGTGAAGATGAAGATCACAAAAAGACGGATTTGGTAAGCCCTATTCGTCGCCACTTTGAGAAGTGTGCATGGGAGCAGACTCGTTTGTGTGTGGGCTTAACGGGTGCCTATTAGGGTTTTCTCTCTAAACCTAGTCTCCACTAGAAAAGGGAGAGGTCCAGATGTGGAGCCTCTCGTTTCTTCCAAGTGAAAATCCTAATTTGTGTTTTGGGGAAAGTGGAGTAGTTGAGGCTATGATTTGTGAGAGATAGATTGATTGAGTGCTCAAGTGTTGAGCTTTTATCCTCCATGGTGGAGTGGTTGTAAACCAATAATCTTCTCAAAGCAATCCAAACAAGATTTCCTCAAGATGTGTTTCTTCTTGTTCTTGCTCTCTCTTTAATGTCTTTTGATATTTTGCTTGTTCCTTTGGTTTTCTTGGTGTTCATGCTGTGATCTAGCTTTTTAGGACCTATGGGAATACATCTAGGATCACTTTGATCATCATTCAACCATGAGCAAGTTTTTGGGTCATAGTTTGAATTTCCTCGTTCTTGTGCCCCATTGCCCTTATCTAAGAAATTCATGGAACCTTGACCTTGATCTTCGTAACATCCTAATTTTTTGAAGTTTCAAAACCTTTTTGAGTAGTTTAGTCCGTTGGAAAATTCACCCAATTTTATTTGACTTTAATTAAGCTTAATATGGACTTTTGAATAGAAAAACAATTTAACGTGACTAATCTAAACATCAATTAATTCTAAAACTATTTTATTTGGGTTCTCTGTGCTTGGAAATATTTTTCAGATTTTTCTAGAATTTTACCGAGTTCATTTGCTATTTTTTTTCATTTGCCTTTTTGATTTACTAATATTTCTAAATTTCAAAAGCTAATTAAAATCTCATAAACTCTTTGGGCTGAAACCCTATTCCTTGGCCCATTTCTCCTAAAGCCCAGCCCATTTTCATCGGCTTTGTTTCTCATTTGACCACCACTCGCTTCTTGTTGCACCACCGTGTCGCCAAAGGGGCCCATTGTCAATCTTGCTGCTACCACGCCAAACCCATGTGCGCCACGCATCTGGGTCCGCTTGTCAGCCTCGTCGCTGCCGTGCTGCCGCCTCCGCCTCGAACTGTAGCTCTGTTGCTGCCCTGTTTTGGAGTCCGTGTCGGGCCCACCTCCCGAGACTATTTAAGGCCTCGAGGACCCTCAGAGGAGCACCCCAAGATGTGTCGTCCCCAAAAACCCTAGCCGCCACCATCAAATTGCCGCCTAGCACTGTGGCTGTCGTCTTTGTCTTCAACTCTGACCGAACCACTCCGTCCTCATTGCCGCCATTCCAGTGTACCTCGTTGTCGGTGGGGGGCTACTTTCGGGATCATCGCAATGCCCGCATCCTTGATCTACACTTTCCTTAGCCAGAGCGCCACCCTAGCTGCTTCGCCGACGAGGACGAACCCTAAACTCCGCCTCGACCTCACCACCGGCCAGCCCAGAGGTTCCCTCGCGTCCGTGAGTATACCAACGTGATCCCCGTAGCATCCTCTACCTATTGCGCTACTTCACCGTCGCCGAAGAGTCGCAGTGCGCTAATGACCATCGGATCCAGAGCCCTTGCCATCGGCAAGTGACGTGTTAGATGCGTGTACAACACTTCAGCCCCTTGCTCACGTGTCAGCTACATGAGTCAGCGCCATGTCAATGCCCGTGTGTCATACCGTACCCTAAACCCAGATCCAAACTTGGGTAGATCTAGTCCTCGGTGAACCATGCCTATGACATGTGACCCCCGCTTGTCAGTGTTATTGTTTTGTAGATCGAGGAGCTGTAGACCATAGACTAGATCCATGAACCCGGTCCATAGACACCTGGTCCCACATTTTAGCCACTGTTCCTATTTTCAGTTTTCTTTTAATTCTAAAATTAGGGTTGACATCATGCTGGCGCAATAAATTGGAATTTCCAGTAGAAAGTTAATTCGGGAAATTAGAAATAGTAAACCCTTTTCTTTTTCTTAGGTTTAGATCTACCAAAAGCTCGTTCTTCCTCATATGAACTCCGTTTGAGCCCATTCAAATTTATAAATTCATCTAAATTCAAGCTCTACCTTCTTAAGATTTTTATTTAATTTTTAGAGTTTGTTATCTCTCTGTTTTGTATTTTTTTTATTTGCTTTCGTTTGCGAGTAGACGTTGATACTTCGGGAGTTTTTGAGGAGGGAGGAGTTGATCAAGCTAAAGAACAATACCAAGACTTGTTTCAAGGCAAGTTGTACCTTTGACCATGTTGAAATTAGTTTTTCTATACTTAATTTGATTCAAATTACTGCATTATACTTTAAGTATTTATTTAAATGCTTTGGGTTTAGCTATACACCAATTTGTTTATATCCTGCTCTGTGCATTTTATCGTTCATTCATGCTGAGATCAACTCAGTGATGCTAGATGTTGATGTGATCCTTCTTTGTGCCTTTTATCTTCTATTCGTGTTGTGATTAACTTAGTGATGTTGAATTTAATAGTAATTGAAATGATGTTTCTGTAATCCTGTTACTTGATGTGAAATCATAGCATGTAGTATTGAACGGATTGCCTCTATGTATGAACTTAGTAATGTTGAATTTTATATGCTTTTATTCATTTCAACTCTGCATATTATTAGCTTGAAGTAAGGTTGTTCGTGTGGAAGCACTTAATTGGTGATCTATTTCTGTCATTTTTGCTCCACTTTTTCTTGAAATACCAAAAAGTCAATGATATGCCTTCACTGCCCTTTCTTTAACGCATAGTAGTTAGGTTAAACTATGTGAATTATTCATGGATTTGGTCATGGGTTGTTTCTTACTCTCTTTTTGTTTGTCCTTGTAGATGGTTTGCCGTCAATGCAGGCGCATCGCAACTAAAATGAACTGCACCGTCACAAGGGATGTTGTTCAAGCTACCCTAGCTCGGAGTGGCTCATCGCGTGCTAGCTCATCACGGGCAATGACATCCACTACCGCGGCACGAAATGACGGTGACAACAGCGAAGAGGAGGACGACGATGACAGCGAAGAGGAGGAGGAGGAGGACGACGACTAAGAGGATGACGTGGTTGCCAGATTGCGCGCCGAGATGGTCCTGTCGGATATTGTTGGTGCACCTACCCCAACGCAGCCATCTCAGGCCACGCCTTTGTGTCGTAAACGCCGTGATCGCATAGACATTAGCAGCATCAATGTCATAGAGGGCACCCACGGTGAGCATCAAGCTGCTAGGTTCATACCAGGCACGGGTCCGATCCACAAGCGCAAGTGATGTAATTGGGTGTAGTAACAATACCTTTCTGTATGGGATGAATGAATGAATGAATGAATGAAATGATTGAATGGATGGATGATTGGTTAATTGGATGGATGAATGGATGGATGGATGGATGGATGAATGGATGGATGGATGGATGAATGAAGGAAGGAATTAATGAATGATTGATCTGCCAAAAAACTAGGTTAGCGATGCTTGTTCCCACGGCGTGGCAGCTTAGTACTGTCACGCCAAGCGTAGCGACGTGGTAGGACTTAGCCCCAGAATCAAAGGCCGGGCTTGCAACGCCTCTGGATTTGTCCATGTACTAGCGTGGCGGCACAGTTACGCCATGCTAGTTACCATAGCATGGCAGCTGGTACTGTCACGACAAGAGTGGCGGCGTGGCAGGACTTAGCCCCAGAATCAGGGGTCAGGCTTGCAACGCCTCTGGATTTGGCCATGCACTGGCGTGGCAGAACGGTTACGCCACACCAGTGACCATGGTGTGGCAGCTGGTCCTATCATGCCAAGAGTGGTAGCGTGGTAGGACTTAGCCCCAGAATCAGGGGTTAGGCTTGCAACGCCTCTGGATTTGTCGATGCACTGGCATGGCGGCACAGTTATGCCACACTAGTGAACATGGCGTGGCAGTTGGTCCTGTCACGCCAAGAGTGGCGGCGCGGCAGGACTTAGACCCACATTTGCTGACCAAATTTGTAAACCAAAGTGATAACACACCACGACGCTAGCTTCTCAGATTGAAATGATCACACTCTATCATGCCACAAATTCAGACCGAAAAGACCGCACCCTATCACGCCACACACTGCCACCTTTGCAAACCGAAAAGACAACACACGTCAACGCTAGCTTGTTAGACAAAAATGACCACACTCTGCCACGCCACCTTTTCAGACCGAAGTGACAACACACCGCAACGCTACCTTCTCAGACAGAAATGACCACACTCTGCCACACCACCTTTTCACACCGATGTCTCGTCTGTTCTCCCTCTGACCTTAGCATTACACCCCTATCCGCTTATAAAAAGAGGGAGAAGAGAGTTAGAGGAGAACACTATACTACCACACCCAACACTTCACCAAAGTTTGGTTCACACAACGGAGAGGAAGGAGATGTCAGACTCGTTAGCGAATTTCTACGCAAAGATGCTGCGGAAGCGCAAGTGGTTTGCCGAGAGGGCTAAACCCTACCCATATTTTTCTTTGAAGGATGCATCGGTACCACCAGAGTTCCCACGTCCACAATGTGTGTGCAAAGAAATCGGCTAAGATTATGCAGTCCACACACCCGGCGACCGCCGCCCGGGCGTCCTACAAGTGCGTGAACATCCTCGTAAGCGAATCTTGCACATATATAGATTTTTCACATCTTACTTTCCATTCTACAAATCCCTAACTACATCTGCGCATAATGGCAGCCGGAGATGCGATACAACCTTTTCCAATGAATCGACGGCCCAAACATTTACGATAGGGCGTTCATGGAGCAAAATTACATGTTGAATTATGCTATGCGAGCCGAGACCTTCGAACACTGGAAACCTTACGTACCAACCCAATAAAAAAGGCACCAGAGGAGCCTAAGAAAGCAGGGTGGAGGTGCTAGACCCCCAAACAGGAAGCTGAGTACGACCGGGCCAAGCGCGCAGCGGACTTGGGGAATGCTCCTGCTAATGAGACCGGCGGCCATACTAGTGCTCCCCGTCGCCCAGACGCAGTATGGATCGAAGATGTAAGTTATGTTCAATTTGCATCCTGATCATTAATTTGGCCCTACGTTTTGTTATCCTAACATAATTCAATCATCCAACCCGTCTCGTAGAACATGGCTAACTTCAAGACTGGCCACCATCGCCGACAGTCAGGAGATAAGGGGAAGGGAGCGATGGGCCACCAAGACTAATTAACTTCGTTCCAATCGACCTTTTTTCTATTCCAAAAAGGCCCACATGTATCGTAGGTGTATTTCGGTTTGTTAATTTGTGCATGATGTCATTTATGATGCACGTAACCAAACCCTACGCGCCTGTAATTCGCAACTACATAATAAAGTCTATTTCAAATTATGTTCTCTTTTTTTTAATGAAATCGGTTCTGCAAACACTACGACCGTGACAACAGCGTGCGTGTGCAAACCCTAAACCCAAATATTTTAAAGAGGAGGGTGGATTTCCCCCACACACCCCATCAAGAGGAGGGCGGATTTTCCGTTCAATTCTTGGCATGGCAAGGCATGCTCAACAGCATGAAACAAAAGGCATGGCACAACATAAATATAAAGGTCCACAAGACATACTTCATAACTAGTTCATCACAACTACATACAAAAAGTAGTCATACATAAGAGATTCAAGTGCCGCCATGCTAACATAGGGGGGATGAGAGAGAGAGACGTTGGAGGAAGGGGAGGGTCAAAGAGCGAATGAGTTAGGGCTTGGGTGGGACTGATCGGAGGGCTTTGTTGCACTTTGCCATGCCATGCGTCATGGCATGATAAAGCCATCCTGCCACGCTAATGGACGCGGTGTGGCAGGACTTGGCCCCTCACCGCTCCTGCATGCTAGCAACGCCTTTGGAGTTTGCCAAAGCATGGCGTGGTGACATGGTTTAGTCATGCCATTAAATATGGCGTGGTGACATGGTTTAGTCACGTCATTAAAGACGACATGGCAAAGGGTCCTGCCACGCCATGAGTACTGGCTTGACGGGATTGGGCCACGCAAGCTTTCCACACTAGCACCCTGTGCGCACGTCAGCTTGCATGACAGGTTTGGCCACGCCGAGGTAAGTGGCGTGATAGAATGGTTTGGCCACGCTGCACGTTATGACATGACCAAAGAGGTCAAAATTGAAAATAAAGTTAGCATGGGGTTAACTTTAAAATATTATTTTAAAAAAGGTTTCAATAAAAAATTCACGGTAGTACTACTAGAAGTAGTGGTAGATATTTATTTAATCCCTGTAAGCAATAAAATACAAATACAAAGCTGTATAGAGTAACAAGAGAACAACCAACACAACGCAGAAACACGTCTATTATTGTCTCATCTACTTTTTGCTACATAGATTACTCCCCCAGATTAGCAAAATATTAGAAGTAGACTAGTCGCCTCTAGTTAGTGTTATCGCAATGGAGGTGTCTAGGAGGGAATTGAGTACTAATTTGTCATAGTACACGAATTTCGAGAGTGAATTGAGTACTAATTTGTGAGAGAGTACTCAAATTTTGAGCCGTCTGATAAACATAAAAACATAGCGTTCCACCCGTGGGCTATGGGGTCGAGTGCTCTGAGCATTCCAGGCAAGTGCTTTGGGCTGTGTTCTTTCCATTTATTGGCTTCCTTTCTGTAGTGGGCAGCGAAAAACACATTTAATGACATATGTGTTGTTCAAAATATGAATAGGCCCATATAAAGTTATGCTACCTTATAGTAACGTTATGATATTTTTTTTACATAAGATAAAAACATTTTTTACACATACTGTAGTATGTTTCCGTAACTTTAGTGAAAAAAATGCAAGTAAATTAATTTTTTACATCGAAATAACTCATTGTAATGTAAAACACATATACACAAACAGACAACTACTACAACTACTGACATCAACCACAGAACACATCCACTACTACTTCTAAGAGCTGACAAAGATTTAAACACAACACAACACAGCCACAAACAAACCAAACCTTAACAGAAATTGACAAAGATGGAGATTGCTACTGCAACTACACTATGAACAGATAACCAGCCAAGAACATCATACAAAGATTTCACTGATTCACAAGGACTAAAGCACAGTCACATTTCATACATCACAGCAAAACTAATCAAATACTGGAACAGGGAATAATTCTTGTAACAACGGTAAGTAGTAAGAGGAGTAGTAAATAATATTGTAACATTGGATGGAAAAAAAGGTGTAACCGAGGAGGGCAACATTAGAAGAGGAAGATGCAGGGGTCGTTGGGTGGAGAAGAGGTAGTAGTCGAGGTCGAGGATGGGATTGTCGTGGCTGGGGAAGAAGAGGCCGATGACACCGGTGTAGTCAAAGTCGAGGGGAAGCAGTGGGGTCGCCACGTCGTCTTCAATGTTGTCCAACAAGGTGGCGGCTCACCCGAAGTAGGGCTCGATGGGAGCACCCGGCGTCGATCATCGTTGTTTTCGTCTGCAGGCGAGGGGGCAAAGCAACACTTGGGATTGAGGTCAAGGAACCAGGAGATGAAGAGGCGACACAAATCAGCGGTGGTGTGGGTTAGAGTTGGAGTTGGCAATGGCGCAGAGGAAGGGATTTGGGGATGCGGCGATTCAGTGGAGAGATGGTAAGAGGCGAAATCGGTGGTAGTGAGCGGACTGGTGAGGAAGTAGGTGCGCAGATCGTGGTGATGTTGATGAGACATACTGACCGAGAAAAATGAGTACTCGTAGACAAGAAAAACACTCGAGTACCGATTAGCAATTTCCTATCGGAATTTACCATTTTCTAATATGGAGTAGATCAGGACTCTTGTACTGAGAACTACGAAAACAAACATGTTTCATCACTTTCTTGGTTTTTGTCGATTTACCGAAAGCTCACCCATTTTGATTCCACTAGATTATGCTGCTAGTAAATATTTTCTGTGCCAACAGATCTTATTCATATTTTTCTTCTCAACTTAATCTTTTGGGTGAACTAGTTGTTGCGTCAAATTAAATATGGTTCAGAGCCAAGAGGTTTTGAATTTAAGATCTAGCTAACACAGTATTGAAAATCATAATTGGGCCATTTCAAGTCCACGTGGTAGGCCCCTTAATTGACTTGACTAATGCAATACTAAAAATAATAATTATGGGCTGCTTCCAAACCACGTCATAGGTTTGGTGGAGCCTATACGAAGAGTATTGAAGTACATTGTTTACGTTTCCTCGTTAGCTTAAGCTTCTGAGCGAACTAGCTGGTGCATAAAACTCAATACATATGACCATAAAATAGGTTGTGCCTACAACTCCCCCATGATACCAAATTCCCAATATTTTTAAACTTTCTGGGAGTAATATTTGCACAACGGAAGGGCCAATTGTTGAGGTGAAGTTTCAAAAAGGTTTTGCTATGATTGGTGCTAGCTACACTGGTTATATCTTGTGGGTAAAGAGTACAACCTCTACTGAGTGTTAATCAATCTATTTAAATAGCCACATCTACAGTCATGGACATCCTTGGGGATTTCACATGAGGGGTAGATTTTTATAAAACTGTTGGGAAGGGACAGTTGTGTGGTTAAACTCATGTGGTTGTGTGAAATAAATTGATTAGGCTTTGTGGTCTTTGTGAAAATAATTGTTAAACTTTTATTGTTTATTTTTTTGAATTACGCTTTAAATCTATTATTTATATTCAATTGCAAGTGTCGCTTTTTGCAAAAAACCATACAGCCATTCCTTTGGAATAATCCATCATCTATAATTGCATTATGTGTACAACTTGTTGAGTACTCGGAGTACTCATTCTTGCTACAATCATTCAGCTGAAGTGGAGGAGTCTTCGCCTGCTTTCGAGGAGTTTAACAATGTGGGTGATCGCTAGGTCTTGATCATAGACGGTTGCTTGTGGCAAGTCGATGGGTTCCCACTAGAGCTGTTTTCGTTCTGTTGTCATCTCTTTATTTAGTGTCAGCCATGCGTGGCTTAATAAGTGTAAACTTGACCATAAGGTCACAACCATTACTTATTAATCAAATTAGTTGTTTATTCTTATATACGTCTTGTGTGGAATGATATTCATCTATGTTGACACTATGTGCACTAGCATCATCCTGGGCTAGTGTATTATACACAGAGAGTCCAGATTTGTATATTTTGGTCCCGACAGAGGTGGCATAAGAGCCATACTAATTGTAGGTTTTGACCTTAATTAGATCGGTCGTCCTTAAAAAATTCAAAATTATTTTCTAAAGCAAAAATTAACTTGCAATATTAACGAATTGCTTGACTTCTCTTGTCTCTCTCTTGACTCATCTATTGTTGAAAGTCTTCTCTTCGCTAATTTTAATTTGGTTCTTACCTTTTGCATGTCTTTGTTAGATGGCACGGCTTCACACCTATGGAGAGCGTACCGAAGGTTTTGTCGCTGAGTTGTGGAAGATTCTACAAGCACTTGGAGGATTCAAGGGGCCACTCTACCGAGGCACCAACTGGATGGTGAACGGTCGGAGTCATGGGGTACTGTGTCGACTGATGATCTATGCTCGAGAGGATACCAAGGCCAGTCATCCTATGAACATCACTATTCAGAGGATCATCTTCGAGGAATGGATCTAGGAGTCTTCGCGTCTTCCTATCCTACGAGTGTGCAACATCTACACTGATGAATTAAGGGTTCAGTCTTTCGCCTTCATCCTCGTGCCTCCATAGTGGACCGTCCCACCCGTTACCCCTCCACCGATGGAGAAGAAGATGCTACCGTGGTTCACCTTGCTCACTTCATTACCACCCAGGAGGAAGCCTTGGAGCCTACGAGACGTTGCAGCTTGCAGAAGAGAGGATTTTAGAGCTGGAGGAAGCTTTGTAAGCCTAGGGACCTGAGGAACCTGAGGAGCTAGAGCCGGTCGTAGCAGTTCCAGGTCATAAGGATCAGTTCGCAAAGATGCATGTTTGTCCGTTAGCCTATGGCAGGGAAGATCATTGTTATGGTTGTGGAGGTTACCTCAGCGAGTGAGGTAGCAGAGAGTTAGGCTAAGTCAGTTGAGGCTCAGTGTGTGAGAGACGCGTCAGTTTAAGATTAAGAGTGTCATCCTTTTGACATTAGATTGTGTGTTAGATTCACCTTTTTGTTTTCTTGTGTGCAGTATGAGCTGCAAGAGCCCTTAGGCACTTGTTGTAGCCATGCAAAGACCTTTAATAATATATAGTTGTTTTAGTTGAGTTCTTTGTGCTGTGTTTGCTGGGCTTAACCTACCCCTTCTCAGTTCTTAACTTACCTTGTGCTTGATACGTTATCTAATCCCTTGGAGCTTCCTCTAGATGGTTTAGACTCACAACGCCACTGCCAATGGATCAAGAACCTATGGAGCCAATGGAGCAGAGGGAAGTGAACAAACCCCTACAGGAGCAATTTGACCTCAAGCACCGTCGATAGATTTGTAGAACTTTGGAGAATTTATGGCCATCCAGACTCAAATGATGTATACAATGATGAATTAGATGCAGAACATGAACAACAATCAAGCCAACAACAATTATACACTAGTTGCTCATGGTAACTAGGGACAGTCTAAGCTAGCAGAGTTCATAAGGACTTGCCCACCAACTTTTTTCGAAAGTGTTTCGCCATTGGAAGCTAACGATTGGCTTCACATAATTGAAAGGAAGTTGCTGATTACTAAGTGCAATGTCGGACCCAAGAGTAACACCCCCAAATCCTCTGTGTATTCTACATTAGTCCCTGGAAAAGTAGCTAGTGTACACAGTAAATAAATATGGTAACATCCCTAATTCGCACAACTTTATTAATAAATATCAAAGTTTATTACAAGAAAGGCTTACAAGCCAACAATAAAGAACACAGCAGAAGATGAAGAAGAAATAGTAGAGCCTAAAAATCTTCCACAGGAATCGATTGGGTAGCGGCCTAGTCATCCAGATCCTCTACGCTGGCAAAGTCCTTCTCCTCTGAAGAACATTTTATTAAGGAAGGGTGAGTAAAAAAATGCACTCCGCAAGTTACACCCATAACAGAGTTAATGCATGCATTGATATTATCAAAAGGGAGGCTTATAGGGTTATTTGTGCAAAGGAAATATTTGACATTTTAAATACAATACTAAGTTCAAAAGCTTAAATTTTACAATATCTAAAATTGTGTTTTAAATGAATTAATAAAGCTAGTGTAGGCACCAACCTAGCACTAACTTAAACACGGGAACCAACCCAGGGCTTCAACCAACAATTTTCTGATGGACACCCATACATGTCATAAACTATTTTATAAAATATTTTGAAAACAAAATCAAAGTCTAACTTTGAGTGGCTTTACTTAGCATGTCCACGACCGTGGACACGACTATTCGAATAGTTTTACACTCTGCAGAGGTTGTACAATTTTACCCACAAGAGATAATCATCTTATAATGTCCACTTTACACACTTTCATTGGTGTGCGACTAAGTGATTATCACAAGACCTTTCTAATGCTCTATCCCAATGTCATTATGCCCACTAAGGTTTCTGATGAGGGCATCCCGAGCTCTTTACCATCTTCTGCTACTACAAATGAAGCTACAAGTGTTGAAGCTCCAAGTCTGCCATCTGGATCTATTACAAGAGCATGGGCCAAATTATTAAAAGAACAGGTGAATTTGTTTCTAGCTGAATCACATAATGTTGTTGATGAGAATTTTATACTACATAAAGCTTGTGTTTTATGTGTGCTCAGATTTGAAGAACATACAATGATGGATCCCAAGAGGGAGGCATGGAAGGAAGGGAGCCCATCAAAAGACTGGCCAAGGAGTTGGCCCATGGCCCATGCGGCCAAGGAGATGAAGTCAACCCGCTGGTCCATGTAATGGTGCAAGGATGTCAAACCTGGGAGTAACCCCCCAAATCCTCTGTGTATTTCTGAACTAGTCTCATGATCAGTAGCTAGTTCACACAGTAAACAGATATGGTAACATACATAAATCGCACAACTTTATTAATAATCAATAGAGTTTATTGCAAGAAAGGCTTACAAGCCAACAATAAACAAACATAGCGGAAGACGAAGAAGTAGTGGAGTCCAGCTGATCTACCACATGCAATCGACTAGGGTAGCAGCCTAGTCGTCGAGATCCACACTGGTAGCAAAGTCCTCTGAAATTTATTTGCATCAAGAAAGGATGAGCACAACTTCCGTGCTTGCAAGTTACACTCAATAACAAATTATAATGCATGCAAGGATATATCAAAGAAAGGCTTATTGGTTGAATTTGCGTAAAGCAATGTTTTCTTTAAATACTTGTACTAAGTTCCAAAGCAATTATTACATAACTAAAATTTATTTTATAAATTCTCAGTTTTATATTCAGATAACATTCACACAAGAATGGTGAAGGATACCCTCATATCACATGGCTTCCTACCCAATTCCCATTTGGATAGAAATCCAAAATCATTTGTGTTAAATCATTTTGAAATCAAAACCAAAGTCTAACTTTGAGTGGCTTTGCTAAGCATGTCCATGACCATGGACACGGCTATTCGAATAGTTTTTAACACTCTGTAGAGGTTGTACAACTTTTCCCACAAGAGATAATCAACTTGTACTGTCCGCTCACACACTTTCATAGGTTTGCGACTAAGTGATTATCACGAGGCTTTTACAATGCGCCATCCCAATGTAGTCCCGTCTCGCTAACGTTTCGCTTCCATTGAATAGAAACCCACTAAATTTAAGCCCCCTCTTGCGCCAGGTGAGAATACATAAAAGTAGGTCATAATCGACACACACACACAACCGGATGGCACGACCACGATGGAATGTTGCAAATTAGTTAGCTAGGTCCTGCCCACTCAGAACATGTGGTAGTACGATGTGGCTTAGCAAGATACGGCTCGAAGACCGGTCCTTAATTGACTTGGACGACTTTCCATAAAACCCATGGGTCTCGATCATAGAAATGACTCGATCCCATGCATCAACATGCATCATCCAAACAACCATTTCGCCCAAGTACAAACCATCATTTTATTTTATTTTTCAAAGTCATTTATAACTTCCACAGCACACCAATGCTACAGATACAACTTAAACAACATTTGAATTTTTGGCTGAAATTCCCCAAATCAAACATTTTTGGTCTAAGCATGTCTTTGCATAATATTTTCAAATGCTCCTAGTTCATACTATTGTATCTACTAGGTTTTATCTAGGGTGACAATATATTCGCTTCAAATATCAACATTGGCCATACAAAGGATTTAGGGATATCTATGAATTTAAAACAGGAATTTAAATTACCAAATATAAATAAGCATGCAGTAATAATTTAAAACAGAAATTAAATAATTTAAAATAAAGGGTTCAAATATGATCAAAGATGTAACTTGCATTGCTTAATTAGTCGTTGTTCTCAAACGGTGTTGAAATCCGGTTGTCCGAAGTTGTAGGACCAGAAAGGCGACTAGAGGGGGGGTGAATAGGAGCACGAACACTTTTTCTCCTAACTTGGATTCAACATGAATTTCACTCCAATAGCTATGAAAGCTATGAAGATCAATATGCAAGTATGGTGGAAGACTTGTGTTGAATCCAATTAACACCCCAAAGCAAAACCATAAAAAACTCACTCCATACAGAGCTGAGCGGTCAAACCGGCATGACACTCAAGGCTCGACCGGTGGCTTGACCCGTCTCGACCGCAGATTAGGTGATCGATCACGGAGTCCGAGAATAGCAAAAATAGCGGTCTGACCGGTGGCTTGACCGGTCTAACCGGCAGATTGGGCGGTCTGACCGCTGGAGTCCAGAATAGCAAAAATAGCCCAACGCCAAGAACACAATTTGGTCTAACTTTTGATCTACGATTCCAAACTTGACCAAACATGAGACACACCTTCCTAAGGATATCAGAAACCTATTCCAAGCAGCAATCGTCAAGATCTTTGCCAAGGTTCTGACCTTTTTCCGTTTGAGTGAAGGTGGCGCCAAAACCGGGCAAAAACGAAAACTTGATCCAAACACTTGCTCATGGGTGATTGATGATCAAGATGATCCTAGATGTATTCCCACATGTCACAGCAAGCTAGATAGGGGCAAGAAACCAACAGAAAATCAAAGGATCAAAGAAAGCCCCAAAATCACAAAATAGATAGCAAGAACACAAAGAGACTGATACGGGGTGGCCCGATCTTCTCGAGTAGAACCGTGGATAAATAGCGCTTGATGACGAATAACGCTCAGCTGTACACCACGCACCAGTGCACGGACTTGTAGCTCTATAGATATTCGCAAACACTTACCGGGATGATCGCCGCTAGACCACGAGCGGAGATCGCCAAGCCCTCAATTCCAAGCGGAAAAGCAAACTTGACCTTAAAAATGCAGAACGAACAATTGATCGCCTAATTCTCTCTCAGAAGTCCTCGTATGAACTCTGGTTTAGAAAGAACAAGCAATAGCAATGTTTCAATTCTTATGCACAAACTGGTCTACTTTACAATGGAGGTCTACCCCTCAATATGTAGTCTTGACCGTTTGGGCCTTGATCACTCGCTTGGCCGCATAGACCTTGGCTCTCTCCTCCTTGGCCGAATTGGCCATAGGCCAGCGCTTTGACCTCCTCATTTGATGGCCTTCCTTGGATGACGGCCGCATATCCTTGATCTCCGTCCATCGCTGAATCTTCAAACCTGAGCACAAGCAAAACACTGTTTTTAGGTAGTATAAAATTCTCACTAAAATCAATGACATATTCATTAAGGAGCAAGTTCACCTGAGATTGTAGTTTCTTAGCACATGCTCTTGTTATTAGTCTTGTTGGCAACTCGAGGCGTATATCATGATCCTTAGGTGAAGGAGAAGAAGGTGTCGTAGGGATGCCCTCATCATCCTCCCCCTCTTGAAAAGGCGTCGTCCTTGACGCTAGATCATCAGCACCGAAGAATGGCGGTAAATCAACAACGTTGAATGTCGAGCTCACGCCATAGTCATCTCCTGGAAGCTCGATTTTGTATGCATTATTGTTAATCCGCTGAAGCACTGTGAAAGGTCCATCTCCTTGTGGCAGCAATTTCAATTTGCCTCGATCCGGAAAGTGTGGTCGGGTTGGCAGCATCGCTCTCGGAATAAAATCAATGTGATGCTTTATCCCGCGGATTGGTGGCAAACCAGCGGCCACTTCCTCCGGAAAGACGTTGCTAATTTCCTGCAAAACATGAGAGACACAACTAGGAAGAGATGTCAAGTCGTAAGTTGAAAGCAATGCATCTTTGTACAAAAGTACGAAGTGCACCAAATTGGGATTCTCACAAAAAGCTCTCTTCTCTGATTTGGTGGTTAACATTACTAAACTTTTCTCTCCCTCACTTTTCTTTTTACGGCTCAATTTTGGCTTGTGGCTCTCACTCACCAAAGGTGGAATCACTCTGTTTAGTGTACTCTCAACTTTCTTCTTATCAGCATTAACTATCTCTGTCGGTGTAAGCGGATATAAAATCACATCTATGCCGCTCCACTTAAACTTGTAGCAGTTTATATGCCCATCATGATAAACATGTCGATCAAATTGCCATGGGCGCCCCAATAGCAAGTGACAAACTGATATGGGCACCACATCGCAAACAATGGTATCCTCATACTTGCCAATCTCAAAGTGCACCTTCACCATATGACTGACTTTCACCTCACCCACATCGCTCAACCACTGCACATGATAAGGATGAGGATGCGGTAAGTATTTTAAGCCCAATTTTGTGCACATCTCCTTGCTGGCCAGATTATGATAACTTCCTTCATCAATTATGACTTTGCACACTTTACTACCAACTGTCGCCCATGACTGAAACAAATTGCACCGTTGTGCGGTAGACTGACTCTGTGACACGCTAAGTACACGAGGTGTGCACACTAGTATATGCTCTCCATCTGGCGACCCTGGCCTACAGTCCAATTGCTCATCCTTTGTGGGATCCTCGGTAAAATCAGCAAATGGAGTAGTATCGTCCTCATCACTAGCTGAAATATACCCATTATCAATAAGTATCATAACTTTATTATTCGGGCAATCTTTCTGAAAATGACCAACTCCCTTGCAAAGTTATTCGGGCAATCTTTCTTAAAATGACCAACTCCCTTGCACTTGTAGCATGTCACATCACGTGAACGGCCTGTAGAACCCATCGAAGATGCCATGCTAGTAGCGGGCACCGGTGGCAGCGTACTATCTGTCTTCCTCTGTGCTGAACTGCGCGTCGCTGAATTGCCCCCGCATGGAGTGGGCTTGATTGGCTATCCCGTGCTGTACGGATGTGTCGTGCTCGCTAAATAATGTTGTCATGTAGCATACTTAGCATCTTCAATTACCTACTTCTTAGCCTCACGTGTCTGATGCAGCAACTCAACCATGTTGTTGTATTGATGATGATTAACAATCCGCCGAATAGCATAATTCATCCCAGCAAGAAAGCGAGCCATCGCTTCTTCCTTATTCTCACACACATCAGCATGTATGATAATCTGTTCCATCTCTTTATAATACTCATCAGCTGATTTCAACTCCTGTCGCAACCCAATCAGCTTCTCATGCAGCGAGTGCTTGTAATGTATAGGTACAAAGCGTGTGCGCATCTATTGCTTCAGCTCGTCCCATGTAACAACACGTGGGTCATGTCGCTCCACACGCTGTTGCACACAGCGCTCCCACCATGTAGCAGCATATCCATCAAAAGCAGCAATGGCAAGATCCAACTTGCGCTGATCAGAATAGCGGTTCATGCGAAATAGCTTATCAACTTTCAGCTCCCATGCAAGGTAAACCTCTACCTCTGTAGTACCCTCAATGGACGGCATCGTAAACTTGGGTTTTGCAACCAGATCATCGGCGTTCTCATTGCGCCGATGATAGCGAGCGTACTGATTATGTTGACGACGCAGCAAATAGTCGTCGAACATGGACTCATCGCCGTCATCGTCATTGTGGCGGTTGCCACGGCCTCCTCCATGGGCACCATAGTAGGCACCCCCAAAGGTGCCGTCATGCGCGCCTCCATAGGCGCCATCATGGATGCCATCGTTGGCGTCCAGGTGTGCACCGCCTCTTCCTGCGCCCATGCCACGGCCGCACCCTTGTGTAGGGGGACGCGCCGCAACCTCAGCAACAACACGGCGCTGTTGCGCCGCCTCGCGTACACACGCATGTTCGTTAAATTGTTGTTGGCGTGGTTCATCCTCGCGCTACCGTCCAGCGGTAGCTACCACATCCGTCTCGTCACTGTAATATCCCATTTAATTAATATATAATTGAGGGATTAGAAGAGGGATTTAAGAGTGAAATTTCAGAATTTAGTGAGTTGAGGAGAGTAGTGGGCCGCCGGCCCATAGCCCAAGTGGGGGAGCCCAACTTAAGAGGGAGGGGGAGACAAAACCCTAGCACTGCTACAGTACCTCTGCCCTGGCACTGTAGCAGCCGAGGTACTGTAGCAACCTTCCCCGTACTGCTATGCCAAGAGGAGAAAGGAAGGAGAGGAAGGAAGAAGAAGAAAGGAAGAGAAGGGAGAAAAGAAGGGGAAGTGGAATCGCGTGCTAGTTCATCATCTTTCTGTGTTCGTCAAGGGTAACGAAGAGTCTCCCTCGCTGTATGTCTTGTATTAGACGTGATTATGATTTCGTTTAGTGGATCGATTATCAGCTACTGCTAGACCGTGTTCTGTCCAGAAATTTGAGCGGCTGTTTTTGGTCATCTATAGTCCGAATCTGTGGATTCCGTCTCTTAGAGATAGTTGGGAATTGTTCTTAGCTTTTCGTAGCCGCCAAGAACACCCAATTCCGAATTACGGTCTGCGAGATATAAATTTTATAGCGAGACTGTCCTGCCAATCTGTTGGTATCCTGACAGCTGTCAGTAATCTGAATTAGGCCATTAGTTAAAGAAGAAATTAGAGGATCTTGATATAACTAAAAATGTAGGTAATTTCCATAGCTTTCCAGAAAGCTAAAGAACACAAGATTTGGACACTCGTAGCAAAAGTTATGGTGATTTTAGCATACTGTCCAGAGAACCCGATGTGAAATTGATGTCTTTTAATTTGGCTTGGTAGGGGTATTAGATAGCCGATTCAGAAGGGCCCCTCGACTAGGTTTACTTGGGGAATTTAATTACCTTTGCAGAAAGTCCTAGATCACCTTATTTGGACCCCTGTAGTGAAAGTTATGGATTTTAGAAGTTGGCTGTCCACAGAGGGGACATATCGATTGTTAGGAGTTGGATGTTTGGAAGGCGTTTGAGAGTTTAGCAAATTCGTTTGTGCTATTAAATATATCTTTGGTCCAGTATGTTTGTCTTAGCTTGGGTTATAATTATATTCAGGTGGGGGAGTGGTCCCAGGGGCAGCGTCCTCCTCGTGTCCACCGTTTCTGCACGGTTGAGGTAAGTATCCTGATTGTAGCATAAGTATGATTGTTTGATGTGATTGCTTGCGTTTTACTCATACTAGCCATACATGGATGATTGTGTGATGAGTATGAATAAAGCTTGGTGAATGCATGTTTATGGCTAAATATTACCTTTGTATGTTGTTAATGCCTTACATGTTATTTGAGATCTGAGATTTTGGTATGTACTTGTTGATTCATATGTATGAAAGATAGAGTCATAGTACATACGCATATTGGAAGCATACTTGAGACTTGGTCACGTGGTGACCAAGTATATACAGTTGAGGTCCTCGTCATGTAAATGACGGGCTTGTGGTCCCCACATTCGTGGAATGTGGGTATTGAATAGAGGTCCCCATCATGAAGATGATGGGCAATGGTCCCTATACTCATGGAGTATAGGCTCATGGTCCCTGTGCCAGAGGGCACATGCAAGGGTATACATCGACGGTTGTATACCCCGCATTACCGGTAAAAATGCGAAAAGAGATAAAGATAAAATGATGCATTGCATGTTTGCATTACATAAGCATGAGAGTTGTCTTAGTGTAATGTTTCTTATGGTATGATGATGCTATAACTGTGAGTTATTGTTTCTTTATTGATACTTGCTGAGTCTTTGGGCTCACTCTTGCTTTGCTGTGTTTTTAGGTACCACTTGCAAGAACGACATGCATGGGAGGGAGTAGGGTTGCTTGGATGCACTCACTACCACACACTTTAAATGCTGAATATCATTTAGATCATACTCTAATAATAGCAAACTGTTGAGGATTAATTCATGGCTATGGTTGAATGTTTTGGAATATTTGTAATAATGAGAGTAGTAAATTTTGATCATGCTTGATAATGCTTAAGCCGAGTAGATTACCTTGAATGCTTGAATGTATTTTGAATGTTAAGATATGGATTGGGTTATATGCAAATGTTGGAACCTCCAAAGATACTTAGTTATGCAAAGGAGGTTACATCGAAATTTAGAACTATGTGCTGTGTTTAAATTGTTTTTAAATTTAATTTAGTAGCATTCTAGGCTTTTGTTTGCACAGGGTGTTACAATCGTCTTGGCTCGTCACGGAGGTGAACACTCCCGCATCGTCACGTGTACCCAACTGCATCGAAGCGGTGAGATTGGCAATTGCATCGAGCGAGACCTTGTGGTTGTCGCCAACGGTCACGGACAACTTTTGGAAGTCGACCCCGAGCCATCAAGTTGTTTTGGACACGTCCAAGGTCGCCACAAGACCGATCGACCTCGGCCGAACTTCGTCTCGAGCGTGTACGAAGTGTATGGTAGTGCATCTTTGTGATCGGAGCGATGAGGTTACCGTCCGATCCTTGTCCCGCTCACTTCGACATGGTTCTGATAGCAAAAATACCAAGTGACAATATATGTGGAAAATAAGTGGAAATCTCTCAACTACTGTTCTGAAACAAAGCAAGTTGCACCGTTCCGAAGTAAATTAAGAGTAGCAAAAACTTACGCTCGTTGCAACGAACGACCAACCCAAATTGTGCGAGCGAATACCGAGAACGATAGCCAATACTTGACACGGATGTTTTAGGTGGAGCTAGGTAAAGAATCCTAACAATTCAGAATTTAAAGATTGTCGAGCTAGGTAGCAATCCAAACTACTCACAATGCCTAATTGCTGATCGATAAATATAAGTGAGGAGTAGACAGCAACACACGCACAACGATAATGGGACTATTGCAATCAAAGGAATGAGCGATAACACGAACAGTTTCGGATGGATGTGAACGCTCGTATTGCAACAGTTCAAGGAGAGACGCTAGCTAGTGCTAAAAAATTGGATATGAGGGCACAAGATTGCTCAAAATTATGGTACACGAACAGTATCGGATACAAAAATATAACAATGCTCCAACAATAGAATTTAACACTATGGTCGAAACTTGTGCCGTCTTTTTTTTTGTTTGTTTGCTCTCTGTTTTTTTTGGGCTCTCTGTTTTGTTTTTCTCTCACGGCCAAACACTTTTTTTTGTTTCACGGCCAAGCAATCACATGGTCAAGCACTCTTTCTTTCTTTTTGTTCTGTGTTTTTGTTTTGTAACTCACGGCTGCTACCAAGCGAAACAGCGAGGAACAGCAAGCGCGCACCGACGTGAACAGTGCGTGATTGTGAACAGTACCCTGACATGAACAGTGCTCAACACGTGAACAGTGCACTACAACGTAAACAGTGCACACACAAAAAAAACTTGCGTTCCAAAAATTCCTAAGAGCAGTCCCTCGAGCACAACAACAAGCTAGTCTCAATAGGTACAAAAGGTTGGCGAACAGATATATGGGTTCATGAAGAAAAACAAGATGCAATCCACTAGATATACGTGATGTGTAGTTGCACAAAACAGGAATCAAGTATGAGAACAAAAAATTTGTGGAAGGGGAAACAAAAAGAAACGCGAACGGAACACGACCAGCAACTAAACACGATGAATGAGTGGATTAAAACCTAACAAAACGCACTAAAAATAATGAATTAAACTATGGCGAAAGACGATATATTTTTTGTGTGGCTTTTTCGTTGTATAGGACTGAAAAATAAACTACTAAAAAATGGGTAAAAAGAGATTCTACCAAGTGGCCTGGAATCTGATACCACGATGATACGAGGTGGCCCGATCTTCTCGAGTAGAACCGTGGATAAATAGAGCTTGATAACGAATAACGCTCAGCTGTACACCACGCGCCAGTGCACGGACTTGCAGCTCTATGGATATTTGCCAACACGCACCAGGATGATCGCCGCTAGACCACGAGCAGAGATCGCCAAGCCCTCAATTCCCAGCGAAAAAGCAAACTTGACCTTAAAAATGCAGAACGAACAATTGATCGCCTAATTCTCTCTTAGAAGTCCTCGCATGAACTCTGGTTTAGAAAGAACAAGCAATAGCTATGTTTCAATTCTTATGCATAAACTGGTCTACTTTACAATGGGGGTCTACCCCTCAATATATAGTCTCAGCCTAAGAGCTATTCAGTACTAATTTTCCATGTGGTACTATTTTGCACCGTTGACTGTTCATGCGCACTACTGTTCACGTGCGGCACTGTTTACTCGTGATTACTATTCATGGCTGGTTACTGTTCATGCGCGGGCTTGGGCTTCTTCCTTATTCCTCCACATGGGCTTTGTGCTTGACCGTTTGGGCCTTGATCCCTCGCTTGGCCGCATGGACCTTGGCTCTCTCCTCCTTGGTTGAATTGGCCATAGGCCAACGCCTTGACCTCCTCATTTGATGGCCTTCCTTGGATGACGGCCGCATATCCTTGATCTCCGTCCATCACTGAATCTTCAAACCTGAGCACAAGCAAAACACTGTTTTTAGGTAGTATAAAATTATCACTAAAATCAATGACATATTCATTAAGGAGCAAGTTCACCTGAGATTGTAGTTTCTTAGCACGTGCTCTTGTTATTAGTCTTGTTGGCAACTCAAGGCGTATATCATGATCCTTAGGTTGAAGAGAAGAATGTGTCGTAGGGATGCCCTCATCAGAGACTCATCTTTGAAGAATCTTACATAGATTCAAATGAGATTGTCGAGGGTTTACGACCATGGAGGACAAGAGCTCAATCCATGAGCACACAAGCAATCCAAAACTCTCTAGAACCCTAAACCTCCACTTTTCTCTCTAAGGCCCTAAAACCAGAACTAGGGTTTAGAATGAACAAAAGGATTGAGGGGGTGCAGCCACCTCCCTCCTCTATTTATAGTGGGGGCTAATCCTTCTAGAAGAGTTTCTCTATTGGGCACCCGTTAAGCCCACACACAAACAGGTTTAACTCACGCACGCATTTTAAAGCGTCGTCTTCATGCCCTCTTGACCTAATCCGCTTCTCCTTGCGCCATCTTATGCCGCGGGTTGGCAAAAGGTCACCAAGGCGATATTTAAGTGAAATTACCAAAATACCCCTTCTCGATCTTTTTGCAAAGACCGAGTCCCATCTTCGTGAAGCACTTCCATGCTTCGCCACGTGTAGGTTAATCAACGGCTCTCATCATGTCGGCAAGTCTCTCCCGTCCGGCTTCCACCGAAACCTACATGGCACTTGCACCGACCCCCGTGCCGCTTGATCCAACCCGTCGCACCGAACTGCTCGTTCGGTCATCTTTGTCCATTCCGCGCCATGCTTGAGTCCATTGACCTCACCTGGCATCCTCGATCGTTCTGAACCTCAGCTCTCCAAGCTTAGTCCCGATCATCCTCGCCGTTGACCGTCGTTGACCTCCAAGCAACCTGCATAGCAATAGACAAAGAAATCATTTTCAGGAACAAGTTCTTCACAACTTGACCCACGTTAGTGAAAACATGCATCATGCAACACATATGCACTGAAGTCCATGATCTTGACCTAATGAACAAACATCGCCGCCACGAAGGACGACGAGCCAGAACAAAATCGGCGAGACCGCCACTTCAAGGCTGGTCTGACCGTCCCATGGCCGGTCTGACCGCCCCCTGGGACTTAGCCAAAATTCCACCCTAGAAAACGGAGACTCCTCTGGAAATTTGAAACGAATAGAACTTTTGCCTGGAAGCTCAAAAAATATGAGACCAAATGCAGTAGAATCTCCTCTCTTGCCTACACCCTCTATTTTTGGCCCAGCACCAAACTCCAAAATATTTTTATGGCCAGTCTGACCGATTTCGAAAGGCCGGGCTGACCGCCACACGTGGCCGATCAGACTGCCACCTTGGCTGGTCAGACCGCCACTAGCCTAACAACAGTTTGAGCTTCGCCGAAAACACATGATTTGACAAACCTTCAACGTCATTGCCAATTGTATCATCATCCTAAGATCTTGAGCATATCCCCATGATATCCACAATCTCCCCCTTGATGAACACATTGGCAATCTCCTCAAAAGTGCAAATTGGAGGTTTGAAATTGTAAATACTCTCGTTTTTGCGCAAAGGCACAACTTGGTCCAAATGAAAGAGAAAGCAATGGAAATGACCAAGTTGGCTTCAGAATAGCATAGGCAAGTAAGATAAGACAAAAGAAAGCAAGAAAGCTTCAAATTCCAGAAAGAAGTCAAAATTCTCACTTAAGGTCCATGTGAAAGAACAATTGTTCAAATTGACCTTTGATCATTGTGAGGATTCAAGAATTGCAATTCAAGTTCAGAAATGGCAATAAAATCAAAAGAATGCAAATTAAAAGCTCCCCTCACTATGATCACCATTTTTTCAAGAAAATTTCAATTTCTCTATTTTCTCCAAAAAAGGCTCTAGAACACAACATGATTGGTTCTAGAACATAACATGTTTACCGATCTTTCTCCCCCTTTGACAATGGATTCATCAAGGTGCATGGAAGAAGATAGAGCATGAATAAAATGAAAAAAGGGAATGGCTACAATTTATTCATTTTTAGCAAAGGGAGCCGTGAAAATTATCCAAGAGGACTCTACAAGTATTACACCAAGCCATATTATATGAAGTAGCTATTTCATATCATGGCAAAACAGATGTAACAAAGCCAAAGCCACAAGAGCAATAAAATGAAATAAAGGGAAAGTTTAGCATGACAAGGTGCTCAAGATCATAGTTTAGCCAAAGGTATCCAAAAATGAGTCAAGCCATGTCAATAAACTAAATGGAACCAAGAAGCTATAAATGAGCCAATGTAGAGCGCTATGAATTCAAAGATGAATTAATTTGTTCAAGCACTCAGAATTAAGCATACTTAGCACATTTAGCACTTGCTAAAATGGATTTTTGGTTCTATCTTAGCAAAGCAAGTCCTGGACTAGGAACCATCCACAACTGCCTCCTAAGTTTCAACCAATTTTCACAATTTGTTTTCTTAGTCTTATGCTAGATCTCAAGCCGTGCCGCGACCATCCCAAGCAATAAGCTTAAGAGAGTGCACTACTACAGAAATGCTAATACTGGACGCCTGATCATAGACAGTTCATCGAAACCGCTCAGATAAAACACAATCTCGAGCGGTTTTGTTTACCCACCGTCATGCTATTCTCCGCACTAAAAACCGTCTGTGAAGAGGTCATATCACACACGGTTCTGACCAAAAACCGTCTGTGATATTGGGTAATATCACAGACAATTTTTGGTCAGAACCGTCTGTGATACTTCACAAACGGTTCTAAACATGAACCGTCTGTGATATGACCTTTTCACAGACGGTTTTTGTTAAAAACCGTCCGTGATAATTAACTCATCACGCATAAAGCAAGATTGTACATATATAGCTCCCCGGCCAACAGAGTCTTCTTGATCTCCATCTCTGGCGCAACGGTAACCACGGGAGATCTCCAAGCCCGGTGAGTCCATCGCCACTCCGTGCCCAGTTTGAGTATCGCCTCACCTCACTGAGCCGGCCCGCTCGTGTGGTCCATTTCAGCTATTGTCGCCGAGGAGCTTGCTACCGTTGCCTCTGTTCACCGATCGACGACCAGCCACCTTGGACCTTCCCCGACTTCATTGACACCTTCCTCGTGATCGAGGTGAGCTACTGGAGCATAAGCATCCTTTAATTTGAGTAGTTTGACGCGCATGCTGAAATCGCTAGTTTCAGGTGCCGCCACGGGACATCACCGTCGGTTCACCTCAGGTGACCTTAGGGCCCCGAGCCACGACTATTAACAATGCGATGTCACCCTAAGCCCAATTTGAGCTTCAAATCCTACTGTTTTTAATCATTTAGTTAATAAACTAACGAGTTTATGACATATGGGACCGCCATAGATTTTATAAATAAAATCATGAATAAAAAATGAGTCACTAACAAGTAGGGCCCACATGTAAGTTAATAAAATCCAGAAAAATAAAAAAAATAAAAAAAGCGTAATTAAGCCTCAGAAAATACGCTTTCGAAGTCACCCTTTTATTTATTTTCAGGGTTTTCAATATGAACCGTGTGATGGACCGGTTTGGATGTCTGTTGAGAACCGTGTGAGTGAAGAGTACATTAATAAGCGTGTCTGCTTTTACAAGAGCCCGAGGAGGATATGTTGAATAAGAGCGAGAATATATGTATTGTCCATACATTGACCGCGAGAATCTGAAGATGTTTAACAACCGAGCGCAGATCGAAGCACACTTGATTCGAAGGGGTTTCAAAAAGGGTTATACATGTTGGACCAGTCACGGTGAAGAGCATATTATACAGGAAGTCAACGATATGCATATTATACAGGAAGTCAACGATATGCCGTCGGATGATATCGATTGTGGTTCCGATTCGGATAGGCTGCACGATGACAATCTAGATCAGATGCTTCGCGATGTAGAAGGGAACTGTGATGAGAGGGAGTATGTTCAATACTGGGGCTTGATGGAGGACTCGGAGAAACCTTTGTTCCCGGGCTGCAAGTCGGAATACACAAGGTTGTCATCCGTGCTTAAACTGCTGAAATTGAAGGCAAGCAACGGTTGGTCCGACAAGAGTTTCACGGAGCTGTTAGGTCTCTTAGCGGACATGCTTTCGGAGGGAAACGAGTTGCCCAAAACCACCTACAAAGCCAAGAAGGTTCTTTGTCCATTGGGAATGGAAGTAGAAAGAATACATGCATATCCGAATGACTGTATCCTCTACCGTAACGAGTATACAAACATGCATGTATGTCCGGTGTGCAATGCATCCCGATACAAGCGTAAGAATCAATCAGATGACGACGAGGGAATCGAGGTGAAGAAAGGACCTCCTGCTAAGGTGGCGTGGTATCTTCCTGTAATTCCCTATTTGAAGTGGTTTTTTGCGAACCCAAAGAATGCAAAACTGCTATATTGTCACTCAGAGGAGCGTAAGAATGACGGAAAGTTAAGACACCCTGCTGATTCCGCCCAGTGGAGAAACATCGATAGGAGGTTTGCAGACTTGATTGGGGCAGGAATATAAGGTTTGGATTGAGTACAGATGGAAAGAATCCTTTCGGTAACATGAGTAGCTGACATAGCACTTGGCTCGTGACGCTCTGTATCTACAACCTTCCTCCTTGGTTGTGTATGAAGCGGAAGTATATTTTGTTGTCGATACTTAACCAAGGGCCGAAGCAACCTGGGAATGATATTGATGTGTACCTAGCACCATTGATGGAAGATCTAAAAATACTGTGGATTGAAGGGGTACATGTATGGGATGCGTACAAACGAGAGAACTTCACTTTACGTTCCTTGTTGTTCTGCACCATAAATGATTATCCTGCCCTTGCTAATCTGTCGAGCCAAAGTACAAAATGGGCCAAAGCCTGTACTCACTGCTTAGATGATACCGAGAGTGTGTGGCTGAATCACTCGCGCAAAACTATGTACATGCGTCATTGTAGGTTCCTTCGGAGGGCTCACCCATACCGCAGGATGAAGAAACAATTCGACGGAGAGAAGGAGGACAGTTCAGCTCCAAGGCATTTAAGCGGAAAAGAGGTCTATGATAAGGTTAAGGATCTAGATGTTGTGCTTGGAAAGGGATGTAAATCGAGGACCCGTAAGAAGAACATGTGGAAGAAGAGATCAATATTTTGGAACTTACCTTATTGGGAGCACCTAGAAGTTACGCCCTTTGCATCAACGTCATGCGTGAGAAGAATATGTGATGACTTGATTGGTCTCTTCTTGAACATTAGTGACAAAACAAAGGATGGTGTCAGCATGCGGCTTGACTTGGTTGATATGGACATCGGACTGAGTTAGCACCAACAAAGACCGATAAAGACGAACGTACCTTCCCCGCTTGTTACACTCTGTCCAAGGCGAGAGAACCGAACTGTGCGGTGCTTGCATGGTGTGAAAGTTCCGTCCGGTTACTCCGCCAACATGAAGAAATTTGTTTCGATGGAAGATTTGAAGTTAATTGGTATGAAGTCTCATGATTGTCATGTGTTGATGACACAAATGCTCCATGTTGCAATTAGAAGTATTTTGCCGATCAATGTCCGAGAGACAATCATGAGGCTGTGTTATTTCTTTAACACAATTGCTCAGAAGGTCATCGATCCCGAAGGACTAGATGCTCTGTAGGACGAGGTAGTGATTACTCTATGTGATCTTGAGATGTATTTGTTGGAAATATACCCTAGAGGCAATCATAGAGATGATTATATTTCATTATGTTCATGACATTGGATAATGTGTTATCTTGTTCCTAGAATAATATTGTTAATATTTATAATCAAGTATGTGACTTGGTTGTGAAACTCTATATTCCTGCGATAATTATTCTTACGATCCATCCTCGGTCGTAAACATATGAGGACACATATGAATAGACTAGCATATGTATTGGTTGATGACTATGTTTCATGAGTCATAGATATGGGGATATCAAACCGATAATATGGACACATGTTAGAGAACATGATGTTGGATAAGACCCACCTTGAGACACTATTGAGATTGTTATGAATCTATGTGTCATTAGTTGGTCTCAAGCAATGATGATGTATAATCCTTAGACACGAGATCGGCATGGTTTCCTACATGTGTAATAGCACTCTTAGGGGTTGCCAAACGCTACACCGTGAATCGGGTAGTTATAAAGGTAGCTTTGGGTATGCTCTGAAACATCGAGAGGAATGTGGTGGTCGGATATGGGATTTGCCCTCCTAACATAACAGGAGAGATGTCTCTGGGCCTCGTTGTGATCGGATAAAGAAAGTGCATGGCCATGCCACTAGTAGTCGAAATGTTCGACCACGTAAAGTTATCGATACTCGATCGAGAAAGTATTGAGCGATCCATGGATGACACAACATCTCACAGGAGTTCAACCGGACATCGTGAGGCAAAGGGTATACACGAGTAGGTCGCTCGGTCGAATAGCGATTCTGGTCGTCGTAAGCAAATCTGAGCTAGTCGTGATCGGTCGAACGTAATCCAGAGTGGTCGTAACACAGTCGTAAGGAGGAGTTCTGAATGGTAGTGACCACATCTGAGTGGTTGTATATAGATAGGACACAGTCGTAAGTGATGAAGACCTAGTCATAGATCATATTGCATCAAGGTTCGTCAGATATAATTTGTGTGTATTCGGAATCGATATGTTACGCTAGGAGCACTCGACTCGTGGTCGGAAAGTGTTTCAGTCACAACCGAACTACACATGAACCTCTGGGTCACACACTTAGCGGGTTGGAACAACCAAATGCGAATCTGATTAAATGGCGTGTCCTGGATAGGATCCGTCACGAGCACTATATAAGGAGGTGCATGAGGCTATTGGGATAGGCGCGTGAAACACCACCAAAACCCTAGCCGCCATCTCCTTGAGAGCTCCACGTGCGACTTGGTCTTTGCACACCGGCGTTCGGTTGTTCCTTCCTGGGCGTGTGGATACCGTAGGCGCTACTAAGATTGTTGCGCTTGAGGGCGATCCGCGATCTTCACAAGGAACCGTAGACGCGTTCTTTGGAGGAGACGATCGACTCGTGAGGACATTGGACGATCGACTCGACCACTACATCGGCGCTCTTCGTTGGACTGGTGCTCCAACCCTTCTTCCATTTGCTCGCGTCTGGTGGTAACGATCTATGATCATCTACTTGCATGGCTTCCTGGTTTGCGTGGTAGAAATTTTTGTTTGTAGCTATCGTAGCCTACCCGTGACCCAACAGTATTTCCCTCTGTCTTTTTTCGATATCATGGTCCATCTCATTGTTCATATTGTGAGGGAGATAAAGATGTGCGGGCCCGTGTTCCTATGTAGCATGTACCCGTTCGAGAGGTTCATGGGAATTCTCAAGTCCTATGTACGGAATCGATCTCGACCAGAGGGCAGCATTGTCGAAGGTTATAAAACCGAAGAGATCATTGAGTCCTGCGTCGATTACATGGCTCAGGTCGAATCGATAGGTATGCCTCGATCTCGCCATGAGGGGAGGCTCGAGGGTATCGGGACTATCGGAAGGAAAGCAATCACTCCGATATGGATCGTATGCTCAAGCCCATTTCACGATCTTGCAACACATGGTGAAGTGTCCCGTATATCGACCGGCAAGGGGCGTGCTTGACAATGAGAATCCGATCGGCGGATGTTTGGATCACGAGACAACACAATGCGGTTTAACTAATGGTTGAAGGAGCGACTCGCTAGGAGCTCGTCAAGTGATATCTTGACATGGTTGACAAAAGGGCCAACATTTACGGTTGTAACATGGCGAGGATCGACATAAATGGGTACACATTCTATCTGCAGCTCGGGATATAAAAGCACTAACCAAAAGCAAATGGTGTCCGCATAGATGCATTCGATGCCGATGGGTGAGGAGCTCCTACTATGGGCAAATCTGGGAGATATGGGAGCTCGACTCGTGCTTTTCAAGATCCCCTATTTGGTGCGTTGGGTCCATCTCCCACAGTGAAGGTCGACAAATGCGGTGTCACTACCGTGGACCTCAAGCGTGTCGGATACAAAGGCGAACCATTACGTCTTGGCTAACCAAGTTGTTCAAGTCTTCTATGTTACCGACCGGCAAATAAGAAGCACCACGTAGTTCTTCATGGAAAAAGGAGGATTGTCGGAGTTGAGAATGTAGTGGGCGAGGAAGAATACAATCAATTTGACGAGTTGCCTCCTTTTGGAAACGGCATAAGGGTCAAGGAAGAAGAACGTGTGAAACTAGCTACATCTGCGTCGATCATCATGAAGGGCTAATTTTTAAAGATTAATTGAACAATGTGTGTATATATATATGCGTTTTGATGAATGGTTAATTTTAGTTCATTTGAGTTAATTAATTGATTTGTCTTGTGAAATGGATGTGATTGTTTCTCAAATGAATGTGAATTGGATGTATATACATGTACTTGTTGTCTTTTACGCTTGTTTGAGAGGGCATGGCTAGCATTTCTGAGGCTAGCCAATAAGCGAAACTAGATATTAACCAATACAAAATAATATCACAGACGGTTTGAGCTACAAACCGCTGTGATAATATATCACAGATGATTGTTTATTAAAACCGTCTGTGATACATCACATATCACAGACGGTTGTTTATTAAAACCGTCTGTGATACATCACATATCACAGATGGTTATAAGTTAGAACCATCTGTGATACATCACATATCACAGACGGTTCTACGTTAGAACCGTCTTAGATAGTATGTATCACAGACGGTTCTAATTTAGAACCGTCTGTGATGTCCATCCCTATTTATATTCTGACTCTAGCTAGGGTTTGCCGCGCCACTCTCAAGCGATTAAGTTTCTCAACTCCTCGCTCCTCCTTCCTCGAGCACATGCGCCGCCGCCTCACGCCGCCTCCTCGAGCAGGCATGACTCCTCCCGATTCGTCGGCGCCGCCTCCTCCTCTAGCCGTGGCGCCTCCCCCGAGCCCGCCGAGCCTCCTCCTATAGCCCGTGGCGCCTCCCCGAGCCCACCGTGCCTCCTGCCTGAGCCCGCCGCCTCCTCCCTCCCCAGCCCGATCGCCTCTCCTTGGCCTTGCCTCTTTGCTCAGTCTTGCTCCTGCTCGTCCTTCTCCTCGGCCTAAAGGTAACCAATGCCGAAGTTGTTGACCCGACGCCCTTCCCTAACTATTTCTATCAATAATCTGTCATGGTCCCTCATGATAATTGTACTTGTTTTAGGAATTTGTATTTGTTCTAGTCAGTTATTCATATGGTATTTGTTTTGATACTGCTATTGGAATATATTGCAATGTGGTGTGGTGGGCTTGAGATGAATGCTCTGTGATGATAATAGTCTTGTACTGAAATTGTTTTGATAATCGGGTTTGTACTTGAGCTCTAATTGGAATGCTTACTCTACATCTGATAGCAATATCAAAATGTTAAATCTTAGCTTTATGCTGATTTCATTTGTTCACATGATGTTATATTTCTTGTGAAGATGTCTTCCGCTCATTCTTCGTCATCACCGCCTCATGTGTCTGATGATGCACCATCCTCTGGAACAATATCCAAGCTGCGGTAGAAGAAGAGGAATATCGAAAAGGCCGGGCGATTTACCATCACGGAGTCGATTAATCTGGGACCCTATCAATCCTCACCGAAAGCGGCGTCCGCATTCCGGAGAACGCTTCGGAATAGTTGCATAGGAACGAATTGGCGTCACCTACGATTCGTGGAAGTTGGTGCTCAATTCTCTCAAAATCGCCAGGCCGTGGATATTCTCAATTCATTGGAGATCCCGAGAACACACAGACTCCGTCTGCGACACGCGTTACTCTGAGCGTGCAAGAACTTCAAGAGCACGCTTGTCAAGAACTACGTGGAGAAGGATCTCGAGGCCCTTCCACAAGTATCCATTCTTGGAAGAGTCTGGGCGAGTTTGTGGCGAAGAAGGCAGCAGATGAATTTAGGAGTGAAAGTCACGGCGCTGCGGCCCTCTAGGCAAAAACAAGCACCCCCACGCACTCGGCACGGCTGGGTATGCGGGTAAAACCCGATATGGAGGGATCGAACAGCAGCGGGTAAGGCTGTTGAATGTCTCCGCCATTTCGAGATCAGCGATGTGCGCTCTCGGCGGTGGTTATTTGCGAGGTTACGTATTGGGCCTCTGAGCGTACTTTCCAAACCCCGCCGACCAGGAAGTGTCCCAGCGCCTGGTAAGATATCGAACTACCTAGTTTGTAATTACTATATAACTTCATAGGGAGTGAAATGACATATCGGGCTATTGCAGGTAACGCTGAGTGCACAATCTTCCCAAGGCTCATTCCAGGCGAGGCGGGGAGAAAGATATACTCTTTGCGGCCCTAGGAAATAGTGAGCATCCGAATTATACGAGAGGCGCCGTGTTTATGTTACATGGGAAAAATGGTTCCAAGCGGACTCGGATCGTCTGGAGTAGGAAGAAAGCCAAAGCCGAGCGCGATGCAAAGCTACGAGAGGAGATTCGTGCATCCCTTAGAGATGAGCTCCTTTGAAAAAATCGAGATGAGGTCACTCAATCCCTCGAGAGGAGATTCGTGCATCGAAAAAAAGCGGATGGAGACCTTTGAGGAAAGGATTAGGGATTACAACTCCCAAATCGGTTGCAAGCCCTACCCCTCTTGTGCTAGCTTGACCCCCAAACTTCCGAGTAGTGCCGTCCAACCCTAACCCTACCCCGATAGGTGACGACAGATTTCCCGTCGATGACATCCAGGTAATAATTATTATCTCCGGAATGCTCGATCC
Source organism: Phyllostachys edulis (assembly GCA_036346405.1). Classification (NCBI taxonomy): domain Eukaryota; kingdom Viridiplantae; phylum Streptophyta; class Magnoliopsida; order Poales; family Poaceae; genus Phyllostachys; species Phyllostachys edulis. The sequence continues at coordinate 28,088,470 of CM070565.1, forward strand.
ATTGATAGGCCCGTTGGAGTAGCTAATTTTGTATTGTTATGTACGTAGGTGGCTATGAAGTGCAAGCTCCAAGTGAGATATGTCTCTATTGCCCTAGATCTTTGCTTGGGGCAGTGTATCCATCCTGTGTCGAGCTTTGGTGCAGTGCAAATCTAGTCTTTGGGTTTCGCAAAAGTGAATGTGGGCGGTGTTTGTGCCAATTTCGAGGTCGTCTTGCTGAAAATTCCCCCAACCGCCGAGGTCATGACCCTAGGGCAAGCCGTTGGAACATTCATCCAGTGGCCCAAGGAGGACATCTGCTCGAGCTACTGCTCGATGTCAACTTCGAGGAATGTCTGCCAGCGGCATCAAGTCCACGGGACTGACTACACCGGTTACACCTTGACATGGCAAGGGCCCGCTGCATCACATGCATTTACACCTCGTGCTCAGTCGACTCTTGTGAAGTCGACCTATACAAAGCGAGGCAGCAAGTGCAAATCAAAGATGATCGACTCCTATCCTGATATCCCCTTCTTGCCGTTGGCCCGAAAATTCGTGCTAAGCGAGCCGTTGCTCGAAAGTTAAACGACCCTACCCTAGGACCGGATTGCGGCATTGCATACATGGTACATGGAGCGATCCAACAAGCGGGCTGATCAACGGCGCTCGGGTTTCACCATCAAGTTCAAGGAGGATCATTTTAACCACGTGCATCAAGACGCTGTCTTCACGGTGACCTTCGACGACCTGTTTTGTCTCTTCAACCTCAACGAGCTCGACGTCTCACTCATACGATCTTTGACCTTTGTAAGTGTGTACAATCACGGTCAATGTTAGTATATCTGATAAATGTTATATATAACTCCTTGCTTTTGTATATAGATACATGATCTCTGAAGCCGAAAGAAGAAAATCACTGGTAGGTTTCCTCGACCCACACATTGTCTCCGAGCAAAGCATCACGGCGAATGCAACATTCGTCTAGAATTACGTTATAGATTTTTTTCATGGCTCGCCGCAATAAGGAATTCATACTTTTGCCCTACAACCAGAAGTAAGTGTTGCACTACTGGCTATACTTGTTGATTTGTGAACTTAGGTTTAATGACCATGCTGACATACCTGTGTAGCTACCACTGGATTCTAATTGTAATTATACCAAAACGGAAATCTGTAATATACCTAGATTCCCTCAGAGGGCCACTCACAACCAGCGATTATCCTAATTTAATCATCGTAAACCGTACATTTCCTCCATAGAAACTCTATTGTAGTCTTTCCTTCCTTTGCAATGGCTAAGGCTAACTTCTTGGAGTCACGTAGGGTGTTCGACGTGTTACATGCTAGAGGATGGAATATCAGGGGAAAGATGCTGTCACATGATAAAAAAATTCTCGGTACTCGCTAGCTAGTACACATTAATCCTATATAACACTTCGTAGTAATGCCTCTCGAACTAACCAATTCTATTTTTGCGGTGCCACCGGTAAGAAATGCCAGTCCGCAACGTCTGTGGATACTATATTTGCCACAACATGCAACTACTCATCGGTTCCGCGATCACCAATGATCCTCAGGTTTGTCAATCTTTCAACAATTATTTCATATATACTTACCAATTTATATAAGCAAGAATTTAATCTTCCTATCGACAGGTTGCGTCCATCGACAAAACTGCGTTGGAACAGAGCGAGCTCATAAAAGTTCGATCATACCTTGCATCATTCCTGAACAGACAGGTCATAAATCCAGATGGGAGTTTCCACAGTGTAGATTGAACTTGATTGGGATAGATTGAACTTAATGGTACATGTGTGTAAATTAATGTAAATTAATGGTTAATTTTAGTTAATTGATTTGTGAATTGGATGTGCTTGTTTCTGAAATGAATGCAATTTTGATGTGCTTCTGAAATAAATGCGAATTGGATGTGCTTGTTTGAGAGGGCATGGCTAGCATTTCTGAGGCTAGCCAATAAATGAAAATAGATTTAGCAATGCAAAGACTACCACAAGCGGTGCATAGATGAAACCGTCGTGATACTCGACTATCACAGGGCGATGCATGTAGATGAAACCGTGCGTGATAGTAGAAAATCACGCAGCGGTCTATAGTTCTGAGGCGATGCAGTGATTTTCTACTATCACGCATTTTTCATCTGCACCGTTTGTAGTAGTCGAGTATCCTGAGCGGTTTCATCTGAGCATCGATGCATGGTAGTTGAGTATCCTGAGCGATGCGTGATAGTATGTATTACAAACGGTTCAAACACCGTCTGTGATGACCTCATGCATTACTGACCCATAAACTCAGACGGCCCAAACAACCGTCTGTGATGGCGTTTTTGAACCGTCTGTGAAGGCCTTTTCTATAGTAGTGGTGGTCTAGGTCATCCAAAACTCCCCCTAAGTTCATACCTAGTGCAATGGCAAGCCGTCTCATGAGAAAGAATTGGTGGGATCAGTTTTTTCGCACAGAAGAAATCATTTTTCATTCGCTTGACTTAGGAACTAGCATTGCTCAATCTAAAACTCAAATTAGATTCAAGACTCAACTTAGCCTATTTGACATGGTATGAATCATTAGAGGATCACTATGGCAAAACTAGTCACCAGATCCAACAAGTCATGTTTTAATTCAATTTTCTTATATTTAAAAAGCTTGCATGGCAAAAGCTAAGCTACACATGGAAAGCTATGATAAATCTAGCAAACTAGCACAAGACATGGCAAGGTAAATGGCATGAAAGCATGTCACACAAGGATAATAATCAAAGCTCCGTGAACTTATATTACAATGCAAGTTGCTGATTTTAAAATGTAATATGGTACAATGGATGCAAAAGAGCCAACTCCCCTCAAAAGCAGGCCAAGAGGACTAAAACCCCCAACTCTCCCGAAAGAAGAAAAAGCGAGAAGAATCAAGAGCCTTAGTGAAAATATCCATGACTGATGCTCGGACTCAACAAAGTGAAGCACAACATCACCCTTCTCTACATGGTCTCTAAGGAAATGATATCTAATGTCAATGTGCTTGGTCTTGGAGTGTTGTACTGGGTTTTTGGCAATGTTTATGGTACTAGTGTTATTACAGAAGAGAGGAACACTATCCAAAGACAACCCATAGTCCAGTAGAGTAGATAAGATCCAGAGAACCTGAGAGCAACTACTGGCTGCAGCTACATACTCTGCCTCGATAGTGGATTATGCAACAGAGGACTGCTTCCTAGAAGACCAAGAGATGAGAGATGTGCCTAAGAAATTACAAGTGCCAGAAGTACTCTTCCTATCCACTCTACACCCATAAAATCAGCATCGAAAAAAAGCGAAATGGGGAGAGCGGAATCGAGAAGAATACGAAATCCAAAATCAAGAGCGCCCTAGAGGTACCTAAAGATCGACGCCTTGCTTGCGCGATGTGAGGCACGAGGAAGCCTAAAATCGGCGCCATGCACACACACGACAAAGCAGTATGTCGGCCTCGGCGCCGTGAGTAGAGGAGGAGCCGATCATCTTGCGGTACTCTTTCTGGTCCATGGGCTCTCCATCCTCATCAGGATCCAGCATGGTAGAACTGGCAATAGGAGTAGACATTGGCTTGCTGCTTCCCATATCGAAGCGCCGAAGAATGTCCTTTGTGTACTTGCTTTGATGAATGAAGGTACCTTCTTTCAGTTGCTTGACTTGAAGACCAAGGAAGAAAGTCAGCTCGCCCATCATACTCAGTTCGAATTCCCTACTCATAGAATCTGAAAATCTGGATACCAAAGCATGAGAAGAACCACCGAATATAATGTCATCCGCATAAATCTGAACTAGTAAAAAGTCACTGCCATGCCTTAGAGTGAACAAGGTTTTATCTACCATTCTCATTTTGAACTCATTCTTAATCAAGAAGCTCTTAAGCCTAGCATACCAAGCTCTAGGGGCCTGTTTCAATCCATACAAGGCTTTGGAGAGCTTAAACACATGGTTGGGAACTTATGATTTTCAAAACCAGGAGGTTGCTTGACATAGATCTCTTCTTCTATGAAACCATTAAGGAAGGCACTCTTGATATCCATTTGAAAAAGCTTAAAGCCCTTAGAAAATGCAAAAGCTAGCAAAATACAAATGGCTTCTAATCTAGCTACGGGAGCAAAGGTCTCTTCAAAGTCTAAACCTTCTACCTAGGAATAACCTTCAGCTACTAGCCTAGCCTTGTTGCGAACTACCAACCCATCCTCACTTTGCTTATTTCTGAAAATCCATTTTGTTCCAATTACATTGTGATTACGTGGAGGTTCAACTAGGGTCCAAACTTGGTTTCTTTCAAAATTTTCAAGTTCTTCATGCATGGCATTAACCCAAGAGGAATCCGATAAAGCATGGGTGACATCTCGGGGTTCAAAAGACACAACAAAAGCAAAATGTGCATGAGAATCTAGAGAGATAGACCTGGAGCGAGTAACTCGCTCTTAGAGATCCCTAATCATCTGCTCTGGTGGGTGTTGTCGCTGAATATGAAGAGGAGGTCCTGGTGCAGATGTGGCCTCTACCACATGGGTTGTGGAGGTAGGAGCAGAGCCACTCGAAGCGCCGGTGAAGGTGGGAAGAGGCTTGTGGGGACCCCACCCTAGGGCACCCAAGAGGTCCTCCAGGATCTCCCAGGACGTCCCTTAGGACCTCCTAGGAGGTCCCAAAAGCACCCCTCGAGGCTCGGGTAGGACCTGCCCTCGGTGGTACCCTTCGAGATCCTATCAGGACCTCTCTAGACTACCACTGAGGGAAGAGGGAGTCACGGGGAGGTCCCCTACTGCCACGGCCAACACAGGGGAGGTCAAAGGACCTGACCTGAGGAGGTCGTGAGGCTTGAGGGATCCCCCTGTGAATCCCAGCATGAACTGAGCTAGTCCCAAGGATCTCAAGCTAGCTCTTCACAGCATACAAGAATGGTAACATCCACGACATAACTTTATTTACAACATAACAAATAAAGTAAAACACAGCGGAAGCAGAATAATAGTAGTAGACCCAGCGATTAGCCACGAGTAATAAATGCAGGGGCGCAACCTAAGCGTCAAGATCCTCACCGCCTGGTAGATATCTTCTCTGAATAAAGATTATTCACAGAGAGTGAGCACTACTACCGTGCTCGCAAGTTACACCAATATGGAATTGATATGCATGCATAAGGTAGACAAAGGATCTTGGCAAGGTTATTTTATGTAAAGCGGCGGTTTTAATTTAAATAATCATATTAGATTACAAAGCCATTTCATACAATAATCTAAATCACCATTTTAAATGACAATAGTTTATTGTGGATAACCTCCATAAAAGATGATGGATATCCTCCAATCACAATGGCTACCCGCCTAATTTTCCCACAGACTATCCATCCCGAAATTATCTGTTGAAATCACTTTTAAAACCAAAAACAAAACTAACTCGAGTGGCTTTGCTAGCATGTCCATGATCATGACGCCTTGCTATTGAATAGTTTCTACTCTGCGAGTTTGTACAACTTTACCCACACGAGATATTATACTCTTTGTGTTGGCCAATCCACGATCCTAAGGCGTGTGACAGAGCATACATCACAAGGCCGTTACAATGTTCTACCTCAAAGTACTGTGTGCGCTAAGGTTTCGCTTCCATTGGGTGGCCAGTCCTCAAAACCCCCTCTTGCGCGGATGGGAAAAGCTGTCTGCAGACACCCATACATACAACATAGCACAAATAACTAAGAGGTATTACAAATTATTAAGCGAGTCACCGCCCATACAGACATGTGGTTGTCGATAAGGCATAACAAAATGCGCTCAAAGACCGGTCCTCAATTGACTTGGGCGTCATTCAATTTAAACCACAGGTCTTAATCTTAACGAGACTAAGCCGTGCATAAACTGCACCCACCATTCATCCTTTTAGCCCAAGTCCAAACCCTTTTGATTTTATTTCTATAAAACCATCTTTACAAATTCTCTATGGTAAAACAATACCATAGTTTTAATTTTCAACAAATTTTATTGAGTTGGCTAAAATTCTCCCAAAAACATAAATCATGGTCTAAGTATTTGCGAAGCATTTGATTATTAAACATAATAATTTATCTAAAGTGACAAAGGAATGACATGGCAACATCAAAATTTGGCATACAAGGATAATAGGAATAACTAATTATTTAAGCAGAATTTGAAATACTTGAATAAAATTATGCATGCATTTAATAATTTAAAAACTGAATTTAATTAACTTTAAAATAATAGGGGCAAAATGGTTAAAGTATAACTTGCCTTCGTTGCGATCTGGAAAATCTAAGTCTTGAGGAGTATCAATTTCCCCGAATAAATAAGTAGTCTAAACGTGAAAATAAAATAAATCAAATGAAATTCAAATAGAACTCAAGCAGACAAATTAAATTTGAGACCAAATAATATAATATCATTTTAAACAGCTATAAAATCATTTTAATAGATTTTAGAAATTTATTTCACTAATTTTTGAAGTTAGAATTCAAATGATATGGATTTTACAAATTTTAACCTAAATTTGATATTTAAAAGAATTCTAAATTCTAAAACAGAACTAAAATGAACTCTAAATTGAATTATTATATTTTATTTAGTTAGACAATAATTTTCTAAAATTTTAGCAACTTGATCATCTAATTTGGAGTTATAATGCAAAAGTTATGAATTTTACAAATTTTAAACTAAATCATTATTTAAACAATTTCGAATTATTTTTCTAAAGAGAATTCTAAATATTGCATACGATAGCGTCGTGATGATTTTCCATGAATTAAATGAATTAAAATAATTTTTCTCGACAAAGGGACCCATTTGTCATTGACATGGCTCACATGGACAAGTCCACGGAGCCCTAGCAGGAGGGTGTCTTGGATGTGGTGGTAGCGAGATGGCGTGGCCACGCCTTGCCACGCCGGACCCGAGCCGAGGTGGCGCCGTGTTGGCGCCGAGGTGCTGAACCCGCGTCGGCTCGGCAGGCGAGCTCGGCAACACCCTCGCCGGCGCTTCTGGCGCCACGGCGAGGGTGCGAATGGGCGCGTTCGAGAGGAGGGCTCACGAGTTCGATGCTCACTACCTTAGCGGCGTGGACCAAATCTTGGCGTTGAGGTTTAGCGGTGGCGGCGTCTGGCGTCGGCACGCGAGGTGCTCCGGGGTCTTGGGGCAAAATGGGTGCGCGCCGCCGTGTTCAAGCGATGACGTTGCGATGTCGAAGATGTAGACGGCGAGGTGCGGGCCGGAGACGATGGCGCCGAATGGAGGCGAACCAAGAGATCACCGCCGTGAAAAACCTTGAAATTGGGCGCTTCTGAAAGAGGAGTGACTCGGGTGGTGGTATGGTGATGTGTGAGAGAAGGCGCTCGAGGCTCCCTTATATAGGGTTTGGGAGGCATCAAGCGGCAAGGTCGTCTTGGCGAGTCTTGGGCGGCGAGCAAAGTGGAGGTTAAAGAGAGTTAAAGAAAGGGAAAAGCAGGCGAGTGAGTCTTGCGTAAGTAAAGCGAATTGATTGCGCGTGATTGTGAATGAAGAGGAGAGGGAAACGCGAGGAGTGGAGCTCGGTGTGGCCGTCAATGGCGGCGTGGGTTCTTGCCGTCTTGAGGAAGACAGAGCGGGGAAGAAGAAGGGTCATGGGCCGCTGGATTGAGATCGAGTGGTTGAAAGGCGTGGGTGGCGTGTTTGCGTGAGGACCGTTGGATTGAAATCCAGCAGTCACGAGAGAAGGAGATGGGTGCGGAGGTCATTTGGGCCAAGCTGGGCAGCGTCTTGTGGTGATTTAAATGGGCCGACCAAGTTTGGCCCAAGCACTCATTTTTTGCGATTTTCTTTTCCTTTTCTATTTTAAATATTGATTTAATTCATTTCACTTTAGAATATAGCAAAATAATTCCAAAAATTCTCGAAAAATTCTCATAAATTCTTAGAGACATTTTAGACTTGTTAAAATTATTTCCACCTTAAATTTGATAATATATTTTGCAATTAAATTTGTTTTAGCTATAACTAATTAAGAAAAAGTTTTTAAAAATTCGTAAAATCCACAAAAATAAATATGTTTTAAATTTTCTCTGAATTTGAAAAATTGAAATTATTCTGATCCCCTCATCGCCACGGCCAACACAGGGAGGTCAAAGGACTGACTGAGGAGGTCGTGAGGCTTGAGGATCCCTGTGAATCCCAATGATGAACTGAGCTAGTCCCAAGGATCTCAAGCTAGCTCTTCACAGCATACAAGAATGGTAACATCCACGACATAACTTTATTTACAACATAACAAAGGAGTTGTTTACAAAAGGTGGCCTTGGGCCAAAAGCAAGCTTACAAAAGAGCGGAAACAGACGTCCATCCACTATACCACAGGCAAAATGGCTGGAGGGCACAACCTACTCGTCCTGGTCCTCCTCTCCACCGCTGTTGTCTTCTCCTGATAAGATTTTGCATTGAGCAAGAGTGAGCACTACCACTGTGCTCGCAAGTCACACCCGTGGGTTAACAAAAATAACATGCATACATGGATATACAACAGAGGGTTTAATATGGTTGCTTTGCATAAAGCCAAGTTTCTTTCAATTACAATTACTAAGTTACAAAGCAGGTTTTTAATAGATAAAATCCATTTCAAAAATTTGATTTTCAGTTGGATAGCATTCATCAATAAATTGGTGAAGGATACCCTCCTGTCACAAGGCTCCCTGCCCAAAACCCATGGGATAGAAATCCCAAAACAGTTGTTAAACACTTTTAGAAACCCAAATTCAACATCTAACTCTGAGTGGCCGCTGCCAGCATGTCCATGACCGTGGACACGGCTATTCGAATAGATTTACACTCGATCGAGGATGTGCACTTTACCCACACGACATGAATTCCTCTAGTTTATCCGGCATCCGTCGATGCCACCTCTCACTACCAAAGGTAAGAGGTCTAGAGTTCATGACAAAGCCTTTAAAAATGCATTGTCCCACCACAGCCTCTCCTTGCTAAGGTTTCGCCTCCTTTGGATTCAGCTCCGCAGGATCTGGGCCCCCTCTTGCACCAGTGGGAACATAGGTCATAAAGGACCACCGGCCATAGAAGACCTCCCACTCCTCCAACTGGATCAACTGCGGTGGAAGTTACGCAAATCACTTAGCTAGGTCCCACCCCCATCTTGGAGACATGTGGTTGCACGGTTTTGGCATAGCCCATCATAGGCCTAGCATTGGCGGCTCAAAGACCGGTCCTCAACTGACTTGGGCGACAAACACAAACCCATGGACCTCCACCTTAGCCAGGATAGAGTCCGTGCATAAACCTTGCACCAACCAAGCAACCAATTCGCCTAAGTCTAAATCAATTTCCATTTTCTTTGCTTCCCCAGCAATAATTTCACACCCCCATGACATCCCAATGCCATGGTCAAAACATTTTAAACAGTATTTGGTCATGAAGGTAAAGATTTCCCAAAACAAGTACTTTTGGTCTAAGCAATACTAAGCATTTGGTTTTTCAATTGCTCCTGGTTCACACTAATGCATCAACCAGGTTTTTGTCTAAGGTGGCAACAGATTGGGTTCAATGTCAAGTTGGCCATATGAAGGAATTAGGCATAGCTATGTGTTTAAAGACAGTGTTAAAATATCTTGATAGAAATAGGCATGCATTATCCTTTGAAGCAGAACATAAATAGATTGAAATAATGGGCTAATATGTTCAAGAGCATGACTTGCCTTGCTCATCGCCTTGAGAGTCTTCTTCTTGATGCTCTCACGCCCTCGGTGCCTTCACGCTCTATACGAGAGAAAAGAAGACAACTCAAACCACATTCCAAATAAAGAGCCAAAAGAACTCTGAAAGAAACTCCAAAACTCAACAAATAGAAGCAACTTATAGTCAAAGTAGGTTCTTTGGGAGAGGTCCCAACTTACTGGGGAGAGGTCAAACGGGGAAGGTCTTCACAGAAAACCAGAGGGGCGGCTTTAGCAAAGGACCAAGATGATAATGCTTGGGTGAAATCCGGAGAGGTGATCGCTATATAAGAACCATAGAGTTCCACCGAAAATCCAAAGGAAGAGGTCCTGGAATGGATATAACCTCTTATGGTGGTGATGAGAACAAGAACGGTCGATGCACAAGGAGGCTTACCAAAGAACAGGAAGAGGTGGCGAGTTGAAGGGAGGTCGAAGGCAATCTGGCGGTTGAGGTCAACGCCCAAGCTCCTGCCGAGCCTCCAATGGTGATAATATGATGAAGAGAAGCTGCTGGCGATGTTCTTGGCAACGAAGCTCTCCAGGAAGCCACTGGGTGTGAGCAATAATGTTAAGTGTGTGAAAAAGGTGGCAATGGAGGGCTCCCGGGACTAGTTATAGTCAAAGAGAGTGAAAAGACCACTCAATGCGTACATGATTTGGTGAGTATGAAAAATAGGCAAAAGGTACGGGAGTGCCAAAGAGAAATAATAAAGGACATTGTGCACTGCTACGGGAGAAGACTAGAAATGGCGCTAATAGTGCCCCAGAATGACTGCATTCAATGCGAAAGACATGCATTAAATGCTCCTGGTACTAGGGTGGCGGGGAAAATAGGAATGGGTAAGCCTGGCAGGCGGGACCAGTCAAATCTAGAAATAGTTGGGTCAAAGGGGAAGGTCCTGACAGTTGGATCTCCAAAGAGGAGGTCCAACGGCCAAGATTTTGTGCAAACGGGGAGGTCCGCTCGGTAAGAGGGGAACCTCACCCGCACTGGAGGTCTAGAGTCAGAGGATCAAATCGAGACAGGAGGTGCGAATCAGTTAGGATCTCCAAGAGGAGGCCCTAACGATCAGTCCTCATCAACGAGGAGAATGCAGACGGTTAAGATCTCCTATGGGGAGGTCTTGACGGTCGAGATGTTCAAAGAGGAGGCAGGCATGGGAGATCGAGACACACACATGGAGGAGGTCTACGCGACAAGAGGTTCTAACAACCAAGATCCCATCAAGGAGGTCTGGTGAGGGAATCCTTACGAAGAGGAGGTCCTAACTGGTAGGATCTCACCAGCGGGGAGATCCTATCAGTTAGGCTCTCATGAAGGGAGGTCCCACGGGCTCAAGGAGGTCTTGAGAGGAGGTCTGAAGAACTAAGTTGACCAGGGGAGGTCCTGATCGCTAGGATCTCCACAATGGGAGGTCCTGGCGGTGAGGATCTCAACGTAGGAGGTCCTAAAGGTTCGGGAGGAAATCTTTGGAGGTCAGGGTTCCTAAGATAAGCGAGTAAGGAGGTCCAAAGGACTTGAATTCGAAGGGAGGCCTAAGCATATAGGCACGGTTTAACCAAGAGGAGGTCTAGACCTAAGGAGGAGGTCTGAACCAAAGAGATTCGAACCAACAAAGAGATCCAAAGAGATCAAATTCAAAGAGAAGGGGTCTGGACATATTGATACGTCCAAGGGAGAAAGGTCTGAGCCCCCCAGGGGAGGTCTAACTTCAAGAACCGCTGAGGGAGGTCCAGACCACAGAGAAGGTCTAAATCGATTTCCTCACAGGGGAGGTCTAGACCCCAGAGGTCCAAACCGAACCTAACACAAAAGAGAGACTGAGGGGAGAACTGGCCAACATACAGAAGGGGTGACGACATGAAACTTAAACCTCTCCAACGAACCCACTATGAATTCTCATCAAAACAAAATAGCTTTATTTTATTTTACAAATTTAAAAGGATTTGGAAAAACAGGATGTTACAAGGCTGCTCTCCTGAAGCTGGAGAAGTAGAAGTAGGCTCTCCAACCATCTCAAGAGTGCCAAGAGAATGGATTGGGTCCTCATCCTCAGAGTCGTCGTCGACGAAGATACTCTCTCAATCACCAAAGACCTGTGTACCTGCACCATCGAGTCTAGTACCAGGACTAGCCTCATCAAAAGTGACTTCACAAGTCTCAACAATTTTGTTAGTATCCAAATTAAATACACGATAGCTACGAGAATGAGCAGGATAACCAAGAAAGATGCCATCATAACATCTAGATTCAAATTTATCCAAGTTGTCATCTTTAAGAATGAAGCACTTGCAACCAAAAATCTTGAAATGAGAGACTCTAGGCCTATGACCAAATCTAAGTGAAAGGAAGTCTTGCCTATGACAGATCTCAAGAACACCCTATTGGACACATAGCAAGCAGTAGAGATTGCCTCAGCCCAAAACCTCCTAGGTGTGTTGTGCTCATCTTGCATGGTCCTGGCCATCTCTACAAGGGTTCTGTTCTTCCTTCTACAACCCCATTCTGCTGGGGAACTCTAGGTGATGAGAATTGGTGCTCAAGGCCTCTCTCAGTGCAGAAAGTGGCAAAAGAAGAGTTCTTGAATTCTGTGCCATTGTCACTCGTAATGGTTCTCAAAGCTCCAGGAAGGTCAACTGCTAGTCTAAGGACCAACTGTTTAAAACAGCCAAATGCATCATCCTTAGAAACTAGAAAATATACCCATGAATACTTGAAGAAGTCATCCACAATGACGAGCACATACCACTTCCCTCCTGCAGACTGAACTCTAGAAGGGCCAACCGTGTCTAAGTGCAAGAGCTGACTAGATCCATCAGTCATCACTAAAGAAATAGGTGGATGAGAAGCAGAAACCATCTTACCATGTCTACAGGGTGTGCACACAAGGTCTCTAACATTCTTAAGCCTAAGAAAACCTCTAATCAAATCCTTGCTACTGATCCTGGTCAAATGGTCAAAGCCTATATGTCCAAGCCTACGATGCCACAACACTAAATCACGAGAGTTAGAAGCCACAAGACACCTAGGACTGGAAGCAGAACAGATATTGAAATTAGAACTAAAGATCCTCTCAAACCTAGAGATCCCGAAGACATGCTCACCTGAGGAGTCTAGAACTCTACACTCACCACTCTTAAACCTCGCTTCTAGACCCTCATTAAGAATCTGAGAAACATATAGCAGATTATACCTCAGCTTACTTACCAAAGCGACGTCCTTAAGCATGAAGTTGTTGTTGATCGCCTTGTGCCCTTAGGCATCACGGTCCCGATGAAAGTATCCCCAAACATGATCAACTTGTTGCGGATGCGTGTGAGGAGAGAACCATCTAGAATCTCCGGTCATGTGTCGAGAACACCCGAGTCAACAAGCCATATGTCCTCCTTCCTCGCCTGACGGACCTCTGAGGGCATGAGCGAGGAACATCGTGCCTCGATCTTGGGGTTAGTGATAAAAGACTTGGGAATCCAGTACTGAGCCACGCGATGCTTAGGAACAGCAGCAGTAGAAGCAGCAACAAAATGGTTAGTGGGATAATCATAAGAATGCACACAAGCAACACCTAGACCTCTCCGAATCGACTTACCAAAAGATCAGTACTCCCACTGTCTAGATGCTACCCGTGATCTCTCTTTATGATATCCTAACCCAAAATGCTGCCTAGAGCCACCAAAAGAGTCAAAGAAATCATCTATAAACCTAGACCTATGTCTAGCAGGAAGGACAGGCTACCTGGCTTTAGAGACAGTAGAAGGTGAAGGAACTCCTCTAATGGACCTCAAAGCACGCATTCTCTCCTTCCTCTCACTCTTAGCTTTACGGAAGCAGAACTCAATTATGTGGCCATCCTTCTTGCAGAAGATGCAATGATTCTTAACCTTTGGAGAGGTCTGATCTGCTGAATTAGAAGCATCTGTCTTGCAAGAAGGGGTTTGGGCAAAACCTACAGATGTAAAGACTAACTTAGATGGCTCAGGGGGTTCTACCTCAAACTTGCCACTCTCAACAGCTCTCACAACCTTAGGTAGGTGGTTCTTGGAATATTCTAGGGAATTAAATCTTACGCCACTCTTCTTTACACTCACCTTAGATTGATCGAGGATCATGTTAAGGTTCTTCTTCCCACTTGAGAATCTCTCAAGAGTCCTTTTGAGATAGTCATTTTCTTTGGCTAGGTCCTTACATGAGGCACACTTATTTGACTAGATTGCCCTATCATACCTTTCCTTATAAAGAGCTGCCTCAACCTTCAAGACCTCACAAGACACACAAGAGGCATTCATAATCCTATCCATCTACTCTTTGAACCTAACTCTAAACGCCTCTTGTATCTCATCTAAATTATGCCCAACTTCAGTATAAAAAGCACAAGAATTAGAATCAACTACTTTCTTGGATGCACGTTAAGGACATGGATTGTTCAATTTTGGATTTCTCCTCTAGAGTCTAGTTTAGAGCATCATTCTCAATTGTGAGTTTATAACAGTTTTCACATGAAGCAGTTTTAGAATGAAGAACCATTTCAGTCATTTCCTTCATTTTAATCTTACTATCCTCACAATGAGAGCAAGTGTGACTAGCATTAAATTTCAACAATTCCTTAGTAGCAGTATCCAATTTCAATTCGAGCAATGCACAATTTGAGCAAAGTGAAGGAAGAGCATTTACTGAAGTCACATCTAAAGCAATAGCATCCAAGCAAACATGACTAGGACTAGATTTGAGAGATTCTAGTTCATCTAGAGTATCTTTAAGTTGATTTATAATGGAGAAAAGAGCAGATTTCAGATTGGTCAATTCATCATGCAAGCTAGAGCAAGAATCACAATCATCAGCAGGATTAATGGATTTGAGCCTAACCACTTCTAGGTTCAAGTTGTCAATCATAATATCCTGTCTCTTAATCATTTTGGCTTGCTTTTTCAGATTTCATTCAGCAACATCCAAAGCGCATTTCATATCATTGAGTGAGGGGCATACCTCGTCTGGATCGTTGTAGGATTCATCAACGTTGGAGGAATCGACGTCGTGGCTGTCCTTCGCCATGAAGCACATGCCGGTGAAGTCTTGGACCTTCTTCTTGCCATGGGAATCATCCTCGTTGTCATCCGTCCCCGAGTCCACATCGCTCATATCAACATTCTCAAGAGCAGCAAGGACCCGGTTGACGAACTTCCGGTAGTTGGGCTTCTTGGCTTTTGCATCTCGAGCTTGAGGACGCCTCCGAAAGTCCTTCTCCTCCTTACCCTTTAGCTTGGGGCATTTGGCCCGAATGTGGTTTAGCTCTCCACACTCAAAGCAGGTAACAGGGCCACTTCTCCTCTTGTTCCTCACTTTGTTGTAGGCTCTCGTGAATTTTGTGGATAGGAAGGCTAAGTCATCCTCAGGTAGCTTCTCTAGCTGCTCATCGCTCAAGGAGTGCAAGGCGGACAATGAAAATCAGATGAGCCAAAATCCAAAGAATCAGAAGAGCTACGCTTAGACGGGTCAACCACTAGAGCCATCGACTCTGTCTTGGGGAGACGCGAGATCAAGTCAATCTCATGCGTCTTCAACCTCGAGTAGAGCTTATCCATGGTAAGCTCACTCATGACAGTGTTGTCATTGATGGAAGTGATCTTCATCCCCCAAACTCTCTGTAACACCTTGATTTTTTTTGGAGCCTTTTTGAATTTTCAAAATAAAAAGAACCATTTTGTTTTGATGAGAATTCAAAGCTTAACTTGAGAATTTCAGAATGGACTTCAATTGACTAAACCAAACTTCAACTAAAAACTCTC
The DNA here is from genome assembly GCA_036346405.1 of Phyllostachys edulis. Taxonomy (NCBI): domain Eukaryota; kingdom Viridiplantae; phylum Streptophyta; class Magnoliopsida; order Poales; family Poaceae; genus Phyllostachys; species Phyllostachys edulis. The sequence goes on from CM070565.1 coordinate 28,103,974, forward strand.
TTTTAGTTTGTTGGGTGTGTTGGAGCTTTGGTGATTTCCTCCCCATATGAGCTTGCTTTGTTCTTCTCTGGACCAGACCTAATTAGGTTTAGACCTCCCAAGTGCTTGGACCTCCCTTGGTCCAAGCCTCCCTTTTCGGTCCTGTTCTGGCCTAAACCTCCCCAGGCCTAATCCTTCCCCGGGTTCATTTGAGTTCCTTCTACACTCTCTCGAACCTCTCTGTGTTCGCATGGACTTCCTGTTTGCTTTGATCCATATAACTCTCTCTAGAGGTTCCCTTCTCTGCCAACCCGGTATTACCACCCCTAACTCACAGTATCAATGTCCTTTAGGACCTCCTCCTTGTCTATTTGGACCTCCCCGTGTCCTTCAGGACCTCCCTGTGTCCTTTAGGACCCCCTCCTTGTCTATTTGGATCTCCCCGTGTCCTTTAGGACCTTCTTGTGTCCTTTGGGACCTCCCCCTTGTTATATCTGGCGGTTAAAACCTCCCATTTGGAGATCTTAACCGTCCAGACCTCCCCCTTGTTAGATCTGGCTGTTAAGACCTCCCCTTTGGAGATCTTAACCGTCCAGACCTCCCCCTTGTTAGATCTGGCAGTTAAGACCTCCCCTTTGGAGATCTTAACCGTCTGCATTCTCCCCTTTGTTAGATCGGCGTTAAGACCTCCCTTTGGAGATCTTAAGCATCGAGTTCTCCCAGTGTTAGATCTGGCAGTTAAGACCTTCCCTTTGGAGATCTTAACCGTCCAGAGCTCCTCCTTGTTAGATTTGGCAGTTAAGACCTCCCCTTTGGAGATCTTAACCATCCAGACCTCCCCCTTGTTAGATCTGGCCGTTAAGACCTCTCCTTTGGAGATCTTAACCATCCAGACCTCCCCCTTTGGAGCTCCTATCCACAGGACCTCCCCTTACGCTTTGACTGGCCCCATTGGGCAGTCGCACTCCTCTTTCTTTATCCTTTGACCGTGTCCTTTGCGCATAGGAGTCTCCCCACATTTAATGCCTGTTGTATCGCATTAAATACTTCTACCTTCTTGCAGCACCCGTGCTATTGTTTTGTCACATCCCTTGCCTGCTTTCATTGTCCTTTTCACTAACTCTTGAACATGTGTACCCTGGAAAATCTCAATGGCTCCAGCTATATAGGTTTGGGCAGCCCTTCTTCTTTACCCCTTTTGCTCATTTCTACACTCTTGCCTCCTCCAACAACTCTTGGACCTCCTCCCTTGAGCTTCGGACCTCCTCCAGCAAGCTCTTTGGACCTCCCCCAAACTGACCTAGCCTCTCTGTTGGTTTTATTCTGGAGTTTCATTAAAGTTTCTGTGGATCTTATTTGAGCCTTGTGTTGAGTTTGCTTTGGTTTCCTCGTGTAGATTTTGAAGGCACTAAGGAGCAAGAGCCCTCTGAAGAAGAAGACATCCAGGCCTTTGAGCCAGGCAAGTTACACTCTTGATCATATTGCACCCATTATTTCACCCTATATATGTTCCATTTTAAATGTTAACGCATGCTAATTTTACTAATTTATTTCAATACCTATCTTTAAATCCTTTGTATGGCCAATGTTGACCTTGAATCGAACATCTTGTCACCATAGGAAAAACTGGTTGGTACATTAGTATGAACCGGGATTATTTGAAAAACTTATGCTTAGTCTTGCTTAGACCAACATGACCAACTGCTGTTTAAAGGTTTTAAGCCATGGCATTGGGTTGTCATGGAAGCTTCTAAATGCTTTTGAAAAGCAAATAAAAGGAAAATGGATTTGGACTTGGGCGAAGTGGTTTGCTTGGCTGGTGAAATGTTTAGCACGGGGCCGTGTCATTTCTATGGCCGGTGCCCAGGGTTTGTGGTGGTCACCCAAGTCAATTGAGGACCGGCCTTTGAGCGATCCTTTGCTAGGCCTATAATGGCTATGCCTCACCGTACAACCACATGTCTCCAGAATGGGGCGTGGGACCTGGCCAACTAATTTGCAAAGTTCTACCACAGTTGTTCCACTTGGATGTGTGGGAGGTCTTCTATGGCCCATGTTCTTTTATAACCTATGTTTTCCTTGGGCGCAAGAGGGCTTTTCGTGATTTCTATCAATGGAGCGAAACCTTAGCGAGGAGGGCGTGGTGGAATGATGCATTGTAAAGGCCTTGTGGTGATCCCTTAGTCGCACACCTTCGAAAGTGTGTGAGTAGACAGTATATGGGGATCGTCTCATGTGGGTAAAGTGTACAACCTCTGCAGAGTGAAAACTATTCGAATATCCATATCCACGGTCATGGACATGCTGGCAAAAGACTACTCAAAGTTAGACTTGGTTTTGTTTTCAAAAGGCTTTGACAAACTAGTTTTGGGATTTCTATCCCATGGGTTAGGCAGGGAGCCTTGTGACAGGAGGGTATCCTTCACCATCTTGATGATGAATGTTATCCAACTGAAAACTGAGATTTACAAAAATGAATTTTAGATATTGTATAACTGTCTTGGAACTTAGTATATGTAATTGAAAGAAACTTGGCTTTACGCAAATCAACCATATTATGCCTTCCCGTTGATATCCATTATGCATGTCATTACATTATTTGTGGGTGTAACTTGCGACACGGTTGTTGTGCTCATTCTTGCTGATTGATGAATTGAGTAGGAGAGACTTCTTTGATGATGATGATGACCAGATCAATTAGGTAGCGCCCTCCGATGATTACATGGTGTATTGGATGGACTTGGTTTTGCTTCCATTGTGTATTTTGCTTTGTTGTCTTGGCTTGTAAGCAACCTTGTAATCAACTCTTTTCTTTGTTAATAAAGTCTCTCGTGGATGTATGTTACCACTCGTGTTTCTTTGTGTGATCCGACCATTGATCCTTGGGGTGGTTGGGATCACAGGAGGTTAGGACTTCTCCAAGTCCCATGACCTCCTCGGGTTGGTCTCTGGACCTCTCCCAGGTCTGGTCGTGGCTCTTGGGGAGGTCCTGAGACTCAAGACCTCCTCGGGTCAGTTCTCTGGACCTCCAAGAGGTCCGGCTGGACCTCTTGGGAAGCCTAGGAGGACTGTCCGAGAGGTCCTCGGGACCTCCTGGGAGGTCCTGGTGGACTCCCAGGGAGGTCTTGGAGGACCTCTCGGGTGAGGCCCCTTCTCGGGTCATCACACTCTCACGTCAAGTGCACCCAAGAGCTGACGTGCATTCTCAGACTCAGTAAACACAAGATCCACAGCACGCAAGTCATGAAGGATTTTGGAAAACCTTCCCCACAACTCATCCAAAGATTCACCAAGCCTTTGTTCGATCTTTGAATATTCTTTCTTAAGTTGGTTTTGTCTCACTTCCTTGATCGCGGTAGAGCCCTCATGGTAGTCAGCGAGAGTCTTCTAGATCTCATGAGTAGACCTCAAGTGAGCGACACGCTCAAACTCAGATCGACTAAGCCCTTGAATCAAGAAGTTTCGAGCCTTGCTATTTGCCTCCACATCAGGTGTGGTCACATCGTCATTGGCTGGCACTATATAAGGATTTTTTACCTTAAGACAAATTGAGTGCCCTTCAGCCTCGACGTAGGCATGCATGTGAGCCTTCCAGTAAGAAAAATCGACTCCATCAAATATAGGTGGTTTGGTGGAATACTTGTCAGACGCCATGGCTCCTAAGACCGATTAAGATCTATGAGAAGATCTAACCGGGCTCAGATACCACTTGTAGGACTGGAAAGGCGACTAGAGGGGGTGAATAGGAGCACGAACACTTTTTTTCCTAACTTGGATTCAACACGAATTTCACTCCAATAGCTATGAAAGCTATGAAGATCAATATGCAAGCATGGTGGAAGACTTGAGACACACCTTCCTAAGGATATCAGGAACCTATTCCAAGCAGCGATCATCAAGATCTTTGCCAAAGTTCTGACCTTTTTCCGTTTGAGTGAAGGTGGCTCCAAAACCGGGCAAAAACAAAATTTTCATCCAAACACTTGCTCATGGGTGATTGACAATCAAGATGATTGTGGATATCATGGGGATATGCCCACGATCTTAGGATGATGAGACAATTGGCAATGGCATTGAGGGTTTGCAGAATCACCCGTTTTCGGCGTTGCTCCAGTTCTGTCAGGCCTCTAGCGGTCTGACCGGCCATGGTGGCGGTCAGACCGGCCATGCCTTGTGTGGTTTTTCTGGAATGGTGGTTGGCGGTCAGACTGGCCACTTTAATGACTTTGGAATTTGGAGTTGGGCCAAAAATAGAGGGTATACGCAAGTGAGAGGGTTCTTCTGCACTTGGTCCCATAATTTTTGAAGCCTCCAGGCAAAAGTTCTATTCGATTGAAAATTCCAGAGAGGTTCGGATTTCCTTGAGAGGAATTTTGGCTAAGTCCCAGGGGGCGGTCAGACCGGCCATGTGTTGGCGGTTAGACTAACCAGTGGGCGGTCAGACCGGCCAAGGGTGGCGGTCTGATCGGTTTTGGCTTGTTCATCGGCCAACTCGGTGGCGATGATTGTTTTGTTAGGTCAAGTTCATGGGTGTCATTGCATATGTGTTGCATGATGCATGTTTTGACTAACGTGGGTCAAGTTGTGAAGAACTTGTTCCCAGAAATGGTTTCTTGATCTATTGCTGTGCAGGTGGCTTGCAGGTCAATGACGGTCAATGGCGAGAAGGATCGGGACTAAGCTTGGAGAGCTGAGGTTCAGAACGATCAAGGATGCCGGGTGAGGTCAAAGGACTCAAGCGGGGCGCAGAATGGAAATGGATGATCGAACGGGCGGTTCGGTGCAGCTGGGTGGATCAAGCGGTGCGGGAGTTGGTGCAAGTGCTATGGTGCCGGTGGGATCCGGACGGGAGAGACTTGCCGACATAGAGCCGTTGATCAACCTACACGTGGTGAAGCATGGGATTGCTTCACGATCTGTGGGCTTGGTCTTTTGGAGAAGGATCGAGAAGGGGTATTTTGGTAATTTCACCAAATACCACCTTGGTGACCTTTTGGCTAAACCTGGTGAATCGGTTGCATGGTGAAGTAGTTTAGGTCAATCGATGATGAAGACGGTGCTTTGAGATGCGTGCGTGTGTTAACCCATTTGTGTGTGGGGTCTAATGAGTGCCCTAATGGAATATTCTTTAGGATCTAGCCTCCACTATATAAGGGCTAAGTGCTGGTTGCACTTGGTAATCCTTGGCCATTTAGATAACCCTATTTTGTGTTTTAGGGTTTGGGATGAAAGGAGGAGAGCTAGGTTTCTAGAGAGGGATTGAGAGTGAGTGCTCTTGGAGAGAGCTTTGTCCTCCTTGTAGGAGTGGCTGTAAACAACAATCATACATCTATCCAAATCAATCCAACCAGATTTCACAAGATGAATCCCTATTTCGTTCTTGTGTTCATCCTCTCTATTTGATGTTTTTGGGGCTTTTCTTGATCCGGGAGTTTTTACTTGGTTTTTCCTCTTGATCTTGCTTGCTGGGATGTGTGGGGTATGATCTAAGGCCATCTTGATAATCATCCACCCACGAGCAAGCTTTTGGATCTAAGTTTTGGTTTTGCCCGGTTTTGGTGAAGAAAGGGTGTTTTTCGGGGGTTTTGCTCTTGAGAGCTTTTGGCTTGATTCTTCCTGTGATTGAGAGTGCTAAGATGTATGGGAGACCATCCTTAGCCATCTTGGATTGATTCCTCCCACGAAATCATCTCAAACACCGTTTTCGTATTTGGCTCGGTTTTGAAACACCCTTCGTTCAAACTAAAAAGGATAGGAACTTTGGCATGGATCTCTGCAATCTTTGATTGGAATAGGTTCCTAATATATTTAAGAAGGTGTGTCTCAAATTTTGTGGAGTTTGGCCTTACGGATCAAAAGTTATCTGGATTTGAGTTTGATTTTAAGTTGTCTGTCTTGATTTTCTTTGTTCATCGTCGGTGGCGGTCCGACCGCCAATATCAAAGGTCTGACCGCCCCATGGAGAGGTCAGACCGCCGTTCTGAGAGGTCTGATTGCCCAACTCATTGTGAATTGAGTTTTTGGTAATTTTGGTTGTTTTGCTTCGGGGTTTTGATTGGATTCAATACAAGTCTTACATTGTTCTTGTATATTGATCTTCATAGCTTTTATAGCTATTGGAGTGAAGTTAGTATTGAATTCAATTAAGGTGAAAAATTGTTTGTGCTCCTATTCACCCCCCCCCCCTCTAGTCGCCTTTCCGGTCCTACAAGTGGTATCAGAGTCTCGTTTGCTCTTTTATGATCTTCACCGATCTTTGAGCATGGCGACTGATATGAGGACTTGTGAGCGCTTTTTTGCATCTTGTCAGGCTTGTTTTACCATTGAGATCCTTTATAATAAGATGTTTGAATGTGCATTAGTTAAGATGGCGGTTGAGGAGGAAGTCTCCTGTGATATTTGTGGCGATCTCTTTTGTTTTGATTGTCCTAGTTTCAGAGATGAGATACGCTTGGAGCCCGAGGAGAAGAAGCCCAGTGGCATATGCACAGTAGCTTTTGAGGATGAGCAAGATGAAGAGCATTTTGAGGATGATAGTGATGAGTCTTTCGAGGACGATCCCCTACTCAAGCTAAGCAAGGTGAGCAAAGAAAAACTCATTGATGGCTTGATTTCATATGAATATAAATTGCATGCTCTTAGGAAGAAAATGAAATTGCTAGAAAGAGAAAATGATGATTTGTCTCATGAGCTTGCCGAATTGAAAACCTCCATGAACGCTTATGATTCATTGCTTGTAGACATGTAGAACTTGAATAACTCTTTTGCATGTCTAAAATTTAAAAATGAATTGTTGAAATCAAATGCTTCTATGTCATGTGATTCTTGTGTTGCCTTACATCATGAGCTTGATAATGCTAAGTTAGAAATAGGCAATCTTAGTTCTATGGCTAGAAATAATTATGATTCTTGTGTAGGCATGCTTGCTGAAATTGAAAAGTTGACATTGACTAATTCCATGCACCTTGAGTAATTAGAGAATGCTATGGCTGAAATTATTGATATCAAAGCTAGGCCTTGTAGGATGTGCTTATAATATGAAAAATTGCTTAAGGATGGTTTAATACTTTGCAAGAATTGTACTCATTTAGAAATTGAAATTGATGACTTGAATTGCATGCTTAATACGAAAGCATCATTAATTTCTTGCACATCTTGCATTGATTTGAAGAGCGAGATTGAGTCATTGAAGAAAGTGCGCGATGATATGAGCGTCAAGTCATGTGACTCTTGTATTTACCTTCACTCCGAGATTGATGTTCTCAAAATTTCTTTTGCTTCTTTGCACTTGGAGTTGAAGTCTTTTTGTGCTAAACGTGAGTCATTTGATGTTGGTTTTTGTGCCATCGCTTTGGATAGCTCTTCTTTGGGAGTTTTGACTCTTTCGAACTCTTCTTGTGTTGTCCAAGGGATTTCCAAAGACAAGGGTGCTTCTTTCTCAAATGGTACTAAAGCTTCAAAAGAGAAGTACCACCTTTTGTAAGAAGAATGGACACACTTTTGAGTTTTGCTTTCGCCATATGAAACATGAGCGTCATTGTACCTCTAGGAATACACATAGTCTTTCTCATGGCATGTGTGAGTCTAGTGCCGATACGAGGATGATTTATGATGTTGCTTCTTCCAGCTTGTTCCAAAGGACTTCTTCTTTGAGCGACAATGGTGCTTTGTCCTCTCGGACCATGTCTACTAGTAGACCTTTACACCATTGCTCATTTTGTGGGAAGAATGGACATCATGTGGATTTCTGCTTTCGGCGTGCAAAACATTTGCGTCGAGCCCATGCTTCTAAGTCTCCTAGTGGGCATAGTCTTTCTCATGACGTGCACACTAAAGAGCCAAGCACGAGAACTCGCTTTATTGATGGTTTCTTTGACACCTTTTCTAGTGGTGTTGGACAGCTTCGTGGACTTGGCTTCCATGGTTTTGGTTTTGTCCCACGAGCTACCCCAAGGCAGGATTTCCGTCGTTTTCCAAGAGGTGGACCTTGTTTTGTTCATCGAGGTACACACCCACGGCGAGGTTGTACGAGTTCTTTTGATGCTTCTGTTGGTTCTCATCTTGATGCTTTCAAGCAAGGCTATCGCCGCTTTCCTAGAGATGGACCTCGTTTTCCTCATCGAGTTGTCCACTCGCGGCGTGCTTTCAAGGTTGATGTTGGATCTTCTTGCATGGACCATCATTTGCATCATGCTAACTCACATAATGGTTCAACTGCCTCTGGTGGTGGTGTGTCCAAGATTTGGGTTCCCAAGCATTTATTCTCTAACCCTTCGGGATCCAAGACTTGGACACCTTGCCTTTCTCATGTGTAGGTACCAGGAACGCGGGTTGGAGAACATAGACTTAAAAGATTCTGATCTTTTGCTTCATTACATGATCGGGACACTTGATGGTTCTCCACCCTCATGATGGCCTCCAAGAGGCATGTGCTTTCATGATCGGCACCTTCATCTGTTTGGTGAGCTATCTTTTACCTTCATGCATTTCCTTTCATGATTATTCGTACTTGGCATGTTGTGCTTGTCTTTGTGCTCACTTGTACCATATTACCATGTATTACTCTTATGATATCTTTTATCATGCCTTTGCTAGTACCTTGCTTATGTATCCATGTATTGGATTGTTGTTCATTACTTCCATGGTTATATGAGCTTGGTTTTGTCAACATGAGCTTGTGCTGTCTTGTTTCTTTATTATCTTGCTCCTGTTGATTCTTGGTTATATATCCATGTATTATTTTGTTGTTCATTATTTCCATGGTTATGTGAGCTTTGTTTTGTCATCATGAGCTTGTGCTATTTTGTACATGATTTATCTTGCACTTATTGATTTTTGTCTTATGTATCCACTTGTTTACTTGATATCCATGTTAGCATACTTTATTCATGATTTGTTCTATAAAATGCTTTATGCTTAAATGGTTACTGTGTGTTTCTGTTAATTGTGGATGCATGAGTCTTGCCATAGCTTTCACTAGTATGCTTTACCTTTGATTGTATATATGATGTGTGATATGCTATGTGCTTGTTTGCTTGCTCCTATGCCTTATTGTGGATTAAGGATAGTTTGAGCTTTGTTATATCTTGGATAGCATGTGCTGCAATTGATTTGTCTATCTCTATGCTCATGTCTTAAATTATTGATTATATGCTTTCATGAGTTTTGGATCATTTGCTGCTATCCTTGCTAGTCATGTGTCTTGGTACTGTTTTCCCTAGATATTGTTTCACTAACCCAGTACCAAGGCATAGACTTTTTCTGTCTCTTTGGTGTAGTCTTTCAGCTGAGAAGAAGAACATGTGGTCCAACAAGTGGTATCACCTCAAGCTGTTGGTTCTTCTTCATTTATGCATTCAATGCTGGCTATCACTTCTTGGAGACGAAAGAATTTGAGATGAGGATAATGGGTGAGCGCAACTACCTTCTGAAGATTCAAGGAATGGATCCTAATCTATCATGACTACATCTCACTGCCAAGCAGTGCGACTCAAGTTCGAGCTTCTATACCTTACTTTTGTGTATGGTATCCCTAGTCTACCTTGCATAGCATCTGGTTTGTGTCAGGTGTTGGGCTTGTTGAGTTCAAGGTAGATAGGAGGCTATGTTCTAGCACTTGTCCTTTCTAGGCACTCTTCTTATCCCATGGTTGCTAGGATGCACTCTTCTCACTACCTAGGTCGAGCTTGTCTCCCAATCACTAGTCTTAGCAGGTTTTGAGCTGCCTGTAAGCTTTTTAGTGTTGGTGTTTCGCTCCCTAGCTTTTCGAGTTGCTTTCCCTAGAGATCTTGTGGAGTAGGAAGTCTTTGTGCTAGTTTGTGGTGTTCAAAGCACTTTTGGCAGGTCTCCTCATCAAATCTTTTAGACCCAACAAAGTTTGCCACCTTGAGAAGCGAGTTAGGGATAATTTATCCTTATGGGTTGGTTCGAGGGGGAGTTGGTTCAGTTCTGAACTTTCCTTGTTCATCTGAACTTTTGTGTGGATCTTTTCTGATACCTTCTTCAAGTGGTATCTTCTTCGGATCCTTTTGATCTTTTTAGGTTTTTAAGTCTTTTGTGCATCTCATTGTATAATATTGCATTCATATGAAAAATCCAAAAATATGCATTGTAATATAAGTTTTACTGCTTCTGTCTTTTAAATTAATGAAGCTTTGCTTATTACCCTCTTGAGCTTTAGTATTTCAATTCTTGCTCAAGATTGTGTCTAAGTCTTTGACTTGCTAGAATTATCATGCTTTTGCATGTGCAGTAATGTCTTGGCTAAATGAGTTAGAACTTTTAAATAACCTGAACTGAAAATAGCAATTTGTGGATCTTTTAGCTAGTTGCACAATTAGTGATCTTTTTGTGACATTGACCCTGTCAAAATTGCTTTGTTAGCTTTGGAATCTAGAATTGAATATCTTTGAGCTTTCAGTTCATTAAAGAATCTGAAACAGCCTTTGTGCTAAATGAAAAATGATCTCTTTTATGCGAAAAAACTGATCTCACCAATTCTTTCTTAGGAGACGGCTTGCCATTGTACTGGGCATGAACTCAGGGGGAGTTTTGGATGACCTAGACCACTATTTTAAGCTTTTTTTGCTTGGGATGGTCGCGGCAAAGCTTGAGATCTAGCACATGGCTAAAAAGCAAATTGTCAAAATTAGTTGAAGCTTAGGAAGAGGTTGTGGATGGCTCCTAGTCCAGGACCTTCTTTACTAAGATAGACCTTTAATCAACTTGAATATTCATTGCAAATGAAAAACAATTAAAAATTGAGCTTTTGAGGTATTTTGAGCAAAATGATTCAATTCAAAACTTTTTTCTCTAAAATAGTCTTTGCTAGTTTCTGGATCTCACATTGACATTCTGACAAGGCCATTATCACTTTAGGATACCTGTTGTTGAACTTGCTAATTTTGAAGCATTGTTTACTTTAATCCAACAACATGTGGTATTTACAGCTTATTAGCCTAGCTTTGATATATATGTCTTAACATGATCTTGCTAGCTTTGTCAGGCTTGTTGTATCTTGAGTAATGGTAGAAATGCTAGCATGTTCAATTGAGTAATCTCCAAAGCTTCTTTTACCTAAAAATTGAAAAATCAAAACAAAAATGAAGCCATCCCATTGCATTTCATGCATGCTCTTTCTTTTGCTTCTTCCTTTTTTGTGCATTTGTCTTCTCTGGATGAGAGGAAGGTATAATTCCTTGATGAATCCATTGTCAAAGGGGGAGAAGATTTAGCAAAAATGTAATGTTAATAAAGAGCTTGTTGGTTATGGGGGAGAAGTTTTGTAAGGGGGAGAAGTTAGGAGCTTTTTGGAGAGAATTGGAAAATTTTAAAATTTAAAATTCTCTCTTGAAAAATGATGATCATAGTGAGGGGGAGCATTCATATTGCATTCTTTTGGTCTTATTGCCTTTTCTGAACTTGAATTGCAAATCTTGAAGCCTCACAATGATCTAAGGTCAAATAGAACAATTGTTCTTTCATATGGACCTTAAGTGAGATTTTTGTCGATTCTCTGGAATTCGAAGCTTTCTTGCTTTCTTTTGATGTATCTCACTTGTCCATGCTATTTTGAAGCCAGCTTGGTCATTTCTATTGTTTTCTCTTGCTAATGGACCAAGTTGTGCCTTTGCGCGAAAACATCGAGTATTTTAATTTTCAAACCTCAAACTTACATTTTCTGAGAAATTACCAATATGTTCACCAAGGGGGAGATTGTGGATATCATGGGGATATGCCCACGATCTTAGGATGATGAGACAATTGGCAATGGCGTTGATGGTTGGGGGAATCACCCATTTTTAGCGTTGCTCTAGTTCTGTCAGGCCTCTAGCGGTCTGACCGGCCATGGTGGCGGTCAAACCAGCCATGCCTTGTGTGGTTTTTCTAGAATGGTGGCTGGCAGTCAGACCGGCCACTTTAATGACTTTGGAATTTAGAGCTAGGCCAAAAATAGAAGGTGTAGGCAAGTGAGAGGGTTCTTCTGCACTTGGTCCCATAATTTTTGGAGCCTCCAGGCAAAAGTTCTATTCAATTGAAAATTCCAGAGAGGTTTGGATTTCCTTGAGAGGAATTTTGGCTAAGTCGAGGCGGTCGAGGCCGACCTTGGTTGGCGGTCGAGCCGAAGCCGGTGGGCGGTCGAGGCCAAACCAAGGGTGTGATCTGGCGGTTTGGCTTGTTCATCGGCCAACTCGGTGGCGATGATTGTTTTGTTAGGTCAAGTTCATAGGTGTCATTGCATATGTGTTGCATGATGCATGTTTTGACTAACGTCGGTCAAGTTGTGAAGAACTTGTTCCCGGAAATGGTTTCTTGGTCTATTGCTGTACAGGTGACTTGCAGGTCAATGACGGTCAATGGCGAGGAGGATCGGCACTAAGCTTGGAGAGCTGAGGTCCAGAACGATCAAGGATGTCAGGTGAGGTCAGAGGACTCAAGCGGAGCGCGGAATGGACATGGATAACCGAACGGGCGGTTCGGTGCAGCTGGGTGGATCAAGCGGTGCGGGAGTCGGTGCAAGTGCTATGGTGCCGGTGGGATCCGGACGGGAGAGACTTGCTGACATGGAGCCGTTGATCAACCTACACGTGGCGAAGCATGGGATTGCTTCACGATCTGTGGACTCGGCCTTTTGGAGAAGGATCGACAAGGGGTATTTTGGTAATTTTACCAAATACCGCCTTGGTGACCTTTTAGCTAAACCGCGGCGCGGGTCAGTGTATGATGAAGTGGTTTAGGTCAATCGATGATGAAGACGGCGCTTTGAGATGCGTGCGTGTGTTAACCCATTTGTGTGTGGAGTCTAATGGGTGCCCTAATGGAATATTCTCTAGGATCTAGCCTCCACTATATAAGGGCCAAGTGTTGGTTGCACTTGGTAATCCTTGGCCATTTAGATAACCCTATTTTGTATTTTAGGGTTTGGGATGAAAGGAGGAGAGCTAGGGTTCTAGAGAGGGATTGAGAGTGAGTGCTCTTGGAGAGAGCTTTGTCCTCCTTGTAGGAGTGGTTGTAAACAACAATCATCCATCTATCCAAATCAATCCAACCAGATTTCACAAGATGAGTCCCTATTTCGTTCTTGTGTTCATCCTCTCTATTTGATGTTTTTGGGGCTTTTCTTGATTCGGGAGTTTTTACTTGGTTTTTCCTCTTGATCTTGCTTGCTGGGATGTGTCGGGTATGATCTAAGGCCATCTTGATAATCATCCACCCACGAGCAAGCTTTTGGATCTAAGTTTTGGTTTTGACCGATTTTGGTGAAGAAAGGGTGTTTTTCGGGGGTTTTGCTCTTGAGAGCTTTTGACTTGATTCTTCCTGTGATTGAGAGTGCTAAGATGTATGGGAGACCATCCTTAGCTATCTTGGATTGATTCCTCCTACGAAATCATCTCAATCACCGTTTTCGCATTTGGCTCGGTTTTGAATCACCCTTCATTCAAACTGAAAAAGATAGGAACTTTGGCATGGATCTCTATAATCTTTGATTGGAATAGGTTCCTAATATCTTTAAGAAGGTGTGTCTCAAATTTCGTGAAGTTTGGCCTTACGGATCAAAAGTTAGACCGATTTGAGTTTCGGTTTTTGAAACATCTATCTTGATTTTCTTTGTTCATCGTCGGTGGCGGTCAAACCGCCAATATCAGAGGTCAGACCGCCCCATGGAGAGGTCTGACCGCCGTTCTGAGAGGTCTGACCGCCCAACTCATTGTGAATTAAGTTTTTGATAATTTTGGTTGTTTTGCTTCGGGGTTTGATTGGATTCAATACAAGTCTTCCACTGCACTTGTATATTGATCTTCATAGCTTTAAAAGCTATTGGAGTGAAATTGGTATTGAATTCAATTAAGGTGAAAAAGTGTTCGTGCTCCTATTCACCCCTCCCCCCTCCTCTAGTCACCTTTCTGGTCCTACAATGATCCTAGATGTATTCCCACATGTCACAGCAAGCTAGATAGGGGCAAGAAACGAACAGAAAATCAAAGGATCAAAGAAAGCCCCAAAATCACAAAATAGATAGCAAGAACACAAAGAGGCTCATCTTTGAAGAATCCTACATAGATTGAAATGAGATTGTTGAGGGTTTATAGCCACTCCATCCTGGAGGACAAGAGCTCAATCCATGAGCACACAAGCAATCCAAAACTCTCTAGAACCATAAACCTCCACTTTCCTCTCTAAGGCCCTAAAACTAAAACTAGGGTTTAGAATGAACAAAAGGATTGAGGAGGTGCAGCCACCTCCCTCCTCTATTTATAGTGGGGGCTAATCCTACTAGAAGAGTTTCTCTATTTAGCACCCATTAAGCCACACACAAACGGGTTTAACTCACGCATGCATTTTAAAGCGCCATCTTCATGTCCTCTTGACCTAATCCGCTTCTCCTTGCGTCGTCTTGCGCCGCGGGTTGGCAAAACGTCAACAAGGCGGTATTTAGGTGAAATTACCAAAATACCCCTTCTCGATCTGTTTGCAAAGACCGAGTCTCATCTTCGTGAAACACTTCCATGCTTCGCCACGTGTAGGTTGATCAATGGCTCTCATCATGTCGGCAAGTCTCTCCCGTTCGGCTTCCACCGAAACCTCCATGGCACTTGCACCAACCCCCGCACCGCTTAATCCAACCCGTCGCATCGAACTGCCCGTTCGGTCATCTTTATCCATTATACGCCATGCTTGAGTCCATTGACCTCACCTGGTATCCTCGATCGTTCTGAACCTCAGCTCTCCAAGCTTAGTCCCGATCATCCTCGCCGTTGACCGTCGTTGACCTCCAAGCAATCTGCACAGCAATAGACAAAGAAATCGTTTCCGGGAACAAGTTCTTCACAACCTAACCCACGTTAGTGAAAACATGCATCATGCAACACATATGCACTGAAGTCCATGATCTTGACCTAACGAACAAACATCGCCGCCACTAAGGACGACGAACTAGAACACAATCGGTCAGACCGCCACTTCAAGGCCGGTCTGATCATGCCATGGCCAGTCTGACCGCCGCTTGAAAGCCGGTCTGACCGCCCCCTAGGACTTAGCCAAAATTCCACCCTGGAAAACCGAGACTCCTCTGGAAATTTCAAACGAATAGAACTTTTGCCTGGAAGCTCCAAAAATATGAGACCAAGTGTAGTAGAATCTCCTCTCTTGCCTACACCCTCTATTTTTGGCCTAGTTCCAAACTCCAAAATCTTTTTATGGCCAGTCTGACCGATTTCGAAAGGCCGGGCTGATCGCCACACATGGCTGATCAGACCGCCACCTTGGCCGGTCAGATCGCCACTAGCCTAACAGCAGTTTGAGCTTCACCGAAAACACGTGATTCGACAAACCTTCAACGTCGTTGCCAATTGTATGATCATCCTAAGATTATGAGCATATCCCCATGATATCCATAATCTCCCCCTTGATGAACACAATGGCAATCTTCTCAAAAGTGCAAATTGGAGGTTTGAAATTGTAAATACTCCTGTTTTCGCGCAAAGGCACAACTTGGTCCAAATGAAAGAGAAAGCAATGAAAATGACCAAGTCTGCTTTCCAGAAGCTGGAGAAGTAGAAGCAGGCTCTCCAACCATCTCAGGTGTGCCAAGAGGATGGATTGGGTCCTCGTCCTTAGAGTCGTCATCGACGAAGATACTCTCTTGATCACCAAGGACCTATGTACCTGCACCATCGGGTCTAGTACCAGGACTAGTCTCATCAAAAGTGGCTTCACAAGTCTCAACAATTTTGTTAGTATCCAAATTAAATACACGATAGCCACGAGAATGAGTAGGATAACCAAGAAAGATGCCATCATAACATCTAGATTCAAATTTATCCAAATTGTCATGTTTAAGAATGAAGCACTTGCAACCAAAAATCTTGAAATGAGAGACTCTAGGCCTATGACCAAATCTAAGTGAAAGGAAGTCTTGCCTATGACAGATCTCAAGAACACCCTATTGGACACATAGCAAGCAGTAGAGATTGCCTTAGCCCAAAACCTCCTAGGTGTGTTGTGCTCATCTAGCATGGTCCTAACCATCTCTACAAGGGTCCTGTTCTTCCTTTCTACAACCCCATTCTGCTGGGGAACTCTAGGTGATGAGAACTGGTGCTCAAGTCCTCTCTCAGCGCAGAAAGTGGCAAAAGAAGAGTTCTTGAATTCTGTGCCATTGTCACTCGTAATGGTTCTCAAAGCTCCAGGAAGGTCAACTGCTAGTCTAAGGACCAACTCTCTAAAACAGCCAAATGCATCATCCTTAGAAACCAGAAAATATACCCATGAATACTTGGAGAAGTCATCCACAATGACGAGCACATACCACTTCCCTCCTGCAGACTGAACTCTAGAAGGGCCAACCGTGTCTAAGTGCAAGAGCTGACCAGGTCTATCAGTCATCACTAAAGAAAGAGGTGGATGAGAAGCAGAAACCATCTTACTATGTCTACAGGGTGTGCACACAAGGTCTCTAACATTCTTAAGCCTAGGCAAACCTCTAATCAAACCCTTGCTACTGATCCTGGTCAAATGGTCGAAGCCTATATGTCCAAGCCTACGATGCCACAACACTAAATCACGAGAGTCAGAAGCCACAAAACACTTAGGACTGGAAGCAGAAGAGATATTGAAATTAGCACTAAAGATCCTCTCAAACCTAGAGATCCCAAAGACATGCTCACCCGAGGAGTCTAGAACTCTACACTCACCACTCTTAAACCTCGCTTCTAGACCCTTATCAAGAAGCTGAGAAACAGATAGCATATTATACCTCAGCTTACTTACCAAAGCGACGTCCTTAAGCATGAAGTTGTTGTTGACGCGCACTGTGCCCTTAGCTGTCACGGTCCCAGTAGAAGTATCCCCAAACATGATCAACTTGTTGCCGGATGCACGTGTGAGGGAGGAGAACCATCTAGAATCTCCAGTCATGTGTCGAGAACACCCAGAGTCAACAAGCCATATGTCCTCCTTCCTCGCACGACGGACCTACAGGGCATGAGCAGGGAACATTTGTACCTCAGTACTAGGGTTAGTGATAAAAGACTTAGGAATCCAGTACTAAGCCACACGATGCTTAGGAACAGCAGTAGAAGCAGCAACAAAATGGTTAGTGGGATAATCACCTCTCCGAATTTACTTACCAAAAGATCGGTACTCCCATTGTCTAAATGCTACCCGTGATCTCTCCTTACGATATCCTAACCCAAAATGCTGTCTAGAGCCACCAAAAGAGTCAAAGAAATCATCTACGAACCTAGACCTATGTCTAGCAGGAAGAACAGGCTGTCTGGCTCTAGAGACAGTAGAAGGTGAAGGAACTCCTCTAATGGACCTCAAAGCACGCATTCTCTCCTTCCTCTCACTCTTAGCTTTACGGAAGCAGAACTCAACTATGTGGCCATCCTTCTTACAGAAGATGCAACGATACTTGACCTTTTGAGAAGTCTAATCTGCTAAATTAGAAGCATATGTCTTGCAAGAAGGGGTTTGGGCAAAACCTACAGATCTAAAGACTAACTTAGATGGCTCAGCGGGTTCTACCTCAAACTTGCCACTCTCAACAGCTCTCACAACTTATCTACTCTCAACAGCTGGTCATAGGATCTTCGACTACTGGTCGAAAGAGGATTACAACTACTGGTTGTAGGATCTTCGACTACTGGTCGAAAGAGCTACGACCACACTGATCGAAAAGAGCTACGACCATTGGTCGAAAAAAAGGTTTCGACTACACAGGTCGACAGCAGCGACACTCGGCTCCCAGCTGCCTGGCACTACACGCCACGACGAGGCGAGTGAGTGATACCAAAATGAAGTGGGTGACACGGTGAACTTGGTGCGCACCTTCGCGGCGAGAGGGTGAGCGAAAAAGGTCGACGACGAGGAAGAAGTGCGGCGATGAGGTACGGTTCAAGGCGGCGATGGCTTTCCGGGGTCACTCCGGCGGAGATGATGCACTCATGAGGTAGACCACGATATGTCGATCATGATGGAGTAGACGACGGCGACGGAGCATCAATGTCAGCGACAAAGAAGAAGGCGACGATGACGTTCAAGTGAATGTGGTGATGGTGCTCTGACGAAGAAGAGGTGCGAATGAGGTAGGACACGACGCAGCGAAGCTCCCTGTGTAGACAACGTCACCGGAGATTGACGAACGACGGCGCAATCGGCGGTGAAGGTGGTTGTGGCCGGTGGTGAAGAAATACAAATCCCGCAAGGAGAGGAAGAAAGGATATGGGAGATCTTAGGAAATTGGTTGAGTGAGATGAGGGGCTCCCAGGGCTCTCTTTATATAGGGGAGGAGGTGCTCGAATCAACAGGAAACTCATGAGAATTAAATGAGCGGTTTTAGGTTGAAGTAAAGAATGAAGGAAACGGTAAAATTGATTGCATGTAGTGGAGAAAATATGCAATTGATGGGATGGTAATGTGGGTGAGGTTAGTGGGGACATTTCGCTTTAGACGGAATCAATTTTGATGCTTTGTGTGCAAAGAAATGAGAAAGGAAGTGATGGTCGGCCATTGAGAGCGGTGGATAAATGGGATGTTAATGCACTTTATTGCTGCGTGTTGGTGGAGAAAATGGCACCTTGAAGAGCTTAAGGGCGGCAAAATGGCGAGATGGTGCTCGGGTGCTAGAGGTAGAAGAGAGGAAGGAAGGAGAGAGAGCAGTATTGGGTGCTTTGGCCTGCTCATCTAGGCAAGGAGGAACCGGCTGCACAAGCTTGCTGTTTTTGGTAGAGAGGGGGAGGTGAGCACGGGGTCTGCCTTGGTGAAGAGAACATGGTAGCCCTTTTATAGTGTGAGGGTGATGCTTCAAATACCAGGAGATTAAAGCTTTAGTTCATGGAGTGAAAGAAGAAATGGTAATAATGAATGCAAGGAGTGGAGGAGGCAAGAATTGATGGTTTGAGAATGTGGTTGAGGTTAATGCGGTCTTAGTGCTTCAAACGAAATCAATTCTGATGCTTTGAATGAGGAGAAAAGAGGGGAAAGGAGGAGTTCAGCCATTAATGGCCGCTTGATCTTCACGGCTCGGTGGGATCAAGGGAAGGGGAGGAGAAGCGGCGCCGTGGTGGAGATGGCCGGCGGCGGTCGGCGATGGTGGAACGTGTATGGTCAGCCGACGACGACGACGCGCAACATAGACCGAATAAATGACAGAAATTAAATAAAATCTAAAAATTATAAAATAAATACTGAAAATTAAAGGATGAATTTAGGAGAAGGAATCAACGGATTTGGAGTTTGCATGTGGGAGAACGAATTTTTGGAATGAATAAAATGTGTGCGTACAAAGGAATGAAATGGATGACTAGAAAAATTCTCACTGTTCATTGTCTTCATGCTTCGGCCAACAGCAAACTTGGCGCCATGGAGAAAATAAGAAATGGTGGCTGGTGCAGAGGGAGAGGGGTGGTGATCTCTTAGGTATGAGTTGAGGGAGGAGAGGGGCACCTTGTGCTCCTATTTATAGGGCAAGGGGAGGCCGGGAGTGGAAGATCAAGGGGTAGCCGTTACACAAGTCCGGCGATTAAGTGTAGCGATTAAGTGCATTAAAACAGGAGTTTTTGGCCTGAGTGGAGGTCCAGGTAAGCTTCCACGACCACTTTTAATAGCACTTCCCTTGAAAATACTTAAAGGAGCTCGCTATTTTTGTAGCAATTAGTGGAAAACTATGCTGTGGTCCGATGACTGACCGAGCGAATAAAGCACTTGGAGAAAAATAACTCCTAATTAGAAAGTAAGCACCCTTTTAGTATCTTCTTCTCTCCTTCTTTACCATTTGACTCTTTTTCTTTTAACTAACTCTCCCCTTTATCATGTTTGATAGATTCGGAGAAACTTAAAGAAGAAGTTATGGCTAAAGAAGCCATAATTACCAACCTTAAAGAAGAATGTTAGAACAAGGACTGGTCAATCGAATACCTGACGACCAGACACAAAGAGGTTCTTGAGACTATTGAGAAGAAGAAGGTACCCGGTCGTAAACTTGACCAGTATGCTTCCTTTTCCTAGTCGTATGTACTTATCTTTTGATTTACTCGTACAGAGTAAACTCATGTATTAAAGAGAACAGAAAAGGCTCTAGAGTTCGAGCGTGGCAAGGAGGCAGCCTTCGGGCAAAATCTTAAAGAAAAGGCCAAAGCTTTCAACAAGATGCTCTTCAATATGGGATTGGCAACACAACTGCCCAATTTAGGAGATTTCACAGAGAAGACCTCAGGAGTGTCCTCAAGACAACTCGGGAGAACCATGCGTAGACCATGTTTGAAGCTGCAAGAATGGAGTTAGTTTTGCTTGGCAAAACTGAAAGTCTCTGACCCTTCCATAAATCTCCAAGCTATTGAGAAAGACTTCAACTACTCTAGAGAGAAAGAAACCAAAGTGTTTGAGGAAATGGCACCTCTCGGACACAAGGTCATGGAGGAAATGGAGGTTGGGTCTACACGCAGCGACCAGTCTGGTGGTCCGAGAAGTAAAAGATTGTAATATTTTGACAGTTATAAATAAAACTTACCTTTTTATCATCAATGAAGTCTTTGTTTTGTCTTCCTAAATTCACTGAATACTCATATATTTCCTAGCCCCTGACTACTTGTGTTAGTAGAAGAACTTTACTAAAGAAGTAGTAGACCAAGAAAATGAGCAATAGCAATGACCACGGTACGGAGCATATGTTGATTATGTTATAAAAAATGATCTAAATATCACTAGGAAACCAATGTGGTCAGAACTAGCGTGTGATTTCGACTAGTTTTAGGTCATTTCCATAATCGAAATACTGTGAAATACCTTGTGTGGTTGGAAGATGGATTAGACTTGTATTGATTGATAAGAAACTATGCAAAAAACGACAAGTGAATTTGTTTATATATCTTATCCAAAACTAGTCATAAGGATTGCTAAGAACTAGAGACTAAAAGAAACACTTCGCGAAACATGTTCTTGCTCAAGTTCCGACTGGCAGCGAGGATCGTAAGAAATAGACCATCGCTAGAAAGCTCCTTCTAGTGGGCAGGACCACATGTGGAGAAGGAGAAACTTCGACTAGGAGGCTTTATATGTCCCGACCAGTAGCCAAAACAAGAGTGGAAAAGATTTTTGAAGGTAAGAAATGTAGTCCCCAAAATCTATAGCATGCAAAGTACTATATGTAGTTGCTTGTGTGATGCTCCTGTTGCTCTTATATTTCTTTAAGAAAAGAACGTTTGTCGCTCGTGATAACCATTGTCTGAATGGTCACGACTAGGACCCTAACGGTGTTTGACTCGCATGTCGTAGCCATAGAGTAATAGAGATCCTTAAAAAAGACATCGGAGAGAATTTGGTCTTCTCTGACCAATGAGGCAACAATAGTATGCAAACCAAATGATAAGACAGATATATAGACAACATCATTCATCAGAAAGTAAAGGAAATGCATCTTTATTAATAAATTGAAATAATGAAAAATACAATTATACAAAGAACTTACGCAATTGGCCAATATTCCAAGAGTTGGACAATCCCGTCTGACATAGCTCGTCGTACCGAACCGGGTCGGGTGACTTCGACCACAGTGTATGGACCTTCCTATTTGGGAGAAAGCTTATTGCGATTAGCTTGATTCTAAATTCGTCGTAGAACCAGATCACCTACAGCTAGGTTGCAAGGTTGCACCTTATGACTGTGGTAGCTTCGCATGGCTTCTTGGTAAACCGCCGATCGTATGAGGGCTTGGTTTCGTCGTTCTTAAAGGAAATTGACATCGTCAAGTCTTCGTTGAATCTGATCATTCTTATTGAAACAATCAGTTCGAGTAGAGCCGATTTTTAGTTCTGGAGGAAGCATGGCTTCAGCACCGTAAACCAAAAAAATGGAGTTTCACCGGTCGCACGACTGGTCGTGGTTCGAACGGCCTATAACACAAAAGGAAGTTCTTGATCCCAAGCTGATGACCGTTTGATTAATTGGTCGAACACTCGGCGTTTCACTTCTTGCATTATGATACCATTGGCCCGCTCAACTGCTCCATTGCTCTACGAATGGTACGGATTCTCAAGCAAAGTGTATCTTGATACCGAGATCCTCACAGAATTCCTGAAAATTTCTGCTAGAGAATTGGGTATCGTTGTCTGTGATTATACGACTAGGTATACCAAATCATGTTATCACATTTTTTGTGAGGAACCTCTTAGCGTCTTCAGTTGTTTTAACAACTGGCTCGGCTTCTATGCATTTTGTAAATGTGTCAATCATGACGAAAAGAAATTCGAAGTCCCCAGGTGCTCTTGGGAAAGGTCCCAGAATATCTAGTCCCCAGGTTACAAAAAGTCAAGAAAGAGGTATGGTTTGCAAAGCTTGTGCCGGCTGATGTACTTGCCGACTATGAAATTGGCATTGTACTCACTTCGTCATGAGCTCTTTTGCATCACGAAGGGCAGTTTGACAGTAGTATCCTTGTCTGAAAGCTTTACCGACCAACGTTCTGTGGGAATGATGTGCTCCACAAACTCTTCCATGAATGTTGGATAGCGGCTTAATGCCATCCGTTTGAGATATGCATCTCATCAACACTCTGTGAGATCCTCGTTTATACAAGGCACTTTCGATCAAAGTTTATGATTTGGCTTTTCAAGCTACACGATTAGCCTCTACATCATCGTTAGGAATAATGCCATACTGAAGATCACTGTAGATCGATGTCATCTAATCTCTACCGTGATCGTGATGTACGACCTGTGGAGCATCCATATTCTTAGAATCGATTTGTATGACCTCTAGTGGAACATCTATGCCCTCAAAAAGCTCAACGACCGAGGGTGAATTGAGTTGCTCGAGAAAAACTCCAGGCAGGACAGGTGACCTGGTGGAGGCCATCCGTGCCAACTGGTCTGCTAGAAAGTTTTTCTTTCTAGGAATGTGTTGGATCTGGAAACCGAAGAAGTGCTTTTCGAGTTTCCGTACTTCCGCCAAATAAGATGACATCTTGGTACTTGAGCATTGATCTTGTTTCTGACTGATTAAGCTACTAGTTGAGAATCGTCTTTCACTAATGTCTGTGAATCGAGAGCAAGCGAGTACGCCGAGTCCTGCTAGTAAACCTTCATATTCTGTCACATTGTTTGTAGCATGAAAGTTTAACTAGATGACGTACTTGATGTGATCGTCAGTAGGGGATATCAAGACTACTCCAGCCCCCGAGCCTTTAAGTATCAAGGAACCATTAAAATACATTATCCAGTCGTTGTGGTGTTTGTACACGGGCCCTTGGGTGGGTTTAGGGTTTTGTCCATTCGGCAATGAATTCTGCTATTGCCTGGGACTTGATTGATGTTCGTGAGATGAAATAGAGGTCGAACGCCCCAAGCTTGACTGCCATTTTGCTATTCGTCCTGATGATTCCCTATTTCCAAGGACTTGACCCAAGGGATATCTAGTTGGTACGACCACTTTATGGGCCTGAAAGTAATACCTTAGTTTCCTTGAAGCCATAAGGAGACCATAGAGCAACTTTTGTACGTATGGATATCGTTCCTTTGGTCCATGTAAGACTTCGCTTACGTAATATACCAGTCGTTGGATGTTTTCAAATTCAACAACTAGCACACCACTGATTGTTTGTGGCGTTGCAGCCACATAAATCAACAATGTTTCTCCCAATCTAGGAGATACTAAGATCAGGGCACTCGTAAGGTACTTCTTAAGTTCTTCAAATGCGTCGTCTGCCTCTTTAGTCCACTCAAAAATTTCGTGTTTCCAAAGGAGTCTGAAGAAAGGGAGTCATTTTTCACGTAACCGTGCTATGAAACGACTAAGCACTGTCATACAACTGGTTGGTTTTTTTGACTTCTTTCTTTGTGGTCGGAGGATGCATCTGATCGATGTCTGAAATTTTTGCTGGATTTGCTTCAATCCCTCTAGTCGAAACTAGGAACCCAAGAAGCTTTCCAGACGAAACTCCGAACACACACTTCTCTGGATTTAACTTAAGGTTATGTCATCTTATGTTATTGAAAGTCTCGTGTAAGTCAGAAATATGGTCGCCAACGTTGATGCTTTTTACGACCAAGTCATCAATGTAGGCTTCTAGATTTTGACCTATCTGAGGATTAAAGGTTTTCTGCAACTACCTTTGGAAAGTCCCACCAGCATTTTTGAGACCAAATGGCACCTTAACATAACAGTAAGTGCCATATGGAGTGATGAAGAAAGTTTTCTCTTCATCTTCTTTACTCATGTCAATTTGGTGGTACCCTGAGTATGCATCTAAAAAACTTAACAACTCACACCCGGAAGTGGAGTCTACAAGTTGATCAATGCGTGGAAAGTCATCATTCGGACAAGCTTTATTAAGGTCTATGAAGTCAATACATATTCGTTATTTCCCATTGCTTTTTCTAACCATTACAGGGTTTGCAAGCCACTATAGGTGGTCGACTTCATGAATAAACCGGATTGCCTCCTTCCTATCAGGTGCAAAACGCCTTAGCTTCTACTTGACCGGTTTCTTGTTAGGCTGAAGAGCTAGCATGTGCTCGATCACCTCCCTGGGGACTCTGGGCATGTCAGACGCCTGCCAAGCGAATACGTCCTAATTTGCTCGGAGGAAAGAGACGAGCAACTCTTCCTATTTGAGGATGAGTCCTGCCCCGACCAGTATTTTTTGGGCAGACGCATCAGCGCTTCTTGACCCAAACGGTGTGTTGGCGCTTTCCAGAGGAGCACCTTTGCCGAGTGGTACCTCCTTAGTCTGGTCGGAAGGCTTTAACGACATCTTTAGCCTCGAGTGCTTGACCTACATGGGTGACGGGTTAGTTTCCCTGGTCGGGATCTCATCGACCAGTTTGATCACATGCATAAGCCATTTTTCGGTCTCCTCGAACCGTGATGACACCTTTCGGTCCTGGCATCTTTAGACTCTGATAACTGTAGTGCGTGGCTATCAGGAATTTTGCTAAAATCGGACGACCGAGGATTCCATTGTATGTGGTTTCGAAATCGACCACATCAAATGGAATCTTCTCTGTTCAAAAGTTGTCGGGCCTTCCGAACGTAACCGGTAGAGACAGCTGTCCTATCGGTTTGGCGGTAGAACCAGGAACTATGCCATGGAAGGCATATTTCACAGGTTTTACCTTGGACCTTGGGATCTGCATCTCTTCCAATGCTCCCGCAAACAAAATATTTAAA
The DNA here is from genome assembly GCA_036346405.1 of Phyllostachys edulis. Classification (NCBI taxonomy): domain Eukaryota; kingdom Viridiplantae; phylum Streptophyta; class Magnoliopsida; order Poales; family Poaceae; genus Phyllostachys; species Phyllostachys edulis. The sequence continues at coordinate 28,129,120 of CM070565.1, forward strand.
GAGCTACATCCATCTATTATGACTCGATTAACTTTACAATTGTTAATAGTAGGTTCAACTACTATAAAAAAACCTACCTAGTCAAGTCGACGCGATGGGGCAGTCTTCTTTGCTGAAGGAGATCACAGTTTCCGACCACCTGCATGGCTTGACAGTGATCGAAGACTCGGCAAGGTTGACTTCTCGCTTCACGTGTTGGGTCACGGGTAGGCTACGATAGCAACAACTCAAAATTTTCTACCACGTAAACCAGAAAACCAAACAAGTAGATGATCACAGATCATTACCACCAGATGCGTAGAGCAGTGGAAGAAGGGTTGGAGCAGCCTGGTCCAATGAAGAGCGCGTCGATGTATTGGTCGTAGTCGATCGTCTCCTCCAGCGACCTCTGCAGTTCCTTGTGAAGAGCATGAATCGTCCTCAAGCGCAACAGCAACCGTAGTAGCGCCTCTACGGTATCCACACATCCAGGAAAGGAACAACCATGCACCGATGTGCTAGCACCAAGTCGCACGGCAGAGCTCTCAGGAAGATGGCGGCTAGGGTTTTGGTGGAACAACTCAACTCACGACTTTCGTGTGTCTCGTCTATCATGTTCACCATCACCTCCCAACAGCCTCATGCATCTCCTTATATAGTGCTCGTGACGGATCCTATACGAACACGTTTCATGAATCGTATCCATACTAGTTTGTTCCAACCCGTTAAGTGTGTGACCCTGTAGGTTCGTGTGTAATCGGTTGTGACTTGGAAACCCTTTCCGATCATGAGTCGTTAGCAGTTCCTAGCAGGACATAACGATTCCCGAATACACACAAATAAAATCGGACGAACCTTAGTGCAACATGATCCACGACCAGGTCCTATCTCTATACGACCAGTTTGTATTTGGTCACAACCATTCGTAACTCCTTACGACTGTGTTTCACCACTCTGTGATTTCGTTCGACCGGTCTCTGACGAGCTCATATCTCCATACGACCAATCCAGAATCGGTCGAACTAAGCGACCTACTCGTGTATTCTCCTTTGCCTCACGATGTCCGGTTGAACTCTGTGAGATGTTGTGTCATCCATGGACTGCTCAATACTTTGTCGATCGAGTGTCGGATAACTCACGTGGTCGAACACTTCGACCACTAGTGGCATGGCCATGCACTTTCTTTATCCGACCACAATAAGGGCCCAGAGACATCTCTCTGTTATGTTAGGAGGACAAATCCCATATCCGGCCAAATCACATTCCTCGCATGTTTCATAGCATACCCGAAAGCTACCTTTATAACTACCCGATTCATTTAGTAGCGATTGGCAACCCTTAAGAGTGCTATTACACATGTAGGAAACCATGTCGATCTCGGTCTAAGGATTATACATCATCATTGCTTGAGACCAACTAACGACACATAGAATCATAACAATCTCAATAGTGTCTCAAGGTGGGTCAATCCAATCCCATGTTCTCTAAAATGTGTTCACATTATTGATTCGATATCCCTATATCCATGACCGATGAAACATGATCATCAATCAGTACAATGTGCTGGTCGATAGAGTCAATAGTGTTCTGACCAGGGATACATTTAGAACGATATCATATAAGTTAAGAGTTTCACCAACTAGTCACATATTTGTTAATCTTCATAACCAATGATTCATTCAAGGAACAGGATAACACATTATCTAATATTATGAACATAATGAAATACAATCATCTCTATGATTGCCTCTAGGGCATATTTTCAACATCACGGCTTTTAGATGACGTCTGGAATCGTATGAGGAGGATCCTCCAAAGATCATATCCACCATATGTTGTGGCTCCTAGTAATCCATCTCTTCGTCGCTATCTTTGTCCTTCTTGGAGCTTGATTCTCCAAGTTTTGTTATGGAGAGGAACAACCCTTCGCCTGAGTAGTGATCCTCTAGTTTACTTTGCTAGGCCCAGTAGGTGCGTAGATCATGCCCCGCCGCTTTGTGAAGTGGACACCACTTCTTAGTTTTCTTGAAGTCACTGGTCGGAGCCTTAGCTTTGTTCTGACCAATGAAATCTTTCTTACCCTTGGTATACTTCTCTGGAATCGCAAGGACTTCCTTGTTGTCGAGCTTGCGATTCTTCTTGTTCTTGAGAGACTTCTTGCTTTTCTTCTCCTGCTTCTCTAGACCTGATTGAGGATTTTTGTCCTTCCGATCAATAGCTTCATACCATTCAACCGCTTCACTAGCGGCCGCGTACTTGTCTGCCATGTCGGAAAGTTCGACAATTGTTCGTGGAGGATTTATTGCAATATCCTCCGTAAACCGGTGATTCCTCAGCCCTACTTTGAAGGCCTGGATGACAAAAGATTCTACGATATCAGGGATGGAATTCCGAACCTGACTAAATCTCTTGATATATTGTCGAAGAGTGTCATTGGTCTTCTACTTCATCCGATGAAGATCATCCTCCTTTCCCGGGTGGTCGTACGTCCCTTGAAAGTTGACGATCAGAGTATCGCAAAGCTACTCCCAAGTATCGATAGATCCGACCGGTAGGTTAAGCAACTACGATTAGGCAAACCCGTCAATGACCGTGGGCAAATAATTTGCCATCACGTTATCATTACCACCAGCGGCCTTGATGGCGGTAGAATAAATTTGAAGAAATTCTAATGGGTTCTGAGTCCCATTGAACTTCTCTATGTTGGCTGGTCGAAACCTATCCGGCCAATGAACAGCTTGGAGACCAGCCGAAAATGCTCGGCAGCCTGTAATGGAGTCGTGGCGCCTTCTCTAAAAAGGAGCCGGATTATAGTCAGTCGGGGATCGGTTCGTTAGATTAGCATATCCAGGATCCAGTGTCCCAACTCAGTCGTGGATGTTATGAAAACGCCTTTGACCACCTACCTAGTTCAGATGATGCCTGAGATCGCCTGAATTAAGTGGTCGTTCCTCTTGGCGATGAGGAGGAGTGGCTACTGTGAAGAGCCGTCTCCCCTCGTGATTTTCTGGTTGGAACCTACGAGGGGGTCTTGGTGTTGATTGATCCTCTACTCGACCATGTTGTCCTCTACTGAGAGAGGAGCACTGGGATGAGGTCATCGTGTGACTTTGTGAATTCCTCTACTCCCGATACATTTCTGTACACCGCATGGTTTGTTGGAGGATCTCCGACACCTAACCTGCAAGCTGAACATAACCTGGAGTTTCTGCTAAAACAGAATCTAGATTATTTAAGATACCCCGAACTCGTTGCAGGTTTGGTATCGTTACCAAAGGTCGTGGTAGATTTCCGCTTACAGTGGGCATCCGATGAGTTGAGTTTTCCCTCGACTTTGTGGTTGGCCCTGCCTGATTCCTTACTCGCGATGGGGTAGGAACAGGTGAATTAACATATGCACGTCTATCAACTCGGATGCCTTCGGTAGTTGGTACTTGAGCGCATGTACCATTTCCACCAACAAGTAGTGGCGAGTTAACCCGTGGAGGACTGTGCATGGCATCCAAATTGGTATCTCTGATTGTGTTAACTTCATGGCGCCAACAGTGATCTTCCGAGGAACTCCTGTCGTAGCAAAGAGAGAGCCTTCTAGTGCTTTCGCAACAAGCCTCCATGACGGGGAGCGGTTGGAGATTACCGCCTTTGGTGGGCTTTATGGTGGTCTTATCCTGATCATGTGGATGGCCGATCGTATGCTGAGTTTCACCATGCCCACTTGGCCTACGATCGGTGATAACTTCATTGATATCCCTACCAGATGTCGGTTGGCCCCCGGAATACGTAGGAGTTGTTGGCAAATACTAGTCACCCATGACAATATCGAGAGTACATGGACTCTCTGATTGATGCACTGGGCTCCCATTGTCGCTTTTGTCGGTCGGGTCGACCGGGCTTGCAGAGGCGTTCGAACATTTCGAACTGGTCGGAATGAGTGATTCCTCTTATAGCGCCATTGTTGGTGGTAGTGTATCCTCATCCATCCGGTCAATTTCATCAATCTATGTGACTGGCGAACTAGCGGAGGAGGAGGATGATGATGACATCCCGTTTTCTTCCATGGCGCGGATGCATGCGTCCATGTCGAGGTTAGAGTAGTCTGCCAGGTCGAACCAGTTTTCCTCATCCCAAGTCCCCGCCATGTTCGCATGAGCGATAATGAAGCGAAGGAACTGAATGAGGAATGCTTGAGCGAAGTAATCTTCAAGAAATCAACGTCTTCTTTCCCACGGACGGCGACAGCTGTCGACAATCAAGTTGCCGATCTTACAAAATAAAAATAAAAAAGGAAAATGGCAAAGAGTTATTGTGTGAAAATGTGACTGCTCTTTTATTGCTATGAACTGGTTATTACAGGGGGTGCCTTCGACTAGATAGTGGACTAATCCTAATTACACTGAGCTAATGCTTGCTATCTTGCATAATCAGACTTGAAACATGAATCTAATGCCGATTGCTATGCTTCAATCCGATGCCTTTGTCTTCCGCGCTACATCTTTAAGTAACCGTCGAAGAGGTGGCAGTTGCTCCTTGAAGAGGCGCCTGTTGGAAGTGCTTCGACTGGTCGGAGCGAGGTAACGGTTGATAAAATACCAACTGTTCGGTGGTTTGTGTGTCTGTGAGAGACACAACCGTAGGGTGGTTGTTGTCAGTATCTTTGGATTATGAAACGTCGCGTGGTATGGACCAAATATGACATATGCTCCATTCATCACACGTAAGGAATATACCCGGAGTTAGATCCGAATGCCGGTTCATCGCTTCTCGACGATCATCCAGTGGGGGCTGGGTCTGAGACCTCATCAGGCAATTTCCCACAATGTAACCTCTAGAATCCTTACGACCATGGGGGTCGTGAGCCGTAGGGGTTACGACCATGAAGACATATAGTATTTTATTATGTATTAAAGTAATACATAGAGATTTTAATCCTCGTCAGCTCCCCATGCAAAATGGGGTGGGGAAAGATAAAGGGATTCGAGGCGGTGTTAAAGGTGCAAAGGAATCAGGAAGAAGCTCACTGAGGACGATGAATTTGGTGGGGGCGACAACATGGCCGGATGTGAAGAAGACGGCTTGATCCGGTGAACCACTGCGAAAAAAATCACAATTAAATGAGGGGATAAGTTCCTCGACCACGCGAACACAACGTGACGCGCACGGACAAGCAAGGGGCTCACTGAATCGGTGGGAACACGAGTCAGGGTGGCGGCCAAACTTCAGGAAGAAGGCGATGGCGCAGTGCATTCCGGTCGAATGGTAGCGATGTAAGGGTTGAGGTTTGGAGCAAAACGAAGAGGAGGGTGAGAGGGACTTGGTGCTCTCTTTAAAGGGTGAGGGGGTAGGGGAGAGAGCATGGCCATGGTGATAATCACGGCAGCGGTGGTGGCCTGACATTGATGACGGTGAAAACAGCAATGTCGTAATGGCACCTAGTAATGGGGGACTTGATGGCACGTTGATGATGGCAGAGATGGCGAGCGTGCAGCACGGAGGCACGACGCGGGCACACGGTGACATGGGTGCGGACATGGGTGCAGAAAAAGGGAGAAAGAAGAAACGTGTTGACCATGTATAGAAAAAGGGCTTCATGTCTTGTAGTCTTGAACGTAATGGAAAGAAACGTGTTGACCATCTATAGTAATTTTTCAAGGGAAAAAGGATCTATTTAACATTATAAAATGATGAGGAGAGAATTAGGTAAGAAAGAATTGCTACTAAGAAGGTAAAGATAGAAAGATGACCAAAGATGAGGGCACAATTTGTTTTTTTTCTTATATAAAATAAGTTTTGAAGTTTTTCAACTAACAGCCATTCTAACTAGGTCACAACCTATAATCGATATGGCTCTGATACCATGTATGTCAGACCCGAGAGTAACACCCCAAATCATCTGTGTATTCTACACTAGTCCCTGGAATAGTAGGTATTGTACACAGTAAACAAATATGGTAACATCCATAATTCGCATAACTTTATTAATAAATATCAAAGTTTGTTACAAGAAAGGCTTACAAGCCAACAATAAAGAACACAGCGGAAGAAGAAAAGGAAGTAGTAGAGCCTAGCTAATCTGTTACAGGCAATCGATTGGGGTAGCGGCCTAGTCATCGAGATCCTCAGCACTATCAAATTCCTTATCCTCTAAACAACATTTTATTAAGCAAGGGTGGGTACAAAAATGTACTCCGCAAGTTACACATATAACAGAGTTAATGCATGCATGGATATTATCAAATGAAGGCTTATAGGGTTATCGGTGCAAAGGCAATATTTGATATTTTAAATACAATACTAAGTTCAAAAGCTCAAATTTTACAATATCTAAAATTGAGTTTTAATTGAATTAATAAAGTTAGTGTAGGCACCAACCTAGCACTGACTTAAATAGGGGCACCAACCCGGGTCTTCAACCCAAACTTTTTCTCATGAACACCCATCCATGTCATAACTGTTTTATAAAATATTTTGAAAATAAAACCAAAGTCTAATCCACGAAAGACTTTGCTCAGGATGTCCATGACCGTAGACACGGTTAGTCGAACAGTTTTACACTCTGCAGAGGTTATACAACTTTACCTACAAAAGATAATCAACTTATAATGTCTACTTCACACACTTCTGTAGGTGTGCGACTAAGTGATTATCACAATGCCTTTACAATGCGCCATCCTAAAGTAGTCATCACTACTACAGAAAAGGTATTCATAGACGGTTCAAAAACATCATCACAGATGGTTTCGTGAGCCGTCTGAGTTTATGGGTCAGTAATGACACGAGGTCCTCCTGAGCGGTTTTTCAACCGCCATGATGCATCTGTCTGTCATCACGAGCGCTTATTAACTTCGTAACCGCTCGTGATAGTTGCCTAGCATAGACGGTTTGTAGATGAAACCATCTGTGATAGCTGATGTATCACAGATGATTTATAGATGAAACCGTCTATGATGATCTTTCTCTATAAAGTCTCCAAGTAGTGGCTACTTGTGCCTTTAAAACCAACTTCATTTACACACACACACACATGTGTGTGTGTAGTTTGTAGTTCCTTGTTAGCTAACTCGAGGCCTGAATTCAGCTAGCTAGCTCACTCATTGGGCGTTCATATCCTAAACGTGCAGGTGAACCACAACCAATTCATCGAACATAACACACTAGAGTGTGTGATTTGCTTCATGCCAATCCTCATGGCAGCCATGCTTCTTGAACTCGTAGGATCGATAAGGTCGATCTTTATCGGGGGGTCGTCCACACAGCATGAGGAGGATGAGATAGCAACCACAACCTACTTCATTGAGCTTGCAAGTTCAAGAAGCATGGCTGCTAAGAGAGCGCGTGGACATCCAATTGGCAAAAAGCAAATAACACACTCCAGTGTGTCAGGTTCGATGAGATAGGCCGTGGTTTCTCCTGCACATTTAGGATGAACGCCCAAGGAGCGAGCTAGCTAGCCGATTTTATAAAGAGAAGAGATCAGGAATAGAATAGTAGGACGTACCTGAGACGCAAGGGAGAACTTGACCGGCATGAACACGGCTACACAGACAAAGGACAAACTTGACCGACATAATTGATATATAAACATGTGAATCCTTCAAGTCATTTAATTGACATAATTGACATATATTCAGACTAGTTCAAGCAAATCATCCAAAATTAATTTGCTATACACAGGAACAAAATCTATTAATATACTATCAACTGTGATGTAGGGCAATAAGTATATCAGAATGTATAAATTGCATGCTCGAAACAATACATAACAACAGGTAATCTAACAGCTCAAGGCACAATCTATACACAATATCACATCCAATTGCATTTGTGACGTCAATTTATCGTAGAGCAATTCACGAGCCCACAAAAAATCATTGCACCCACTGCCAATTTGCCATTGAACCCTCTTGTGAACCAACACTAAGCACAAAGAGCACCCCAGTAGCATCATCATCACCAAGGCATCACAGAGCAGGGGGAGGGAGCGGGATAGAGAGTAGAGGAGAATAGTTACCTCGGTGCAATGTGGTAGCCACGGTAGTAGCTCCATCCCATTACCCTAACCATGCATGAACAACAAGTATCACAAATCAAAAGGCATGAATCATGCTCAACATAAGAAATCAAATTAACAGAGAGGGAAATAGGGGAAGAATAGGGAAACAAAGCCACAAGGGGAAGGCCGAGTGAGAGCAGCATGGGCGACGGCGGTCGGAGGCCGAGCCGGAGCACCAGGGTGCATGGTTGGGCCGAGCCGTCGGCTCATGGGTGGCCGGAGCACAGGAGAGGTGTGGAGGCGGTGGCACCAAGGGCCAGCCCGAGCTAGAGGAGCGGCCGGGGGAGGCACGGGTGTGGTGCTGGGCCAAGCACGTAGGTGGCGGGCGAGTTAGGAGCCAGGGGCGTGCGGGCAAGCAAGCCAAGTAGGCCACGTGCATGGGAGGGCCGAAGGCGCAGGGGAGAGGCGGCGTCGAGGACGAGGCGGCGTTGAGGACGAGGTGGTGTTGAGGACAGCGGTGATGGGCTCGGGGGAGAAGAAACTTAATCGTTTGAGTCAGGGGTGTGGGCAAACCCTAGAGTCCGAATATATATAAATAGGGTTGGACATCACAAACAGTTCTAAAGTAAAACCGTCTGTGATATTACCTTTTTCACAGACAGTTTTAAAAAGGAATCGTCTGTGATAAATATATATCATAGACGGTTCCAATAAATAACCGTTTGTGATAATATACATTCTTATATACATAAATACAAATTCATACATATGGCACACATATACATAAATGCAAATTCAGAACATATGGCACATAAGCATGTATTACTTGTTTTTCACTAGTCAGTAATGCTGTCATGTGATTGTATTTAATTTTACGAAAATTAGTTCAACACCTATGCAAAGAACTTAGCATACTCATGCCTAAGCCTACAGTCGTCGCTACAGAAGACGATGTAGTCATCCCACCCTTCCGTCACGCAGCAGCTGGTGCTCATGCACCAGTGGCCGTCCTTCGATAGCGCCCACACCCGGCCCAGCAGCCCGACCATCTTCTTCCACACCGCCTCCTGGACTATGTCCGCAACGAGCCTCCGGCACCGCCTGCACTTCCGGTTGGTTCTCTTGGCCATCTCACACCCGCCGTCGGCCGGCTCACCCTCGACCTGGCTGATGTAGTGCTTCCGAACGTCACGCGCCTCGCCAACCGTGTAGAGGAGGAGGCCGAGCACGTAGGCCGTGGCCTTGTGGCCAGCATCGGCCACCCACTCGAGGCACACGAGGTCGCACTACATGTCCTAGTGCGTGAAGACAAGCGGGAGGCCAACGATGAAGCAGGCCTTCAGGTTGCCGGCGCCGGTTAGGTGGTTGATGATAGTGAGCTAGCGCTCTTGTCGAGCCACTTCATTGCCTCCTCCTGCTCCAGCGCCATGCGTCTCCCCACGGCGCCCTCCTTGGACGCCTTGTACATGGTCTTGCAACTCCAATATACGTACGTACACAATTCAAGACGTCAAAATAAATAGTAGTATGTATTTTTGTAGGTATAAATACGTACGTACATGGCACGTAGGCTGCATAGGCCAGCCATGGGCTGAGGAGAGCTCGTGGCCACACGACCGACAATGTCGACGACGACATCATGAGGAAGAACGACGCCAATTGCCGACCTCCTCACCTTGGTCCTCGCTGTCATGCTCCGCGATCACTGCGTACGTATTCGATACCGTGAGTAGAGCGATGGGAGGTTTCATCTTTGATGGCGGATGATCATTCTTATAAAACACGAAGTAACCTGCGCGAGAAGAAGAGACACATCGTAACGTCGACGTGCGAGACGCATCATGCGAGAGCCGAATTGATATTGAACATATCACAGATGGTTCTTATTAAAAACCGTTTGTGATATTTCCTTTTCACAGACAGTTTTAAACACGAACCGTCTGTGATTAATATACATCACAGACGGTTCCAATAAATAACCATCTGTGATAATATACATACTCATATACATAAATACAAATTCATACATATGACATATTCTCCTATACATAAATGCAAATTTAGAACATATGGCACATAAACATGTATTACTTGTTTTCCACCAGTCAGTAATGTCATCATATCGTTATACCAAGACTGTTTACATATATAGAAGACAGTAAATACAAATTCAACCGGTTTTTTTTTATTTTTGTATTTATATATGGCCAAACAGCGTGACCAGTCGCTTCTTACAAATATTAAAAAAGTAGAAACCTAAATAATCAAAGTTTTTCTAGTGGTGGAGGCAGCATGCTATCTCCGTCTTCAAAACTTCGTAGGCGTCAACGTCGACATCGAATAGTTTGGGATCATCAAACGAAGCCCGAAATGCGTCCACCCGCTGACGTGCTCATTCGAGTGTCTCCCGAAGACCCTCCAACTGTTGAATCAAGAAGAATTGAGCCCATAGGCTCTCTTTCCTTGCTTGAGGGGTCTCGACAAGGTCGACTCGGTTGCTCGCCACCTCAATTAAGCAGTCCAAGCGGTAGCAAGCCTCCTGGAGACGTGCAACATCGTTGTGGAGGACCACATCGATGATGAGGTTAACTCACCGAAAATGGGAGATCACCCGAAAGACACGGCGGAGGAGGATGTCAAGACGACGGAAGGTGACTGTCACCTGCTCTGGAAAATCCTCGGACAGAGGAGTGAGGACATTGTTGACATAGTGTCCTTCTGCAACATCCACTAGTGTACAGCCGAAGTAGTGCTCGTACAGTATGGCTAGGTAAGCCATCAATGCCGGCGATAAGGAAACAGAAGAGGGAGACATTTCTGCTTTTAGATTACGTATAGAGTGATGTCCAAATGATCATCTTCGATGGCAGATTATCCTTTTTATAAAACAAGAAATAAATTCGGCGCGTAAGACGAAGAGACGCATCGGGGAGCCGAAGTGCCATTGATGCGAATGAAGAGACGCATCGGCGACGATGGTGATGAAGAAACTCGATATTATCACAGACGGTTATAATTAAAAACCGTCTGTGAAGTCTACAATTATCACAGACGGTTCGTGTTCAGAGCCGTTTGTGGTACTTCACAGACGGTTTTAAACATGAACCGTCTGTGATATTACCTTTTCACAGACGGTTTTTAGCGTTACCAGTAACACAGATGGTCGCTAAACCACAACCGTATGTGATTGTATTTAATATAGATGATTTTGGTAAACCGTCTGTGATGAGGCGTCCAGTATTAGCCTTTTTGTAGTAGTTCATGCCCGCTAAGGTTTCACTTCTTTTGGACTAAACCATTCGCCGGAAGCCCCCTCTTGCGCCATTTAGGAATACATAAGAAGTAGGTCATTCTGACACCCACACATCAACATGGCACAACAAACAGTGGAACTTTGCAGATTAATTAGCTCAGTCTATCCTATACTAGACTTGTGGAAGTACGGAATGGCTTAACAATTCACAGCTCGCAGACCGGTCCTTAATTGACTTGACGACTTCCAAAATAACCCATGAGCCTCAACCATTCACTGAATTGAGCCCGTGAATAAACCTGCACCCACCAACTATCCATTTCGCTCAAGTCCAAACAAGTTTTTATTTTCCTTTTCAAATCATTTATAAATTTCTATGGTACAACAATGCCATATACATATTTTTAAACCATAGTTGAATATTCGGCTAAAATTTCCCAAATTGAATATTTTTTATCTATGCATGACTAGACATATATTTTTACCAACATGTTCAAGTTCATACTATTGCATCAAGTAGATTTTCATCTAAGATGTCAAGGTATGCTTGATTCAATGTTAAAATTGACTATACAATGTAATTGTGAATAACTATAAATTTAAAACAGGAATTTAAAATAACTTGAATATAAATAAGCATGAAATAATAATTTAAAATAGAATTTAAATAACTTAAAATACTGGGACCAAATATGATCAAATATGTAACTTGTCTTGCTCAATTAATTGTTGTTCTGAAATGACATCGAAATATGGTTCTCCGAAGTTGACGAAATCTATATATGAAAACAAGCCAAATTCAAACAAAACTCAAATAAAATTCAATAAACTCTGAATTAAATAATGTAGGCTCTAGGTGATAGATATTGAATTTAGTTGAATTTAGAAATTTGAATCATTTGAATCGGAGCTTGTACGAACGAGAACTGGCTCTCGGAAGATTCAAACTCACATGAAATGATAGAATTGGAAATTCTGAATTTATGGAATTGTTTTTCTTAAGGAAAAATAATTTACTACGTCAGCATGACGTCAGCGAGAGGGAAATGAATTTTGGCCAAATTGTTTTTCTTAAAGAAAATGGAAAATAGACACTGACATGTGGGCCCCAAGTCGGTGGACTGGGTCCACAGAATTGAGGTTGATCCACGGTGGACCGGCTCACGGCACCGCGTGGTTTTTCTACACAGGCGTCCACATGAGTGCATGAATGGGATGGAGAGGTGCCGCGTGGCGCGACATGGGAGCGAGGTGGTAGCCAAGCCAGCTTAGAACGGCGACAGCGCTCGGGTCCCAACAGCTCCAGTGAACGACGAAGCGACAATTGGCGACGAAGAGGGGAATCGAGAGATAGGAGGAGACGGGGAGGACGGTTCTCACCTCAGTGTCGGCTAGGCGCGCACAGATGGCCAGCGGCGAGGAGAGAGGCGACGATGAGTTTCGGCTCACGGCAGCATGGCGGTTCCAGCGACGCTCCGGTGAGGGGCGAGGCAAAGTCGTGGGTGGGGAAGATGTTGCCGGTGCTCCATGGGAGGCGGCGCAATCGGCGGCAGAGTCGTTTGCATCCGGCGGCGAGAAAACTTCGATTGCAGTAAGGAGGAAGGGAGAGAGGCGAAGAGATTTTGAGGGTGAGATGAGGAGGAGGGGCACGAGATGCTCCCTTTTATAAGGGCGGATAGGCACGGGGGCAGGAGATTAGTAGGGCAGGATTTGTGGCAGTGGTTGAGGAATCAGGGGAAACCGTGCATGAAAGAGGGGGATAAGGGCTAGAATGGGGGCGACGGAAAGAAAGGGCTTTGATGCACACATTTTTGCGAGAAAAGGGGAAGGAAAAGCGTGGCGTTGACATGCTCAAGCCGGGCGGTAATGGCAGTAGCGTGTGGGCAGCAGGAGGAAGAAATGGGAGGAAGGAAAGGGGATGACAATTGGGCCTAGGGCGTTGATGAGAGAGAGGAAGAGAGAGGGAGTGCTGGGTGGGCTGGACTAGAAAGAGAAAGAATGGGCCGGAGGAGAAAATATTTTGGCTTGAGGAGAATATGAGATTTTTAATTGATTTTCGATTTTCAAAAACAGCAAGAAATAAAAAGGGCTTTTTAGAAAATAGCAAATAGAGTTATAAAAAATATATGGAAAAATGCACATAAATTTCCTAAACTATTTTGAACTTAATAAAATTATTTCCAACTTAAAGTAGGCTTTTATTTTTGCACATAAATTATTTTTAATTTCTGGAAAATAGGAAAAACCTTTTTAAAATCCTAGGAAATTAATTAGATTTTCTTTTTAACTTTAAAAAATTCAAGAAAAACCAACAAAACTCTTTTAAAAATTAGAAATTCCTGCAAAATAATAACTTTATTAATTTTATTTTTGGTAACAGAACTTTTGGATATTACAAATTACCCCTGTTAAAAGGAATCTCATCTCCGAGATTTGAAGAGGCTAGAAAGAAAGTTGGGAATATCGGGTCTTCAACTGGAATTGTCGTCGTACATACCCTGCTCCACATTTGACGAGGCATGAGTTGTGACGTTGTACAGATGTCCTTTTCCAGAGTTCTGCGACTTCCTTTTTGCCTACATGGTGTTGACAGTTGGAACTTCGGAGTTGTTTGTGACGGCTGGATTCACTGTCTGCCACTTCTTTGGACATTTACTGGCAAAAATGCCCAACCTCATGGCAGTTGAAGCATGTGATGCGTGCAGCATAGGATGAGTCCTTCTGTGATTGGTCACCCTCAGATGTGTTGGAGGACTCAAGGTTGACTAGACTATTCATTGCTGGCATTTCGGTTGAAGTTGCTGGCTGGAGTCTGACTTGATGTGATAAAGTTCCTCTAGCTCTTGGAAAATTTCCAGGGTTGAACTTTTGTGCATCAATTCTTCTCTTATGGTTCTCCTTCTCCTGGTGCTTTCCTTCTTGACAAATCGCCTTGTTGACTAGCTGCTGAAAATCAGAATAATCATGGGTGATCATCTGTATGGACAGATCATCATTGCGTCCTTCAAGGAATCTCTCCTGCTTGGCTTTATCTTTTGCAACATCTACCGGTGCGTAGCGTGCTAGTTGATTAAACTTGTGAAGATATTCATTCATTGTGCTGCTTCCTTTGCGCAACTTACGAAATTCCTTTTTCTTTATGGTGATCACGCCTGACGGAATATGAGCTCGACGAAAAGCTTACACAAACTCATTCCAAGTGATTGCTTTAGCATTGGCATGTGAGACGTTGAAGTTGTCCCACCATTCAGAAGTAGGTCCATTCAATTGATGAGAAGGAAACAAAACTCTCTCACGATCACTGCACTGTGAGATGTCCAGCTTCTTTCCGTTAGCGCGGAGCCAATCATCTACATACATGGGTTCTGTGCTACTGGAGAAGGTAGGAGGGCATGTCCCCATGAACTCTAACAATCTGGATTGCGGAGGAGGAGTTGGAGCTTGGAAAGCTGTAGCTTGTCGAGCTTGATTGTTGTTGATAGACTAGCAAGTAGTTCGATCACATGGTTCTGATTAGCCATCATCTGTTGCCATTCTGATCCATTGGTTGTTGGTTGTGGTGGAATTGGGGCACTGCCATTTCCAAGGACATCATTGTTGGGGTTGGTTCCACTTTTAGAGCGACGAGTGTTCACCATCTACCGATTAGTCCAGAAGGTTAGGGAAGGAGACAAAGGTTAGGAGAGAGACAAAAAAGAACTAAGGGGATAGAGCAAACAACACCCCCAACAAAACAACCAACTCAAAACCTTTTCAAAATAACTTTGATAACTTTATATAACGTTATATCAATCGAGACTCTTAAGTGGTGAAATGACTCAATACACAGAATAAGTCTTTGCAAACATAGGCTATATGGCTTGGCTGACATCGCAACTTCTGCTTACGGTCTTTGATGAATGTTGCATGTTATCCTTGAATGGTAGAGATGACTTGACGACTTTACGATGCCCTCTTAATAGCTTCATGTCTTGTAGTCTTGAACGTATTGGAAAGAAACGTGTTGGCCATCTATAAAAAAAATTCAAGGGAAAGAGAATCTATTTAACATTATAAATTTGTGAGGGGAGAATTAGGTAAGAAAGAATTGCTATGAAGAAGGTAAGGATAGAAAGATGACCAAAGACGAGAGCAATTTTTTTCATATATAAAATAAGTTTTGAAGTTTTTCAACTAACGATCATTTTAACTAGGTCAAAACCTACAGTTGATATGGCTCTGATACCATGTCTGTCGGACCCAAGAATAACACCCCTAATTCCTTTATGTATTCTATACTAGTCCTTGGAATAGTAGCTAGTGTACATAGTAAACAAATATGGTAACATCCATAATTCGCATAATTTTATTAATAAATATCAGAGTTTATTACAAGAAAGGCTTACAAGCCAACAATAAATAACACAGCGAAAGACGAAGAAGATGTAGTAGAGCCCAACTAATCTGCCACAGACAATCGACTGGGGTAGCGGCCTAGTCGTCCAAATCCTCTGCACTGGTAAAGTCCTTCTCCTTTGAAGAATATTTTATTAAGGAAGGGTGAGTACAAAAATGTACTCTGCAAGTTACACCCATAACAGAGTTAATGCATGCATGGATATTATCAAAGTGAGGCTTATAGGGTTATTTGTGCAAAGGAAATATTTGATATTTTAAATACAATACTAAGTTCAAAAACTCAAATTTTACAATATCTAAAATTGAGTTTTAAATGAATTAATAAAACTTGTGTAGGCACCAACCTAGCACTGACTTAAACATGGGCACCAATCCAGGGCTTCAACCAAAAAAATTTCTCATGGACACCCATCGATGTCATAAACTATTTTATAAAATATTTTGAAAATAACCCCAAAATCTAATCCACGAAAGGCTTTGCTCAACAAGTCCATGACCGTGGATACGGCTATTCGAATAGTTTACACTATGCAGAGGTTGTATAACTTTACCCACAAGAGATAATCGACTTATAATGTCCGCTTTACACATTTTCGTAGGTGTGTGACTAAGTGATTATTACAAGGCCTATACAATGCGTCATTCCAAAGTTGTCATGCCCGCTAAGGTTTTACTTCCTTTGAACTAAACCATCCGCCGGAAGCCTGCTCTTGCACCATGTGGGAATACATAAAAAGTAGGTCATTCTGACACTCACACATCAACATGACACAACAAACAGTGGAACTTTGCAGATTAATTAGCCTGATCTGTACCATACCAAACTTGCGGTAGACGAGAATGGCTTAACAAACCGCAGCTCGCAGACCAGTCCTTAATTTACTATGCGACTTCCAAAATAACCCTTGGGCCTCAACCATTCACTGAATTGAGTTTGTGCATAAACCTACACCTACCAACTATCTATTTCGCCCAAGACCAAACCGGTTTTCATTTTACTTTTCAAATCATTTGTAAATTTCTATGGCACACCAATGCCATAAACATGTTTTTAACTATAATAGAATATTTGGCTAAAATTGCCTAAATTGATTTTTTTTATCTAAGCATAACTAGGCATATATTTTTACCAACATGTTCTAGTTCATACTATTGCATCAACTAGATTTTCATCTAAGGTGTCAAGATATGTTTGATTCAATGTCAAAATTGGCTATACAATGGAATTGAGAATAATTATAATTTAAAATATAAATTTAAATTAACTTGAATATAAATAAGCTTGCAATAATAATTTAAAATAAAATTTAAATAATTTAAAATACTCGGACCAAATATGATTAAAGATGTAACTTGTCTTGCTCAATTAATTGTTGTTATGAAACGGTGTCGAAATCTGATCCTCCGAAGTTGTCGAAATCTATACACGAAAACAAGCTAAATTCAAACAAAAGTCAATAAAATTCAATAAACTCTAAATTAAATAATTTAGGTTCTGGGAGATAGATATTGAATTTAGAAATTTGAATCACTTGAATTAGAGCTCGTACAAAGGAGACCGGGCTCTCGAAAGATTCAAATTCACTTGAAATAATAGAATTGGAAATTCTGAATTTATGGGAAAAACAATTTACTGCGTCAGCATGACATCAGTGAGAGAGAAATGAATTTCGGCTGAATTGTTTTTCTTAAAGAAAATAGAAATTATACACTGACATGTGGGCCCCAAGTTGGTGGATTGGGTCCACGAAATTGAGCTTGGTCCACGGTGGACCAGCTCACGGCATCGTGTGGTTTTGCCATGCAGGCGGCCACGTGGGCGCATGAATGGGATGGAGAGGCGCCGTGTGGCGCGATGTGGCAACGAGGTGGCGCTGAGGTGGCAGCCAGGCCAACTCGGAACGGCGGCGGCGCTCGGGTCCCAACGGCTCCCGTGAACGATGGCGCAGCGACCCATGGCGAAGAGGGGAATCGAGAGAGGAGGAGATGGGTAGGACGGTGCTCACCTCCGCGGCGGTTAGGTGCGCACGGATGGCTGGCGACGAGGAGAGAGGCGATAGTGAGTTTGGGCTCATGACAGCGCGACGGTTCCAACGACGCTGCGGCGAGGGTGACGCATACATGGCGTAGAACGCGTTGAGGTGAAGCCGCGGGTGGGGAAGATGTTTCGAGTGCTCCACGAGAGGCAGCGCAATTGGCGGCGGAGTCACTTGCAGCTGGCGATGAGGAGGAAGGGAGAGAGGATGAGAGTTTTTGGGGTGAGATGAGGAGGGGTACGAGAGGCACGGAGGCGGGAGATCGGCGCGGCGGGATTTGCGGTGGTGGTTGAGGAATCTGGCGAAACCATGCATAAAAGAGGGGGATAAGGGCCGGAATGGGGGCGACGAAAAGAGAGGGCTTTGATGCGCATGTTTTTGCAAGAAAAGCAGAAGGAAAAGCGCGGCGAGGGGTAGTAATGGCGGCAACGTGTGAGCTAGAGGAGGAAAAAAAGGGAGGAAGGAGAGGGGATGACAGGTGGGCTCGGGGTGTCGGTGAGAAAGGGGAAGAGAGAGGGAGAGCTAGGTGGGCTGGGCCAGAAAGAGAAAGAATGGGCTGGAGGATAAAATATTTCGGCCTGAGGAGGATATGAGATTTTAATTGATTTTTGATTTTCAAAAATAGCAAGAAATAAAAAGGGCTTTTAGAAAATAGCAAATAGAGTCAAAAATTTTTGGAAAAATTCACACAAATTCCAACTTAAAGTTGGCTTTTAGTAAACACCCTATGTACGCTGCTCTGATTTTGTTAGGGTCACGGTCACCGAATAGAAGTAACACAAATCAATCCCTTCGGGGCCCTCTAGAATAGTCCACTGATCATAGTAAATTTTGAAATTGGTGCTGTCCAATATATTTGATGTACCACACCGTAAATAAAATTACCACGATTAACTACATATCTAAAATTAAACTACCAACCGAAAGGATTATGTACAACATACTACACTATGTAACCGTACATCTAAAACTATGTAATCCATTTGGTTAAAAGAATAACCTAAAAGGTGGACGACTGGACGGACAACGTTTCGCTAGCTTCTCTCCCCCTTCTACTCTCTGCTCCTCTCCCCCCCTTCTTTTTTTCTAAATAAAAGTGAGTTATGTTAGAATTTTGGAGTCTTTTATAGGGTAGATTGTGCTGCCATTTGGAATAGCGATAGGGACTTGCGTGATTCCTATCGCCATTTGAAATGACGATTTTTCTAAATTTTAATATTACAAATTTAGGGACATGCGGGATCTTGGTCGTCATTTGAATAGCGATTTTTCTAAATTTTAATATTAAAAAATTTAGGGATTTATAGGATCACTGTCGCTATTTGAAATGACGATTGTCTTAAATTTTAATATTAAAAAATTTTAACCGAAGATTTCTGTCGTCAGTTGAAATGAAGACAGAGTCCTATCGCCAATTGGAATGATGATAGAGCCATATCGTCAGTCGAAATAACGATATGACCCCTCTCTACACTGTTTCATGCTACTGTCGCCATTTAGAATGGCGATAAGACAATTTGGCATTTCAAATGGTGAATTAACTAATTTTTGTTTTAAAAATTCGTCCTTTACGACCTTTGAAAAATCTCCGGTTTTCCAAAAATCGTGGACGGCGCGGTACGGGGTTTTCTGGCGGACGAGCTCGTCCGGGAGCTCGCGGGCTCGTCACGTGAGCCGTGAGCGCACATCACCACAGGCAAAACTGGCCTTACTGGGACGGCGCGATACGGGGTTTTCTGGCGGGGACGAGCTCGTTCAGGCGCTCGCGGGCCCGTCACGTGAGCCGTGAGCCGTGAGCGCCACAGGCAAAATTGGCCTTACTGGGGACGGCGCGACACGGGGTTTTCTGGCGGACGAGATCGTCCAGGCGCTCGCGGGCTCGTCACGTGAGCCGTGAGCGCACATCACCACAGGCATTGGATTCGGTCGCCCCACCTACACCTATTACTCCCCTCCCCTCCCTCTCCTCATCCAGTCGATGGCGCCCAGCGAGTGAGCGGAAGGCGTCGACCACCGACGACGAGGAGGGCCGGAGAGACAGGTGACCGGGCGACGGGATCCCTGCCTCCGCTCCTGCATCTCACTTCCATCGCAAGTTTCTTCCTCTCCCTCACCTTGCGCGTGCCTTCCTCCCCCCAAACTTGAAGGTATGGAACCCTAATTGCTGAAATTACCAGATTATGTAGTTGATCTGTAATGGATGTTAATAGATCTGGCTGTTGCACATGAACATTGCTATTCATGGTTATTCGCCATTGCTATTGATGGACCCTACTCCGGCGGGTTCTCTTGCGCTGCGCGGTAGGTTTTCCCTCTCCCCATCTTGCATCTCCCCGTTGGAAATTAGCTCTTTACGGTCATGCTCTAGCAAGATCTGGTCCTTGTGTGAATTTTTTACTCGCTGTTTGTGTTAAAAAGCCTTAGATATGGTCCATGTTTTCTTGTTATTAGTTCAGAATAATCTAGATCTCGTACCTCCACTAATTTTGTGCTTGTTGTTAGTTCGGGATCATCTACATCGTGTTCCTATACTAACTATTTTGCTTGTTGTTAGTTCAAAATCTAGATGTGGTATCTGTACTAATTTGTTGCTTGCTGTTAGTCTTAGATCACCTAGGTCTTGTACATGCACCGTATTTTTTCTTGATGATAGGGTTATATCACCTAGAAACTAGTCCATATTTACATAAATATAATTTATAGTTGATGTCGGTGTTTATGACCTCGTTACATTTCACTGACACCTATTGAAATGTAAGTTTGGTAGGTAGGAAAACAAACAGCATGGCACTTTGTTACTCCAAGCCTCCATGTTAATTAGACCATGTATGTACCAGATGCCAGTTGAAGTTGTTATGTCATGTTTCTCACTACTTAGAACCTGATGCTGCTCGATTTCTTTGTAAGCTTATGCTGTGGTTTCCTAGCTCGTGAATGCATCCTTCATTTGTTGTCCTCACATCTTGTTAGACATTCAATATTCTTTGTATATTGCTTATAGCTTTGATATGCGATGATTTCTGATAAATGGCATAGTCATTTGATTTCTCATGCTTTAGCATGGTATGGCTGATTCTGTCATTAGATGTCTCTTTATATAGGGTGCTCTTTGCATAATTACCTACATGTGTAACTTGTATATTTGGCCTTTGGCCCATTAGAATAGATTAAGGGTTCATTCCAACATAGTATCATAGCCATGGAAACCCTAACCCTAGCCTAAGACCCCACATGACTGGCTATCGCCGTCACCCACGCGCCCGAGTCCCTCTGCTCCACGCGTCGCCTGAGCTTCCTCTGCCGCCGGATCCACGCCCCCTGTTGTTGGATCCGTGCTGCTCGAGCCTGAGACCGCAGCCCCGTCGTCAGATTCGCCCCGAGGCGAATCCTCTGCTCCCTGTCTGAGCTTCCTCTGCCGCTGGAGCGCTTGCCTAAGCGGCGTGAGCTTCCTCAGCTACCGGATCTCAACGCCCGCCGTCGAATCTGCGCCCCCGCTGCTGAATCCGTCCAGCCCGAGTCTGAGCCTGCCGTTGGATTCGCCCCTAGTTGATTCCTCTGCTCCTCGCGGGCCCCGAGCCCGAGCTGGGTCACCTGCTCCTAACGACGTTGCGTCGCTTCCCGAGCGCGCCGCTTGGGATTCCTCCCGACGCCATGACGCCTCCCGAGCGCACCGCCTCCCGCGCGTGCCGCCTCCTGAGCACGCAACCACCTGTGAGCGTCGCCCAGAGCTTGTGTTGCCGCAGCAGCCGGAGTTTGCTTCTTTGCACCGAGTTGAGTTGAGCCTAGCCAGCTCTGCTTCGGATTCGGATGCCTCGACTTTGTCTTGACGTGGCTTTTGCTCCATCCCACGCAGATCGGGTCTCCACTGATGGTATTCGCTGGTGGCTCCTTCGCCATCCTGCTCCTGTTCAGTACGGGACGAACTTCCGAGAGTGGGCTGTTCACACGACGATTCACCTCAACAGCCAGCGCCTCTGGGTCACCTCACCGGCGAGCACTCCTGTCCGCTATGTCCTACGCCGCCAATTCTGCCTGCTCTTCTTGCTGGTGCGGATTAGGCTGCTCACGAGGACGCCAATGCTGCTATGGAGGAGGCCCTGGAGCTCTACTAATTTGAGCTGCATGGCTACGAGATGGCAGGATGCCGAACCTCGTGTTACTGCCATCCGGGTGGGTAGCATGCCTGTGGCCATCTGAATGGACATGGCAGAGCTGCCGACGACTCAGCTGATGTGGGAGCGCCTCCGAGCTCACTACCAGCCGACAAGTGATGCTGCTATGTACCTGTCTG
Source organism: Phyllostachys edulis (assembly GCA_036346405.1). Classification (NCBI taxonomy): domain Eukaryota; kingdom Viridiplantae; phylum Streptophyta; class Magnoliopsida; order Poales; family Poaceae; genus Phyllostachys; species Phyllostachys edulis. The sequence continues at coordinate 28,151,067 of CM070565.1, forward strand.
CTGTGCACCAGGCGCACTCCCCTTAGCAGCTCGATGCCACTGTGGACGATTTCTATCAGCAGATGCCACTGTGCCTTGATTCATCTGCCCGAAATCCTTAAATAGGCTGGCCCCTAACAATCTTTTCTCTAAAGATGGAAATCATATCTCTAAAGAAGGAAACATTATCAATAAAGAAGGAAACTATTAAAAGATAAGATGCATAAACTGCCCTTTGATCTCCTTCCTGGACTCTTCCTCCTGCCGCCTTAACTCCCTAGACTACTTCTGCCGTAGCCTCCTTGATCCGGTTCCTACTTTGGTATGTCAGTCCTACCATAACAGTTTGGCTATTGGAATGTGGCATTATTTTTTAGCATATAGTTAAGCATATATTTAGCTATAGGAAAAAGTCCATTCGTGGTCCCTCGACTCTTCATGTGGTTTAATTTTCGTCCCTCATCTCCCATACCGTTTAGATCCTGTCCCCCAACTGGCAAAACTAGAGTAGATCATGTCCTAAGACTGGTTTTGTGGGTGGCTTAGTGATGTGGCTACCACGCCATCAATTCTGCCATGTCTGACTAGATCAACTTGACCCCACATGTCAGCCCCTCCTCTTCCTTACGTCCTTATTCTCTCTATCCTTTTTCTTCCCACTTCCCCCCTCTTTGTGTACAACACAACCTGCCATAGGACAGGGAGACGACGGAGGACACGATGTCGCAAACCTTCCTACACGGAGAGGATGCGTCGTTGGAGTCGTGGTGGACGGCAGCAAGGGCGTGCGTTTCTAGAAAGACGTGTGGACGTGCCCAGGCGGGGGTAGCATCGCTGCAGAGTGCCCGATGCCCTTCTTTGCTGTCGGCGTTAGCTCGATGAGAGACTGAGAGTCTCAAATTGCAATCAATGGCATGTCCAAAGTAGCATCATTTAATGCTGCACGCATACATTAAACCAATTCAACATGACTAACACACTAACACAACAAGACTGATTATAGAACAATAATCATGCCGTTACGAACAGAACAACCTAGAATAAAAAGCTGGCGCCAGCGCCGCAAGCGCAGATTCCGTCTGGCAGCAAGAAATGCTCATCTCCGGCGCCGGTGAGAAGCGCGTTCCGGGAGTTCTGTGACCCACCCGGCACCGTCTCCAGCGAGCCCCGACATTGAAGATGAGTGCCACAAGGTCCGGATCTCATGGGACACAACAATGGTAGTGAGTGCATTGGTCCGGATCTCACGGGGCCACAACAATGGCGGTGAGTGCATTGGTCTGGATCTCGCGGGACACAGAGGGCGAATGTAGGAAGTAGCCTCTCGGTGCATCCCATGCCTGTTTCCCGAGGCCGATGACTGCGGTGCGGTTCAACGCCCAGCAGTAGACGAGGAGGTAGTACCAGCAAAGGTGGTCAGTGGCGGCCCACATCGGCAGCCAGCACTGTCGAGATCGCGTTCAACTTGGGTGGAGTTTGAGAGAGGATGGGAAAGAAGCAATTGTTTAATTTTATTTGTTGAATCTCATTCTCTAACTATGTATGATAGATGGGCCTCACCCCTGTAGTTTTACATAGACATCAGCTCAGATCCAACTTGGATGCTAGGTGGGTCAAAACCAGAGTGAAACTTGTGGAAGGGCATCATGTAACTGGTATTGAGAAATGGGGGACGTGTTCTAAATGGTATTGCACTTGACGGACGAAAATTAATTCACAGGAAGAGTTGAGCGGCCATGGATGGGCTTTTTCCTTGGCTATATGCATTATAAAATGTATACAATCTTTGAATATCTTGCGCATAAATATACAATGCTTCAGTGTTAACGAAACATTCGTACTGAAGTTCTTGGATGAAAAATGCTATGCCCTCGGATGGTTACTAAGCTTTTATGCCAACCTACATGTGGGGCAATGTTCTGCATGGCCCACATTTTGTGATTGGTGGAGAGAACAGTAAATGTGGAAATGAAAGGAAGACATGATCAAGAAGCTTTTCCCTTTATTTCGGCAAGAGGATGCAGATACTTTGGTGGGCCCAAAATTGCAGTTTGGGAAGTAGGAAACTTCCAGAGGGAGATTGCTAGATGTATCTGAACCATCCGAGGCCAAAGAGCTATGGCCACCAATGTCCTGGTTCGCCAACCATATGGACAGTTTGGTGGAGCCACCCCAAGGCTTTCTCATCGTGGGATACGACAAATCAATGGCTTATAAAATATGTATGACATGAGTGAAATTGAATGGTATTACCTTCGATCATATGCTCGGAAGATGGAGAACTCTTTTTTAATTAGCTTCTTTTCTGTTGTAACAAAAAAGATAAGTTCCCCCTATTCTTTGCGATAATATTATAGCAACCATTTGCGGAGTATATGACTAAAATCAAAGCAATAGTATAGCTTAAACCCCAGTTCCCGCATTTTCCAAATTAAAAATAATAATAATGATGACTATCTGCCACAACTAATTAGGTGTATACATATTTCCTTATATTCACCTCTATGCTTGCATGCAACAAACCAAGTTGTCATGTGGGGCAAGACCTACAGCCGGCGGCCTAAGGTTGCGGCGGCAACAACAGAGGTGACGACTCATTCACATTAGGAAAGAGAGAAGTTTCTTTATTAAGAGATAGAGTTGTAATTCGTTTAATTTGCTTGGGCCTTAAGCCACTAATAGATATAATAAGTTTAAGAGATAGAGTTTGGATTATATACCATATGTTAGGGGCCTCTACATCTTTATAAGGAGCCGGCCATGTTATTGCTTGAATGAATCAAGAAGTTATCAATAATCCTCTCTCAATTTCTCCTCTCTGCTGACCCCTGCTCCTAGCACCTATCTTCGTCATGGCGCCTCTTCGGAAAGCAAGCCCAAAGCCTCCCACAACTCACGCTACCCGATATGATCACTAGGTCGTGACAATTTGGTATCAGAGCCATCCGTTGCGCAAGGAGCCATGGTCGAAAGTAGCACTGACATAGAGACTATGGCTATGCAGTTGGCGGCAATCATGAAGAAGCTGGAGATGTTTGATGAGGTCAAGGTCAAGCTCAATGATCTCGACAACTAACGGAAGGCGGACCATCTGGCGATCGACTAGTTGGAAACCGGCAAGGGCGCGACATCAGGTGAATGGTCGGGAGATGGCATCTTGCAAAACTCATCAAACTGCCATGGCTATTAGGATCAGTTCCTAGCTCTCCTCAGCCGTGCAGGTTCCTTGTTCGAGGAGCAACAAGTGTAGCTCTTCACCGCAGGCTTGCAAGGGATGCTTCGAATCGACGTTGAGCTACAAGCACCAACCAACCTTGAGGTTGCTATGAGCTTGGCACAGGCTTATGAACTCCGTGCGAAGCTGGCCACGCAACCGGCCTCAGGGGGATCTCAGCCATGGTACAGCCAGCACCACGACGACTCTGGCTATAGGAGCACCGCATCAACTGGCTCCAACACCTCCGGTGCCTACTATGACTTCCATCGACTCGTCTAGCAAGTCTTACACGTCGTGATACGGTCCAACTACCATCTGCTAATGACGTGAGTGTGGCGGCCGTGGTGCATGAGGCCCCCAGGGTACATGCGTGCTTGCTGGCCGTGTGTGAGGATGGAGCTGACCTTGTGCAGGTGCATCTAGGAATAGAAGCTGCTGCGTGCAAGGAACCTGTATGTGCATGTGTGTTTGCACGTGTGCCAGAGAAGAAAGTTTTCGAGCCAAAAGTATTTAAGCCAGGAGTTGATCGGTTCAGACTAATTAGTTTCCAACGTCAAGAATTAGTTCAAAAAGAAGTTGATCTATGTGCAAGGAAATCACAAGATAAGGAAGAGTACTATTTGGTTTTCTGTAAACTAGGGGATTCTATCTTAAGCGGCAAGAAAAATGAATTCAGACTGTACTTTGAATCCAAGAGGGGAGAGATCCAATTGTTACACATGAAAGTGATTTTTCAGGAGACATCTTTAGAGATAAAAGGAAAGATGGCTGGTGTAAATCACCAATGAATCAGATCAGCATTGCTAGTTGTGTGGGGATTTTGCTTGTGCATGGAAAGAGATTGGGCCCAGTACGTGCAAGACTAGCGCTATCTATGTTTCTTTCCTTGTGTGCAATGGGTTGGAGTCCACCTGTTTCAGTCCGAGACAATGCAGATGGCGCACCAGGTTGAGTTAGTTTATTAGATTAATTTCAAAGAGTTGTAACTGCACGAAATGTAAAAGGTCTGCATTATTAGTAGTCCTGGTTGAGTTCTAGCGTGAGTTTGGTTTATGTGCGTGTGTGTGGGCCTAAGGCCGAACCAATGTAACGCGTATAAAAGACTAGGTGTGTGCACCATGTATTCTTAGAGTTATGAATTAAAACGCATGTGCGTATTGGCTTTTGGCCATTAGGGTTCATCCCTATTCTACGTGTGTTGTGAATTCCAATCTAGGATTTCATCTTGGCGTGAGGGTTCTTACTATGGTGTAGGTATTTGCTCGTTGGATCTTTAGATCCCTTTGTCCTAGGTCGTGCGTTGTCGTGTGCACGGTTGAGGGCATTTTCTATCCTAGTGTGAATTGCATCCAGTAATTCGTGCTCTACAAATTTGTTCAGGAAATACCACTGTGAAAGATCGAGCAACCCAAGCGATCAATCTCACCTTGAGGCTTGATCCGCATCACGTTGTGTCCTAACTTCAGATGAGATGCGAGCACACAGGGAAGCGGGGCTATGCTACAATTGTGACGAAAAATTTTCGCCACAACATAGATGCAAGCGGCTCTTATCTTTGGGCGCCATCGACCGACACTGAGGATGATGCGATGCAAGACATTGAGATCACCGATCCCGAGATCTCATTGTATGCATTAGCTGGCGTACGTCTGCTTACGAACGACACGATGCAATTGACGATGAAGGTGGGTGATACCAAACTCAAGGCACTGCCGGATAGTGGCTCGACCTATAATTTTATCGCTGACGAAGTAGTGGCCAAGGCAGGCGTGGCCATCCAGCCGTGCACATGCATGAGCATGCTGGTAGTGAATGGGGATCGCCTCACAAGTAGCGGTCAGTGTTTGGTGCTACGCCTATGCATCGGCAACGAAGACTTCACCATCGACTGCCGTGCAATTCAACTAGATGGGTTCGACATTGTGCTTGGCGTCAAGTGGCTTCTCATATTGGAGCCAATTCTTTGGGACTTTGAGCAACTCAAGATGTTCACACGTGACAGACGACGCATTACTTGGCATGGGTTGGCAGCACACCACCAACAATGTGCTCTTTGGGGTGTACCAGTCAGGAGGTGATGATCGAAATTCTTACGGGGTTTGACAATATTTTTGGTGAATCACGCAGTCTTCCACCAGCCCACGTATAAGATCATCGCATTCATCTTCTTCCAGCGACAGATCCTATTGCTCAGCATCCGAAGGACGAATTGGAGCGCCAATGCGATGACATGTTCGGCCAGGGCATCATTCGCCGCAGCTCGACCGCATTCTTGGCCCCTGAACTCTTGGTCAAGAAACAAGATGGATAGTGGAGGTTTTGTGTCGACTACCAGCCATTGAATGCGCAAACAATGAAGGATAAAATCCTGATTCCCGTCGTGGAAGAACTACTGGATGAGCTACGAGGATCCAAGTTTTTCACCAAACTGGACCTTTGGTCCAGCTACCATCAGGTGTGCATGCATCCGCAGGATGTGTAGAAAACAACATTTCGTACACATCAGGGTCTTTGAATTTCTAGTAATGCCATTCGGTTTGATCAATGCATCGGCAACTCTCAAAGCACTGATGAATGTAGTTCTCCAACCGTTTCTTCGTCGTTTTGTGTTGGTATTTTTTTGGTAACATCTTGATTTATAGCCCCTCTTGGGCGGATCATCTTCGCTACGTCCGTGCGGTATTTACTCCTTAAGCATCACCAATTTTTTCTCAAGCGGAGCAAGTGTTTCTTCGGGGTTTTCTCCATGGCATGTTTAGGCCATGTTATTTCCAAAGATGGCGTTCACATGGATATGTAGAAGGTACAGGCTGTTTTGGATTGGCCGCTTCCCAAAACCGTGCACGCTTTGTATGGATTTTTGGGACTAGCCGGCTACTATCGGCGTTTTATACAAGGATATGGTGTGCCACACGCCTCACTCGGCTCCTTCAGCGGGAGGCATTCTGCTGGTTTGCCGAAGCCGATCATGCATTTCGCACACTTCAACAGGCCATTACATCGGCTCCAGTTCTCCAACTCCCCGATTTTGTCACAAATTTTGTAGAGTACGACACGTCGGGATCAGGTTTTGGTGCTATCTTACATCAAGGTGCCGGTCTGCTCGCATTTTTTAGCAAGCCGATTGTTCTCCGACATGCTAAACTGGCTACGTACGAATGTGAACTTATTGGATTGGTGCAAGTCGTGCGTCATTGGAGACTGTACTTATCAGGACGATCTTACCTAGTACGTACAAATCATTATAGTCTAAAATTTTTGCTCGATCAACGGTTTTCTACTATTCCGCAACATGCTTGGGTGAGCAAGCTCTTGGGGTTTGATTTTCGTGCGGAGTACCGGTCGGGCCGATAGAGTATAGTGGACGACGGTCTGTCTTGACGTGATGCAGAAGTCGGCACAGTGTTCGCTCGTTCTATAGCGACATTTTCTTTGTTCAACGATCTCCGACAGGATGCAATTAGATATTCGGCTTTGGTCGCTCTCAAGGATCAGTTGGATGTTGGGATGTTGGAGGGCCCTTGGAGTTGGCATGATGGGCTGGTACTCTACAATGGCCACATATATGTACCTTCATCCTCAGAGGACGCTACATAGATAGAAAGCTGATTTTCATATTCGTAGCATGCGTACAGTGGTCAAGGACTTTGTGCGTGCATTTGAGGTGTGCCAAAGGAATAAAACGAAGCAATTACATCTAGCCGGTCTCTTACAACCATTGAAAGTACCTTCTGAGGTTTGGGCAGACATCTCCATGGATTTTGTGGAAGGTCTACGAAAGAAGGTACATGGCAAGTCGGTGATTCTTTCTATCGTCGACTGTTTTTCTAAGTATTCTCACTTTATTCCCCTGGGGCATCCATACACGGTGGGATCAATGGCGCGGGCAATTTTTGATGAAATATTTCGATTGCTTGGTATGTCGACATCCATTTTTAGAGACCATGATCCTATTTTCACCAGCAATTTTTGGCAAGAGTTATTTCACATGGTGGGAGTCAACCTAAATATGACTTCGACTTTTCTTCCTCAATATGATGGTCAAACGGAGGCAATCAATAAGGTGATTGCCATGTATCTCCGGTTTCTGACCGGCAACTGACCACGTCAGTGGCTCCAATGGCTTCCTTGAGCGGAGTTTTGTTACAATACTTCCTTCTACACCTCGCTTAAAGCTACACCTTTCAAAGTAATATATGGGAGGGAGCCACCATCTTTGTGGTCTTTTGATCATGGCAGCAGCAAGGTAGCAGCTGTGAATCAGTTTCTCTCCTCTCGTGATGAACTTGCGAATATACGTGATCGTCTCCTCCAAGCGCAACAACTCTACAGGAAATACTACGATGCGAAACACCGTGATTTGGAGTTTCAGGTGGGAGATTGGGTATGGCTTCGGCTTTTACATCGCAATGCGGCAACCTTGGTGGTTCGCCTCAACAATAAAGTTGGCACCTTGATTTTTTGGGCCATATAAAGTGTTGGGTCGAATTGGCATAGTGGCATATCGTTTAAAGCTTCCTACGCGCTCTCGTTTACATGATGTCTTCCACGTCAGTCAACTCAATCCTTTTCGCGGCACTCCACCTTGACGCCACCCATACTTCCCAGAGATACAATAGGGCCGCATTTGTCTTCGTCCGTCTTCACTGGTTCTGTGCGTCTTAGCCGTGTGACAAATGGGAGGTCTTGGTGCAATGGGAAGGTCTTCCGGCAACCGACGCATCTTGGGAGCCGGTGGATGAATTTACCAATTGTTATCCGTCATTTAAGCTCAAGGACGAGCTATTTGAAAAGGAAGGGAGAGATGTCATGTGGGGAAAGACCTATAGCTGGTGGCCCAAGGTTGCGGCAGCAACAGAGGTGGCAGCTCATTCGCATTAGGAAAGAAATAAGTTTCTTTATTAAGAGATGGAGTTGTAATTTGTTTAATTTGCTTGGGCCTTAAGCCACTAATAGATATAGTAAGTTTAAGAGATAGAGTTTGGATTAGATACCATGTGTTAGGGGCCTCTCCATCTTTATAAGGAGCCAGCCAGGTTATTGCTAGAATGAATCAAGAAGTTATCTCTAATCCTCTCGCAATTTCTCTCTGCCGGTCCCTGCTCCTGCGCCCTACCCCTTGCGCATTGCTGTCCTGTGTGCCCTAGCACCTATCTTCGTCACGGCGCCTTGCCGGAAACCAGGCCCAAAGCTGGGTCTCCCACGACTCGCGACTACCCGATACGATCACTAGGTTGTGACACAAGCATCCAGTCCCACATACGACATCAGAATAAATGGATTCCATGCAGTAACCCCGCCAAAATCTTTACCCACAATCCCCAAACTAAATGACACTTGCCTATTTTCCGGCTTCCACATTTGTCCAACTCAGCAAAAAGCATTCTTGAATTCACCTCAAACTAAGTTAAGAGATAATCGATACACTTTGGGCCATTTCTTTGGTCGGTTTTACAGCTGCTCTGTTTGAGCCGCCACAGTTGACACATTTAAAACAATTGGACAGAGTAGCGTCCCTGGAAGGTATTGATTCGATTGCTTGCAATAAAACCAGAATGACCAAACCAGATCAAATAGAAATGAATAAAAGCAAGTTAGGGTTTCCTTACCAACAAAAGAAATCTTTTTTTTTTGGTGGGGGGGGGGGGTGGATCTCTGCTCCATGCCGGTCCAGAGGAGGGATGAGAGAGTTCGAGGAGGTGGAAGGGAGGCCGTTTGATGCCATCACAAATATTGAGGGTTTGGCCCATGACGGCAGATTTGGGGAGGGGATTTTATTTGTGCGAGATGGTGAGAGGAACGGGATGGAGAGCCGGAAGATGAGATTGAGGGATTATATTGTGAATCAAAAATGTAACTGGAGTCGAATTTTCTTAACTTTTTTGTTCAATTAAGCCTATGCATCATCCATTTCGTTCCCCGGATTGGAATTAGACCGATATATTCGGCTCAAAATAAACTATGTATTCTGTTTATCCATTAAAATTTTAGGTGTCACTACCATTGGGATACTTCAAATAATTTGATGGTTCTTTCAAATAGTGCTGATGTAGTTTGTTTGTGTAACGTCTCGTTTTCTTTTTTTCTAAATTGTATTTTGAGTTAAGAGTTTGCTTCAGTTAATTATTAATAATGTTCGTTGCATAGGTCATACATGCCTCTCTGTGGGAGCAGTTCGTTGCCAAAACTGCTCACTGGGAAAAGAGCATTTGAATTCATGTGTGTAATTGAAATATTTTAGCTATGGTCATTGTGCCCTTTTCTGTAGGAGCAACTCAGGCTCAAAATTTGTTACTGGGGAAATACCTTTCAATTTTAGTTATGTCTGTCTGGTCTTAAACATCAAATGTTCTAAAACTTTTGCAGAACATTTCATTAACTCTGGATTTTAATATTGAAGTTGTCGCTATTGATTCATACTTTTAACTTGGCTACAAAGCTTACAGCTAGTTTGATGGTGTCTCAGATCTGTTTTGTTCATCTGATCTGTTTTTTAACAAGAGTTCACCCAAACATCCAAATTGTCTTTTGCATGGAGTGAATGATACGATCATACAAATACACAATATGCAAATTTCATGCAACGATTCTTATACACAATTTATAATTCTTTTCTGCAATTTATGTTAGCTCTTGAGTTTTACTTTCTAATTCATATTCTTTACTCAGATGAACATTTTGCTTGTACTCATTTACCAGGATAGGCAACTGAGTCTTCACTGCAACATGGCCCGACAAAATAGGGATGGCCATGTAAGATATATTGAAATATGCTCCTAGTGTTCTTTCCTAAAGCGTTGTCTTGATTATTTTCATAGTTATGATGGATAATAACGATGCAGGAAGGAGTCAACGTTGTTGGGTTTGAAGTCCCAGCATCACCAGATTCAAGCTACAATAACCCTGTTCCTGGAAATGAAGATGAAGCTCGAGAACCCCCATTGGTTCCTGCTCATCTACAGCATACATTATTGAGCTTCCCACCAAGCCATGATGACTCAAGCAGCCTTCCTCCGCCCCAAAACGTGGTACTCAACCACCTCTACATAGAAAAAGAGAACTCAAGATCCGTTGTTGCTCTGGGGATTACTCATCGTTTCAGGGCAAAGTTTGTGACAGTGGTGCTGTACAAGTCAGTACAAAGGCGGTAGGGTGTGAACATCTGTGTACCCGTGTTCTTGCTTCCATTTCTGTTGTGCAGGAATGGTAACAATGCACCGTTGGGTTGTGGGCCTACCAAACAAATAGAACCACCTGTCGTAGTCCTGCGAAAACAGAAGAAGAACCTAGAGTGTCCATTTTCAAATGGTTTAGTCCTGTACTTAATTGACTGTTGGTCGCGATGACGATGATGGTCCAGTTGAATGAGTATCATCTCCGCATCTTTAACTGCTTGATATTGTGATGCTTGTGTGTGAGACTGAGCGGCTGTTTCTTGTTCCCATACGGTTTCGTTCTGGCCTTTGGATACAAGGCATCTCAATCAAGGAACTGCAAAATCAAATGCCTTGTTGTGAGCAATGCTGATAGAAAAACAATGAGAATTTGATGTGTTCGCCATCACAGGGAAGCCTATGTGATCCTACTACGTGCGCGGCTGATCCGAGTAAAGCATTGCCTACCTGCTGTTGGAGTTGCCACAAATCGTCAGCTTCTGTGACTTGTTACGCCGTTTTGGCGGGATATTGCTTGTGTGCATTGCGAGTCACGTGTTGGGTACGGGAGGTTATCGATTGTATTGGTCCTTGCATAATGGGCCATAGTGGATTGCCGGTGCATTGCTACGGCTTAAAAATAATATATTACCCATACATGTTGAGCTGCATGAGCTGTGCCCTCGGCTCTACCACGGCGTCCAGCCGAGATCCGTGGTGGCACTTTGCGCTGCCGGCACCCTCGGCTCCACTGTGGTGCCAGGCCATGATCCGCTCTGACCTCCACCACTGTGGCCTCGGCTCCGCCAATACACCCAGCTGTGCTTTGCTGCGACAGATGTCACGCCTTCGTCGTCTTGCCTGGCCTCGGCATGTTTATGCTGTAGTTGAATCAACTAATCTCTAAAACCTCAGTCAGTCACAGTTGATAAGGACATATCTCACTTAGCAACCAAACTTGCATGCGGATGGAAGCAAAATGGAATGAATAATTGAACAAATGTTCACTTGGTCCCACTCAACCAGCCTCACAGAAAGTGACCAGCCTTGAAATTTGACAATAAAACTTTGCATATGCAAGGATTCAAGTTAGAAAAATAAAACTCTCACCAAAACCATAGCATAAGCACAATCACACCATACTAAACACCAAATTAAGACTATAGTACCAATTCACGGTGATGTATCTACACTCTATAGGGGAAACGGAACATTTTGATTATGTAAAACCATTCAGCCAACATAATGAAATCATAGAAATATGATATTTCTATACGTGAATTTGGGAACTAACCGCCACCAAGAAACAGATCAAATTGCAAAGGAGCTTTTAATCGTCTTGATATCCTCAAACGTCTCCGAGCATCACAACGACTCCAATGCCATGAGATACAGAGGACCACCAAGAGAGCAAAATTAAAAACAGAAAAACAAATGAATCGACTCCGTGGTAGCAATGCCAATAACTCAAAAACCAAGAAGAAGAAGATTGTGACGAGGGCGGGCTCATAAATGTGCATGCCAATGAACACTACTAGGACATGGTCAGGGCTCGCCGTTGCCGGCAACGGTAGTGAGGGCTTCTTGGCTGGGTGATCGGTTGGTCCCACCGGTGAGTGGAAGCTGATGGTAACCGCGTCACGCACGAACCATTGGAAGGCTGTCCAGCTCGATCATGGCCGTAGTCACCGCCTCACAATCAGGGCACGAAGAGTGAGTTCTTGGTGCGAGGGCCATGTGGAAAAATTCCATCGACAGAAGGCACTTCGGGATGGTCTTCAGTGGTGGTGTTGAGTTAGCCGTGCATTGGTGTCCACTGCAGCAACAGCCACCTTCTTCTCGCGGCGGGAACAATAGTTGCAGCTCTTGTGGCGGGTTGCGCTGAGGACTGCGAGTACGACCGTGGTGCTACCTTGCTAGAGATAATAAATCTACGATGTCGTTGCTCTAGATGCTGATCTTGGGCTGTATGCCGCTGACCGCGCCGGTGTTGATGCGTGCCATCTCTTGGTACATGCCGCCGTTGATCATGAGGTAGTCCCTAAGCACGTGGTAGTTGCCGCCGAGCGCCCCGAGCATGGACGCCACATACTCTGCCTTGGTCTTGCCCATTGTGGCTAGTGACTCCACATCCCTCTACTTTGTGTACAGCTTCGCGTCGTCGACTAGCTTCTGCTCGAAGAAATGCACGTCGGCCTACGCCTTGAGTGCCTCCACCATCTTCACTTGTTCGAATAGCGTCGTCTTCTATCTGCTGTACAACCCCGCATTCGATTCTTTCGCAAGTCAAAAAACATAGCACAATTTGGGGGCAGGCCAACATGCCGGCGCCAATTCACTAAGTGATGAGAGGTTGGGTAGGACGGAGGGAGAACGTATCACTCACCTCCACTATATTCTTTTTAAGTAGTATAAAGTCAACAGAAGGCGCTTCAAGTTGGTCTTCTGTGGCAGTGTCGCATTAGCCATGCGTTGGTGTCCTCTGCAGCCGCAGCCGCCTACTTCTTGTAGCGAGAACAACCGCTGCGGCTCTTGTAGCGGGTTGCGTTGAAGACTTCAAGGACAGCAGTGGTGCTACCATGCCAGAGATAATAAATCTGCATATAGTCTGATTAGAATCTATATAGCCAGTATTTAGACATGCACATCTGTATCACAACATCAGTTCAAGCATAATTGGCATTGTTTAGCAGAAACATCTAAACAAACCATGCATACTCATGCAGATATAAGTAAACCAAGTTGACAAACAAGTCTTAAGACCATATCTTGAGTTCAAAATATATGTGTAACTCGAATGCACAAACATCTGGTATCATTACAGTTGATTAAACCAACCAAATGGATGCACCTAAACAAAAGCGTAAGCCCTAACAATCCTACTACAGAAATGCTATCTTGGGCGCCTCATCACAGGCGGTTCGTTGAAGCTATGCGTATTAAAACCTAATCTCGAGCGGTTTTGTTTACCCACTTTGTGTTATTCTCGCGCTAAAAAAATGCATGAAGAGGTCATATCACGAGCGGTTTTTGTTAAAAACCGTCGTGATAATTAACTCATCACGAGCGGTGCGATGTACATATATAGCTCCCCGACCAGCAGAGGCTTCTTGATCTCCATCTCTGGCGCTCACGGTAACCACGGGAGATCTCCAAGCCCGGTGAGTCCATCGCCACTCCGTGCCCGGTTTGAGTATCACCTCACCTCACTGAGCCGGCCCGCTCGTGTGGTCCATTTCAGCTATTGTCGCCGAGGAGCTTGCCGCCGTCGCCTCTGTTCACCGATCGACGACCGGTAGCCTTGGACCTTCCCGACTTCATTGACACCTTCCTCGTGATCGAGGTGAGCTACTGGAGCATAAACATCCTTTAATTTGAGTAGTTTCAGGCGTTTACGCCGAAATCGCTAGTTTCAGGCGCCGCCATGGGACATCACCGTTGGTTCGCCTCAGGCGACCTTAGGGCCCCGAGCCACGACTATTAGCAATGCGATGTCACCCTAAGCCCAATTTGAGCTTCAAATCCTACTGTTTTTAATCATTTAGTTAATAAACTAACGAGTCTATGACATGTGGGACTGCCATAGATTTTATAAATAAAATCATGAAATAAAAAATGAGTCACTGACAAGTAGGGCCCACATGTAAGTTAATAAAATCCAAAAAAATGAAAAAATAAAAAAAACGTAATTAAGCCTCAGAAAATACGCTTTCGAAGTCACCCTTTTATTTATTTTTAGGGTTTTCAATACGAACCGTGTGATGGACCGGAATTGGATGTCTGCCGAGAACCGTGTGAGTGAAGAGTACATTAATGGCGTGTCTGCTTTTACAAGAGCTGCCGAGGAGGATATGTTGAATAAGGGGGCGGAATATATGTACTGTCCATGCATTGACTGCGAGAATCTGAAGATGTTTAACAATAGAGTCGGATCGAAGCACACTTGATTCGAAGGGGTTTCAAAAGGGTTATACATGTTGGACCCGATCACGGTGAAGAGCATATTATCTGAAGTCAACGATATGTATATTATACATGAAGTCAATGATATCTTGGCGGATGATGTCGATTGTGGTTCCGATTCGGATAAGTTTGCGATGACAATCTAGATCGGATGCTTAGCGATGCGAAGGAAGCTGTGATGAGAGGGAGTATGTTCAATTCAGGGGCTTGATGGAGGACTCGGAGAAACCTTTGTTTCGGCTGCAAGTCGGAATATACAAGGTTGTCATCCGTGCTTAAAACTGCTGAAATTGAAGGCAAGCAACGGTTGGTCCGACAAGAGTTTCACGCGAGTTGTTAGGTCTCTTAGCGGACATGCTTCCTGAGAAGCGAGTTGCCCAAAACCACTTACAAAGCCAAGAAGGTTCTTTGTCCATTGGGAATGGAAGTAGAAAGAATACATGCATGTCCGAACGACTGTATCCTTTACCGTTATGAGTATACAAACATGCATGTATGTCCGGTGTGCAACGCATCCCGATACAAGCGTAAGAATCAATAAGATGATGACGAGGGAATCGAGGTGAAGAAAGGACCTCCTGCTAAGGTTTTTTGCGAACCCAAAGAATGCAAAACTGCTGTATTGGCACTCAGAGGAGCGTAAGAATTACGGAAAGTTAAGACACCTTGCTGATTCCGCCCAGTGGAGAAACATCGATAGGAGGTTTGCGGACTTGGTGCGGGCAAGGAATATAAGGTTTGGATTAGTCTGAGATGGAATGAATCCTTTCGGTAACATGAGCGTGACATAGCACTTGGCCGTGACACTCTGTATCTACAACCTTCCTCCTTGGTTGTGTATGAAGCGGAAGTATATTTTGTTGTCGATACTTATCCAAGGGCGAAGCAACACAGGAATGATATTGATGTGTACCTAGCACCATTGATGAAAGATCTAAAAATCTTGTTGATTGAAGGGGTACATGTATGGGATGCGTACAAGCGAGAGAACTTCACTTTACGTTCCTTGTTGTTACGCACAATAAATGATTATCCGCCCTTGCTAATCTGTCGGGCGAGTACAAAAGGGGCCAAAGCACATACTCACTTGCTTAGATGATCCGAGAGTGTGTGGTTTGAATCACTCACAAAAGCTGTGTACATGCGTCATCGTAGGTTCCTTGGAGGGCTCACCCATACCGCAGATGAAGAAATAATTGACGAGAGAGAGGAGGGCAGTTCGGCTCCAAGGCATTTAAGCGGAAAAGAGGTCTATGATATGGTTAAGGATTTAGATGTTGTGCTTGGAAAGGGATGTAAATCGAGGACGTAAGAAGAACATGTGGAAGAAGAGATCAATATTTTGGGACTTACCTTATTAGGAGCACCTAGAAGTTCGCCCTTTGCATCGACATCATGCACATAGAGAAGAATGTATGTGATAGCTTGATTGGTCTCTTACTGAACATTCGTGCCAAAACAAAGGATGGTGTCAACGCACAGCTTGACTTGGTTGATATGGACATCAGACCTGAGTTAGCACCAACAAAGACCGATAAAGGACGAACGTACCTTCCCCTGCTTGTTACACTCTGTCCAAGGCCGAGAGAACCGGACTGTGCCGGTGCTTGCATGGTGTGAAAGTTCCATCCGGTTACTCCGCCAACATGAAGAAACTTGTTTCGATGGAAGATTTGAAGTTAATTAGCATGAAGTCTCATGATTGTCATGTGTTGATGACACAAATGCTCCCTGTTGCAATTAGAAGTATTTTGCCGATCAAGGTCCGAGAGACAATCATGAGGACTAGATGCTCTGCAGGACGAGGTGGTGACGACTCTATGTGATCTTGAGATGTATTTCTCTCCGTCGTTTTTCGATATCATGGTCCATCTCATTGTTCATATTGTGAGGGAGATAAAGATGTGTGGGCCCGTATTCCTACATAGCATGTACCCGTTCAAGAGGTTCATGGAAATTCTCAAGTCCTATGTACGGAATCGATCTCGGCCAGAGGGCAGCATCGTCGAAGGTTATGCAACTGAAGAGGTCATTGAGTTTTGCGTCGATTACATGGCTCAGGTTGAACCGATAGGTGTGCCTCGATCTCGCCATGAGGGGAGGCTCGAGGGTATCGGGACCATCGGAAGGAAAACAATCACTCTAGATATGGATGCGTATGCTCAAGCCCATTTCACGGTCTTGCAACACATGGTGAAGTGTCCCGTATATCGACCGGCACAAGGGCGTGCTTTGTATGAAATCCGGTGCGGCGGATGTTTGGATCACGAGACAACACAATGAGCGGTTCAACCAATGGTTGAAGGAAGCGACTTCGCTAGGAGCTCGTCAAGTGATATCTTGACATGGTTGGCAAAAGGGCCAACATTCTGATTGTAACATGGCGAGATCTGACATAAATGGGTACACATTCTATCTGTGAGCTCGGGATATAAAAGCACTAACGAGCAGCGGTGTCCATATAGATGCATTGATGCCGATGGGTGAGAGAGCTCCTACCATGGGCAAATAGAGTAGATATGGGAGCTCGATTACGCGCTTTTCAAGATCCCCCTATTTCGTTGCCATTGGGTCCATCTCCCACAGGTGAAGGTCGACAAGTACGGCGCCACTACCGTGGACCTCAAACATGTCGGATACAAAGACGAACCATTCGTACTGGCTAACCAAGTTGTTCAAGTCTTCTATGTTACCGACCCGGCAAATAAGAAGCGCCACATAGTTCTTCATGGAAAAAGGAGGATTGTCGGAGTTGAGAATGTAGTGGACGAGGAAGAATACAATCAATTTGACGAGTTGCCTCCTTTCGGAAACGGCATAAGGGTCGAGGAAGAAGAACGTGATGAAACTAGCTACATACGCGTCGATCATCATGAATGGCTAATTTTTAAAGATTAATGGAACAATGTGTGTATATATATGTACGTTCTGATGAATGGTTAATTTTAGTTCATTTGAGTTAATTAATTGATTTGTACTGTGAAATAGATGTGATTGTTTCTCAAATGAATGTGAATTGGATGTATATGCATGTACTTGTTGTCTTTTCTGCTTGTTTCAGTGGGCATGGCTAGCATTTCCTGAGGCTAGCCAATAAACAGAGCTAGATATTAACCAATACAAAATAATATCACAAACGGTTTGAGCTATAAACCGTCTGTGATAATATATCACAGACGGTTGTTTATTAAAACCGTCTATGATACATCACATATCACAGACGGTTGTTTATTAAAACCGTATGTGATACATCACATATCACAGACGGTTCTACGTTAGAATCGTCTGTGATAGTATGTATCACAGACGGTTCTAATTAAGAACCGTCTGTGATGTCCATACCTATTTATATTCGGACTCTAGCTAGGGTTTGCCACGCCCGCCACTCTCAAAAATGATTAAGTTTCTCAACTCCTCGCTCCCTCCTCCCCCGAGCCCGTCGCCGCCATCCTTGACGCCACCTCCTCGAGCCCGGCGCGACTCCTCCCCCGATCCCATCGACGCCGCCTCCTCCTCCAGCCCGGCGCGCCTCCCCCCGAGCCCGTCGAGCCTCCTCATCTCTTGCCGCGCCTCCCCAGACTGCCGCGCCTCCTGCCCGAGCCGCCACCTCCTCCCTCCCCCAGGCAAGCCGCCTCTCCCTTGCCGCCCTCTTTGCTCGTCTTGCTCCTGCTCGTCCTTCTCCTCGGCCCAAAAGGTAACCAATGCCGAGTTGCCGACCCCAACGCCCCTTTCCCTAACTATTTCTATCAATAATCTGTCATGGTCCCTCATGATAATTGTACTTGTTTTAGTAATTTGTATTTGTTCTAGTCAGTTATTCATTTGGTATTTATTTTGATACTGCTACTGGAATATATTGCAATGTGGTGTGGTGGGCTTGAGATGAATGCTCTGTGATAATAATAATAGTCTGGTACTGAAATTGTTTTGATAATCGGGTTTGTACTTGAGCTCTAATTGGAATGCTTACTCTACATCTGATAGCAATATCAAAATGTTAAATCTTAGCTTTATGCTAATTTCATTTGTTTACATGATGTTCTATTTCTTGTGAAGATGTCTTCCGCTCATTCTTCGTCATCGCCGCCTCATGTGTCTGATGATGCACCATCCTCCAACCATGGTAGAAGAAGAGGAATATCGAAAAGGCAGGGGCGATTTACCATCACGCAGTCGTCGATCAGGACCCTATCAATCCTCGCCGGCGATGTCGCATTAGGAGAAGCGGTCGGAATAGTTGCGAGGGAACGGGTTAGCGTCACCTACGATTCGTGGAAGGTGGTGCCCGGACCACTGAAAACTGCTGTGCTAACGGATATTCTCGCATCGTTCGAGATCCTGGTAGAACACCTGGATTCCGTGCAATGACACGCGTTGCTACAGGTGTGCAAAGCGTGGAAGAACTTCAAACATGCTTGTCAAGAACTACATGGAGAAGGATCGAGGCGCCCTTCCACAAGTATCCATTCTTGGAAGAGTCTGGGCGAGTTTGTGGCGAAGAAGACAGAGATGAATTTAGGAGTGAAAGTCGGCGTACCACGACCCTCGAGCAAAAACAAGCACCCCCACAGACTCGGCACCGCTGGGTATGCGGGTAAAGCCCCAATATGGAGGGATTAGGAACAGCAGGCAAGCTGTTCGAATGTCTCCCCGTCATTTCCCGAGATCACTGATGTGCACTCCCGACAGTGGTTATTTGCGAGGTTACGTATTGGGCCTACAGGGGAAGCGTACTTTCCAAACCCCGCAGACCAGGAAGTGTCCCAACGCCAGGTAAGATATCGAACTACCTAGTTTGTAATTACTTCTAATTACTTCATAACTTCATAGAAAGTGAAATGACATGTCGGGCTATTGCAGGTAACGCTGAGTGCACAATCTTCCCAAGGCTCATTCCAGGCAGACAGGGAGAAAGATATACTCTCTGCGGCCCTAGGAAACAGTGAGCATCCGGGTCGCACAGGACACAAGAGGCGCTGGTGTTTATGTTATATGGGAAAAATGGTTCCAAGCGGACTCCGGATTGTACCGGAGTAGGAAGAGAGCCAAAGCCAAGCGTGATGCAAAGCTACGAGAGGAGATTCATGCATCCCTCAGAGATGAGCTCACTGAAAAAATCAGAGATGAGGTCACTCAATCCCTCAGAGAGGATATTCGTGCATCCCAGCAAAAGCAGATGGATACCTTTGAGGAAAGGATTAGGGGATTGCAACTCCCAAATCAGTTGCAAGCCCCTGCCCCTACTGTGCTTGCCAGCCCCCCCAAACTTCCAAGTAGCTGCGCGTCCAACCCTAACCCTACCCCAATAGGTGACGACAGATTTCCCGTCGATGACATCCAGGTAATAATTATTATCTACGGAATGCTCGATCCATTGATAGGCTTTGTTGGAGTAGCTAATTTTGTATCGTTATGTGCGTGGGTGGCTATGAAGTGCAAGCTCCAAGTGAGATATGTCTCTGTTGCCCTAGATCTTTGCTTGGGGCGGTGTATCCATCGATTAATCGAGCTTTGGTGCCGTGCAAATCTAGTATTGGGTTTATAAAAGTGAATGTGGGCGGTGTTTGTGCCAATTTGAGGTTTGTCCCTGAAAATTCCCCCAAGCAGCGAGGTCATGACTCTAGGGCAGCGGTTGGAACATTCATCCGATGGCCCAAGGAGGACATCTGCCTGGAGCTACCTGCTCCGGTGTCAACTTCACGGGAATGTCCTGCAACGGCATCAAGTCCACGGGACCTGACTACAC
Source organism: Phyllostachys edulis (assembly GCA_036346405.1). Lineage (NCBI taxonomy): Eukaryota > Viridiplantae > Streptophyta > Magnoliopsida > Poales > Poaceae > Phyllostachys > Phyllostachys edulis. Next base: position 28,171,126 of record CM070565.1, read on the forward strand.
CGGCTACTGCCTTGACCGACGGCAAGGGCTTTCTTGCATCACATGCATTTACACCTCGTGCTCAATCGACTCTTGTGAAGTCAACCTATACAAAGCGAGGCAGCAAGGGCAAATCGAAGACGATCGACTCCTATCCTGATATCCCCTTCTTGCCGTTGGCCCAGAAATTCGTGCTAGGTGAGCCGTTGCTCGAGAAGTTAAACGACCCTACCCTAGGACGGATTGCGCGACATTGCATACATAGTGCGTGGAATAGTCTAACAAAATTTGGTTGATCAATGGCCTTCGGGTTTCACCGTCAAGTTCAAGGAGGATCATTTTAACCACGTGCATCAAGATCTTTGTCTTCACGGTGACCCTTGGCGACTTGTTACGCCTCTTCAACCTCGGCGAGCTCGGCGTCTCACTCATACGATGTTGGACCTTTGTAAGTGTGTACAATCACGGTCAATGTTAAATGTAATCTAGATAAATGTTATATATAACTCCTTGCTTTTGTATATAGATACATGATCTCGAAGCGAAAGAAGGAAATCACCGGTAGGTTTCCTTGACCCACACATTGTCTCAGAGCAAAGCATCACGGTGAATGCAACATTAAATCGAGAATTACGTTATAGATTTTTTCATGGCTCGCGCAACAAAATTCATACTTTTCCTACAACCGAAGTAAGTGTTGCACTACTAGCTATACTTGTTGATTTGTACTTTATAAGCAACACGAACTTAGGTTTAATGACCATCTTGACATACAGTGTAGCTACCACTAGATTCTAATTGTAATTATACCAAAAGCGGAAATGAGTAATATACCTAGATTCCTTCTGAGGGCCACTCACAACTTCACAATTATCCGAATTTAATCATCGGGTAAACCGTACATTTCCTCCATAGAAACTCTATTGTAGTCTTTCCTTCCTTTGCAATGGCTAAGGCTAACTTCTTGGAGTCACGTGGGGTGTTCGGCGTGTTACATGCTAGAGGATGGAATATCGGGGAAAAGACGTCACATGATCAAAATTCCGGTACTAAGCTAGCTAGTACACATTAATACTATATAACACTTAGTAGTAATGCCTCTCGAACTAACCAATTCTATTTTTGCGGTGCCACCGGTATTTGAGCCTAGCGTCTGTGGATGCTATGTTTGCCACAACATGCAACTACTCATCGGTTCCGCGATCACCAATGATCCTTAGGTTTGTCAATCTTTCAACAATTATTTCATATATACTTACCAATTTATATAAGCACAAATTTAATCTTCCTATCGATAAGTTGCGACCATCGACGAAACTGTGTTGGAACAGAGCGAGCTCATAAAAGTTCGATCATACCTTGCGTCATTCCTGAACAGACAGGTCATAAATCCAGATGGGAGTTTCCACAGTGTAGATTGAACTTGATTGGGATAGATTGAACTTAATGGTACATGTGTGTAAATTAATGTACATTAATGGTTAATTTTAGTTAGTTGATTTGTGAATTGGATGTGCTTGTTTCTGAAATGAATGCAATTTTGATGTGCTTGCTTCTGAAATGAATGCGAATTGGATGTGCTTGTTTCAGAGGGCTTGGCTAGCATTTCCTGAGGCTAGCCAATAAACAGAAATAGATTTAGCAATGCAAAAGAATATCACAAACGCTCTGTAGATGCAACCGTCTGCGATAGTCCTGTGATAGTCGACTATCGCAGACGGTTGCATCTACAGACCGTCTGTGATAGTCGACTATCGCAGACGGTTGCATATACAGACCGTCTGTGATAGTCGACTATCACAGACGGTTTGTAGATGAAACCTTCTGGGATATTATGTATTACAGACGATTCGAATGACCTCATGCATTACTGACCTATAAACTCAGACGGCTCATGAAACCGTCTGTGATGGCGTTTTTGAACCGTCTGTGAAGGCCTTTTCTGTAGTAGTGCCTAAATTAACAACTTAAGATAACAAGACGATAAGCTACCAAAACTACCTAGCGAATAAGTAGTTGGACAGGCAACGACGAACACATTCTACGATGATCAGTTGGTGGTATCATCCTTGGGCAGCGTGCCCATCCACACCGACAACAGCAAGGCGGCCTGCTCGTACACCGTCGACAACAGCGGCGACATCATCTTGTACACCTCAGCTGCTACCTTAGCATGTGGTAGTTGCCGCTGAGCGCCCCAAGCATGCACGCCACGTACTATGCCTTGGCCTTGCCCACCGTGGATAGTGACTCCGCCTCCCTCTACTTCGCATCCTCAGCTAGCTTCTACTTGAAGAACTGCAAGCTGGCCTACGCGTTACGTGCCTCCGCCACCTTCACCTGTTTGAACAGCGCCGCCTCCGCCGTCTTCTGCTTGCTGTATAGCCCCGTATTCGATTCTTGGGCAAGCCAACAAACATAGCACAATTTGGGGGCAGGCCCACATGTCGGTGCCGATTCACTCAGTGATGAGAGGTTAGGGAGGACGGAGGAATAACGCATCACCCATCACCACTACATTTTTTTAAGTAGTAAAGAAGTAAAGATAAGCAATGGATGCTCGAATTAGTATTTGGGGCGCTCGTCCTCCCTCTCTCTCTCTCCCTCTCTCTTTTGTGTGCATGCGATGTGTGTGTTCTCCTAGTAGTGGGGTTCCAACTGGTCTGCCTCCGCTATAAATAATGAGCAACTACATATACCATATATTGTTGAGCCAATTAAAAGTAGATCTCACATGTGTATCTTCTGTAGAATTCTAGAGCATAAGACTGCAAAGCCATGAACATAGCATGGTTAAGGTCCACTGGAAAAGAGAGGCACTGGAAACTTGAGTTCAAGATGTGACAAGGTTTTTTGTTATTCACCCCTATCTCTCAACCTGAGAGTAGAAAGGCATGAGCAGAACTTTTCTCAACAGTCCTACAAGTGGAGTGGCACCTTCAGCCAAATACAAGTTTCTTCTTGTTGAGGCTGTACTAGTATGTTTGTGTGAGTTGTTTAGCATAGAAATTTATTCTGCTTCCATAATGTCATGTAATGTAATGCCTAGAGAAAGAAATAGATGTTGTGTGAGTGAACTTGATCCATGGGTGTTGGGTCCCACTGGGTAGTGTAGGGTGTGGGGGTTAAAAGACAAGTCCTGTATGCAATTGAACCGATCGAATGAACTGAACTTATGAAATTTCCCCATTCTAGTGTTCTTCTTCTTCCTCTAGTTGTCCTCTGATTTCTCCCCAAATTCACCCTTCAGGGTCTCAAATTGTTGTTCATCATTCCGATTTGTTTTGCTCGTTCGTTGGTGATCTCATTGCCGCGACCGGGACATAACAGTTGGTATGAGAGCCTCGCTCCTCTGCTCGCGATTCTGGACATTAATATGTAAATCCAAGGAAAGGGTGGGCGATTGCTGGAGGAATATGCCATAACTCCTGGCCAAGGTTACATCAACTTAGAGGAGTGGGAAGTTGCGGTGCTGATCCAAAGTTACCCAAGTGCACACCAACTGCTCGACCAAATGTCTGGCATGCCAAATGCAATCATCGAGCAGCAACAACAGGAAATGGCGGTCAGGTTAAAGAAGATGGAGAGCCATGGCATGGTGAGCAAGCAACAAGAAGCGCAGTGCAAGGAGGGAGCCTCTCGAACTAATGCCCACCAGGTGCTTGATGGATTGCCAAGCCACCGGGAGACGACCATAGTAGGCGTTCTTTGTGTCATCGTAAGCCATGTGGTCTATCAATTGACCGAACAAATGCTTCAAGTGTTTGATCCACTAGGAGTGGTGGAGAATGTGTACGTGTACGAGAGGACAGATCGGGTGGTAGCTATCATCACTTTTCAATCATGTCACGAGGCTACATGGGCTCAATAAGCGATGCAGGCCCGATGCATCTATAGTGGCTGTTGGTGGATAGACATCGAGCTGGTTATAGTCCCCACCAGCACCTCCACAATGACAACCGCCAAATGCTTGGCAAAGCCATGCCTTATCCACAATGTCGACGAGCTGACGGTTGGGTCCACCCTTGTTGCCATGTCACCGAGCCCTCGACCACCTCCATGGCCATGACCACCTCTTCACTTGCTGGTGCCGCCCCAAGAATGACCGGCGTTAGTGTAACCTCACTCGCCGTTGAGATCATTGATGTTGTTCTGTCCATGCAGAGCAAGGGGGTGCATCGAGGCATCGTCAAGTGGGTGTCATGGGTATGCATCACTCATCACTTAGTTGATTTTGCCAAGTTGGTTTTCCACCTCAGCCTTAAAAATTTTGAACACATCCAGGGACTTTGACTTCTCATGAATAAGATAAATATAACCATATCGTGAGAAGTCGTCTACGAACGTGATAAAAATACCTTTGTCCATTCCAAGAAGCCGTAGGGAATGAACCGCAGATATCCGTATGTATCAGTTCTAAGACATCTAAAACTTTATTAACACTTAACTTCCACCTTCTTGCCATCGCCCACATAGATGAATCTTTCAGCATCACTTGGCTTTCGGCAGTTTAGGCAACCCTTTATTGACACACTGATGTTAAATGTTGCACCGGAGTCTAACCACCAAGTGTATTCAGGTACAGAAATTAAGCTAACCTCAGAGCTGACCATACAATACTTCTTTACATGACCATGCTTCTTACAAGAGAAACAAGCCAATTCAGGCCCTAGTTTCTTCATTATGGATGGCACACCTACAACTTCTTTGCTCACTTTAGGCGTCATAGCCAAAGGAGCACTTTCTGTTCTATCTAGTTACCATCTATCCTCCACTTGCACATAATAAGGGATGAGCTCAATAAGGGACCGATTGTCCTTTTGATAGTTATAGCTCACCTTGAACGGATTAAAGTGTGCAGGAAGGGGTATAAAATTAAATGCACGAGCAAATCCTAAGATAACTCTAACTTGAGTGCCTTTAATTTTGAAACAAGATCGATGAGACATTTCCATAATGTACTCCCTTTTATTTCCTTTTCCTTTATACTTTATTGAGATAAGTTTTGCCAAAAGCGTACTTGATTCTTTACTCAAGACTGTCTAGAAAAACCTTAGCTGTAGTGGCCTGTTCTGATGTGCTATCCCGAAAAAATTTCTGGAACAGCATGCCTCATGATCACAAGACTCATGCGATTTGAACGATCCCACTTCTCAGACTCCTTCTTTTCCTCAATGGAGTTGTTAGCCACAAGAGCAGCGGGTTGTTCTTTACGAAGTGCAAGGTCTTGATCCATTACCCCAAGAACAATTAAAATGTTCTCTTTCCATTCTTTAAAGTTTGCACCAGTAAGCATAGGTATTGAATTGATGCTAGCAGAAATATTGGAAGCATGATTTGCAGCTAAAATAAAAGAATTAAATGCTCATATCAGGACATGAATAACAAACTTAAGGATTGATTCAGAATTTGGTATATACCATCACGCAAGATACCTAGTGCTACATTAATATTTAGTCTTTGGGCAGAAATATTAACTTGCAAGTGGTAACCTTGATGTAGCAATCAAATACAAATAGTAAATCCTATCAAACAATATGCCTTACTTTGGTCCCACTTATTGTTCACATGGAAACTTAATGACTGTTATATATTTGTTGCCACAGTTGCATATATAATTCGGCCAAATATTGACTTTCCTTTGGACCAGTCAATAGATACATGAATTACACATACAAAAAAAATCTAGTTGTTCTGAATAAATTAACCTACATAACAGAGGTAACTTTGGCAATATAGTATTTCAATTAACCTATGCAGAACACAAGCTGGCCAAATTATGAATCAATTCATCATTTATCAAAAGAGTATATATCCTGAGATTCCACAATTTATCACCATAAAGCATAGCATAATCCTCGAAGCATCATATACAAATTTGCTAATCATAGAACAAAAACATTATTGCATTAAATCAGAAACATCAAGTTAATTCTTAGCTTAATAGAGGATCGAACTAATCATGATGAGCTAGAAAAAACCCAATTATAGTACTACTGCCTTACGACAGACAAAGTACATTAAAACCACAATTCTATGGTGAAAACACATATCAACAAAGAAGTTGACTGATTATAGTCAATTTGCACTTTTAGAGAACATCAGATAACCAATTTGCACAATTATTGCACTTAATAGATCATACCAATTTGCACATAACCAATTTGCTCTAGATTGCATTGACTGATTATTACAATCAAGATCACAAACACAATATCAGTAAAAAACAAGAATTAACCATTCCCGGGTCATCCAAACCTAGAGCCACCTGAAAGCATCTAGGTCCCTAAAAATTGTTTTGGTAATTAATGATAATATGTGAATATGCGATTAACGTGTTATTGAGTATTTACTAGGTTAAATCCCATTGGTGAATATATTGACGCAAAGTTGCATGCAAATGGACTTCATGAAGATCTTTTGGTCAAAGACAAGGTACAAGTAGTCTAGGATCCTTTTTCTATTTTACCGGTCTTAGGAGTTTTGGTTGGAAGACCAGATTATAGGATAAATGCTGTACTATTAAGAGGGATCATGGCTAGTAGCTTGATAGCATGTTCTTGTGCCATATGGATCAATTTAGGATAATGCATGCATTTGAATTAAAACTTGAAATTGAATTTAAAAGTTTTAAGTGGGAACGATAATGGCCTTTTCTTGCGAACGGCCATTTATTGGCGGTTGTACCGCATTGCGGTCTTTCCGAATTTTAGTTGACGGTTCAAGAAAACCAGAAGCGATGCATTTTGCCTCAAAATCACTCGTGGAAATCGGTCGTACCGCTCGTGACAATCGGTCGTACCGAATTTTATGAGGCGGCTCAATAAAAACAGAACAAGTGTAAATCTGCTCAAAAACTCATTTTGGAAATCGGATGTTCCGCGCTAAGGAACGGTTGTACCGCTTTGCGGTCATTCCGTTTTTTACTTGGCGGTATGAAAATTCCAGAACACTTGTAATCTTCAGCAAATTATGAAACCCTACTTTCGGTCGTCTGCTCGTAAATCTTGAACGGCAGGGGCTTCAGACGTCTGCTCGTTTACTGCGATCGTTCGACTAGGACCTCAACGGCTACTTTGTTTATTTTAGTAATCGTTTTCTAGCCATTGGTGTGCTCGGTCTAAAGTGAGTCGTCTGCACCATTGAACTCTGATGGTTCGATTTTATTTGGAAAGTTGGGGTTCGGTCCCCAACGGTCATAATTGTTGATGGGCGTTATAAATACCCCCCCCCCAACTGCTTTCGTACAGGCTGCTAGTGCCCATTTAACATCTATAGAGCCTTGAGAGCCTTGTGTATTCACTCAACACTCAAAACACTCTTGTGCATTCATTGTGAGCTTGTTGAGATTCATTCAAGTGCATTCATACTCCTAGTTGATCCATTTGCACTTGAGTGCCGTCAAGTGAAGACCGTTGGTCTATTACTCTTGGAGTGTTGCCGCACTCCTAGACAGTTTGGTGGTGGAGCACGGTGATCTCTTCAAAAAAGATTGTGAAGAGGCCCGGTGCAAGCTTGTGAGTGGTTTGGTGTTCACCATCTCCGGAGTGGAGGAAGAACAACCATAGTGAATCGAGGGAAGGCTTAATTCGTGGAGCCGGCTTGAGGTGTCAAGCTTCCTCAACATGGACTAGTAAAGACCGGCAAGTCTTCGATACCACGGGAAAAACATCATCGTGTCTTTGTGGTTATCTCTAGTCTTTACTTTCCACATTTATATTTCTAGCTTGTTTATTGTGATTAAACTGTTTAGCTAGAAGTATAACTTGTTTAGACTAAGTTATTAATTGGCTAAAATTGTTAAAAAATTTAAAAACCTCCTATTCACCCCCTCTAGTCGGTTATCCTTGATCCTACAAGTAGTATCAGAGCTTGGTCTCTCATTGATTTAGACTTAACCGTCTAAGAGAGAAAAGGATGGCTAGTGAGGGAATTGCTATAGGAAAGGCTCCTTTCTTTGATGGCTCAAATTATGCTTATTGGAAAATTAAAATGTCAATTTATTTAAAGGTCATGAGTCCAAGCATATGGAAAATCGTAAATGAGGGTTACGTCATGCCCCTTGATCCACTAAATCCCACGGATCAAGAGACGCGTAATGCTCATTTAGATGCCCAAGCTATGAACGCTCTCTTTGGCGCTTTGAACGCGGATGAGTTCAATTGAGTGAGCAATTTGGAAACCGCTCATGATATTTGGACTACTCTCTCAGAAATCTATGAGGGCACATCCACGGCCAAAGAAGCCAAATTGCATAGGCTTCGGATCAAATATGAGACATTCATGATGTTGCCTCATGAAAACATCAATGAGATGTATTCAAGACTCAACAACATTGTGAATGAGCTCAAGGGCCTTGGGACTAACCTTCTTGATGTTGATATTGTGCGCAAGATGCTTAGGGCTCTCCCGGACAAATATGAGACATTGGTGACGCTATTTCTCAATTCACCTGAGTTGCCAAGGATGACATCAACGGGGCTTTTAGGCAACCTCATCACAAATGAGTTGTTCAAGACGGACAAGGAAGAGCTCTTGGAGACATCTTCCTCAAAGAAGAAGATCACTGCTTTCAAGGCCAAAGCGGAATCAAGTGATGATGAGGATGATGAAGATGACTCCGACGAGGAGTATGCACTCCTTGTGAGAAGAATGAAGAGGGTCATGAAGAGACGCCCCAATAGAAGCTACAACTTCGACAAGTACATGTGGGGGCAATCCTTAAGTGACAAGAAGCGTTATAGCAACATTCGGTGCTATAATTGTGAAGAGAAGGGGCACATTGCTTCCCGTTGCCCCGAAAAGAAGGATGACAAGGGCAAGTCATTCAAGAAGAAGGAGTTCAATGGCAAGAAGAAGCTCTTCAAGAAGCTTCACAAAGATGGCAAGCATGAAGCCCACATTGAAGAGTGGGATTCAAATGATGAGTCAAGCGACTCCGATTCCGATGAAGAAGAGTTCCCCAAGAAGAAGGGACTAGTCGGCATCGCCATCAAGGAAGCTCTGTCGCTATTCTCCACTCCTACTTGCCTCATGACAAAAGGAGATAAGGTAAAGTCCATTAATAATGAGGAACCAACTTATGATGAATTGATGGATATGCTTGATGAATTAAGTGAATATCTTGGAAAAAAAATCAAAATATAAGATCTTAAATAAGGAATACAATACTCTAAAAGATTCTTATAAGGAGCTAAAGGAAGCTCATAACTTGCTTATCCAAGAATATTCAAATAAGTCTTGTTCTGGTGTAGGAATTACATGCAATATTATTAATAAAATGCCTAGTGTAGAAATTGCTAAGACTAGTGCATCTACTTCATGTGATGACCTACTTGCAATGCCATATTGCTCTAATATTGATGCTAATCATGATATTGTTGAGCAAAATGATGCAAAGCTTGTTCATGAGAACAATGAGCTAAAAGAACAAGTGACCAAACTAAGCAAGAGCTTGGAAACATGTTTCAAGGGTAAGGCCACTCTTGACAAACTTTTGAGTGAGCAAAGGTGCTCATTCAACAAGGAAGGTCTTGGGTATGTGCCTAAGAAAGGTAAGAAGCCGGTAAACATGCCCACAAGATTTGTGAGGCAAAATGATAAGTATTGCCATAAGTGCCGGGAAATAGGACATATGCAACAAAATTGTCCTAAGGGTAAGACTCCATCCATTGGTATATATGATTCTTGCTATATGCTTAGAAAGACTAAAGATGGTAAAATAATTGCTCGTTTTGTTGGCACTTCAATTTTAGGTGCTAAAAAGAATGCTATTTGGGCGCCTAAATCCTTGGTTACTAACCTCCAAGGACCCAAACAAATTTGGGTACTTAAAAGAACTTGACTTTTGTTTTGTAGGTGAACTATAAAACCGGTGGAAAACATTGGGTGCTTAATAGTGGATGCACACAACACATGACCGGTGATAGAAAAATGTTCACCACGTTCGAGAATGGTCAAGGAATGGAAAAGATCACTTTTGACGATAATAGCAAAGGAAAGGTATTAGGATTGGGTAAAATTGCTATCTCAAATGACCTTTCCATTTCTAATGTTTCTTTAATAGAATCATTAAACTTTAATTTGCTATCCGTTGCTCAATTATGTGATCTTGGACTAATTTGCTCATTCTCAAGTGAAGGTGTAACCATCTCTAATGCAAAAGATAGCTCTTTAGCTTTCAAAGGCTTTAGATTTGGAAATCTTTACTTAGTTGATTTTAGTTCAAGTGAATTTTGTTTGAAAACTTGTTTAATGGCAAAAATCTCATTGGGTTGACTTTGGCATAGAAGGCTAGCTCATGTTGGAATGATTCAACTTAAAAAGTTTTTCAAACATGATCTAGTTGTTGGCTTGAAAGATGTGAAGTTTGAGAAAAATAGAGTTTGTAGTGCTTGTCAAGCCGGTAAACAAGTCGCAAATTCTCATATCATGTCAACTTCTAGACTATTGGAACTCTTACATATAGATTTGTTTGGGCCAACAACCTATAAGAGTATCGGAGGTAATAGCTATTATTTAGTCATTATGGATGATTACTCTAGATATACATGGGTATTCTTCCTAGATGACAAAGGTGAAACCCCCGGGATTTTCAAAAGATTTGCAAAAAGGGCCCAAAATGAATTTGATTTCAAAATAAAGAAAATCCGTAGTAATAATGGTTCTGAGTTCAAGAATACTAAAGTTGAAGACTTTTGTGATGAACTTGGAATAAAGCATGAACTTTCCACAACCTACACTCCGGAGCAAAATGGAGTAGTAGAAAGAAAAAATCGTACATTAATTGAAATGGCTAGAACAATGCTTGATGAATATAATACTTCCGATATTTTTTGGGCGAAAGCTATTAATACCGCTTGTCATACCATAAATCATCTTTATTTGCACCGTCTTTCGAAAAAGACTTCCTATGAGCTTCTTGTAGGAAGAAAACCGAACATCTCTTATTTTCTAGTTTTTGGTTGCAAGTGTTACATTTTAAAGAAGGGTGTTCGTCTTTCAAAATTCGATAGTCGTTGTGATGTTGGTTTCTTACTTGGTTACTCTTCAAATAGCAAAGCTTATCGTGTCTTTAACAAAAACTCCGGTTTAGTTGAAGAAAGGCACGATGTGCAATTTGATGAAACTAACGGCTCTCAAGAAGAGCATGAGAATTTGGATGATGTAGGTGATGAAGCCTTAAGAAAAGCAATGGAACACATGTAAATAGGCGACATCAAGCTCGAAGACAATCCATCATCCTCTACTCAAGTTGAACCACCCAACTTTTCCACAAACCAAGTACAACTTAGAGAAGAGGACAACAAAGAATATGATCAACCATCCAATCTACCACCAAGAATCCACAATACAATTGCAAAGGATCATCCAATAGACTAAATATTAGGTGATGTAAGTAAGGGTGTCCAAACTCGCTCTCGTGTTGCTTCTTTTTGTGAACATTACTCATTTGTCTCTTCTATTGAGCCAAAGCATGTAGAAGAAGCACTTGAAGATCCAGATTGGGTGAATGCTATGCATGAAGAACTCAACAATTTCACCCGGAATGAAGTTTGGACATTGGTGGAACGTCCCGAAGAATACAATGTTATTGGTACAAAATGGGTCTTTAGAAACAAACAAGATGAAAATAGTTTGGTTGTTCGGAACAAAGCAAGGTTGGTTGCTCAAGGGTATTCTCACAAGTTGAAGGTTTGGATTTTGGTGAAACCTTTGCTCCCGTAGCTAAGCATGAGTCAATGCGGATATTACTTGCTTTTGCATCATGCTTTTATATTAAATTATTTCAAATGGATGTTAAAAGTACATTCTTAAATGGTAAAATATCTGAACTTGTCTTTGTTGAACAACCTCCCGGTTTTGAAGATCCTAAAAATCCTAATCATGTCTATAAACTCTCCAAGGCGCTCTATGGTCTTAAACAAGCTCCTAGAGCATGGTATGAACGCCTTAGAGATTTTCTAGTATCAAAAGGATTCAAAATTGGGAAGATTGATTCAACTCTATTCACTAAAGTCATAAATGATGATTTCTTTGTTTGTCAAATTTATGTTGATGATATCATTTTTGGGTCTACTAATCAAGATTTTTGCGAGGAATTTGGTGATATGATGTCTAGAGAATTTGAAATGTCCATGATTGGAGAATTAAGCTATTTCATTGGACTTCAAATCAAGCAACTCAAGGATGGGACCTTCATAAGTCAAGCTAAGTACGTGAAGGATTTACTTAAAAGATTTGGCATGGAAGATGCAAAACCTATCAAGACTCCCATGGCTACAAATGTTCATCTTGATCTAAATGAGGGAGGTAAACCGGTAGATTTAAAACTTTATAGATCTATGATTGGTAGTTTGCTTTGTCTTACCGCATCTAGGCCCGATATTATGTTTAGTGTTTGCATGTGTGCACGTTTTCAAGTAACTCCAAAAGAGTGTCATTTAATGGCCGTTATAAGAATACTAAGATATTTAAAGCTTTCCTCTAGCATTGGCCTATGGTATCCCAAGGGTGCTAAATTCGATTTAATTGGATATTCGTATTCCAATTATGCGGGTTGCAAAGTAGATAGAAAAAGCACCTCGGGAAGTTTTCAATTCTTAGGAAGATCTTTAGTATCATGGTCATCCAAGAAACAAAACTCCGTAGCATTATCCACCGTCGAAGCCGAATATGTTTCCGCGGGAAGTTGTTGTGCTCAATTGCTATGGATAAGGCAAACATTGGTGATTATGGAATTAAAATTGATAAAATACCTCTTTTGTGTGACAATGATAGTGCTGTAAAAATTGCTAATAACCCTGTTCAACACTCAAGAACCAAGCATATAGACATTCGCCACCACTTCTTGAGAGATCATGTGAGCAAGGGAGATATTGAGATTAGCCACATAAGAACCGAAGATCAATTAGCGGATATTTTCACCAAGCCATTAGATGAAGGCCGTTTTTGTAAATTGAGGAATGAGTTAAATATCATAGACTATTCAAATATTGTTTGAACTCTTGCCTCATGTTTTGTGCTTCATTTGATGTTATTTGAGTATTTTATGAAAGTATTTTTCAAATCTGTTATTAAAAATAGCTATGATCATAAAAATTATGTTCCTATATAGACAATAGTCTATTCTATGCATAGTGGTCCTTAATGATATTTATTCGAGTGCAAAACTATAGATCATTTGCAAAATAATCTAAGTTCAAAGAAAATCCAGAAAGCTCCAGGAAAATCGGTTCAACCAGCGTTATACACGCGATACGACCGCTGTGTGATCGACCGGTGTTATAACAGCGGTATGACCGGGGTGCGGTTCTACCGACGTTATTTTGTCGGAACGACCGCGACGGTTTGTGAGAGGAAAATAACTCCCAGCAGTTACTATTATTTTTCTCTTAACTCCTTGGAACGGTTCAACCGCCCCTCGTCTGTTTCTTTTCTCGTCGTGTTCCTCTCTCCAACCCGTGCGACTCCAAAAACTCCACTCTAGAATCTACTCCAAAACTTGGTATTTCCTTGATTCCTTGGTGTTTCCTGCCTCTCCAGGGTTCATCTCCTTCAGATCTCAAGATGCCTAGGATGAGGGTTGCGACGAGGAAATCTCATGGACCACCTAGAGGGCAGTCGTCTCCTCAATCTTCTGCGACTCCAATTCAACAACAACGTTGACGTCCTGCAGCACCTTTACAACAATCTCGCTCAGTTCGCCAGAAGATTGTGCATGGCAAAGGGAAAAGGCCAGCACCTGCATCTGAAACAGAAGAAAGTGAAGAAGAGTATTCTGATGAAGAGACTCAATTAGAACCTGATTCTCCAGAAGGTACATTTGACAATTTGAGAGAACCTCCAGCGTCTCCAATTGATTTACGCCTTCTTTCAGCTGATGAATATTCTATTAAGAGACATGTAAATCAATATATCTCCAAGTCTGACTCCGTTAATCCAAAGTTTCATACTGTTTTTCAAGAACAAGTCTATGAGCAACTATATGGACGTCATAGAAAATTTGCTGATCACAAATGGATTAAATGGTCTCATATAAACACCTTGGACAAATATAGTGGTGTTTATCAGCTTTTTCTTGAAGTAGGCCTTCATGACCTTGTAGCATTGAAGCAAAAATTATGATGATGAGCTTATTAGACAATTCTATGCCACTGTACATGTATCTGTAGATTTGCAGTCTTTCAGATGGATATCAGTAACTAGAAACTTGCAGAGCACAAAAGAAGAATTTGAGCAAGTTCTAAGAGTTCGGTCCAGTTCTTGGGAGAAAATTTTTGATAGTCCTGCTTTATTAGCTCCTGCTTGGTCTGACTATTATGACTCCTCTGTCAAGTGTAAGCTGGGGACTATCACTGGACTTAGGCGCTTACCAAGCATAATCAACAGGATAATTAATCACACATTTTATCCCAAAAGTGACAATTTTGATGCAGACAAGGGACATGCTTGGAACATTATAGATCATATCATGAGGGGCATAAAGTTTGATGTTGTGGATGTAATTCTTCAAGGCATAGTTTCCTCCAAGAATGATAGAGTTAAGAGGATTTACTATGCACCATATATCATGGCATTGATTTCATAGAAGATCGAGTATCATGGTGGATTGGGATCAGTCCACAAGTCCTATAAGCCTCGAGATGGTGCTCCTCCTAGTCGTGCCAGTGTTGAGATTGATACTGACGAGGCACCTGCTCCTGCTGATGCTCCTACTGAGGGTGTTCTTGCACAGGTTCTACAAAATCAGCAACTTATTCTTAATACCTTGCAAGAAATGAAGGCTGAGCAAACTGAATTTGAGAATGAGACTCGCAACAGGCTGGTTGAGATGGCAACTATTCAGAATGATTTCTTTGAGGAGACTCATAATAGGATGTCTGCCCTGATGGAGAGTATTAGTGATTTAGAGGGGAGTTTGAGGACTCCTCAGCGATACACTCGTCGCCCTCCTCCTTCTTCCAGGACATCCTCTACGACACCTATACCTCCTCTAGCTCCTGCTGTTGTGCCATCATCTCAGGCTCCTGCGACACCTGTACCTCCTACAACTCCAGCTTCAGCTCTAGTTGCTCCCAGTTCAGCTCCAGCTCCAGGACCAGAGACAGTGGCTCAGGATCCAGCCCCGGCTACAGAGACAGCAGCTCAGGACCCGGCATCTATTGATTCGACTTCTTAGGATCCGCCATCATCTCCTCCTCCAGAGCAGGCCACCGCTTCTCAGGTTTCAGCTCCTTCGGTCCCCGAGCCTCAGGATTCAGCTCCAGCTCCTGCTCCAGCCCAGGACTCGGCTTCCCAGGACCTCATCTCTCCTCCTCAGGACCGAGCCGTCTAAGTTGTTTTTGGTATTTGATGCCAAAGGGGGAGAGAAGAGAGAAGTAAGAAGACATAGCTTTAGGGGGAGCAAGCGCAAGCTTTTGCTACTATTATGGACTTATATGTGTTATGTACTCATGTTGGACTTATATGTGTTACTTATGTGCTACTTATGTGCTACCTATGTGCTTGTAATAGTTTAATTCTGTGTCTTTTATCATGTTGAAGTTGTTGGATGCTGTTTATGTTCATGTTATTATCTTAAATGCAATTTCAATTATTGTCGTATCTTAACATTGCATTTTCTCAAGTTCAAATATGCTAAAGAAACTCCGCCAAAATTTCACAAAATCTTTACATGTGCTTGCAAAATTTTCTATCCTTAATATGCACATGTTTAGGGGGAGCTTTCTTTAAATTAGACTTAACAAGAAAATAATTCTCATACATTCATTTGTGCTTATTGCAAGAATTGTTTTATTGTTAAGCCATCAAAAGAATATATACATTCATAGTATATTCAAACCAATCGTTCTCACATATTATTAGTGTTGTCATCAATTACCAAAAAGGGGGAGATTGAAAGCATCTAGGCCCCTAAAAATTGTTTTGGTAATTAATGATAATATGTGAATATGCGATTAACGTGTTTATTGAGTATTTACTAGGTTAAATCCCATTGGTGAATATATTGACGTAAAGTTGCCTGCAAATGGACTTCATGAAGATCTTTTGGCTCAAAGACATGGTACAAGTAGTCTAGGATCCTTTTTCTATTTTACCGGTCGTAGGAGTTTTGGTTGGAAGATCGGATTATAGCATAAATGCCGTACTATTAAGAGGGATCATGGCTAGTAGCTTGATAGCATATTCTTGTGCCATATGGATCAATTTAGGATCATGCATGCATTTGAATTAAAACTTGAAATTGAATTTAAAAGCTTTAAGTGCTTCAGTCCAAAATCGGTAATCTGCTGATTATAATTGTGGTCGCATCTTGCTTGCGTGATATGACCGGACTTTACTTGGCGGTAGTACCGTATTTTGAAGGAACGAACAAATGGCGCTTATCATGAACGGCCGGTGCTTGAGCGGTTGTACCGCATTGCGGTCCTTCTGAATTTTAGTTGGCGGTTCAAGAAAACCAGAAGCGATGCATTTTGCCTCAGAATCACTCGTGGAAATCGGTCGTACCGCTCGTGACAATCGGTCATACCGATGTGCAGTCGTACCGAATTTTATGAGGCGGTTCAATAAAAACAGAACAAGTGTAAATCTGCTCAAAAACTCATTTTAGAAATCGGACGTTCCGCGCTAAGGAACGGTTGTACCGCTCTGCGGTCATTCCGTTTTTTACTTGGCGGTATGAAAATTCCAAAACGCTTGTAATCTTCAGCAAATTGTGAAACCCTACTTTGGTCGTCTGGCTCGTAAATCTTGACGCAATCGGGGCTTCAGACGTCATCATTGTTTGCTGCGGTCGTTCCGACTAGGACCTCCAACGGCTACTTTGTTTATTTTTAGTAACTGTTCTAGCCGTTGACTGTGCTCAGTCTGAAGTGCGGTCGTACCGCCCATTGAACTGCGGTCGTTCCGATTTTCACTAGAAAGTTGGGGTTCGGTCCCCAACGGTCATAATTGTTGGTGGGGGTTATAAATACCCCCCCAACTGCTCTTGTACAGGCTGCTAGTGCCCATTTAACATTTATAGAGCCTTGAGAGCCTTGTGCATTCACTCAATACTCAAAACACTCTTGTGTATTCATTGTGAACTTGTTGAGATTCATTCAAGTGCATTCATACTCCTAGTTGATCCATTTGCACTTAAGTGCCGTCAAGTGAAGACCGTTGGTCTATTACTCTTGGATTGTTGCCACACTCCTAGACGGTTTGGTGGTAGAGCACGGTGATCTCTTCAAAGAAGATTGTGAAGAGGCCCGGTGCAAGCTTGTGAGTGGTTTGGTGTTCACCATCTCTGGAGCGGAGGAAGAACAACCATAGTGAATCGAGGGAAGGCTTAATTCGTGGAGCCGACTTGAGGTGTCAAGCTTCCTCAACGTGGACTAGTGAAGACCAGCAAGTCTTCAATACCACGGGAAAAACATCATCGTGTCTTTGTGGTTATCTCTAGTCTTTACTTTTCGCATTTATATTTCTAGCTTGTTTATTGTGATTAAATTCCTTAGCTAGAAGTATAACTTGTTTAGACTAAGTTATTAATTGGCTAAAATTGCTAATTTGTTAAAAAATTTAAAAACCACCTATTCACCCCCCTCTAGTCAGTTATCCTTGATCCTACACCACCTTTCTGCAACGACTCAGAGTGCGACAAAGCAACAGAGCAAAAATGCATAGAAACCTAAATCTGAAGCTTATCACAAACACCACCCGATCTCGCAGAATTCCAGTCTTGGTTATCAAAACACGAGCAAAGTAGAGCAAGGCGCCACTGAATCAACCCCGCAGCAGCGTGCGACGGCGGCGGAAACCCAAGGCACACGATGGCGGCCCAAGCCCAAAGAGACCCAGAGGCGGAGTCGGCGAAGACCTAGAGGCGTCGCAGTATGTGGGGGCGGCGCATGAGTAGTCGCGCGGAGGCAGTGTGAGAATCCGGGGTATTTAACTTGTAATACTTAACCGTCCAATTGGTCCTAACAATACAAATCAAATAACCTGACTCTCGGAGTAGTATGTATCTCCCAGAAGCGGTACACGTACTCCTTCACAAATATATTATCCATTCCATACACAAGTCAATACAATACTAAGTCTACAAGTTTACATCACAAAAGACATACAAGTTCATATTACAAAAGTAGGGCCGACTGGCCATATGTCAAGAATAAGAACTAAGGTAGCATCGGAAACAAAAGCCATAAGATGGCGATAAACAAAAGCCAACCGATTTGCCCTTTCCCACAAGGCAACCGATCGGGCCGCCAAGCTAGTCGTCCTGCACGAAGTCGGCCTCACAATAGTTAACCCCTTGGGGGTCAACCTCCTCTGCAACAATTAAGCAATGCAATTGAGTACAAAAACGCACTCGCAAGACTTATGGATAACAAACATATACATAGCTACATGCAAGCTGGATCAAAGGAGAAAGCCATAGGGTTTATTTTCAGCACAAAGCAATATTTCATTTGCAATATTGTAATAGATTGAAGGCAATTTTAACAAATCTGTTTTTACTTGTTTAAATAATAGCGAGACAACAATTATAAGCATAAATAACATCCTATAGGTGACTTCCCAATAGCCACCACAACATAGCACGAATTACCCATTCGTACCACCCAAATTCAAGTTTTAATGAAAAAGTTATAGTCTAATTCTTGCACGACCTAACCAAGCATGTCCATAACCTAGGACGAGGCTATTCGAATAGATTATACCCTACAGGGGTGTACAACTATATTCACACGCTAGACCGTCTTTTCGCCATGCAACAGAGCACGCTTCCTTAGGTATGCCGGCAAGGCTAAGTCCTACGAGACGTTTTCAATATTGTGTATTAACTACAAGTCGCCCGTATGGATAGAAACCCATACATTGTGTCGAAGTCACCGGCCTTTGTAAAGGAACCGATGCTCCTCGGTGTGGAGAACCTTGACAGGAACCCACCCCCGCATACCCAACAACATCAACACATAATTCGTTTTTAACCAACACACAACACACACAACCTCCTACGACTCGGAGCTAACACACGCCAAAGTACTAAGTCAAGAGGGGTTCCCAATACCCTCGTGTGGAATGCACGCAATAGCGCTTGGATCAGTGACACAAGTAATTCGGTCCTTGTTTATTTAGGCACCATCCACACACCCGATAACTACACCATAAGCCAATGTGCCTAAGTCTAAAACGTTTTATTTTCGGTTTTAGTTTCTCAAATACAATACATATATTGGTACCCTGACCCAAGTAATTTAAGGTGATGACATAATAACCATCGCCGAAGCGATGATCTCCATTCTACCGTTCTAAGCATTGTTAAGCGACATCAACTTGTGTACTAAAACTAAAGTGACTAGAGCCCATCCATCGAGCTCTACATCACAGCGGATATAATCCTAGGCTCAGTAGTAAAGGATGGATGCTTTACCTATAGTTCATTTAACTAATCAGGCAAACTATCGCAATTGAGAAATAACTTGTCAACATAGCATGCATACATACAGTTGAAACATTTGAAATATTATCATGCGAATATAGTAGGATCAACGTGCATCAAAGGAAAAACTGCTTGCCTTGCTGGAGATAACTTTCTTACTGTAGAGGATCACTCTCGTATTCAACCAAATCGTCGAAACCTATCGAAAGAGCGAAAAGAACCAATAAGAACGAATAACATCGAATAAGCTCAAAAGTTCAAAATCATCCAAAAATCATGAAATTTACATAGAAGATAAAGCATGATTTTAAATGAATTTAACAACAAAAATAAAATGATTTGGATGTTGCACGCAAAATTTATAGCCAAAACAAAATCAGCTTTTGATAAATAAAAAAAAGCTAAAAAATCCCTCTCGGGTACTGTTCACAGTTTCGAGTGCACGAGGTCGGAAGGATTTTACGACTGTGTGGTCGGAGGGAGTTTGGACTACATGTGTGTTGGAAATATGCCCTAGAGGCAATTATAGTGATGATTATATTTCCTTATGTTCATAATATTGGATAAAATGTTATCTTGTTCCAAGAATAATATTGTTAATATTGATTATCAAGTATGTGACTTGATTGTGAAACTCTATATTTCTGCGATAATTATTCTTATACGATCCCTGGTCGGAAACATATGAGGACACATATGAATAGACTAGCGTATGTATTGATGACTATGTTTCACAGGTCATGGATATGGAGAGATCAAACCAGTAATATGGACACATGTTAGAGAACATGATGTTGGATTAGACCCACCTTGAGACACTGTTGAGATTGTTATGATTATATATGTTGTTAGTTGGTCTCAAGCAATGTTGATGTATAATCCTTAGACTGAGATCGACATGGTTTCCTACATATGTAATAGCACTCTTAGGCGTTGCAAACGCTACTACAAATCGGGTAGTTATAAAGGTAGCTTTGGGTATGCTATGAAACATGCAGAGGAATGTGATTGGTGGGATATGGGATTTGCCCTCCTAACATAACAGAGAGATGTCTCTGGGCCCTCGTTGTGGTCGGATAAAGAAAGTGCATGGCCATGCCACTAGTAGTCGAAGTGTTCGACCACGTGAAATAATCCGACACTCAATCGAGAAAGTATTGAACAGATCCATGGATGACACAACATCTCACAGAGTTCAACCAAACATCGTGAGGCAAAGGGAGTATACACAAGTAGGTAAGCTTAGTTCGACGATTCTGAATTTGGTCGTATGGAATCTGGTGGTCGTGGATAGGTCGAACGTAGTCCTGAGTGGTCGTAACTTTGGTCATAAGGAATTCTGAATCGGTCGTATAGAGATAGGACACGGTCGTAAGTGATGAGGACCTAGTCGTAGATCATATTGCATTAAGGTTAGTCCGATATAATTTGTGTGTATTCGAAATCGTTATGTTCTGCTAGGAGCCGCTACGACTCGTGATCGGAAAGGGTTTCCGAGACACAACCGATTATGCATGAACCTATAGGGTCACACACTTAATGGGTTGGAACAAACCAGTATGAATACGATTCGACAAATGTGTTCGGATAGGATCCGTCACGAGCACTATATAAGGAGATGCATGAGGTCATTTGGGAGATGCGCGTGAATCACCACGAAACCCTAGCCACCATCTTCACGAGAGCTCTACCGTGCGACTTAGTGCTAGCACACCTGTGCATGGTTGTTCCTTCCCTGGACGTGTGGATATCGTAGAGGCGCTACTGCGACTGTTGCTCTTGAGGACGATCCGCGATCTTCACAAGGAATTACAAACGTTGCTGGAGGAGACGATCGACTCATGAGGACGCTAGACGATCGACTACGACCACTACATGGACGCGCTCTACGTTGGACTAAGCTGCTCCAACCCTTCTTTCGCTGCTCTGCGCGTCTGGTGGTAATGATCTGTGATCATCTACTTGCTTAGCTTCCTGGTTTGCGTGGTAGAAATTTTTGATTTGTAATTATCGTAGCCTACCCCGTGGCCCAACAATATGGTCGTAGGGAGCTTCGACTACATGTGGCTGTAGAGAGCTTTGACTACATGCGGTCGTAGGGAGCTTCGACTACATGTGGTCTTAGGGTGTTTCGACTGGGTGGTCGTAGGATGTTTCGAACAGATGGTCGTAGGATGATTCGACTAGGTGTGCACAGTGCGCGGTCTACGGGGCGGTGAGCTACGTGCTTAAGTGATTGTGGGGCCCGTATGTCAGCGATTTCAAAAGAACTAACCCGACAACTAAACAATGATTAGCCTATAATGAAGGTGATAAGACACACTGATGATGAGCTACAGTGCTTGTCACCGATGTGCCGCACGATGGCACGAGCGCTCGTGTGACTCGCCGGCAAAGCGGAGCTTGACGGTGCCGATGAGTGATTAAAATGGAAACTATACACTAGTGAGCCCCCGCCGATACCAACGGTGTGGCCTGAGGTGGTTCAACGTGGTGGCGTGCCGGCGACGAGCGGTGGAGTGAATACAGTCAAAGAGCAGGAGCTCGATTGAGCTGTGCCCTTACCAACTAAAGCATGCATGAGCTTCTAGGAGCTACTAGGAGCATACCAGAAGGACGCGGAGGGGTTGAGGTGGTCGAAGACGAGCTGCCGACGGTGAGCTACGGTGGCGAGGTAGGTCGCGCGTGGAGAAAGAGCTTGGGTGAAGAAGAAGGTCCAGCGAGGGTTGGAGAAGCTTCTTGGTGCTCAGGCGATACTCCGGGTGCAGCTGATTGGTCCGAAACACAGTGGATCACCGACGGGGCTTGGAACGGCGGTTCCGGCCAGAGAAGAGGAAGATGACCCGATTTGGGAGCTCTTGTGATTAAAAGGTCGAATTGAGAGAGGGAAACGAATACTAGTGCACTGGAACACAAAGTGACGTGATAGGAATGACTAGGAACCCTTCAGTTCGTCGGCAATGGAGGCGGTGGCACATGACTGTTTTAGGGTTTCCGCTTTCGGAGCCCTAGAGCTTGATTGAGTGGATGATAGGAGGAGTGAGTGGGTGCATAAGCTTGGAAAAGATGAAATGCAGCTCGGGGTGGCCTTTACATGGGCGGAGGGGCGGAGAAAACCTGAGGATAGCCATGGCAGCTGAGCTCAGTTCATGGCGCTCTCAGCTGCCATGGACGAGCATGAGTGACAGGGAAGCGATAGGAGTGGGTGTGGTGACGCGGTCGAGGCAATGAAACCAGGTGCATGCGTCAAAAACCGAGGGCGGGCAGTTGGCCAAACCAGCACGCTAGCACAAGCGGAGAGCTCCAAGGTGCTGTGCATGGCAAGGTGTACACAGGCGAGGCTGCGGCGTGGAGAAAAGCACTGGTGGCTCGGCCCGCCCGCGCCAAGGTAAGAGGCTCGGTCGGTTAGGTTAGAAGTCTGGGCTCGACCGCGTCGAGGTCGGATGGTTAGATCATACCAAGACGAACGGGTATGGTCGGACCGAAAGGGTGGTCGAAGGTGAGTGCTTGGTCGAAATCGAGAGCTAGTAGAAACCGAGTGCTAGTCGAAATCAACTGTTAGTCAAAAACGAGAGCTGGTCGAAACTAAGTACTAGCCAAAATCGACTGCTGGTCGAAATTGACTGCTAGTCAAAATCGATGAACAATACTCGTAGATGAGCAAGTTGATTTCAAAAGACTAAGAGGGTTGCAGATTTTTAGACAGAATTATACCATTCCAAAAATTCTAAAATTTTTACAGGAGGTTCCTAACTCTAAGAACAACCATGTATAAAATTTTCAGAGGTTTTCATGCACTGCATGTTTCTCTAGAAATTTCTCAAGGACCTAATTGGTTCGACTGGCCTCTGAATAAAAAATAGCAATTAAAAGCTAGAATTTTTGAAATTTTTCAGAGGAGTCACTAGGATGATCACAAGATTGGTTTTAAAAGTTTTAAAGGGTTATGGTTCTAGTCAATTGAAGCATTAGGTTTTTCACAAACAACAAAACATTTGGAAGAATTTTTAGAAAATTCAAATAACATCATGATGCAACAAAAGTTTTAAATTCTCCTTATTTTTATACATTTGAAATACAAACCCGAGATTTGGGTTATTCTGAGCAATGATGATCAAGCCGCACCAACATGATGAAATTTGGCGAAATCCTAGAGGCGACATGGGGCCATGAAATCAGTGAGGTCGGGAGGCGTATGCAAAAAACAAAAGTGGTCCGTGGCGCTCGGATCTGCAAGAATCGAGGCGTCGCGTGTGTGGCATGGTGTGGTTTGGAGCGAAGAGGTTCGTGGCGACCAGGCGTAAGGCAGAAAGCGGTGGAGGCCCTAGGGTGCCTGATGCGGAGGCGGGGAGCAGTGGAAGCTTGTAGGGGCGAGCTCGGCAAGGCTGCTCTAGCTTGATGCCCAAATCGGTGGTGGGGAAGAGCATATGCCAAAGGGTAAATCAAGGGCGAGGAGACCAAAGACGCTTGGCATAGATGCGAACGGCAGATGAAGGCATCACCCGATGCAAGAGAAGCGGCAACACAGATGGATGAGCCAGATCCAATCTTAAGCAAAGGTAGTAGAAGCTAAACACAAGGAGTCGAAATCAACAGATGTGAAGCTTAGCCAAAGGACGCTCGACCAGATGCGACCACAACAAAAAAATCAGATGACGCGCAGCAGACGATCGGCAGATCCGATCAGATGACGAACAGACGACGGGTCACAAAAGGCGCACATATATTTTGGCTTTGATACCAATTGATAGAACTTAACAGATCTAATATGCGGTAATTGCAACACCCAATAATCTGATATGTAAACAGAAGACATACCAGATGACACCATTGATTGAAGTGGAATTGATCTGAAGTAGTAGATGAATAGTTAATCTGTCTACCTAGGGTTTGGTCTTTCCCTACAATAGATAAGCCACAAATTCCAAGTACAGATAGGGTTAGGTGATATGGCGTGAGTTACCATGCTGAGAGGGCATGACCCTTATTTATAGCCTAAAGTATTAGAATTCTATCACGTTCCATAATTAGAGATGGATTCCAATTAGGTCTCTACACAGATTTAAAATCTAACTCCATATTTTTCTTAACAGATACTCTGACTCTTAATAAATATTTTATTTGATCACTTTATATATTTGAGCTAACTAAAAAATAGATAACTGATATTTATTTAAACTCACGTATGTCCACACATAACGGAAATTAATCCAACATGTGTAAGATGCATCGATCACCGAGATAGTTGCTTCTCACGACATCTTGCGAGAACCCATTCTCATTCTCTAATTTCCACCACCACTTGCAAAGTAAACTAAATATTCATGTTAACAAGTCCCGAACCTCCCCAAGCACTTCTAATGTGGAATGACCCAGTATCTCAAAGAGATTAAAGGAGGCCAGGAGGGGCGCCGGAGGGGCTGGACACGTCGACTTTTTTTTGCTGTCCATCAGATCTCAGCTCGCGCTGTCCGCATCCGTCCAATTTCCAGTCGACGGCTTCTCTCGTCGCCCGCACGATGCCGCGCCGCGCAGCGTCGTCCATCCGATCGGCCGCCATGCGGGTCCTCTACACGTGTTGCGTGCAGCCGCTGCTTCTCGTCCTGGCTGCTGTCTCCTCCTCGCGTGATGCGCTCTCCCCTCTTCTTCCCCATTCCTCTTCACTTCCTCTCCCCATTCTTTCTTCTTCTTGGTTCTTGGTCGGCACCGCCTCCCTCCGGCTCGGCACGGCTCCTCCGGCCGACGTCCCACGCCCGGCCGCCCGTGCCCGTGCGCCCGGTCCTCCCGTGTGGCGCTGTGGCCGTCGTTTTTTCCCTACGCCGCGAGCCGGAACCCGCGGCCGCCCTCCGCCTCTTCCTCAGCCAGCCGACGGGCGCCACGCCCGTCGCCCCCACCCCGCTCCGCTACTTCCTCCACTGCTACGACCTCATCGTCTCCAAGCTCGCGGTCGCGCACATCTTCCACGCCATGGAGTCCCTCCTCTCCCAGCTCCCCGCGTCTTCCCCCACACCCGGGAGCAGCTCCTCTGCCGCGTCATCGCCGCCTACGGCCGCCCCCGCCTACCAGCCGCCGCTCGCCGTGCCTTCGTCCACCCCGCCTTCCCCGTGCCCCGCACCGCCCACGCCCTCAACGCGCTCCTCCACGCCCTCCTCGCCTGCCCCACGCCCCTCCGCGACCTCCTCTCCATCTGCCGGGAGGCCACCATTCCCCCGAACGTGTGCTTCTACAACATCCTTATGCGTGCAGCGGCCCCGGCTAGCTCCGTCGGCCACGCGCGTCACCTGTTCGATGAAATGCTGCAGCAGGGTATAGCCCCCACTGTGCAGAGGGAAGCCGCACGGCCGCGGGGAGGCACAGCCACAGCAGCGTGGCGCACCCCGAGCCTGAGGCGCGGCGGCCGGAGGCCGAGCCGCGGGTGGCCGAGCCGCATGTGTAGAAGCAGCCCGGAGCTACGCAAGCCAGAGGTGCACTCGCAGGCCGGCGGCGTCGGGGCGCAGGAGAGCCAGAGGCGGCGGCGCCCAGTAAAGAGAGGGAGAGGCGGCGCCAGAGCCAAGCGAGTCGGAGGCGTGGGCGCAGGCCGGTGGCGTCGGGACGCAGCGGAGCCGGAGGCGACGGCGCCCAGATACGAGAGGGAGAGGCGGCACCAGAAATAAATGAAGAGGAGGAAGAGGGAGAAGCCTCATGGAGCAAGGATTCCGCCAGAAGAGAGGCGAGAAAAAGGAATGGGGAAAATGGGACCAACCTTTTGCTTGCTTGTTGACCCTTGATGAGAAGAGCTTCAAGGTCATCGCGTTCAGTGAGAACGCACTGGAAATGCTTACAAAAGTCAGCCATGCGGTGCCCGGTGTTGATGATCCCCCAATGCTAGGCATTGCCACTCCTTTCTGCGTCCGTCCTGTCATCCTCGGTTTGATCCACCGTCTCTCCCGCTGTAAGACTTGTTCTGTTTTCTTCTCTTCTCTTCTTTTCTGGGTTGCGTCGATTGTGCTTTGTATGCGGTAGGATGGCCCGTTTGTCCTGTTCTCTGTATTATTTAGTCAGATTCTTAATGGATATGGTACACGGTTTGTGCTATTCTTACTTGAATACTCAGTTCAGTTAGTAATGCTGCAGGTGAAAATCGGCACCTCAAATAATACTTAGGTCTCCCTGTTTCTCTCTACATAGATTTGCACAGTTCATAAAATTTAGCCTATCTATTGTTACCGAATGTTAATTAGAACATCAGTGTTTCGTAGGTGTAAGCTTGTTCATTTGTGCTATTCTTACTTGAATACTCGGCTCTTTTAGTAAAGCTAAAGGTGAAAATCGACACCTCAAATGATAGTTAGTTCTCCCTGTTTCTCTCTACATAGATTTGCTGGAGAAAGAAAACCCGCTTAGGCAGTGCATAAAATTTGGCCTATCTATTCTTACCGAATGTTACATATATGGTACAAACACTGTGGTCCAGGAAATTATAACATCAGTGCTTGGTAAGTCCAAGCTTGTTTGGTTAGGTTGCCGTTCTTCTTGTTTTGGTTCTTCTGTTATGATGCCTCCTGCTTCGTCTTTGTTGGACGTTTCACTTTTCACGGCTTATTTGTCATCTCACTACTCGCCTTACTCCTCGATCTGATGTTCCGTCTTTTTTACTGTCTTAATTGTCTGCTGGTCCCAATGGGTGATTTCTTACTACAGTTTCTTATTGCATGAAAAGCATTTAGATACCATCTTCTCAATACATAGTATCCTAGAGTGTGGTATTCTAGACATTTGATATAGAGTATTTATAGTATTTCTACCTAGGATACTGTGTATGAGTGGTATCTAAATAAGATACCAGTCTGCTCTCTCTCTTCCTTAATTACAGTGCCACATCATGTTGGATTGATCTCTCTCCCAATTAGCCCACTAATCGGGGCCTTGATCCGCATACGATCGGGGTGCCCAAATTTCATCTAAAGGTGGTGGGCCCCGTCATACTGTAATATATAAAAGGGGTGGGGCGTGGGCTCTGAACACGAGGTTACTTTGAGCCTAAAACCCAGTGACACAAACCCTAGACCGATCTAGAGGGCCTTGATCGTGACAGGAAGCTTCACCGAGCCGCCCGCCACCGCCTCATTGCCGAGAGCGTCGCCGCCCGAGAGGCCGCTCCTTCTTCCCGGCAAATCGGCCCGTCGCGAATCTCACTGTGAACCGGCGATGGCGGGTCTTCATCCAGCGACAGACGGTCGGTACTCTCTCTCTCTCTCTCTCCCTCTCAAATCTAGAACCCCGGCGAGAAAAAAAGAAGAAAAAGCAAACAATGGTATCGAGCCTTACCGATTCTTGGCGTCAGACGCCGTCATCACCGTACTGCATTCTTTCGCTCGATGGGGCAGCGCATAGCATGACGCCAGGCAGACCGCCTTGAAGCCATGCGCCTTATTGCCTTGTATCCTCATGTAATCGCCTCTACTCATGCGTAGCCATGCAGAAGTGCGTCTGTGCGCCTCATGGCCGCCGTGAAGGCTTATCCCCTAGGGTTAGGGTTTTAGGCCTCTGGGGTTTTTGTTGAGGCGGGCACTAGGCGGCCGAGTGGGCATTCTTTTGCATAAGATGGGCCAAATGGCCTTTTGCCTGATAAATTCGAGAAAAATGAAAGTTTTATGAGTGAATTTTGATTGAAATTTGAAATTTGATCCGTGACAGACCTCACTTCGCTCGATCGAAGTGGCCTAATTGATGAATAGAATTTGATTCAAATCTCTGTAATTTTTGCACCAACGTGTTAATTTTTGGAGATTAAATGTATCTGATATAATGCTTGAATAATGAATTATTTTTAGAATAATTACGGTTTCATTGCAAAAGTTAATGTTTGATTACTCTTTCAATTAAATTGAACCAGCGGAGAATTTAATTTTAGAATTGTTGTGAATTATGATATTGTTATTTTCGACCAGCGTTGATAATACTTGATATTATAATTTCTAATTGATGTTTTTATGCATTATTTCTATTTACGCTAGCGGTGATGTAGATTTAATGTATAGATAAAATTGATTTAATTGTATGTCGTATTTTTGACCAGCGTTGGAAATAAGGCATATAATTTTCTGTTATGTTCTCACTTTATTTGAACTAAATTTTGGCGGATACAACTTGATGGGTTGTATCGGAGATCCCCAGCTCTCAAAGGAGATAATTATGGAGAGTGGAAGAAAAGATAGACTTAGCGTTTATCTTGGTGAGGTGGGTGGGTCCTCGCTCTGACCGTCCCAATCGAGCCTATAGCGGTGAGGATCAAAATGAGGATAATCTTGCTTGGCGAGAAAAGGCGAGAGGATCAAGCTCCCTTACGGATGTCTTATGACCTTGAGCATAAGAAATGGACCCTGACCAACAAGAAATGTATGGGCGTGATAAAAAACACGATTGAGCACTGCAATTGTGGGCTCAATTGCGAGAATGTGACAACATCACGAGTACCTTTAGAAAATAAAGAGCGGTTTACTAGCTCTTCAAAGACTTATGCTACGGTGATTAATTAAGCGACTTGTGAAAAGGTACTCGGTGGTGGCGTTGGCATAAGAGACACATACTAAGGATGAGCAACTTGGCATCAAGCTTAAACCAATGGATTTGGCTCTCAAGGATGAGTTCCTTATTCATTTGGTTTTGCTTCCTTCTTAGGAAAAGTTTGACACCTTTGTTGTCAACTACAACATGCGACAGAAATGGGACTTAGAAAAGTGCATAGCTATGTGTGTGCAAGAGGAGGAAAGAATTAAATCCTCACATGATGGTTCAATCAACTATGTGAAGGACAACAAGAAAAAGAACTTCAACAATAACACCTTCTCAAAGAACAAGGGAAAAGCCCTGTTGTCCATCGGCCTCAACGAGAATAAGTTTGCGATAGACAAAGATCGGTGTCTTCATTTGCAAGAAGGCGGACACTACAAGAAGAAGCTGTCCGATTACTTAAAGATGATAATGGCAAAGAAAGGTGAGAACATTATTACCTTTATAAATGAATCCTGTATGTGCAATATTAGAAATCTACTTGGTGGATTGACTCAGAGAACAAGCTGTTCATGTTGCTAATTCTTTCTGAGGATTCCGTTCGGCGAGGACTACATAAAGAAAAGAAAGATCGTTAAAATGCAAATGGAGTCAAAGTGAAGTTGAAGCCGTTGGCGATCTTTCATTAGAGCTAGTGATGGCTTCACTCTTTTACTTAGAGATGTTCTTTATGTTCCCTCTTCTGAGAGGAATTTGATTAGTGTTTCATGTTTGGACAATAATGGTTATGATTGTAATTTTGGAAATGGCAAGTGTGAAATAATGTTTAATAAAGAATGTGTTGGTCTTGCCATCTTACAAAATAAGCTTTATTTGTTATCATTATGTGATGATGTGAATGTCGATGCGATAAAGGGAGCGTCGCGTGCGAAAGTGAATGAATCCTCGTCTCTGAATGTAAGCGAAGCGAAAAAGAACTCTAGATCGTCGTCGAAATTATAGCACTGTCGTTTAGGCCATATTTGAGGGGAGAATAGAAAGACTAGTTAAGAATGAAATTCTTCCTCTATTAGAGTTCTCGGACTTAGAACAATGCAGAGAATGCATTAAAGGAAAATATGTAAAGAAAATTAAGAAAGGCGCCAAAAGAAGCATGTGAGTTCTACAAATTGTTCACACAGACATTTGTGGTCCTTTTCTGTGAAAAGTGTGGATGGTTATGACTCGTTCATAACATTCACGGATGATTACTCCGTTATGGATATATTTATCCAATCAAAGAAAGAAATGAAGACTTGGATAAATTCAAGATATTTAAAATTTGAAGTTGAAAACCAACACGATTTAAAGATTAAGATAGTCCGATCGTCGAGTGGGGGAGTACTACTATCGACATACCCCATATGGACAAGTTCTGGACCTTTTGCAAGGTTTTTACAGAAAATGGTATAGTAGCCCATATTCTACAGGCGAACCTCAACAAAATGGAGTAGTGAAAAGACGCAAGCAGTACTCGATGGATATGGTGCGAAGCATGATGAGCTATTCCACACGCCAATGAGTCTATGGATGGGCGTTGAAAACCGCCATTCATATTCTCAACAGAGTGCCTAGTAAGTCGGTGCCCAAAACACCGTGCGAGTTGTGGACGAGGAAGAGTTCCTCATTAAACCACTTACGTGTGTGGGGAGTCTGCTTTGAGGCCAAAGTATTTAACCCAAACCTTGGGAAGCTTGATCCCAAAGCGATGAAGTTGCCATTTCATTGGCTACCCCGAAAAGTCAAAAGGTTTCGTTTCTCTTTGTTCGAGACAGATATACAAAGTTTGTAGAAGCGAGATCTGCTGTCTTCTTAGAGGATGAAATGATGAGAGGAAGTATGGTAGCTCGTGGGATTGATCTTGAAGAGAAGCGGGTGTATCGCCCACTCAGATGATTCAAGAGCCATTCTTCACACTACTCTTTTGTCATTGCAAGCGAGTGCAAGACAACGTGGTGCGGCACTGTTATTGTTCCTCTGTGGCAACAATGAATGATAATGAGGAACACATTCTTGAGGATCCTATAGAACCTATTGCCCACAGATGAGGGGAGCAACAACGACCTCAAGCGAAGGCGTACCAAATGAGGAGGCCAGGAGGTCTCAAAGAGTAAGAAGATCGGCTATTTCGATGATTATCGAGTTATCATCTGAGAGGAATTTCAAATGGAGGATGATCCCACCTCATTTGAAGAAGCCATGAAAGCGAAAATTCTTCAAAATGGCTTGAGGCCATGGAAGAGAAATGAGGTCCATGAAGGCTAATAAAGTGCAGGACTTGAAATTATTCCTAAAGGAGCCAAAAGCAGTAGGGTCGTAAATGGGTCTACAAGACAAAGCTTGACTCCCAAGGGAATGTAGAAAGATACAAAGCGCGACTTGTGGCAAAAGTTTACATAAAGAGAAGGATTGATTACAATGAGACCTTTTCTCGGTCTCATGTAAAGATTCCTTGAGAATCATAATGGCATTAGTAGCACATTATGATTTAGAGTTATCAGATGGATGTAAAGGCGGCATTTCTTAATGGGGATTTGGAGGAAAATGTTTACATGGCACAACCGAAAGGTTTTGTCATGGAAGGAAATGAAAGAATGGGATCTTAGCCTAAAAGAAATCGATTTATGGGTTAAAGCAAGCTTCAAGGCAGTGGTACTTGAAGTTTGTGATCTAATAAGAAAATTTGGGTTTAAAGAGAATGTAGAGGACAAGCGTGTTTATGCAAAGTTTAAAGATGGGAAGTTTATCTTCCTAATCACGTATGTGGATGATATCCTCTTGGCTAGTAGTGATGTCGACTGCCTCTTGAGACAAAGAAGTTTTGTCCTCAAACTTTGATATGAAAGATCTTGGTGAAGCTTCGTTCGTTCTAGGGATCGAAATTCACCGGATAGAAACAAAGGGATATTGGGACTATCACAAAAGACATACATAGAAAGTCTTAAAGAAATTTGGGATGCATAAATGTAGTCCTTCACCGCACCTATAGTCAAGGGTGACGAGATATGGGGATTTTCAATGCCCGGGAACGATCTGAGCTCGATCAAATGAAATCGGTTCCATATGCTTGGTTTGTCGGAAGCTTACAAGTATGCTCAAGTGTACTGCATACGACTTAGCATTTGTTACCGGGTTACTTGGCAGATTCCAGAGCAATCCTGGAATAGAACATTGGAAATTGATAAAGAAAGTCTTGCGTTATTTGCAAGGAACAAAAGGCCTCATGATGACATCTGAAGATCAGTTACTCCATATAGTGGGGTATCTGATTACGATTTTTGCGGAGATGATAGAAAGTCTACATCCGGATATGTGTTCACTCGCGCGGAGGAGCTATATCGTGGAAAAGCTCAAAGCAAACCGTCACTACATCGTCCACAATGTATGCCGAGTTTGTAGCATGTTATGAGGCTACGAGGCGGTGAACGGCTAAAGAAGTTCATACCCGGTTTAAAAGTGGTTGGCGACATCAATAGACCACTTAAGTTGTCTTTGCGATAATGAACCCATGATAGCGTATGCCCACAACAATAAGTCAAGTGGTCTTTGCCAAACACATTGACATAAAGTACTATGTTGTGAAAGATAAAGTTCGGAATCAAATTATAAGTCTTGAGCATATAAGTACAAGAAAGATGTTAGCGGATCCGCTTACTAAAGGCTTACCACCCAACGTGTTGAGAGAACATGTGGCCGGCATGGGTTTAAGGGAAAGCCTATGATTCTGAACTAAAAGATGGCCCAAAAGGATTAAAGTAACTAATTGAGAATAGAGATGTGCATTGTAATCTGTTAAATCTATCGGCAATTGACCGTGGCGATGAGGCGTGTTCTATGCACTAATGCGTGATGGAATGAGTAAAGTCAAAAGTAATTAAAGTTAAAGCATAGTGGAGATCAAGGGGAGAATGTTGGATTGATCTCTCTCCCAATTAGCCCAACGGCTAATCGGGGCCTTGATCCGCATACGATCGGGGTGCCGGCCCATCTAAAGGTGGTGGGCCCCGTCATGACACATAATATATAAAGGGGTGGGGCGGCGGCTCTAGACACGAGGTTACTTTGAGCCGCAAAACCCCATCGACACAAACCCTAGACCGATCTAGAGGGCCGCGATCGTGACAGGAAGCTTCACCGAGCAGCGCCGCCACCACCTCATTGCCAGAGAGCGTCGCCGCCAGGAGGCGCCGCTCCTTCTTCCCCGGCAAGTCATTGCCGTCTGCGCGAGATCTCACCAACGAACGATGGCGGGTCTTCATCAACCTGACGACGACGATGGTACTCTCTCTCTCTCTCTCTCTCTCTCTCCCTTCCCTCTCAAATCTAGAACCCCAGGCGAGAGAAAAGAAAGAAAAAGCAAACACATCAGACTTTTGTCTATGTGGCAGCCTTAAAAAATTTGCCAAAGTGGAGCATTGGGACCAGCCTTATACTGAGCCGTTTCTTGTACTGCTTTTAGCCTGGCCTATTGATAATACTGCGATAGATTCTGTTACGCTATTGATGCTATTTAATACATCTTTTTCTGTGTATTCTATGCATCTACATTTATTTATCTGGTTCCTGTACAAATATATTTTCCCGCGTATTTCCCCTTCTATTACTTTGTGCCTGCATTGTCGGCCATATCATGTGTTTCCTTCTGTTGTTTTGTGCCTGCCTTATCAGGTATATTGTGTTGCGTTTCCTTGCTTGATAGCGTTGTTTCGTGCGAATGTCCTAGACATCCTAGATGTCATTGTTTACGTATTCGTGCATTGCGGCTTTTTTTTGCCTTGCCTATTCTTCTGCTAATGCATCGATGTGCGTGCATATATGTGCATTTAGAGTTCCTGTCTTACTCTGCCCTCATCGGTGCTTGTATTTACTGTTTAAAGGTACATAAATTTCTCAATATGTACAATCAAATCAGTGTGATTCTGGTGCCGTCATAATATGTATATGGCTATGTGATAACATTTTCCTATTAAAATATATGTCCTTATTATCTACATGATGCTATCACATAGCCATGATCGTGTTTGTGGATAGGCCCTTCAGCGGCAGCTGTCTGTCTGTTTCAAAACCTAAGAGGCAAAAAGATGAATTGTTGTTTAGTTCTATTCCTGCTCATTATTGTGTCGTTACTGCTATAAAGCTTCTCGGCTATCTATCTGAAACTACTTAGACTCTGTCCTCACAGCCTTGACAACAATTTTGCAACACTGAACATGCACCATCCAATGGTAGCGCTGCTTCTGCACTTACAAAAAAAACCCACCAGGACATAGGAGTCAGCAACTAGCTCTAAGTATGTTCTCTATACCATCGCATATTAACATCCCTATTGAATTCCGTACTTCTCTACCAAAAAAATGTTAATTTCGAACATTACTAACTTGCCTGTTTCCACAAGCACTGCGATAAAGAATTCTACCACAACATAACTTACATTTTGCTTTGACCATACAGATCTGTGTTTTCTACTTTCGGCTGCTGCACCCGCTACTCTTGCTTTTTGTAATCCACTCTCAAAAATGTATATTCTGTTCTATATTCGTCTTGTAATATTATGACCTTCCTATATATACGACTAGATTGTCAGACATCCAAGTTCGCTATACTGTTTTTCGACAGCTTGTTCGAAATTTCGGACTTCTGTCTTCAATGAAACTGCGCATGAAAACTGCCCAAATTTAAGCGTTGCGAAACTTTGTATAATCGTATTGACCGCATCTTAGTCTCTTTTTTTTTAACTCTATACATCATATATCATAATGTACATATACACTTACCTTAGCAGCTTCCATAGCTTAAAAAAAACAATATAAGCGCCACGGCGCACAAAAGCGCGCACCGGTCTCTAGTAACTATTATACTTAGGCCACACTATCACCTCCAAGGCTCCAACTAGATTGGGTGTTAAGGTGAAACCCACACATATAGAGGTGACATGAGGCAGTAGCGAAGCCCACCAGACACAGGTGGCTGCAGCAGCCAAGAGCCCGTTAGACCACATTCGGCAGAGCACGAGCGTGGCAGCAGCGATTTTTTTTCATTTGGCCTATGTGTCTTGTTAATTGCAGAAATAACCTTTTTGGCACCGAAATTACAAAAGTAGCCTCCTCTCGAACACAGAAGAATGGAAGGCCAACACGTGGCGCATTTCGCGGTCGGAGAGCGCGGAAAGAAGACAGTGGGCGCGGCGCGGCATGTCAGTCGGAAAGAGCGCGGCGCGGAAAGTGGTGGGCTAAGCCGCTTTCTGCGTCGCTGGAGCACGGAATAAAGGTCAGGAAAGTTCCACAGCGCTGGAGCGCAGAATAGCATGCAGTGAAATGTTCACGTTACACTCATTAATGAAAAAGCAGCACGTTGCAAGTCAAAAAGCAATGCAGTAATTCATTTTGACATTGCACTCACTAATGAAAAAACAGCACGTTGCACTGAATGCATTAATTTATCACTCACTGACGCGCTCCAGCTGGACAGAAGGTCCATTCCGCGCTTCGACGCCGCGGAATGTGGTCGGGGCCATCTTTCGCGCCGTGCCCCCTTTCCTCCTACACCCGACTAATATGCCGTACCCACCGTCTTCTTTCCGTGCTCTTCGACCACGGAATGCGTCACGTGTCGGTCTTCCGTATTTCTGCGTTTCGGAGGGAGCTACTTTTGCAATTTTGATGTCAAAAGAGTTATTTTTATAATTAACATGGCACATAGGACCAAATGAAAAAAAAAAAAAATCGGCAGCAGCGGCCTCGCCTTCGCCGTGCCTCTACCTTACCTCCGGTGAGTCCTCGGTTGACCTCGGTAGCGGAGGGCTTGTGCCGTTGTTCTGCGCAAAAAAGGAGTGGCATGGAACAGAAAATATCGTATATTAAAAAGAGCAAAAGAGTCATTTAGTCTCGG
The DNA here is from genome assembly GCA_036346405.1 of Phyllostachys edulis. NCBI lineage: Eukaryota > Viridiplantae > Streptophyta > Magnoliopsida > Poales > Poaceae > Phyllostachys > Phyllostachys edulis. Next base: position 28,206,959 of record CM070565.1, read on the forward strand.
TCACAGAATGAGTCCAATCTTTTGGCATACTGTCACCTACTCACCTGCACATCAAATTAAATAATCTGAGTAGCCAACTAGCTGTTGTCATGCATGTACATGTGCCGCTAGATTTTCCATTGTCTTTCCTAATTGCTTATATTAAAAAGAAGTACCTGTGCATGACACGCGGGGTCGTGGTCCATGCGGGGTCGGATCACATCGGACCTCAAATTTGGAACATAAGACCTACTGTATATAAAGTGTTATTCTCTAGATCAATAACTAACGAGCACAGTTACATTTAGGTTCACTCACATAACTATAGAATCTTACAGCAAACACACATTTAGGTTCATAGTCGCGACCACATTTGAATATGAAGGACATCTGGGGAGATCTTGAACAGGTCCTGGGATGGTTCTATAGTGATCCCCAAGAGGCCCTGAGTGATCCCAAGGAGGTCCTGTGGAGGTCCTAGGGGGAAGGTCCTGAAGAGGCCGAAGGAGGTCCCGAGGACGTCCGGAGGGGAGGTCCTGAGGTGCTCGAGAGAGGTCTTATGGAGGTCCTAGGAGATCTTGAGAGATTGTGAGGAGGTCTTGTGGGACCTGAGGAGGTCCTACGGTTCATGAGGATGTCCTGGGAGATTCGGGGAAAATCAAGGGAGGTCCTGTAGTTCACGAGGAGGTCCTGGGAGATCCTGAGAAGATCAAGGGAGGTCCAAGGAGGTCCTGTGGTTTATGAGGAGATCCTAGGAGATCCTAAGAGTTCCTGAGGAGATCCTAGAGGTCATGTGGAGATCCTAGACCGGCTAAGGGTTGTCCTAAATCACCTAGTAGCGGTTCTTGAACATCTAGGGGCGGTCGTAAGACATCTATTTAACGGTTAGGCACAAACTGATCGTGAATCTTACTCAATATGTGCAGTACTCGATATGAACAGTGCAAACCCATAATATATTACATAAATATTCGGCTGTGCGGCCAACCATTTACAAAAGCGCCACTTAGGCAGGAGTTTTACAAAAGTCAAGAGTACAGAATAGAAGGCAAGTGCGGGAGCAACACAAGTTGTGGGAGATCCATTCACTCTGCCCACAGGCAAGCGACTGGGGGTCCCGGCCTAAGCTTCGTTATCATCACCACCATCCGGATCACACGTGAAATCTTGGTAGGGTCTTGATCATTTAGATGCGAAAAGATTAAAATAGCGACTGAGTACACAACCGTACTTTCATGAGCCAACACATAATGCAGTTGTATAGATACAGGGCTAGTCAAGGGAGGCTTTAGAGTTCTTTTATTTGCACCAAGCCAAGTTTCAAATAGATGAGTAGTAGGAAATCCTGAAACTTAGCACTTTTAACAAATCTATTTTCATAAACGAGTTTTCACTTGTAAAGTACTAGTGGAGGTCCCACCTCAAATACCATTGAGTGGCTCCATCCACTCAATGCTCGGTGTTCCTCAGAATACCATCGGTCCCCACTGGACCTTTCTCAAATCCCTGGGGTCCCACCCCATCTTTCTTTTCCAGCACAAATGGTTTTATAAAAACGAAAACTATATTAAGCAAGTTCTCATCACCGCTCTTGACCGTGAGCACGGCTATTATGATAGTTTTCTTACTCTGCAGAGTTCGCACACTTTACCCACAAGAGGTAATCGTCTTGATATATACACATGCTTCCTTAGACATGTGAATCAAGGGGATATTACCACAAGGACTTTACAATGCTCATTCCTCGGCGTAGCCCCACCCGCTAAGGTTTCCACCACCCGGTGCCATGCACTTCCAGGAGGCCCCCTCTTGCACCGTGTGGTTTTACTGTGGCTTCTTTCCCCTTTACCCACGCCATATTCCTCCAATGGTGAAGCCACACTGAGGCGAGCAAATTAGTTAGTCAGGTCGTACCCATTATAGAGTTGTGGTTGCACTGTTTTTGTATGAGAGATCATTCCAAGATTTGGTCCTTAATTGACCAGGGCGGTACATCCACATACCAACATCTTCTCGTGCCCCCAGCACCAGCCACTCTTTCCATCTGCCCTAGTCGAAAATATTTTTTCATGTTTTATTGTTTTTGAAAATATCATTAGCTCAGCATACCAGCCAGGCTCCCAGCCGCGGCTGCCCCAAATCATTTTTCAAAGTTTTTAATGACTGTGGTCGGGCAATTTAATGCCTGCATGACATTGTATCTAAGCAAGGCTAAGCATGACACTTAGATACAGACTTAGTAACTAGTATGTAATACACTAAGTCTAGGGTGACAAAGGATAGTGTCCAAGTTCAAGGAGTGGAAGTTTATACACAAGTATTTGTTAAGGCATTAACTATGATCTAGACCAATTTAGTTTGATAAAACATAGCAATGCAGTTTTATAATTTAAAGCAACATAATTTGCAAAAAGTAGGTGCTATATGATCAAAGTATTGACTCGCTTTGTTTAGAGTGCTGTTGATCGAGATCCTGATCAACGAACGGTTCTTCAGTCACCCCGGCTTCTATAATCGCAAAACAACCGGAAAGGCAAATAAGCATATATATTCAAACTCAAATCGTTTTCAATATGTAATGAACTCCAAATACTGCCAAAAACGGCAAGGACCCGGTGAGCAGCCTTCATGAGCTTGGCAGCATCATACTTGGGCTTGCTCCCTTAAGGCTTCTTCCAGGTAGGCTTCTCATCCTTGCGGTTGCCCTTACCTTTCAGCTTGGGGTAGTTTGCCTGGATATGATATAGCTCTCTACACTCATAGCACGTCAAAGGACTACCTCTCTTTTTGTTTCTAATATTGTTATAGGTCCGTGTGACTTTCTTGACTAAAAGAGCTAAATCAGCCTCAGGAAGACTCTCAAACTCTTCTTCTTGAATTGCAAGTAAACACGCAAGAGAAAATCCAGAAGAAGACTCAGAAGAACCATCAGAAGTTCTTTTCAGAGGATCAGCTACCAAAGCCATGTTATCCTTCTTAGGAAGACTGCATCTCTTGTTCTCATGAGTCTTGAGCTTACTATAAAGCAGCCCCAAAGTGAGACTAGAGAGATAGACGTTCTTCTCAATGGAAGTAGCCTTCATCTCCCACTCCTTGGTGTTGATTGCAGCCAAGAGGTGGCTGACATTCTCAGATTGAGAGTACTCAATGTCAACAGCTCTCATCTGATTGATCACTTTGTTAAAACGAGTAAAAACGTCATCGATGCTCTCGCCAGGACGCATCTTGAATTTGTTATACTCTCGCTTGTAGATCGTCTGGTGTACTTGCTTGATCTGGGATGATCCCTCATCGTAAGTTTCGAGGGTGTGCCAAATCTCATGTGCAGTGTAACACCCCGACCCGCCACCTGGGTCCGGAATGCTACCACCATACATAACATAATACAAATTCTGCGTAGCTAAGTTAACAATTAAACATATTACAACAAAAGATGGGTTATCTGAGGAGAAAGTGTTGCATTAGAAACTACATGTGACGTGGATGATCTATTCTCCCTTCCCGAAGCATGCCACTTGCAACGATCACCTAAAAAAAACATTAACAAGCAAGGGTGAGTCTGAAGACTCAGTAAGCACATAATAAAGACGACAATCACTGCCACACCAACATAACCACATTCATTTCATTATTTCCATCATAACTTCTCTTTAGTGCAATGCACCACCATTTTACATGCTCATTTGCTCATTTCATTGCCCATGTATGCGAATGCACCATCATGCTCATGCTCATGCTCATATGCATCTCATCGGTAATCTCGGTGCATCATGAGTGTTCACCGTCGATGAAACACTCTTCCCCCATCTTCGTTAGGATGGGGTCCTTACATTGTCGGACTTATCCGGTCCCTACGGATGTAAGACTTTATCTAGAAACACACGGACTAGTCATGTAACTTTCTCACCGACCTCACCGGATTAGTTACATGACTTTCTCACCGACCTGGCTCATGCATTCTGCCATGATGCAAATGCACATATCCATTGTCATTAACATAAATCATCATGGTCATCATTGACAAGGTAGTTTTATTGCTCACATTGTCCCATCTTCATTGCCCTCAACATGAAACCACTATCATGTAAGCATCAACATTTAACATTGAAACCATTATCATACAACATCATGTAAACATTTCCAAGAAAGCACCACCGTACAAACATTATCACATAAGCATCACATAAACGTTACCGTGTAAGCATCATTACCTAAACGTTACCGTGTATCATTACCTAAACATTACCACGTAAGCAGCATTATCTAGACGTTACCACGTAAGCATCATTACCTAGACGTTACCACGTAAGCATCATTACCTAGACGTTACCACGTAAGCATCATCATATACACATTACCATATCAGCATCATCATAGAAACATTATCGTATCACGCAATCACCACATATTTCGCGAAGACTAACATGCTATCGCTCTACAATGCACTTGCACATTAACCAAGCGAGCGGAGTGACATGTGGATGACGCTGTTCTGAGCCTCCACCAAGCAGCACCGAGCCGGACTCAATCTGATTTCAATATAAGCACCGCAGACGGACGACATGATCCTTCACGTGGTCCGACACCGAACGAACCCCTTCTCTCCGAGCATTATTTCGCTGACTCGGAGCCCAAAATAACAATAATAGATTAGAGTTCGAGTCGTCTAACCTTGCGAATAAAAAATTTATCTGTGCGTCTCTAATTTCTTCCCTCTTTTCTTTCTTTTTTTTTCTCCTCTCTTTTCCTTATATCCTTCGGCCGGCTCCCCCTTTCCCCATTCTTCTGCTTCTCTCCCCTTTTCTCCACTTCACCGACGCCACCCCTCCGGCTCTCCCGCTCCACCGGCCGCCGCCTCGCTGAGCCGCCTCCTATCTTGACTCGTCGCCATGCTCGGCCGCTCCACTAGGCCCGCTTCCAGCGCCACTTCCACTCCGCTCCCACGCCCGGCCATGGCTGCTCGCGCCATGGTTAGCTCCTCACCACGCCCCGCCTCGGCGGTGGGCCCACGCGCCTTCGGTCTCTGTGTAGCCCTTTCGGTCCATTGTCTCCGGCTCCTCCCACGCACCCTCGGCGGATGCTCCCAGTAGCGTCGCCTCGTCTTTGGCTGGCAGCTCGGCCTCCCGTGGCCGCCCTCCCCTGCGTCATTGCCGCCCTAGCTCCACCTGTAGCCTACTCTATTCCTTTTCTTCTTTGGTTGCTCTTTGCAAAGGGCTTGAGATGGAAAGGTGGGTTGGCTTGGTTCTTTGGTTAGCATTGGGGAAGAAGACTTGGGTTGTGGGAGCTTTGGCTTGGTTACTATCGGTGGGGAAAAAAATGGAATGGGAAGGGTGTTGGCATGAGGCTTGGTCTTATCCCCTTCCCTCTCATCTCTCTCTCTCTCTGCCTCTCTCTCTCTCTACCTCTCTCTCTCTCTACCTTCTACTGTGGAGAGGTAATATGGTAAAGTGCATTTTTACTGGTATTACATTCCACCCCTTATGTAATTCAGGCCCAATTCGGCATTCAACAAACCACACATCCAAATAAAATGAAACAATTGTACATAAAAGTAGCTCTAACTCGTACCCGTAGTGAACAACTCTGGGTACTTATCGCGTTTGGTTCCTTGAACCAGATGGTTCTGAACCAAATGGTTCGACAAAAATATGCGTTCACCTGTTTGGTTCGTGGAATCGAACCGATTGGTTCCGCACCGCTTCGTTCGACTTGGGAGAATATTCGTCGTAGATGCTGGACCGTCCCGTTCGCTGAAAATCGTCGAACCACGCGGTTCCAGCTATGCCCAGGCGGCTACGCTCACTCTCCCCCACTTCTTCCCCCGCTGACCTCTCCTCCACCGCGCGCCTCCCTTCTTCCCCCCGCCGCGCTCCTCCCTTCTTCCCTCCGCCGCGCTCATCTCCCGGATCCGCACCGTCTCCCCGAAGCCTCTTCTCACGGCACCCCCGGCAGCTCCACACGGACCCGTCTGTGACGGAGACCCACCTCGACCAAAGTCGCCTACCTCTCGAGATCCCCGCCGTCGCCCTTGTCCCTCACGGCCGCCTCCACCATGGCACTGCCGCTTGTCGCCTTCGGAGGTATGGATCTAAAATCCCGAATCTCCCTTGTAGATATGGCCTGCTAATGTTGTAGATCCGCCGCCGCCCTCCACCTCCCTGGTCGTCAGCAACCTCCCCTTTGGGCCGCCACCGTAGTATCCCCAACACGCATCTCTCTAATCCTCCTCTCCTCCCCCGTCGTCGTCCTCCTCCCTTCTCCGTTGCCGGCGCCGTCCAACTCCCTCTGCTCGCAGGATCCGTCCTCCCGAGCCTCCGCCGCCGCCTCCTTCCACCTCCCGAGCCACCGCCGCCGCCTCCTTCGACCTCCCGAGCCACCGCCGCCGCCTCCCTCCACCTCCCGAGCCACAGCCGCCTCCTCCATCCACCTCCCGAGGCAGCGCCGCCTCCTGCATCCACCTCCCGAGCCACCGCCGCCTTGCCATTCATGCATTGAATTGATACTCCATAGAACACTAGGGATTTGCATTGCACACTGGAACAATTCATGCATTCACTTGATGTTTGCTTATCCGTTGGGCATTGAGCATCCACTTGTTCATCCAGCTTGTTGTTTAGATCTGTATGCATCTTGATTTGAGTGTGTATGGTTCATATCCTCAAATTGTAGTCATTAGTGCTAATTGTATATGGTACTCATGAATTGTAGATGGACAACAGGAAGCTCAAAAGGAGAAAGATGTTGCATATTGGTTCTGCCACATACGTGCTTGCTTGCATGATAGTTTTGTTTCTGCAGTCTAGACTACGGAATAGGAGAGACCGTATTACATATGGCCCAATGGAGGAAAGGGATAGGATTAGAATTGATTATCTGAGTACCAAAGCTGAAGTATTTAATGATATGCTTCAACCATTGGCGTCATTGTTGAACATCGACTTGCCCTTTTTGAATCCATGATTCTGTTACCATATAGTTGAAATTCTTTTATGATGAAATCATGAAATAACCGAGCATCTCCAGAAACATCCATATTCAAACCAACTTCCGTTTTTATGCACAATCTTTTGTTTTGATTATTATCATTTTTCAAACTGAGATGATCATCTGAAATGGGCTACTTTAGTACATAAATCAACAATCGTTTTGAGGTTACGATTCTTCATTACGATGATTGTGAGAAAGTCATCACGTGTTCGGTAGATGTCAAGGGTAGCTCAAGTCATCGTCTGAGATATTGAAAAGATCTGGACTTATCATTGCATTTGAAAATGGTGAATGATTTGGAGTAGTGTTTGATATTGTTTAGCAGTACTGTTTACTTCTTGTTTAGAAGAAGTTTAATCCTTTAAACAATGACTACGAGTTGTATTGCAACTTTAGTTACTTGCATCATCGATGAAACCACTACAAAACAAAACTTACTCGAGATTGTTGTGAATTGTTACTTCTTTATTTTTGGGGGTACATGCGGGGTGGGGTGCCTAACATCGCCGATCTGGGTCCCAAGCAGGAAAAAAAAGTGGAGGGCATGAATTGTCACTTGTTGTAATAATTATTTGATAAATATCGTCAAATATCGTTACATATTGTCAAATCTCGTCAAATCTCGTTAAATATCGTGAAATAACGTCAAACATCGTCAAATGTTGTGAAATGTCGATAAATGCTGATAAATATCGTCAAATGTCGATAAATATCGTCAAATGTCGTTAAATGTCGTTAAATGTCATGAAATGTCGATAAATATCGTCACATATCGTCAATTGTCGATAAATATAGTCAAATGTCGTTAAATATCATTACATATCGTGAAATGTCGTCAAATATCGTCAAATGTTATTCAATATCGTCAAATGTCGTCAATTATCGTCAAATGTCGTCAAATATCGTGAAATGTCCATAAATATGGTTAAATGTCGTGAAATATCATCAAATATCGTCAAATGTCGTCAACTATCGTCAAATGTCGTCAAATCTCGTCAACTATCATCAAATATCGTCAAATGTTGTCAAATATCGTCAAATAACGTCAAATCTCATCAAATCTCGTCAAATGTTGTCAACTATCGTCAAATATCGTTAAATGTCGTTAAATATCGTCAAATATCGTTAAATATCGTCAAATATCGTTAAATGTCGTTAAATCTCGTTAAATTTTGTCAATTATCGTCAAATGTTGTTAAATTTCGAAAGTTAAAATAATTTCCTTGCCTCAAATTCGGTTTGGCAAAAAAATATATAAGTTAATTGTATGCAAAATAATTTCCAAACTTGAATTTAAATTCAAATCAATTTCTAAACTCAACTCTCACAATTGTGAACAAGAACTCACCACCTCCAGGAAAGGGTTACCATACCCAATTTCATCCACCAAACCAAACAACAGCTTGAACCATCCAGAACCATTCTATACAACCAACCAAACAAAATCCTGTATCATCCCATACAACCAACCAAACAGATTTGTCAGATCATCCCATACAGGACGATCCCATCCTACCTGTACCATCCCATCCCATTCAACTTCGTCCCACCAACCAAACGCACCCTAAGGGCATCAACAACCACATTCGCCTTTCCCGAGTGGTACTGGATAGTAAGATCATAATCCTTGATCAGTTCCAGCCACCCACTTTACCTTAAATTCAACTCCTTCTGCGTAAAGTTGTACTTGAGGCTCTTGTGATCAATAAGAATATCACAAGACTCTTCATACAAATAGTGCCTCCAAATCTTTAGAGCAAAAATCGTTGCGGCTAGCTCTAAATCGTGAGTAGGGTAATTCGCTCATGTTTCTTCAAGCTGTCGTGGCCTTACGCAATTACTTTGCATCTGCATGAGCACGCAACCTGCACCCACACGTGAGAAGTCCGAGTAGATCGTGAAACGCGCCTTACTGCTCGGGGAGGATGAGAACAGAGCAAGAACTAACTTTTCTTTCAAAGTGCGTAAACCGCACTTTCGCATTCATCGGTCCTTTGGAATTTCCGCCCTCTGCGTGAGCTACATTGGCTTGGCAATAATTGAGAAGTCTTTTACAAAACGCCGGTAATAACCAGCTAGGCCCAGAAAACTTCTCACCTCCTTGACATTAGTTGGCCTCTTCCAGTTCACTACAGTCGAAAATCTTGGATGGATCTACTGAAATACCCTCCTGGTTAATCACATGACCCAGGAGGCCTATTTCAGAAATCCAAAACTCACACTTCTTTAACTTAGCAAAGAACTGATTCTCCCTCAGAGTCTCAAGCACGAGCCTCAAATGCCGCTCATGCTCTCCCTCAGTCTTGGAATAAATCAGGATATCGTCGATGAACACAACCACAAAGTCATCAAGATAGTTATGCAGCATGTTGTTCATCATCTCCATAAAGACATCAGGGCATTCGTTAGTCCAAAGGACATAACTTTATACTCATAGTGCCCATGCCTTGTAGAGAAAGCGATCTTTTCTATATCTTGTTCCCGCACTCGAATCTAATTATACCCAGTTGCGATCAATCTTGGAGAACACATTGGCTCCTTCAATTGATCAAACAATTCCTCGATATGAGGCAAAGGGTATTTATTCTTGATGGTCACTGTTTAAGAGCACGATAGTCGACGACATGCGCCAACTCCCATCCTTCTTCTTAGTGAATAGGGCGGGGGCTCCCCAAGGTGACACACTACGACGAATCAACCCTTGGACAACAACTCCTTCAATTGCTTCTTCAATTCTTCTGGAAAGGCCGTGTGCCGTGAACAAGATCAATCCTAAACTACACATTCCTTTGGGTGGCATGCAAAAGCTCTTCGAAACTACATTGGGTTACTCACACACCCCTGGGATAACCCCAAGGCATAGCATTTGTCGATGATGTAGGTGTCGGCTCCCATTTGATAATACTAGAAGGGTTCTAATGACAAACCCGCTCCATGTGGCCCGACCGATCACAATGCCGACACTCTCCCGTCCAAGAACATTTAGCAGCACGGTGCCCACCACCGCACTTGTAACACATCATGCCCCGCCTAAAAGCAGGACAACAGTGGGGTCATGACGATGAACGAGGCGCTGTAAAAGACGACCTAGAAGATTTGGACTTAGACAACTGCGAGGAACACTGGCCCCACCTAGACTCCTTGGGAGTAGGTCACTGAATTGACCCGCCCTCCACGCTAAAACTCCTCTTGGTCCCTCTGGCGCTTGAACCACCAGAGGGTTGCAGGTCCTTAGTGGATTGCATTTACATCTCCATCCTCGGCTTGATCTACCACTTACCTAAAGTCACGTGGCGTAGTGGCTCCCATAACATGCCGAAACTCAGAGTTGAGCCCTAGGTGAAACCTTTTAGCCTTCTCCAGATCATTGCTCGCGACCGATGATACGAAGCGGATTAGATCGTTAAATCCCTGTTTCGTACTTAGCTACAGTCATCCTCCCATGCACGTAGGTCGATAAGGCGACCTCCATACTCTTCATAAAAGATTACAGGCGTGCCGCCTTGAACTACTCGACGAAGATCTCCCAGATAGCGGAACCCTGGGTAGGGGCCCTAACTGAAAGGACTTCCCCCTCCCACCCGATGTCCGCCTGACCCTATATCTGGAATGCCACATAGCGAGCTCTCAGCTATGAGCTCATCTCTAGGGCTTCTAATTGCCTTCCCATATAACGCAAACCAATCCGCAGCTTGGTGGTGTACCCCCCATCGAAGGTGTCTAGGCGTAAAGCCAACCACTCACGAAGGCCCATCCTTGCCTCTAGCATGGTTGGAACAACGATGAAATACCGCGAACGGGTACAACCGCGATATGACTACTAACGCTTATTAGCGAAGCGCACAGACCTCTTCTATAAATTCTCATAGCAAGGCCGAAGACCTTGCACGATTCCTACTTCTGATCGCTCGTGAAACAACCTCTACATCACGTGTTTCGTGCTGAACCTCAAGCGGTGGCTCCGCTTGAGCACAGCCACAGCCACAGCCGCGACCTCTACCTCTACCCCTCAGCATCACTGATAACCAAGCATTCACACAATCAATTCACAAATTGCTACCTCATAACATTGCATGCCAACAACATAACTAGCTAAAACATATATACAACATTGAACCCGAAATCCATCCTACTGTGCACCAGAGTGTGTCAAGTTTAATTTAATTATTTGGTCTAGGTCAAATTTTAGTAATTAATCAACCTATGTCTAAAATTTTCACCACGGACGTAACGCCCGCTCTGATACCAACTGTAACACCCCGACCCGCCACCTGGGTCCAGAATGCTACCACCATACATAACATAATACAAATTCTGCGCAGCTAAGTTAACAATTAAACATATTACAACAAAAGATGGGTTATCTGAGGAGAAAGTGTTGCATTAGAAACTACATGTGACGTGGATGATCTATTCTCCCTTCCCGAAGCATGCCACTTGCAACGATCACCTAAAAAAAACATTAACAAGCAAGGGTGAGTCCGAAGACTCAGCAAGCACATAATAAAGACGACAATCACTGCCACACCAACATAACCACATTCATTTCATTATTTCCATCATAACTTCTCTTTAGTGCAATGCACCACCATTTTACATGCTCATTTGCTCATTGCATTGCCCATGTATGCGAATGCACCATCATGCTCATGCTCATGCTCATATGCATCTCATCAGCTGATACCGGTACCGCGGAGTGTTCACCCGTCGATGAAACACTCTTCCCCCATCTTCGTTAGGATGGGGTCCTTATATTGTCGGACTTATCCAGTCCCTACAGATGTAAGACTTTATCTAGAGCACACCGGACTAGTCATGTAACTTTCTCACCGACCTCACCGGATTAGTTACATGACTTTCTCACCAACCTGGCTCATGCATTCTGCCATGATACAAATGCACATATCCATTGTCATTAACATAAATCATCATGGTCATCATTGACAAGGTAGTTTTATTGCTCACATTGTCCCATCTTCATTGCCCTCAACATGAAACCACTATCATGTAAGCATCAACATTTAACATTGAAACCATTATCATACAACATCATGTAAACATTTCCAAGAAAGCACCACCGTACAAACATTATCACATAAGCATCACATAAACGTTACCATGTAAGCATCATTACCTAAACGTTACCGTGTATCATTACCTAGACGTTACCACGTAAGCATCATTACCTAGACGTTACCACGTAAGCATCATCATATACACATTACCATATCAGCATCATCATAGAAACATTATCGTATCACGCAATCACCACATATTTCGCAGCACTAACATGCTATCGCTCTACAATGCACTTGCCTGTTAACCAAGCGGAGCGGAGTGACATGTGGATGATGCCGTTCCTGAGCCTCCACCTGAACAGGCACCGAGCCGGACTCAATACAGTACTTCAATATAAGCACACAGACGGACGACATGATCCTTCACGTAGTCCGACACGAACGAACCCCTTCTCTCCGAGCATTATTTCGCTGACTCGGAGCCCAAAATAACAATAATAGATTAGAGTTCGAGTCGTCTAACCTTGCGAATAAAAATTTATCTGTGCGTCTCTAATTTCTTCCCTCTTTTCTTTCTTTTTTTTCTCCTCTCTTTTCCTTATATCCTTCGGCCGGCTCCCCCTTTCCCCATTCTTCTGCTTCTCTCCCCTTTTCTCCACTTCACCGACGCCACCCCTCCGGCTCTCCGCTCCACCGGCCGCCCGCCTCATTGAGCCACCTCTCTTGTGACTCGTCGCCATGCTCTGCCGCTCCACTAGGCCCGCTTCATGAGCGCCACTTCCACTCCGCTCCCACGCCTTGGCCATGGCCGCGCTGGCGCCGCCGTCGCCTCCTCACCACGCCCCGCCTCGGCAGTTGGGCCCCGACGCCGCTTCGATCTGCTGGGTAGCCCTTCGGTCCGCTTGTCTCTCGGCTCCTCCCCACGCACTCTCTCTCTCTACCTTCTCTTGTGGAGAGGTAATATGGTAAAGTGCATTTTTACTGGTATTACATGCAGTCTCAAGGTTGCAAATCCTATCATACTCCTGTCTACCAAGCCCAGCATATAGGAGATTCTTAGCCTTATGGTTGTTTGCCAAGAGGGTCAGGCCGTGAAGCAATCTCGGGCAAAAGCAGTGAACTCGAACAACCTCCCATATAGCTTGTCGCCGCTCAAGGAAGACTCGCATGCGATTCTTCCAATAGGCATAGTCGAGCCCATCGAAGATATGCGGCTTAGTCGAGTACTTATCCATCACCAAGTTCAGTGACCGGTTAAGATCAAGATTGAATTAACTGGGCTCTGATACCACTTGTTGGACCGAAAAGGCGACTAGAGAGGGGGTGAATAGGAGCACGATCACTTTTTCTCCTAGATCAGATTCAACACGTTTTCACTCCAATAACTACAGAAGCTATGAAGATCAAAGTACAAGCACAACGGAAGATTTGTATTGAATCCAATCCAAACCTCGAAGCAAAACAACCAAAATTACCAAAAACTCAATTCACAATGAGTTGCGCGGTCAGTCCTCTCAGCCTAGTGGTCTGACCGCTCCATGGGGCGGTCTGACCTCTCAAATGGGCGATCTAACCTCCAGCCTGATGAATAGTGAAATTAGCACGAACTTCCAAAACACAAAATGGTCTAACTTTTGATTCGTGACTCCAAAACTTATCAAACTTGAGACATACCTTCTCTAGGATGTCAAGAACCTATTCCAATCAACGATCGTGAAGATCGTTGTCAAAGTTCTGACATTTTTCCGTTTGAGTGAAGGTTGCTCTAAAACCGAGTCAAAACGAAAATGTGATCTAAAAGCTTGCTCGTGGGTGATTGATGATCAAGATGATCATAGATGTAATCCCACATGTCACAGCAAGCCAGAACAGGGGCAGAAACCAAAGGAAAACGGAGGAATCAAAGAAAGCCCCAAAATCACAAAATAGAGAACAAGAACACAAAGAGACTCATCTTTGATAAATCATGCATAGATTGATTTGTGATTGTTGTTGGTTTATAGCTACTCCATCCAGGAGGACAAAGACTCAACATATGAGCACGAAATCAAATCTAAATCTCTAGAACCCTAACTTCCCACTATCCTCTCCCTAAGCACAAAAGGCAAACTAGGGTTTCACCAAAGAAAGGGTTGAGGAGGTGCTGGCCAGCACCCTCCTCTATTTATAGTGGAGGCTTAGCTTCTAGAAGGAAAACCCTAATGGACACCCGTTAGGCCCACACACAAACGGGTTCACTCACACACATATTTTAAAGCGCTGTCTTCATCTCCTCTTGACCTAATCCGCTTCTCCTTGCGCCGTCTTGCACCGCGGGTTGGCAAAAGGTCACCAAGACGGTATTTAGGTGAAATTACTAAAATACCCCTTCTCGATCTTTTTGCAAAGACTGAGTCCAATCTGCGTGAAGCATTTTCATGCTTCGCCACGTGTAGGTTGATCCAGTGGCTCTTATCGTGTCGGCAAGTCTCTCCCATCCAGCTCCCACTGAAGCCATCATGGCACTTGCACCGACTCCCGCGTCGCTTGATCCAACCCGTCGCATCGAACTGCCCGTTCGGTCACATTTGTCCCTTTTGCGCCATGCTTGACTCCATTGACTTCACCCGGCATCTCCGATCGTTCTAAACCTTAGCTCTCCAAGCTTAGTCCCGATCATCCTCGCCGTTGAGCTCCAAGCAACCTGCACAACAATAGACAAAGAAATCGATTCCAGGAACAAGTTCTTCGCAACTTGACCCACGTTAGTCAAAACATGCATCATGCAACACATATGCACTGAAACCTATGAATATGACCTAACTCAACAATCATCGCCACCTTTTGGCCGATGAACAGTAAGAACCCGTTCGATCGCATCGATTGATTGGCCGATCGACCCGCGTCCTAACGCCGGTCCGACCGCCCTAGGCGAGAGCAGTTAAACTTTGACGAAAACATGTATTTCGACAAACCTTCAACGCCATTGCTAATTGTAACATCATCCTAAGATCGTGCACATATCCCCATGATATCCACATATTGTGACCCATGGTCAATTTATTTCTTTATATACTTGTTGGAAATTGTTATAACATATTGTTTAAACTAGTAATTAGTGTAGTTTGGTGGTATTCTAGGCTCAGTGTTGGACCGGGTGTTACATTAGTGATTTAAATCCAGATGTTATTTTTTTAATTTCATGACTTAAACTTAAGTTTGTATTTTGTTAATTGATATTGCTAGATTCAAACTGCAACAAAGTTTCACATAAAATCCAAGAAATTCGAATAACGACAAAATGCATCATTTTTTTTTAAAAAAAATATATCATATTTTCAAACAATTTGAAGTGCAATCAAATTTTGGAATGTTACAGAGAACTCATGCAAGGTTGGCGATAGTGACGCCACATTGTTGCTCAGGGAGTAGTGGCGTTGGAGCGAGCTCACGTGCAGCAGTGGTGGCATTGACGTGAGCTCTAATGCGATGGTAGTGGCGCAAGATGGGCAGTGGCATGATCTAATGCATCATCCAGAGGTGGAGGCGATACTGAAATCTATAGATTTCAAGGGCATCAATGGATGTGGCAACAAGAATGCGATAGCAAGGACAGTTAAGAAGTGCGGGCAACGAGACACAACAAAGGTCGGTCGCATGCAATGCCTGTAGCTGGCTGGTTGTGAGAAACAGCGATTGTCGAAGCAGCTATATATAGTGCTTGGCGGTGTGTGACAACAGGACAGAGAGTAAGAAAGAGAGGGAAATAGAGAGGAAGAAAACGGTGAAGACGAGAAAGGGAGCTTTTGGTATTCTCTAAAGAGTAAATTACACTGTAGGTACCTGAACTTGGCAGGTGGGTTCACTTGGGTCCCACTTCTTTAAAAGTGTCCATTCGGGTACCTAAACTATTTAAGTGGGTCAAACAGGTCCAAAACAGCCCGGGCTGGCATTGACTGGTGACGTGGAACGTTGACCCGACCGGCATGGCTCCAGCGTGGCTCCTAGCGCACAAAACCGCGTCCACTCTCCGCCGCGTCCACACTCCAAGCCAATCCCTAATCCCTAATTTCTCCAGTGGATCTCCTCCGGCGACGAAAGCGGCGGCGACGAAGGTGGCGACGAAAGCGGCGGCGACGAAGGCTGCTCCTCCGGCGACGAAGGCTGCACTCTCCTCCGGCAACGAAGGCGGCGACGAAGGCGGCGCTCTCCTCCCATGGCCGAGACGTCGAGCTCCTCGATGAGAAGCCGGCGTAAGGGAAAGCTTGCACTCCCGTTGATCGTGTGCCCAAGCTGTGTGAGCAGGACCGTGGTGCGGTTGACATCCAGAACAAGAGAGAATCCCGACCGCGATTTCTTCAAGTGCCCGAACCATCAGGTGAGTTGTTGTGTCGATTTGGGATTTGGGATTTGGAGTTGGTTCTAATCTTGTTAAGTATGATCGTCTTTGAGTCGTGAGATGGTTCTGGCTGTAGCTTTTGGCTGTGGGAGGAACAATATGGCAAGTATTTGTGTGAACGGGGCATGATCTCATCCGATGAATACAATGTGGCAGTGATGAAGACCGAAACAATGGTGGGAGAATTACTAGTTAGAGAAGGCATGGAGGAGAAGTTATCTGTGCTTGTTCGCATGTTGATGGCAGTGTTAGAAGTAGGAAAGGAAGTTGTATTTTTGCTGAAGGGTTTGCTTGTTGTGTGTGTGTTGTTGTTAGTTTCTTGGGTCTCATTGCAGCTTTTGAAGATGAGCATGTATGGCAGATGTTGAAATTTGTGTATATAATGGAAATGAATGATGTGAAATGGTTGGCTTCGCATTATTCTCTTTGCAATTGTATTTGTTCTTTGTTCTTGTGCTGAAATAATGGTGTGAAATCTATAGTGAACATGTAACTGGATTCTAAAGAAACACAATAATGCATCCAGGTCAAGCAGGCAGGCATTTTGGAGAAGCAACAACTACACTTAATTGTTGAATTGCATGAGTAAAAGCTGTTGGCACACAAAATTGCATACAACTGGACACTTTCATGTAGCATCAAAATAAAAGTGTAATGCATACGGCTCAGGCTGAGATCGAGGGCATTCATTTGCCATTGGATGCAAACATTCACTGCCTACAACAATTTTCAGAAGCAAGAAAAAGTGACCAACGATTCATGAACACAAAATTGCATACAACAGACAACTTTCAGTTCAGCTTGTAAACATTCATAAAACATCTGATTTGATCACTTCATAGCATTACAGAAATAGCATTATATTGCATAAAGCATTCATGTCCAGTTCAGCCATAATATTGCATAAAGCATTCATAGCATTACACAAATAACTTAAGAAGTCTTGTAAACATCTAGATGGATACTTTCTAGGTTGACATAACTGCATCTCATCTGATGACTTTGTTTCTTCACAAAATCACAAAATACTATTGTTTTATGCGCACAAAATAGAACTTCATACCACCGGTTAGTGCGCACAAAAAGAACTTCATACCACGGTTAGTGCGCACAAAAGAACTTGCCAGGACATCATTCACTTGTTGCCGTAGCCTCCTTAGCTTCAACACTTCTCTTGTGCTTCCTCATCTTGGCTCTACCATTGTCATTGCGATGGTGAGTGCATTAGGTCAGTTGTGGGTACATTGTCGAGAGAAAGCACATTCGAGAATTGGACCACTTCTTGTGTTTGCCTCAAGGATGGAGTGGACTTGACATAATCAAATAGCATGTCATCGGTGTTCTTTCGAAATTGGACCATCATGATTTTGCTCAATACTAAACAAATAAGCAGATTGGCATGACATAAAATGCATGAAACAAAACATTTACCTCGATAAGTAGCCGAGACAACATAGTGGAGCTTCAGTTGGGAGGGCAGTGCTCATCCGGTGGTAGTGGGGGCAAAACACTGGGTGATCACGGGGTCTTCCTCGATCTCTTCTTGAGGTGCTTTGTGCTTCTTTATTGGTTGCATCTTGGGCCTTTTCCTGCCTTCTTAAGGTCACACCCCTAACATTGTGGGTAGAAGACCCACATTACTGCGATGCATGATCACACCATGCTTAGACATTCTAGCTCTTGATTTTCCCAAACTTCATGTGGTGCTTCCTTCTACATTTCCTTGGCCTACCCACTTTCTTCTCATACACAGGTGGTTTAACTTCAACACCATTCATCTTCTGCCAGCTCTTTTGGTCTCTACATGGCATGATGTTATGGCCATATGCCCTAGTATACCTTTCAATTGAGTAGCAACTGTGGACCATATCCTGTGGTGCAAGCCTCTCATGCCTGAAGCATGAGATAGCATGGTTGCATGGAATGCCTGTCAAATCCCATCTTCTACAATCACACTGCTTAGCATTTAGGTCCACAATGTATTGTGAGTCCCTTTCCTGCACCTGGAAAATGCCCATACCAGCTGGCAAAACATAGCAGTTGTTGGCCATCTCAGCATTCCTTTCCAGCTTCTTCCTAATCTTGGGGCATATGTGTCCTTGCCACTGCTGCATTTCCTTTTGCTTGCTGTATATCCTGGTCATGAGTTGGCCCTTGATCCTCTCCATCATGCTTAAGATTGGCAGCTCTCTAGCATCCAAGATATACCTTCAAACATGAGTGAATTGTTAAGTTAGCAACATACTTACCCAATACTAGCTTGTTGAAATCCAAGATAGAACTCCAACTTACTTGTTGAATACTTCAGAATTGTTGTTTAACAGAATGTCACACTTACAGAAATCACCAAAAAATGCCCTAACCCATGTGTTAGGTGCCAACTCCTCTAAATATTCATAAGCATCCACACTAAGAGCTTTCATCCTTTCCATGTTCTCGATCCAACCGAGTAATAGTACTAGACCTTGCAATTGCCCACAACATATTCTTGATGTTTCACCCTTATGGCAAACCTGAAAATTGGAGTAGAGATGTCTCACACAAAATCTGTGCTTTGAATCTGGGAATTGATCTCTCACTGCTAGAATCAATCCCTGCAACATTACACAGTGTTTAGTATGCATAACAAGAGAGAAATGATGAAGCTGAATGTGAATAAGCATGTAATGAATTACCTTACCTTGTCTGTCATTATAGTATAGGCATAAGTGTTTTCAATTCCAAGGTCATTCTTGATTATCAGAGAAACCATTTCCAAGTACTCTTTGACTCCACTTCCACCACGACCATTGCTAGTGGATAAATCTGATCATTTGGGTCCATGCCCACAGTGATAGCATAATCCCACCAAATTTTGTCTTGATGTGGCATCCATCCAAGCAGATCAGTGGTCTGCAACCTTCAAGGAAACCTCTCTTGCAAGCATCAATTGAGAAGTACATGGTGCTGAAGCAGCTGTTGTAAACACTTAGGAAAAAAGTGCTTCCAGGGTTAGACCTCCTCAACTCTTGTGCATAATCCCACAGCTGATTGTATTGCCCCACCTCATCCCCATATATGGCCCTTAGTGTTATTCTCCTTGCCCTTCCTAGTTTGCTCCTAGAAGGAGTCATGTTCCATTCTTTCTGAACAATCCTTGCAAAATTCCTGAGGGTCATCTTATCATCTGCCCTAAAGGTTTCAATGTACTTCTCAGCTATGAACTTTGCAGTGAATGTCTTCAACACCCACTCCTTTTTACAAGTATGCTCATCTACATATCTCTTCACCATAAAGCAATTGCACGGCTATCCTTAGCTGCATACATCTCGCCATGGGCAACCCTTCGCACAATGGGCTTGGATTCTTCTCTGGTCATTTCTAGGCATCCCGATAGCAACTCTGCTTGCAACTATACTCGACAATTGCTTTCCTCGGCACCTCAAGCGATGGGAACACCAACCCAACTTTGAAGATAGGGTCCAACATGTCAACATCGGCCTAAATGCCTTGAAATTGAACTTGGGTGTGTCATCATCATCTGAAGAATCTGCAATCGCAACAACTCTTCCTCATCGATGACATATTGTCTTTGGGTTCATGAGGATTAACCTCGTCATCGACATTATCGACAAACAGTCGTCATCTCCATCTTCTATCTCATAGTCACTTTGTCGCAAAATCGAATCCTCCTCCTCATCTCCATCTTCTATCTCACTTGCCACTATCTCCTTCATGTTGCTCGATGGTCCCGCCTCCTCATTGTCCTTGCTCTTCTTGCATTTCTTGAAGATATCATCATAAAAGCTCGATAGCTTCTCATCAACAATCTGTCATTGATAAGTACCTTCACAGGGCTCATCACCTTGACAATCGGGCAACCTGGTTGTGCTACGATATCATCGATTGACTCTTCCTATCTTGTTATCATGATCAACATACATCATTAAGTTCTTGTGACGGTTTGTCACTTTGCAACCATCTTTATTAGTGTCGGCGTCCTTCTTGATGATTCTCAAACCTTCGCCAACATGTTTCCCGACAAACACCAAAAGCTTCAAGGTTTCACTCTCCTCATAGCCGAAATTGTTGGACAAAATCATCTACCCGAGAGGAGACCACGTGTCGTCTCACAATGATCAAACCAATTCCGTTTACCACCCACATAGCTCGGTTGCTACCATGTCATGAAAAAACCCACCATGGTGAACCTCCACTGTGAATTCGTCATCATCGGGCCCTACATTGTTAGCGGAATGAAGCAATTTCGGAAAACTACGACCAAGAAAACAACATGAGAAGATTTTGCGAATCCGTGCTCAACACATCGCACAATCGAAACCCTAGATTACTAAAAACAATGAATGCGCTAACGCCGACCGCTTCAGAGCAAAATTGCAACCAAATCAAAACCAAAACCAAAATCAAAACCAAAATCAAGACCCGGTAGAACCTTTGAAGCATGAAGCGCGTACCATATCTTGGAGGCGGTTCGCCTTCTCCCCGCGGTCGGCGCCATGCTCGTCTTGATGCCCTACTCAGGAACCACTATTCGGTTGACGACGCCAAGCACGCAAAGAACCCTCACCGCCGCCTCGCCTCAACACCGTGCTAGAGATGAACCTCATTTGCTTGTCGAACCCCCGAGCGGTTTTGTGCGCTCGGCGTGACGAGGATGCACTAGGAGCCACGCCGGTCGGGTCAACGTTCCACGTCACCGGTCAATGCCAGCCCGGGCTGTTTTGGACCTGTTTGACCCACTTAAATAGTTTAGGTACCCGAATGGACACTTTTAAAGAAGTGGGACCCAAGTGAACCCACCTGACAAGTTCAGGTACCTACAGTGTACTTTACTCTTCTCTAAAATTAACCTGGCATTTTAGGAAGAAATCTACATAAATAGTGGTGCAATCTCAATTAACGGTATCTTACTGAATTTTCATCAACATGAGGTTCATGGGTAGCATATTTAAATATGCCCCTTTAGGTTGGAATGCAACAATTTCACATGAATTTCGTAGGAATTTCATAGGAAATAGTTAAATCCATGTATGAATAGAGAGATATAACGGCATTCCAAACAAGGTCTCAGCTTAGGAGAACTTATATTTTGTGGAATTTTGGGGGATGTCTCCATCCCAAGTGTTTTCTTCCCCACAATTGAATGTGAGGTTAAGGATGATGTGGAGTAGGTAGCCATATGGCACATCCCATGGCAACTAATCCCTAGGCACGGTGGCTAACAATAGTGTGATGGACACATAACGGTAGGTGGCGATCGCGCTTGAGAAGAAGATTGAGGAGCAATGAAGATCCAACCGAGGATGACTAATTGACGAGTCGGATGGGTGGCCGAGAGAGAGAGACCGTTAGATCGAGATTGAGCGGGGGAAATTGGGGAAGAGACCAATTGGAGCTCAGGCAAGAGCATGAGGTCGAAAGGAGGGGTACAGTAGCAGTGCTATTCTAAGATAGAGGTAGAACATGAGAAGTATGAGAGGTGTTTTACTTGGACCGTGGTGTAAATAGGAAAAGAAGAAGAGAGAGAAAAAAAGGTATAAATGTGGGCAGAATGGTTCGTTTCGCCACCTGTAATAGAAAATATGGACCTGTAATAGAAAATATGGACGACCATGTCAATTTATATAATTTTGTATCTTTGGAATAGTATTTTGAACTGATGTCAATTGCGATTGGATGCTATTTCCCAACTCCACAACAATTTTGAATTTGCGATAACACGGAGCGAATTTACTTTCGTTTTCAATAGGGTTGGGCAGCAGGCTCTTCGTGTCCCTCCCCTGTTCCAACTTCCAGCCTACCCAGTCGCTTTCCCTCGCATGCGGTCATCGCCGTGTGATCCGTGTGATGCGATCATGCGAACCAGACGGCCACCAAAACCTTCCAGTCCCGCAGACCAGAAAGCGCGGCCGTCCAGGGCCCACCTGCCATCGTCCCAGCGGCAAATTCCCCCGAGCGTCAGTGGACGAGTGGAGCATATATCCAACCTCCGCTATCCACCCCTCGGCAGCCAACAGCAACACACAGGCTGCTAGCGCCTGGCGGCGGGATCGGTCAATGGCAGGTGAGCCCCACGCCCGCGCGCCCAATGGCGCCCCTCCACGTGGTCCCCACGACTCACCGGAGTCTCTCCTCTTGCAGCTGCGCGGCGTCCGGCGGCGGCGAAGCCCAGGAGCGGCGGCGGTGCGTCGGGGAGGAGCTTGTGGCTTGCGGCGGACGGGAGCAAGCGGTGGGGGGAGACGTTCTTCCTGCTCTACACGCCCTTCTGGCTCACGCTCTGCCTCGGCGTCGTCGTCCCCTTCAAGCTCTACGAGGTATCTACCCGCTCTCAGCCTTTCCTCGATCCATCTGATCTTGGGAGCATTCTTGGTTCGTAAAAGAAAGATTGGATCCTAAAAGAAAAGATTGGATCTTGGACCATTGCTATATGGTGTTCTTGTTTTTTTTAGAGATTTGAAGTGGGTGGACTAGCTGCTTAAGCATTCTTGGAATTTTGTTGTGATGTGCAGAGGTTCACGGAGCTGGAGTACTTGGTTATTGGATTGGTGTCCACAATGCCGGCGTTCGTCATCCCTCTGTTCCTTGTAGGGAAGGTAATTTGGTAGTTGGCACCCTCCACTTCTGAAGATCTGCTTCGTGTGATTCTTCATTCTTCAGAGGGTAGTTATAAGCTCTTTTTTAGCAAAAGGGGTTATGATTGGATAGTACTGTTTCACCAAATTCAGGTGTCTAATATTTGGTGAGGTAAAGAGGTGCATGGTCGAGAAACATTAGGTGCAAAACATGAACATAAATATCTCCCTAATATCTAGATGGCAATAAGAGTTGACTAAAAATATTTTATGTTGAAAATCCACTAGTCACTAGCAATTTGGTGTTTTGGATCATCTAGGAAATCATATTTCCAACCAGGCCTTTCCTGTTGCTTGACATAGCACCAATATACCCCTGGGCGTATACAGATGAAGACATTATTGCTGCAATAAGTAAAAAAGAATCATAAGAGCCGAGGAAGGAACAAAACAAAATGCTGAGTCTGCAACATTTTCAAAAGGGGGAAAGAAGAGGGGGGTGGTGTGGGGGGGGGGGGGCACAGAGGCAAAGGAGTGGAAGAGCAGGGGAGGGAGGAGTTACAATGCTTGTGTTGTTGCTGCGACTGGATAACAGCTGCAGGTTGGGAGGATCAGGATATTGAGCTTTGCCTCCTCAACATCTCCATGAGGATGGATTCCTCTCACTTTCAGCTGATCTCTCTTCTTCACTGATGGTCTTTTTTCATTTTGGATTCTTTCAAGTTTGTGTGGGTGATGGATCAAAGCAAACACTAGATCATGAGATTTGGGACCACTCCACTTTGTTATTGAGCTTCAGTTAGGTGTAGCATCTTTTTTTCCTTTTGTTTTCTCTTCCTGTTTTCATGTGCTAAACTATCTTTGTTTGCGAGAAGAGCTCTTTAGCACCTTGAGTAGAAAGAGCTGTGTGCCTTGCCAGCCTAGGATGCTGCTTCTGGTGCACCAAACAGTGTCTCTTGTTCTGTTAGTTTACTTACAGCTAACATGCTTGCTATCATTCTGGAGGAAGTCGAAAATTGGGTTGCTGCTTGCTGGCATCTTTGAACTAAGATGCTACTATTTCATTGTCTTAAAAAATTAAAGAATGCATCTTGTTAAAACTTGTTCTTGTGACTTTTTTTTAATTATGTGGAATACACAAATCATATATTTGGAAGCTAACTTATTTAGTGTTTTCATTTCAGGCAGATAGTCTTAGAAGTTTGAAAGACCGTTACTGGGTCAAGGTAAGTATTTTCACTGTGGATCTTTTCTAAGCAAATTTGAGTTCTAGAAATAGACAGTCTTGGAAAAGCCCAAAATTATATGTAATATGGTTCATTTCGATAAATCTGATTCTAAAGTATATTTTTCACTACAAATTATACTTTACCCGGTTTTAACTTTGACACGCTGAAGTAAAAATGTGGTTCCAAAATAATAGATATATGGAAATACTACCAATTTGATCTTGGTCAAGTGACACTCTTAAAAGCTGTTTATAAGGTAAACTCGACATGCTGCTCTGTATAAACAATCACTATTATATATATATATATATATATATATATATATATATATATATATATATATATATATACCATACCATACCATACCATTTTCCTATATATATATATATATATATATATATTATTATTATTCACAGTTACTATAATACTTACTTTATTACTAACTGGGTGGCACTTCTTGATTGTTTATGAACTTCCTTTTATTTAGTAATGTGCTTTGTTGATTCACTTTCTCTCTTCAAAACTTTTTGCTAATTCCAGGACACATCTTTCAATTGCAGGTTAATCTTTGGATTATAATTTTCAGTTATGTTGGTAACTACTTTTGGACACATTACTTCTTCACAGTTCTTGGAGCATCGTATACTTTTCCATCATGGAGGATGAATAATGTAAGTCTTCGTCATGCAAGGGATGATGGGGTGGGGGATTTCACCTAGAGTGCTACTCTTTACAAATGTTTTATTTACTTCGAATTGTATAATAGAAAATTTATAAAATCAATGCTAAAGAAACTAGGAATTTGTTTCATTTCATACCTTTCTTGCCACTTCATATATTCCCTCCCATCCCTTCTCTTCTGTTAAAAAAATAGGGGTTAATACCACTACCAGGGTTTAAGTTTCCAGATATTAAAAGAATACCAGACCCTAGCGGT
The DNA here is from genome assembly GCA_036346405.1 of Phyllostachys edulis. Lineage (NCBI taxonomy): Eukaryota > Viridiplantae > Streptophyta > Magnoliopsida > Poales > Poaceae > Phyllostachys > Phyllostachys edulis. The sequence goes on from CM070565.1 coordinate 28,232,059, forward strand.
ACCAGTTCCCATGTGGTTACTTTCGGTTTGACCACTCATCGATTCAAATTTAAAATTTTGCAATTGAATTTAAAAATTCTTTTGGTTGCTACATTGTTACGTCCAGTATTTGTAACCCTGGCTGATACAAACCAATAACCTAGCTGAAATATCTGTTCTGCAACTCTTTTATTGGAATTGCTGTTCGTAGTGCAACTGTGGGACAGTAACTAACATTTTATTTGAATGCACTTTTTTTCCTCATACTAGTTATTGCTTTGTACTACACTATTTCCTTTTTGCAAAACTACACTAACTATTTATTCGTTGTTTAGCTGAGATGATGTAGAATTGTAGATCATAGATATTTCTTTGTTTGTAATGCGTGTTGAATTTTTCTTTCATGTTTCAGGTACCCCATACAACATTTCTCCTGACTCATGCTTGCTTCCTATTCTATCACATGACCTCAAATATGACACTTCGTAGATTACGTCACTCTACAGCTCACTTGCCACAGTCTATTCGGTGGTTGTTTGAAGCCGCATGGGTTTTAGCACTCTCATACTTCATAGCATACTTGGAGACCCTAGCCATTGCAAATGTATGTTCCAGCTTATATTTCTTCATGCATACAGTACTATAAATATTACGAGGCTTTTCTTCACTATCTAGTACTATTTAACTTTCCTCTGCTTGCTTAGAGTGACAATCTTCAATAAATTTGTGTCTTAATTCTTGAACACAAACTATTCTGATTGAATCCAATTTGCTACAACTTTGTTGCTCATCCCCTGTTGAGTTAATGGTAAGGTAGAAACACCACAGGGCATGTAGACAATCCCTTTTCATCATCTAGCTATGGACATTGGTGGATAAGATTTTCTAGATAATCCTTGATATTTCTTAGTTTTTTTGTTAACTAATAGGGTATATATTAAATTCTTCCATATTGTCCATAATTGCAAATAAGTGGTTTGTGCAATTCCTTCAAATTACCTACCATTCACTGTGTAGAAATGACTAATAAGAGATTAATTGTCTGGTGCACCTGGAAGAATCAAATAACAAAAGGAATTAAATAAACAAAATGAATTAATTTATATTTGTATACAGAACAGAGTTCACACGAACTAAAAATTTCAATCAATGCTCTGTCATTGCCACTTAATGTTTCTAGAGATTACTGCTTCATGTTTTGGTTGATTGACAAGGAGAAATCTTTAGCTCCTACTGTATGTATCCATTGGATCATCTACATGACTAGGATTCCCTTATCCTATGTCTCGCAATAAAAAATTGTACTGTTTTTCGCTGTCAAGGAAGAGGTTTTTCTAACATTCTTGTTTAGTTTTCCTTGCGTGTGAGTTTCAAACAAGTACATAGATGGAGAAAAAATAAAGTAAAACACTCTACCCCCATGTTGTACCTAATTAGTGGTATCACATCGCTGTGTGACTTGTGATTTACCCAAATCATAGCTTTTCATTGTTTGTGGCATATCCAAACATCCAATTATGGTAAATGAGTAACTGTTATTAGATGTCATTATTTGTAATGTAGAACTGTGGTGATCTCAGATTTATGTATTCTGACACATAGTATGATATAAATTACTGTAGCTTTCTTGTTCAGATTATCAGTTCTCCAGCATGTATGCAAGTACCATCAGTCGCAAATTGCATCATGTGCTAGTTTCAACTTTCAACGCATCCTAGTCACCAATGTTGTTTGACTGTAGACAACTAAATAATAACATTAAACCAATGTATTAGGGTCATTAT